>OY728121.1:180761061-181961061 GCA_963277665.1 Viscum album
GATCTCGGAGATCTGTCCGAGCGTCACCCCGCGCATCAGGATGCAACGCCTTCACTGCAGTCGCAACATCCTTCAGGGCCAAGCCCGGGTCTCTGGGCATAAGAGAAGAGTGAAGAAAATGCGGAAAATGCATGGGAAAAAACCCTAGACGGGAGAGATGCAGCAGCCATGGCCGCAAGGCACCCGCTCCCACCGAAACCCTAGAGCCATCAAACCCAATAAAACTGATACATGAAAATGTGTATCTGAAATTTTAACATGGTAGTTGAGAATAACATTTCAAGTAAGTCTCAGTTAATTTATCATCATTATTTTTGAAATTCCATTACCATTACGATAAATAAAAATATGATAAAATATAATAACATGATTTATTACTTTTATATAATCATAATTTCATCCTTCTATTTGAACCATCATGATCATAGTGATTTATCCAATCACGAATCATTAGAATAAAAAACTAATTGACCAAAAGATCCAAAAAATGATAAAAATTTGTTTATAATGTCTAAAAATTTATTTTTTATTATAATATTAAATAATATGGAGGTTAAATAATAAATTATATTTATAAAGAATACCTCTATCTGTAAGGAATAAAAAATAATACCCAAATATCTTATTTAATAAATTATTAAGCTACTAACCTTCAAACACACCAGAATATAACGGACCAAGATGAAATCCCAAAAATTATAAATATTGGACATCATATTACAAATAGATAAACATTTATCTCTAAATAAAATGAATAAAATTTAAGTTTATCTACCAAAAATGTATATATCATATAATGTAATCTCTAAAAAATGATTATTTTTACCATAAATTACCCAAATCACCTAAATGGATAAATAAATTCCTATATTCCATCAAAAAAATAATTCCATTATTCTAAAAATAAAATCTGATCATAGAAAAAAAAATATAATGAACATTGGAAATAAATAATATTAATCAATTATTTACAAAAATAATTTTTAATCCCATCATTATCTTTGCAAGAAAATATATGTTGAAAAAATGTAATGAACCTTTTATCCAACATTAATAAATTAACATCAAAATCCTATTAAAAAAATTGTTATAAATAAGTATCAACTTATGACCTCAATGTATAAAAACATTTATCCATAAATACACATTACACTAAAACACATAATAAACCAAATGGTTTAATTCCCTTAAAAATATTCTTAAACATCACTAATCCTCTTAAAATTCCATCAGAGAAAATATCAAAAAGGGATATTGTTGCCTTTATGTTTATATTATCATTTGGGTGATCAACCAAAGAAATATTTGGTTTATTGGATCTCAAGATGGAATATTATAGGTTACTATAGGTTTCATCCACTCATACATAATAAGTGTACATAATGAAAATATAAATAAACCCAGACAAATCACCTAGGATTTTCTATCATAGTTTCCATTATTAGCCCCACTCATCATGATGTGATGGTTCTTAGGTTAACAATGATCTCATACTTTTAAGAGATTTTACCACAAGATGCATCTATGGAACAACAGAATCCACATTCTGATATCTATACCATTAGGTTTTTTTCTAGGAAAACCATTCAATATTTACTTTACAAAAGAATAATGATATTACTGATAACATAGACATTTCATAGAAATCTATTATAAGGTTATGTTCTAAAATAAAAAATTTAGTAAATTTATTTCCCAATAGTCTTAGTAAAATTTCATTGATATAGTATTTAACACCTTTAAACGAGTAAGAATTTCTAAGTACTTACTTATTACATTGTTATCAGATACATAAGATCATATCTATATGGATCATATTGTTTAATAGTTTTCATAAACTAGATACAAAATTAAATATAAAATAATATATGAAAACATTAAAGAAAAATTATAATTTTGTTTTTGAACATTATTATTTTCCCTATAATATCATTTGAAATCATTCTTTTTATGATTCTAAGAATCCGGATGAAAGGGAAAAAATAAAATTGTTCACTTAGATGCTCAGTACAAGAATGAATAAAGAAGTACCTATCAAAAAATAACTATTTAATGAATATCATATAATGAATAAATTGTTATAAAATAATTCCATTTAAATAATTACATGATAT
Source organism: Viscum album (assembly GCA_963277665.1). Lineage (NCBI taxonomy): Eukaryota > Viridiplantae > Streptophyta > Magnoliopsida > Santalales > Viscaceae > Viscum > Viscum album. The sequence continues at coordinate 180,763,176 of OY728121.1, forward strand.
TGATACTTATTCATGGATAAAATAATTATCAAAATAATCAAATGGACATTATTAAATTATTCAATAATGAAGGATTGAGTAAATCATTGCATCGTAAACATACTCTTGATGTCTCATGTCAAGATGGAAAACCTAATTAGGTAATTAATATTCCAAATACCAAACAAATTTTTTCTAATGAGACCTTCCAATGTATTGTGGGTCTATGTACATTTTTCCTCATACATCACCCAATCTATCTAATGGATTGATATTTTGAATTAATAATAAAACAATAGTTAGATTCCTTCATAATCGATAACTATATATAATAGATGATATAATATATTAAAATTCAATACTTTCTCATGTCCAAATGATCAAACATCATCTACAGAATAAAAAAGGTCGGTAAAATCAATACAAAAACATGGTAATGAATAATATTGATCACAATATTTTTATATAGATGAAAATACTTGTAAAATAAAATGGGATGATTTGTAAAAGAAAATATCCTTTTAATATTGAAATCACATACCTAAAATATAAACATTTATAGAATACTAGGGGAAAATGTTCATTGATATAAACCATGTAAAATGTTATATAAATCCTAAAATCAAACGATACTCTTTATGAAGTTAAGATGTCATCAACCCATATACACTAATAGAATTGCTTTTTCACATTGCAAATAAATTAAAAATGTTCCATATAAAATCATTATAAATTTTTGTGTTTATAAAATTTTAAATAAATACATACATAGTGTAAATGGGCATCTAAAAATCATTGATATTTATAAAATATCATTCGTGATGTATTTCTAGAAAACCTGATCATGAAAAAAATATGCATCTGTCAAAGAAAAATAAAATCTCCACTTCCTAAAAAAATATTATAAATTATATTATGTAGCAATGAGAGTAAAATGAATGTAAAAAAAGAAATATCCATAGACGAGTTGATGAAAATAAGGTATATTAATATTAAAATTGAAATATTTTGGAATCCCCTTTAATGTAAATTTGAACATAAACAATACTGAATTAAAAGGAGAATATAAATTAATCCCTCAATAATTCAATATTTTTTTATAATATCCTATAACTATAAATATCTTAAATTAAATAATTAAATAATATTAATATAAATATATTTATGATATATCATATTAATGGGATAATAAATACACCTTATTAATGAAACATGTGATGAATATGACATATGCCTCATAGAAAAAAAATGTTAGACGAGAAACCCATATAATGATCGTAATATTTAAGGGATAATTAATCAATGAAACTATTATATATATTAAACTATAAATAAACATAAAATATTTTGGAATAAAAAATAAAATAATTATTGGTTTTTACACACATTATCCTATTATAATAGAGTAAAAAATAAGTAATAAGACCCATGGAAAATAAATTGAGTTAAGAAACCACTTACTTCGGGTTCGAATGGTTTCATATGTTATTTTAACATCCTAAATCTTAAATTAATTTTTTTTATAATTCATTAACAAAACTCTATTGTTACAAATAATATCATATATGTTCCACTGATGAAAATTCAATACCCATTTACTAGAAATTATTTTATAAAACCATAAATTCAAAGTCTTGAATTTTTCATTTTCATGTATGTATTGGTTTTATAGTTTTCGTAAAGAAATACTAATTGTGGTACCAAAAAATATATTTTCTAATAATAAGTTGAATATCATATATAATAATTTTAAACATATTCCTAATCATTTAATAATGGTTTCCATGAAAAATGAATCACATTTTTTGGTGTTTATAATCCAAACATACGCTTGAGCGACATTATCATTTTTAATGGGTTGAAGGGTAAGAAGGTAAAGAATATATTTTAATTATAAAATCTGTATTATTTCATAAATATCATACATATTAATAAATTAAATTTTTATAACCATCCAAGTAAAATGGTTATGAGAAACCAATTACAAAATAACATGTAAACATTAGGTCGTAGGTACGTACGATGTACATTTTTATATACCATAGAATAGAAATAACATGAATAAGTGTTGTTAGAACAAAGTAATAAATTTTAATTATATATGTTATAATTATTTTATTTAATATGCAATACTACAGAATATTTGAATGAATTAGGAGAGGAAAGAAATTGAAACCACAATGTTAATAGTTATTCATATTATTCAAATAAACAACTTTTTCTAACACATTTAGAATTCTAGCTAGGCCATTTTATGTAAAACAATCCTCTAGATATTGTTGAGAAAGGATTATAAGGGGTTTTTGTAGGTATTGGTAGAGCTATAAGTCCTACAATGTTTGAGGAAAAGATGATGGATGGTTTCCTTGGATAAGAGATCAGAGGGAAATCCATGAAATTAATGAAAGTATTAAATTGATAAAAAATAATTTTTCCCTTCTAGATGAGAAAATATTTATTTTCTTATGAATATTGATGATAATTATAAATAATCTCATTAAATAAAATTTATAATATTTTTTTGGTGATGTTTTAACACTTATATATTAGTTTTAACACACATTAACCATTTTTTCCGTTACAATTATGATTATTATTTTTAATCATTAGGATTCAATAAATTATCTATACAAGAAAATGTTATGAATAATTGAAAAATTGTTGTCATGATCAACCATATAATATTACCATGTCCAATTATAATAATTTCATTCAATATAAGTCATTTAAATTAATATTATTTGATATAAGATAACATTTATTTCATTTTGAGGAATATTAACATAATAGACATAGAAAAATATATATAGCGATATAGTTTGAATATAATCATTTAAAAATTGATTATACATTATAATTATCTAAAAAATATATAATATTATAAATTACCCAAATAAAATTTAATTTCAAATATTTTAAAATAAATTGTTTTATTTTTCTACAAATTGTGAAATAACTCTTTTGGGTTTTCTTAAAAATTTAATGTAATTATTTAATCAATAAATATAAAATATTTATTAATAAAATAATATTAAAAATAACTATTTAAAAATTTCAATTAATTAATTTTATTATTGTGAAAATATATTAGAGATATTAAAATCAATAATATGACATTTGGGAATTAAAATATTTTTTAATTTATCTCACACAAATAGGAAAAATGCTATATTTTTTATATAAGAAGTATTTGTTCAGACTACCCTCATCCAACAAAATTAAAATCATATTTTTAGTGATTTTAAATCCCATTTACCCTAGTTTTATTAGTGGTTAATGAAATTTAATATTTTTTGTAGTGAATTATTATTACCAATGTTGAAATTGACTATATCCAAAAAAATATAGATTACGTATTTAAAAAACAATTACATGGTGATTCTAAAAATGGTATTAATTTGACCAAATTAAAATCCTAAAATTCAAAAAATGAATTTTAAAATAAGCATACATTAGTCAATTAAAATCAATTTTCCAAAAAAAACGAATATAAATCACAATATGCTTTTATTTTTAGATTATGAATTTAACTTATTTTAATAAAATTAATTTTAAAACTGTAAATAAAATGTAAATATAATTTTTGTAAAAAAAATCAAAAATATACTTTACTTGTTAAATTGATGAAATAAAATTTCACTTTTCTATAAAATAAGAATCCACCAATAATGATTCAAAAATCAATAATTTTAGAAAAATCACAAATTTCTCCCAAATAAAATTCTTATATTATATTTTTAAAAATTATTTCATTTTATAGGATACAATTTCTAAAATAGGTAGAAATTAGATATTATATTTTCTCATCAAAATAAATAAAATCTAATTTTTATGAGAACATATTTTTAAGCTTAAAATGAATTAACTAAAAATTGAAAGAATATTTACTATGTTTTAATCATTCAATTTTTATCGATTTTTTCCATTATACATATATAATTTCATTACACATATAAATATCCACTAATTAAATTTTTTTATTATAATGGTCTTATTTAAAAAAATATTATTTTATGTTTTTTAAGATCATTATTGCATGTGTTACTCTCTATCAATTGTAGTTTTTTAAATAATATATAAACTAAAATATTTTGATATTTTTAATACATTCATATTCATGGTTAATCTCAATATAATTTTCATGGACCAAACATGATCATTATGAAAAGCATTACTATTTATTATTAATATTTATCTTCCAATTGTACCATAATCATTGCAATATAATCACATAAATATCATTCATTATACTAACAACTAACTCCATGAGGTAACATTTTATGTTTTTCATCTAGAATTTAATCCATTTCTATAACCACATAAAATATGACTCACCAACATTAAAAAATCGTAATTATATCATTATTATTATATAATGATGATATTATACACATACCTAACCATTATCACCCTTCTAGATGTAGCATCTTGATGTTTGGGTTTGATTTAACCACATACTTGAATAGTGTAATAAAAGTCCATCACGGATGATTATGGGTAAATAAGTAATAATATTTTTAAAAGCTAATAATATATTTAGGATTATATTATGGTTCATTAGAGGTTGTATTAAATTTTCAAATAACGATTACAATGTCATTTTTGATTGCTAAAATTATTGAAATTAGCCAAAATCGGTCAAATATTCATCAAAACATTCGAAAAATATACATTTCTAAAAAATAGAATATTATTATAAATTTTCAATATTATTTGAATTATATATAATTAAGATTCGTCGTGAGTTATATTATAAATATAGTTTCATTAATCTGGATGATAAGAGAATACATTGAAGGAATTGGGAGTAAGGTAATTATTTCTGATCACAAATTTATTTTCTTAAGAAATATATCTTATTATAGACCATTTTTTCATTGTTAGTGTGTATTTAATTCCCCTTTAATAATTTTTTACTCTAATTAAAATTTAATTTAACTTTTTATTTGAAAACATCCATCATGTTGATTTTATATGAATTTTTATAACATCATAAGGGTTTTTGTAAAAAACCCTCTATTGAGATACAATTTTTCTTATTGAACAATATGGTTCAGCATTGATTTATTAGATCTAATGAATAAATTTTTTTCAATCTTCTTTTTTATATTTTTAATATTATTTCTTAATATCTTATCGTGAAATTATTCATACCTCTAATTCTTTGTTACCTTAAAGGGTTTCTTCCGTTCAATTCCAATTTTATAAGGGAAAAATCTTATTTAAAACCAATTAGACTTTATATTTTTTATATAATACCTATTGATTATTTTATATCCTTAATTATTATAAAATCATTGTATTTTTTTTATTTAAATATCAACAACCTTCAATAAATTTGATTTAAATTAATGTGAAGCTATATTTTTTGTTTTCCCATTGTTATTTTAAAACAATATATCCAAAATATGATAAAAATTATAGTAAAATAATATAATATATCATTTTATATCATAATAATTTATTTCCACTCAATGTATTTGGGGAAATTTTTTTCCTTTTATCTTGTTTTAAATTGGATGTTTTATAATCTATTAAAAATAAGTTTTTTTCAAAAAAAAGTATTTTTTTATTAAAATTTAGAATTTTTTAAACATATTATTTTTATCTTTCACTGTAATTTTAATGGATATGTATAATCCTTTTTCTGATATTTTATAATTTCCTTTAAACTATATTTAATTTTATGGATTTTTCTTAAAAACCCATTTTAATTGATTTATGTATGGGTTGTCTCCATTAAAAGTAATAACATTTAGCTTGTCTATGTGACCATATATTTCCAGGAGAATTATTGGTTTATGTTAATATGTACTTATAATATTTCATATTTTCTAATATAAATTATATTTCACATAGATTTATATATAAATTTTTAAAAATTAAATTAAATTTTTATGTATATTTCTTATATCTACGTTAATTTTATTTCAAAACCCATAATGTAATTATCTGAAGCAATTTTAAATGACATTTATTATGTTTCCTAAACCACTCAGTGTGGCTCGACCCATATCTATCTCAATCCATCCTCCATAGGCTTGGGGCTATTGACATGCGGTGAAAGGAATAACTAATATGGGAGGCTATTTCCAAGTGTTCCTGTATCCATGCACCAATCTAGATAAATGAACAAGTATCCATGAATATTAAAAAAATATGCAACATTTTGAGAATTATAAATTAATGTATAATATATTGGGACTATAATAGTATAATTTAATACTTTTAAAAGTAAAATGAAAACATACATGACAAACCAGAAATATTTCGCTACATAAAAAAATTAGAAACGTAAATATTGTGGTCACTTAACTCCAGATATCCAAGACCGATCATTATATGTAGTAAAATTTATTAAGGTATCCATTTTGTCCTCTGATATCACCATCAACATGTCTACCATCTCTATAGGACACAACCCCTGTTGGGAAATACCAAGAAGGTGTCTATAAATAGACACCTAGTAAGAATCCATGAATGTAAAAGGGGGTGTTTAAGATACACGAAAGGAATAGACTGCTTAAATAATTGTAAGATATAATTGAAATCCAAAAACAAGGATATGGATATATATTCTCAAAAAAGAAACAAAAAAATTATGAAGTAAGATCTCCATCTCACTGACATGTCCATGATAAGATTTTTTCCTCAGTTCAAATGGTCCATCAATAATGAAATACATCTGGAATGTTTATTTGAAGACGAATCCATGTGCATGAACACCTACAAATAAATTCAACAAATTGAGAGGCCAAATTCTCTATGTGGAAGACCCATTCTTGGGTGCATCAAGAGAATTCTACTGAGTATATAGATAAAGGAAGGATTATGTGTCCTAATAAGAGGTTTTGACTATTATGGTAAATAAAACATAACCAAATAATGTTGGAGGGTTCCAATCTAGTGGTAGAAGACCCATTCCCAAAATTTGTACAAGACATTTACTATATTAATATATAGAGGGCCCATGTCTTATCTGAATTATAAGGTTCCACTATGATGGAATATATCCTATGATCTAACTCAATATGATTTTTCTACTCCAGTGGTAGAGGTCCCTTGCACAAAATCCACAAGTGGGTTCCACTCTTGTGGTAGTGGGCCCATTCCCCAAATCCTTATGAGGATTCCAGTATAGTTCTTGGGACCCATTCCATATCATTTTTGGATTTTTTCACATTAATGTTTGATAAATATAGGATCCATGTCCAGAAACTATATGAATTTTCCTCTCTATAGTTAGAGGACTGAATCCAAATCAGAGTAGGATGGTTCCACTATGATGATAATATATGATCACAATCATCATCGATTACTTCCTAAAGGGGTTTCACACTCAGAACCTCACACATAATATCTCAATATCCATTATCAAGGACTCCATTGTGCTCTAAATGGACAAAAAAATATGATAGGGTACTCACATGTTAAAATCAAATTCCAAACAAAGGATATATGACTATTAAATGATTTCAAAAAGACATTAGGTTACACAATGTGTGTGGGGAACCACACAACATGTTATCACACTCTACAATATGGTTGTGTCACTACTAGTACAAAGATATCTTCCCATGAATCCCTACACTATATGTAAATGGACTAAAAATTATGAATTACCCACCCAGAATAGTTTCCATCCTCCTGGTCTTGTCTATGTAACATGGAAATTTTCAAGTACTCTGATACATGATGTGTCCTATCACACAGGTGCCTACCCATGCCTCTTGGCTTGTATCTATGTGAACCAGATATATCCACAGAAATAATATATTCCATGTAATCTCATAATCCATGATGCATCACTAGGACTGGGTTACATGGTGTGTGAGGGTCCCATGTGTCATGTGATTTTCAACTCAAATAGAAACCCTTACTTAAACAACTTTCATATTGTTCTCAGATCCGAGATCTAAATGGAACTTCTTTATTTTTTTCAATGAATCCTGATATTTTCAGTATTCTAATATCTATTTACCTCCTATGAAATTTCCATCTATCATAGTGTTCAACCATGCTTGATCCCAGCTAATAAATTTTAATCATGTCCCTATTGTCCAATGATGAAGAATGAAAATTAATATTGTGAGAAAAAAAGATGAAACAATTATTGGCTAGATGTTATCATCCATAGAATACAATGTGTGGGTGATTGGGTGGAAAACATGGACAAATGATGGAAAACATAAAAAACTAAATTTAATTTGACATGCGAAAATGGATATTTTGAAAATTGAGGAAGATCACAAAATAAAGAAAGTTAGTTCTCATTCATTTAATCAGTTTGGATGAAATCGATATATGAACAGTCCTACTAAAATATTTCATCGACTAATAATGATGTACATGGTTTCCAATAATGGCGGAAGATCTATTTGTTTGGATTCAATTTTATTTTCCTTTGTCCATATACTTTTTATCATATGGTCATGATTAGACAACAATGGTTTGTGAATGATCCTCTGAATAATCCTAGGGTTTTGAAAATAAGCCGAGAGATTCACCACAACATATTACTTATTTAGGAATATGTATTATGTATTTTAAAATAATTAATTAAAATATTCAGCTAACATAATTTAAAAACACTCACCATCAGTCTCCATATACAATCACCCCCCACTGATCCATTTTACATGCCTCTTGGTGTAAAATTCACATTTTAGATTTAAGAGTGATGTCAAATTTTTAATCATAGACTTCTTTTAAAAGTTCTATTTTTCATAAATAAATTTTTTATTTTAAATATTTGATATGTGTAATGTTTTTATAGAATTAATTATGGGATTAGTTTATCGTTGAATCTTGTTCATTCTTACAGCCTGACTCCAAATGTATTTCAAATTTGTTTTTCGAATTTTTACCTGAAAAAGCGTCTCTAAGTTATTTCCATCTTCATGTATTTTTTATATCCAAAAGAATAAAGTAATAAAAATTGTTATGATATTTATCATTCATCTGGATCTCCCCCTACTAGGGGATCTCTTTTATGATATAGTGTTACAGCAACACATGATCCAAGTGGATGGTTTATACTTTCATGGCTCTCTTATTTTGATCCATGATCATTATTACATATCCTAAGAATGTCTCTCTATCATTGATGTCCAACTATCACTACTCAAAAAATTTTGTAGGGTCTTGCTCTAATCCACTCATATGAAACATATGGATGAAATTTTCCAACTGATCCAACTATGGTGGTTGAGTGAGGAGGTATCCAACCCATCATACACACTATAAGACGTTGAAAATCCCAATGATCCTTAAGGATAGCTTCCCTCTATAGCTGAATCTTTACAATCCTCATCATTGAGATATACCTAAGAAAAATTTACCTTCATGATCAAACTCCAAAGTCCCACAATTCTTTTCGACATAATATTTCTTCCATATCTATGTTTTCCACTTTTACTAATTGATAACATGGATTTTAGGATAACTAGGATAAATACCCGGAGGGGGGGGGGGGGTGAATCGTGGTATTAAAAATCAAAACCACTTCCCCTTTTGATTTGGTTTTGTTGTTAGAAAGATATCATTTCTATCACTCCTTCCCATTACAGAGTCTGAATGAATCTAAAAGCATGCACAAGACACAAAAATTTTACTTGGTTCACCCTCACAAGGCTACATGCGTAGAGCATGCACCCGAAATGTGATGAAGTACCAAATCCACTATAAGTGCACTACTATTTACAAGTTCGATGTGGACCCACTATCCCTCCTATTTTACAACCATTCACAATTTGGGATCTCACATCTCTATCAACTAATGTGTGGTAACTACTTCATTAGAAGATCCAATCATAGATTAATGTTTTTTAGGTCCTTTAATTATTATTGATGAGTGTATATTTCACTGTTTGTATATTCTATGTTGAAGTCCAAATTTCACCCATAGATGAATACACTATTTCAAATGAACACTTGGAAACAACCTTTGGAAATACATTCGCAAAGCTAACTACTAAGTGATGCTCCAAATGTCACAAATCCCAAACTAGGATTCACAAAGTACATGATTCTAGGAACATAAAACCCCTTAACAGAGCTCACTACTTCGTAGAGAAAAATTCTCCACAGAGCTCAAGACTTCTCGGAGCATAGGTCATCATAGAGTTTTAGTCGTCGCAAGGCTACTTATTTCTCAAAACACACTAAACCAATGTAGAACCTGCCTCTTTTGTAGATCTAGAATATCCGCAATGATTATCTTACCTTAAGTGAACCACACAACTTCCATTAACTTCCTCTATGATTAGAGAACTAAATCATTTCCAAGAAAAAAACTATACATTTCTCAATTGGGTCAAGGCTTACTTATAATTGATTCCACAAACCTAAGAACCTTCCATGCAATGTTAGAACCATGTCATCCCAAATCGCAATTCATCGAAATTTCTACCAAAATTCTTTCTCTATAATATATAACCATGAAAATAATTCTGATCGTAAATCCCATCGTAATCGCAGAGCATTCTGTCAATTTATTTTCACCATTGTCGCAATGCTCCCTCGCAATTCTCTTCAACTCTACTATTCATGAAGCTCATCGTAATCGCAGAGCTCACCATAAAAATTCTTCTGTGTCTATGAAATCAATCTCAAGAAGATCAAATTTTCAAAACTCATTCCTTTTCCCTATCTTGATAACATCATAATGGAAATCCAATTTTCAAAATTCTCACAAAATCACAATGTTTGGACCCAAAAAATTTAGAAAACACTTAGAAAAGATGCCACATTTTATCTATTCTTTTTTACAACATCAAAATCATTGATTATATTTTCATGAATCATTGTCAACATGAATAGTATACACCATCTCTAGAACATGATAAATAACCATGAAAACATTTTTTTTAAAAAAAACAAAATAAAATGAAAAATGATACAATTTTACCATGATGTATTGTTTCCCAAAAATTCCACACTATGTGTTTTTTGAAAACTATTCTAAAAATGATTCCATACACTTTAACACCACTCTGATTTTCGTTCTTTCTTATTCCACCATTTTCCATATGCGATTCAGATAGTGAAATATGATTCAACCACAACTTAATCTAATCCCATTTGAGAAATTCTTAGTGTAAGAGACAAGAGTATTTGGAAATGTTCATCAATGAATTACTTAATTTCTGACAATAATTGTTGATTCCATACTGATACCAATAAACTGATTTCATCAACATCCTCAGTTTTGGTGATATATCATCTTTGATCGATAAATTCTAGCATTGTACGATTTGAAAACTCTCCCCTATCACATTGATCCCCCTATCGTGCTACTACAGATATCTTCTTATCCTAGTATCTTGACATAATGAATTTTCTCCCATAAAATATAGATTTTCTCTCCCATGAAGAACCACACATTCTCCCCCTTTTTCAATGAACCCAATGGTAACTACATTGTGGCCTATAACATGTGAATGAACACAGATTAACATATTATAGAAAACACTCCATCCCCAAGGGAGACGGGGATAAAAATCCGAAATTATTCTTCGGAGGGGAGTTGACAGGACTCCCAGATCCAGTTAATGTATCTCAAAATCTTCATTGGATCTATCCTTTCCAAAATGTCTATAACCTGTAGCTCAGTAGGCACATATTCCAACCTGACAAGTTCGTGCTCCACCTTATCCTTGATGAAATTATATTTTATCTTACTGTTCATAGTATTTTATTGATTAACTAGATTTTTCATAATATTGATAGAACACTAATTGTCACAATGGATTCTGATCAGATACTACAATTCAATACCCATATAATCAAGCTACTACTGCAACCACAACAGTTGGGTGCACGCTTGAGTGGCATTAATTTACTAAGCAAGTGTGGTGCTCCATTAGATGCAACATTTATTCTTTCATATCCAATAAATACACAATCCACCATGATAGAAATCACCTCCTGATGTTGATTTTCTGTCATCTATAGAACCAGGACAATCAGTATCAGTATATCCCAATAATTCTGACTACGATTTGTCATTTTATATCATGCTGAAATCCACCATGCCCTTGATATTCCAATGTATTATTTTCACTGAAAGAATGTGGATTTCAGTTGAATTTATTTGATATCTCCATGCATGGCATGTGTCAAATACAAGATCAGACCTTGTCGCAGTCTTGTATAGAAAACATACAATTATCTACCTATATTCTATGTTGTTAATTCACTTACCTACTTCATCTTCAGATAGTTTCATCCATGTAACAGCTAAACTACTCACCTTTGTGGAATTTTCCAATTCAAATATCCTCAAATCAACAATAGAATATTTGGATTGATAAATTTAAGTACAATTCATTCCTTTTGTGATGATTAAACCAAAGAAAAAATTTCATCTCACCTATCATTGACATTTCAAACTCATTTGTACTAAATTCATAAAATTGTATGCACTATGCTTTATATTATCCTCTAGAGATTATATTATTGACATAAACAAGAGGCCTCATCCTTTCACTACTATCATTGTTGAAATATACATTTTAATCAACTCCACCATGATGAAATCCATGCTTCTTCAAATACTGATCAAGCCTCAAGTACTATGATCTTAGTGCTTGTTCCATCTTATATAGTTCTTTCTTCAACCAATAAACATTGTTCTAATCTTCATTAATGAGAAAAACATATGGTTTCTCATTATATATTTCCTCTTATATAATCCTATTCAAAAATGAAAAAAATTCATCCATTTCGAACACATTTAATTTCTATTACATTGAAATTTCTAAGAAGAGTCGGATTGTCTCCATAATTTCAACCACTATAAATTTCTCATCAACATCAATACTATATATCTATGAGTATCCTTTTCAAACTAGTCATTCTTTGTTTCAAATCACTATTACATATGAATTCATATTTCTACGAAATAACAAGTTAATCCTGATGACATTATTTTCTACTGGAATCAAAACAATCTCATACATCTTATTTTTGTCAATCTGATATAGCTCTTCATTCATGTACTCAACCCAGTCTTCATCTTCAGTTGTATCAACAAATAATTTATGCACTATATGAGATAGGAAAGATGTACGCAGTAGGTATTTCATTCATCTTTTCTGAAATGGAGCTGACTGATCACCAATGATATTCTTCTTATCAATTTTCAATGAACTCCATGGATTCTGTGCAGATGCAGATTTTACATCCTCTTGCTCAAAATCAGAATATTTTTTTTAAATTAGATTCAAAAACATCTTCTCCCACTACAATGCATTCCTCATCATCTCTTTTATTAGGAAATTGTTCATTGTGTTATTGAATGATCTCTTCGTTCTCAACTATAGTGACATCATTTCACTCAACTAAACTTCCATGCCTCTAATTAAATCATTTGTATGATTTTCTTTTTCTGGAGTAGCGATGGAATATCCCGTCATCTATTGTGATTCAGATTTCTTATTTTTTTATTTATTGAGACTAAAGCACTAACATACAAATATTACAATGAAATTCCCTGTTGGTTTATTTTTTCTGCCATATCTTATATGGAATCTTTCTTAACATCATACCCAATAGATACCTATTAGAAATGTAGGTCGATGTCAAAACTGCTTCCTTCCAAAATTTCTCTCGTATGCCTTTTTCAATAAGTATTCTTCTGTCAATGTTGTGGATGATCCGATTTATCCTTTCAACCATTCCATTATATTTTGGAATTATCACGGAAGAAACTATATTCATTATCCCTAATTTCTCAAGATAGACTTCTATATATATTTTGTGAATTCTGTCTCATTTTCAGAATGAAGCATTAGAATTTTCTACCCAAGCATTGTTACAGATCCCCTTACGTACAATTTTAGGTAACTAAACGCATCATAATTATTGGAAAGGAAGAATACCCATTCCATTCTGTTATATTCATCAATGAAAAAAATGTTATACATATTTCCTTAAATGTATCATGGTGTGATAGGTCCACAAACATAGGCATGAACCAATTCAGACATTCTTGTCAATTATATTTTCTTTTGCCTTGTACATCGTTCGGATGATCTTACCTTGTTTACATTAATCATACAAATGTGTATGATCACATGAAAACTTATGGACATCTCTTGTTGCATCAGACATTACCCTATCTTTTATAGCTAGTTAGAAAAATGACTAATATTTTTATAACATAACTTGTTTTCTTCCTCTCATGAAAGTGAGAACATATCTTCTTTTCCACTTACCAGATAGACATTTCACATTTTTTTCCCTGAAGAACCACTGAACCATCTCATTCAATGATGTAAAATGATTTCATATTATTCTTTATGGAATTAGCTGAGTGACATAGGGGACTAACACCATGAATATTGTGGATGGGACCTTCTACTAATGTGACATCAGCATGTCTCATTTCATTTCCACCAATCATAGCCTTTCTCGAACCAATAATATTCATGCCTTCATGTTTTCAAAACATTAAAACTCCTTATTTTCCATACATTATTATTCTAAAAATATCCTTATAACCTGTCATGTGGGATGTGAAAATACTGTCAAGGATCCATTCAACTAAACAATAGGTTTCTTTAAGGGAAATTCTTTCGACCACTACCTTCTAATACTTTTACTTTTTTTCATCCATATATTTGATCTCAGAATCAGTCTAGTTTGAAAATTTAGGTCTTCCATAGTGTGTAATGGCCCGAATTCATCATGTAGTGCTCGAAATAGAATTTTCCATTTCAAATCACCTGTTGGGTTGTTGATTTTCTCCTTGTGACTTTTTTTATTCTTCTTTGTCACATTCCTCTCCATGGTTGATATACTATATCTATCCATGTACCCAAATTCTCTACACCAAAAACAATGTACCTAAAAGAATTTTCTATAATATTGAAATCTATTTTTTCCAATGTTTTCCTTGTTCCATTCAGTATCTCATGGCTATGGAAGACCCATACTGTGAATGTCCCATCTTTCCCCAACAATTTCACCTGATATAAGTTCATTCCTACGAATCATGTCTACACCACTGGGTGTCCCTTGGGTAATCCAAATCTTCTTATTCTTTTTTATAACAGAATCCTTCATCAATTTCAGAATGTGTTCTTTAGGTCTGACATCAATTTTCACGTCCTATTATTTTCGGTCTAGCCCCACATCCTTCATAGCATTTGAACATCATTGATGCTTCCTTTATGTGGAAACACTATGCTCCATATTCATTTTCTCGGTTTTATGAGTGATCTACTTTCCTAATGTCACAATAGGTGTCAATATATTTTATTGATCCTTTACCTTTTTCTAAAAACTGATAAAATTTTCATCATGTTCTTTGATATGATTGATTTGATCATTAATTGTTTTATACATGCCTTTGATCTGATTTTACATTTATAAAACCTTTATTTTATATGAACTAACTGATTCTAAGTCCTCAGGTGTTGATGACTTGAGTGTCTCAAGTTTCTCCATCAACTCAAAATTCTCTTCATATTGCTTCATCATATAGTGTTTGGAATAAAAACTACATTTCAGGATTTCATTGTTATGGATCTCCAAACATCTATCTCTTTAGTAGAATCCACTTATTCATCTTACATATCAGTTCCCACTTCAACATCATATTCTTCATCAAAATATGTTTCTTATTTTTTCTGAGTACTTCCATAAACTACAACCATTAAAATTTCTCCATGATCTATGCAGTTCTCTATCTGTTCAACATCCTCAACCTCAAACTCATTTGAACTGTCACATTCTTGTGAAAGAATATTCTTCTTCTTAAATATATTTCTCTTGAATTGATTCTTGCCTTTCAGATAGGCTGAAGATTTATTCTTCTTGGGAATTACATCATCTTGAACATCATCATCTTTCTAGATATTTTTGGGGAACTATTCTTCAAGATGACCAACCATTACACATATAAATCAGGCATTTCGATGTTTCCCTTTAAAATTTTCTATTCATCTTCGACGATTTGAGGAAAGGAATGAAATCACCTCATCTGTCTCTTCTTCTTCTTGAAAATAATCAATATGGAGCGTCTTCATGGATTTGAATTCCACCTATTTGGATTTCCCCTTTTCTAAAACGTCATTTTCATCATTTTTCATTTCATATGCAATAAGTGTACTATGAAAATTATTTAGTCATCTCTTTTAGATCCTTGACTTCCAACACTGATAACTTTGGATTAAAGCAACGTGGTAGTTTCCTAAATATATGTTTCGTAATATTTATGTATTTGATGACTTCACCAATACCTCACATGTATTCTACTACAATATTTACCTTTTCAAAGAATTCATCAAAATACTCATTTGGGTTTCATTATATTATATTCATAAGTGTTCCACAACTAATATATATTTTATTCTCTAAACTTTTAATCTCATTCATATAAGTTTAAATGTTTTTCCCACATTGCATGTGATGTTTTTCATGACATTAACTTCGTATAGATAGAATTGGATATAGATCCCCCTAAAGAATTGATTCTCATAGAATTAACATACAATTCCTTGATTTCAGCCTCTGATAATGCACCACTCTTGATGTCGGCTGATATTCCATGCCTCACTACTATAAACTGATCAACTCCCATCAATAAAAAGTAATGTGGAATTTGATTCTCCCAAAACTGAAAGTATTTACCATAGAAGATCAGAATACCATTATGATTGGAGACCTATATTGAGAGAAAAAAAATTTATCAGCCTTTACCCATAATAATAATTATTCAGTCCACTAGGCTAGATACCTTGAGGGGGGGAATTATGGTAAGACAAATCAACACAACTTTCCATTCTGATCTTCTTATTTTGGTAAAAAATACTATCTTATTTGTCTCCTTCTTGTTATAGAGTATGAATGAATCTTAAAGCTTTCCCAGGATACACAAATTTTAGTTGGTTCACTCTCACCAGGCTACGTCTAAAGAGCATACACCAACAATGTTCCAATGTACTAAATCCATTACATGTTAACTTTTGTTTACATGTTCGTAGTGGACACATTTTCCCTTATGGTTTCCAACCATTGACAATTTGTGAACTCACTACTATCTCAAATAATATAGATCACATCTTCTTACAAAGATCCAATCAAAATTTACGGACATGTAGGTCCTCTAGTTATCTCTAATGAGTGCATTCTTCACTCTATGCAGATTTTCTGTAGATTTCCAAATTTCATCCACTTATGAATAACCCTTTTCCCCTAATCACTAGGCTGCATCCTTTGTAAATACCTTCACAAATCTCCCTACTTAGAAAAAGCTGCAATGACCCAATTATCAAACAAGACATCAAAATTTCCTTGCTTCTTTATGAAGCACACACCTTCAAAGAGCTCACTAATTCCCTGCGCACACTGTTTCACAGAGAAAACTGCATCATAGAGCATAGTCGGATTTAGACCTATAGCCATTCTAAAGAGACTTCTTTTGTGAATCTCACTGAGACAACACCAAACTCACCTCTTTCGCCAAGCTAGATAATCCACAATGAAGCTCCTACCTTTCACAAAGCATGCTACCTCTGTGAACCCACTTAGCATTTAGAGAGATAAAAAATTTCATGAAAACACTCTATTTTTTACAAGGGGGTAGATGATTATTTATAGAAGATTCCATTGAATCACGAATCATCCATGCAAAGTCATCAAAAAAACATCTCAAATTGCAAATCATTGAAATTTATACAAAAATTATTTCACTTTAGTATAGAACTACGACAATATTTCAGATTGGTGAGCTCATTGTAATTACGGATCGTTTAGTCAATTCCTTTGTGCCACCGCCCTAATGCTCCCTCATAATGTAATTCACCTCTATCGTTCACGAATCACATTGTAATAATAGAGATCACAATAAACATTATTCTAGTCTCTACAAAATACACATTAAGAAGACCATTATTTCCAATCTCATGCCTCAAGATATTATGATGACATCACCATAGAAATACTATTTTCTCATTGCTCACCAAATCCCAAATTTTGGACCCCAAACAAATTTAAAACACTTGGAAACGATGCCACATTGAATTTGTTCTTCTGTACTACCTACATATCATCCATTCCTTTATCATTGTTCATTGTCCACATGAATTTTCAACAATATCTCTAGAAGTCAAAAATTCCCCATGAAGCCTTGCATTGTCAACAAACACAATAAACCCAATATACTACAACATTTCCTTGATAGATTTCTTCCCAACAATGGACCTTCCATGTCATTTCCTGCACCCTCTCTATCTGGAAAATAGATACCTCTCCAATCTACATCCAGAATAAGTGTGACATATATGGTTTCCAAGACATGGCCTAAAAAGTTTCTATTCTAATAATAGATTGGTTACTATTTTTTAGGAATAATTTGATAGTTGAAAGTTATTCTCCATACTCTAGAAAAATTCTATTAATCAATCCCCCATCATATCCCTAAGTACATCGATAGTAAACTCGGTATGTCCATATATCTATGGGTGAAAGGTTGTACTCATCCCCATTTTATTATAGAATGCTTCTTACAGTACTATAAAAACCAAGATGTGAATTATGCTTCACAGTCATAGAAAATATTCTAGGGAACCTCATGATGTGGAATGATCTTTTCTATTCTCAATTTCCCAAAACATTCAACTGAATTATTATCCCTAAAAGAAAGTAAGTGAATGGTATTCATGAGTTAGTCAGCTATCAGCCGAATTTTTTCATGGAATCTTACTCTCTATATATGTCCCATCAAGAAGTACATGGATATTCCATCACATTCCCAATATGGGATCTCATGAAGTTACAATAACCGTCTAGAATCTAATTCTCAATAATCACATACTGACTAGTGTAGCAACGAGAGATTAACTAATCCATTATTCTTCTAATTCCATCACAACAAAAAAATAAATGAATGTATATGTATGTCTGCACCAAACTCAGAAGTACAATTAATGGATATATGTGAAACTCCCTCATCATCTCCTCTTGAATCATGAATGTGACTATCAGTCCCCCCTAGAAAAGGAATTCATTATTCCCTCATTCAGAAAATCCATTTGGTGAATCTACTGAGAATATATGGAAATGTAAGAGCACATAGTCGAATTATCAGTACTTGAAATCTATCAAAAACTAGATTAGTAGAGATGTCATCACTATAAACTAATGAAAAGATACACCCACCTTCATAAATATGGTCAGCTTTAATTAATACAACTACTCTAAAACCCCCTACCCCAAGCGAGCATGTCAATTCTTACGAAGGGAATATTCAATCATAGTTCGCATACAATGTTTTTAGATTACCTTAATGCCATATTATTATTAAAACTTCATCGAATGACTATGTACTGGGTTTATTTATCGTTGGGTTAAGGAATTCATGAGACTCTAATGGTCTCTATAAACCAAAAAGTGTTGTACTAGAAGATAATTCTTCCACATCCTCGATGAAAATAATAATCCTACCAGACCTAGGTCATAATTAACATAGTTATTCTCATGAAATCTCAACACCCTAAACCAAAATGTGTTAATTATCTACCTCATCATCAACATGTTGCTGATCTTATCCAGCTTGAAATCCAATTACACAATGTACTTCATGCCCTCCTCCAGTAGTTTCAAAATAGGATCACATGTCATCCTCTGACCCAACCCCTCAAAGGGTATTTGGAACTTTTATGTACATATTAATTGATTCGCTTTCTACTTTAGGGGGTAAAAGGGGTTGTATTCCTAGAGAATTCTTCCACAAACCTCATGTATAATGAGAATACTATGCACCGTTGACATGGTTTTGGGTGAATTCCATGGAAGAACTATATCGATCTTTATAATGTTCAGATTTAATCTTTTC
This sequence comes from Viscum album, assembly GCA_963277665.1. Classification (NCBI taxonomy): domain Eukaryota; kingdom Viridiplantae; phylum Streptophyta; class Magnoliopsida; order Santalales; family Viscaceae; genus Viscum; species Viscum album. The sequence goes on from OY728121.1 coordinate 180,782,998, forward strand.
CAGAAAATATCATTACATATAATTTTTAGTTATTTAATCTATAGATAGCACTTATAGAACATAGAATAAATCTTGTTCTCCCGATTCAAATCTTCAACTTCCCCCATGTCATCTTCTTGATCCTTCAATGAAACATAGTTTCAAACTATTTCATTAAAAAATAAATGAGAAATATGTCAATGTAATAATGTTGAATCTGGTTTATCAAATCTGAAAACATAATTGGTGAATTCATTAGCATAAAAAATCACTAGGAATACATAGTGTCCTCGTTGACATCAAAATTTCATCTTCATAATATCGTCCTCACAAACAATCAATTGGGGGTATATAGACATGAGATCAATCATTGGTAATGATCCCATGACATATAACTTATCAAAGAGGTCATCAATCCTCAAGAGGGGTTATTTTTTTTATTGAGGCATGGTCTGAGAGATGAAATTACACAATAATCAACAAAATATAATTCTATATCTTCACAAAACATACTATAAATTCATTGGGAGACACACCGGGTCTTATATAACCCTTCTCTCAAATGTTTTCTCATATAAACCATATATCCCAAGGAATGGTAGGGATTATTTGATATTCCATCGAAGGAATTATAGTTGTCATCGTGGGAATGATTGGGTATATCTCCAACTCCCTCTGCAGAGGATTCCCAGGACGTCCCTAGGAGACATAATCCATAAAATCATCCATGACTAAATGAATCTATGGTTATGAAGAGCCTATTTCACCAGGGTATACACTCTCCAACTGATGCGAAATATGATGCAACATCATACTCAAAAAACCCACAGATAATGCCCAAATATCTATCTAGACAACAAAATAGAATATCGCCCCAATATTGAAAATGAATCTCACTTCCCTTCTGTGATAACAAATATGGTACTGGATTGTTGAAAAAATTTCCAAAAAAATTGATTCATAAGGATTCATCATTATGACAGGAGGATCCCATGGGAAACCCTCTCCACCAAGCAATTTCTCGTACTACTGGAAGATAAACTATTCAAAATAAAAATTCCCCATAAGTACCTCAAAAAAATATGCTAGTATTAAAATCACAAATGGGACATTTAGTTATCATATAAGGAGCATAAATATGATGGAATGACTCACACATATGACTTCTAATGTTAAATAAAAATTATACTAAACATAGATCAAACCTTTAATCATCTGGAATTCTTCTGGGTCATACTCCTCCAAATATTAAAGATTTTTTATGCCCCTATTATGAGATCCCTTAACTTGACATGGTTCACATGGTTGTATTTGTGGAAGGATCTCATAACAACCCCAACCACCCACATATCCCCTACCTAGTGCCCTTAATATTTCCCTTCCACCTACTCCTCCCTAAGGGACACTCTGCCCTCACATTGGAGGCATGTTATCGTAGCGTTTCCTCTACAATGATGTAACATCTCTTATCAGTCTTCCCTCCATATCACATATGGATTATGAATCACATTATATGTGTTGTCATTAATCATAAAAATTACACTAACCCCCTATAGGGATACTATGGTCAAATCCATAGTCAAATTGCTGCCCGACATCATGTATGAGTCTAATCATAAAAATATCTCACGCACTAAGATAATGTTGAGTGGTACCCAATAGCTACAATAGATGGCCCCCTATGAATCCCACTACCAGCTCTAGGTGAATTACATCCCTCTTATAGGAAGCTCTCTAACACCTTTTTCCGCTCCAACACTCCTGAAATAAATGGGAATCCTCATGCTTGTTCTCATTTAAGGTCCATGTTATTCTAGATAATAAACATAGATTGTAATATACTCATGAATCTACACAAGGCTCCACAAAAAACTAGATGGTCCATGGAAGATTTTGGCTTCCAGTGTAACAACCAAACTATTTATTTCCCAGATAATCTTGATGTCTCATATGACCGACTATATATGATCCTAAAGTACCTGAGGATCTGTCTCTCATTCGGTAATCATCAGACTCTTGCATTTTAACTCACAAAGAGCATGAATCTAGAATTCACCCTCATTATACTCTGATGATATGATCGGTTAATCGATAGGTGTTGGTGCTTCTACCTATCCACCTATTGAAAAAATCTTACTAGATAGACCCTAAAATGAGGGAATATAAACCATTGGACCATCATCATGAGATTGAATTAGTTACATAGATGGATAACCTTGTATAAGAATCCTGAAAACATAATCAAGATGTAACTCTATTAGATGAACATATATATATATGAGATGGATAATGAAGTAAAACAAAAAGTGTAAATCATATATGATGCATTTTTCATTGATCACTATAACCAATGTCTCTTTATGATGAGTCAAAATGTAGGTAGTCAATGTCCTGGTGAATGGATACAAATTTCCACACAAAACACTAGGTTTGCGGGCCTAGAAATACCCTCAATACACTTTGATATAGTTTCCCTACAAATAAAACAAATCCTCATAAGGGAAAAATTAAAAACATGAACATATGGAAATAGATTCCCATGTTCTAATATGTCATGACATATCCCAATCAGGATAAAGCCACAACTACCCCATTCCTGCCTCTATAGAACTAGGGATGGAAACAAGAACAAAATATCATAAATAATTTGAGAGAAATTTTCCTACTGTACTTGTATGCACACACCCCCAATAAATCTATGAATATGTAGAGATGAATAATAATTAAAGATGAATCTACTAGATAAATAACCATTCACGTGAAACGTCTAGAGAGTACCTGAATATGAAAGTGTAATTTTAATTGTAATTGTGAAAGAATTCATACCCAATTGAATGGGGTACTGTACTTAACAAAAATAATCATTGATATAAAGGATCTAGATCTCAATGTTAAACAATCATACGTGTTCAAATGCATGACGGTATCCATATTATCCTGTCATATAATTTCTAAAAAAACCCTTTATTGAAAAAAGACACAATATATGTGGGAAAAGACAATTAAAGGCTGAGTATATACATACCCAATCAGATGCACCAAATTCTGAAGGGGGCATTAAGAGAATGGAAAGGAATAGACAACACAACCCATATTAAAAGGAAAATTATATCAAATAATAGGGATACCATTTTATATAATCATAAAATAAACCTAAAAGGGAGATAAATGGGATCTTCTTCCCACATCCAATCTGAAGAAAGAAGTCTGTCATAAGTTCAAAGGGTTCATCATTGATTCCAAACATCTCACTTGTCAGTCCAATGAATCATCCATGTAAATCCATTCATATCCAATATACCTCATAGTCATGGAACTATAATATCTTCGTAGAGGAATGATGACCTGATAAAATAGTAGGTTTCTCCTAAGTAAATTGATAGAAGTCTCATGAACTATCCTAGCAGGATGGCTGCACTCTGAAGGAAGAGGAACCATACCATGAATCTGTTGGAGAGTTCCACTCTAGTGGTAGAAGACCCATTCCCTCACTCCATATGAGGGTTCCAAACAAAATATAAATAGAGCACCAATACCATTCACTAATATAAGTGTTCCACTATGATGATACTATAACCATTGATAAAATAATAATTACCGTTCTACTCTAGTGGTATATGACCTATTCATTGAATTTGTAGGAGTCTTCCTCTACATTAGTAGAGGTTTCATTTCTTTAATATGTTGGAGGGTTCCACTATAGTAGTAGGGGACCCATTATATAACACCACAAGAGTGTTACACTAAAATTATGGATAGATGGAGGATCCATTCCGATAATCCATTGGGGGGTTCCACATCAGAGGTAGAGGATCTATTCCCTATCCCTACATGAGGTTTCCATTGTAATGATATTATATGATCATTTTATTCCTAGATTGCCAACAAAAGATGAGTCACAATCAGAACGTCTAACATCATATCTCAAAATATGATACAAATTCCACCATCATGTCCTTAATGGAAAAACCCATTGGATAGGATACTCACAGGATAAAATTTGACTCCAAATGAATAAGATATGATAGGTATATGTTTACTCAAAAAACAAGCATACACACCACATAATGAGACCCAATTGGCATGTGGTCCCACCATATTACCTGGAATTATCCCTTACTACATACAAATACCTTCCCATGAGTCCATAACTTCATTGTAAAGGGGACACACTACTTTCCTCAACCATTTTGAGTCTTTTCCATGCTCTCGGTGATGCATTGGTGTCCTTGATTTGTTAGTGGACTCTTACACGTGGTGTGACCTCCCGCACTGGGTCTTATAAGTTTTCATTCCCTCGTGTCTATGTACAATAAATGTGAACCTATATGTTCCTGTATATGCTCTCTCCTATAGTAGAAACAAGTTCTCTAACACTATGTAAAATAGTATATTGGGATCCCACACAGCCTGAAATATTTATCTCACCAGGAAAATATAGCTGCCCTAGGAAGGAGACAAGACAACATGTGTTCTTCAGACTATATATCATGTATTCTAGTAGTTAATCGAAATAATGATATTTTATTTGAATTTAATATATTCTATTATATCATTGACGCACCCCTTTATTTCACCAAAAATCAATGGTAAACACATACATCCATCGTTTGTGGATCCATTGGCCGAAAAATAGATTTCAGTTTCACCCACATGAACTTGTTTACTCCCTATCAGATGTAGTTCTTACCAAACCACTATCACATAAATAATGGATCCTAGATCTATGCATAAAATAAAAAAAATAGAAAATAATCCCTACTCATTATCTATTGGATGATAGATTTGGAACCTATGAATCTATCACGTATCTGGGGTGCACTCATGCTATATCCCACCCGACAATGTCGAACTGTGGCCTGACATGCTAACAATGAAAAATGTGAAGAATGAACTTGAGAAAGGAATAAAGAAAATATTTAAAAAAATGTAAAATATTTCTGGAAAAATGAATATAATTTTGAAATTATTGGGTTATAAACATGGCTTATCTAGGATAAAAAAAATATAATAATCAATTCAATTTCCCAAGGGCACGTTCAATGGATCTAAATTTAAATAGATCCAAGAATTATGAAAGGTCATGATAAATCATTCTATAATAAAGGAATAAAAATACATAATACGTGTCATAACTAAATTTTAGTTTTTTTATGATAATATATGAACTTTCAAAAAAATTGACGAAGATTTGTTTCATTCACCATACTCCAATTTTACATTATCTAGTTTATTATTGTCTTCTAATATTTATTAACCAATGGAAAGTCATAAAAGCTCCTATCAATGATCCCATGGTTATGTAAATAACAATATAAATCCCCAATATAGATTATTTATTTCGGTTTTTTGATTTCAAAATAAAAATTAAATAATTATATCAATGTATCAATATTATCTAAAAACACATGCAAAAATCGATTTATCTAAATTCCCTACACCAAAAAACATTGGGTCCAACCTAGGGTAAACCTCAAATTTCAGATTAAACAATGATATCATATTTTTGTAACCATGTCTCCATATAATATTTAACCCATTATTCGTGAAACATTCTACATTCAAAATATAATATATAATTAATACTGTTATACAATCAATTTCTAGAATAATAGGACTCATAATCATGCACAATCTTAGTTCCTAGCTCCAAAAATATTAATAGGTTTATTTAAACATCATAAAAGAAAAAAATATCTACATTATGATATATTGTGGATATTTTCAAAATACATCGACCATCATCAATTTTTTGGATGGATTAGGTAATGCTAATTTCTATAAAATATATCATCAATCACATCCTTGGTATGTTAAAACCATCCACTATGAATAATCTTGATTTTTTCTTTTTATTACATTTCATGGTGAATATCCATTTTTAATTCATTTTATTTAATGGTATTCACTGCGATTCTGTACATTGATTGATTATGAAAATATTGAAAATTTATACTCTTTCTATTCCTATAGAGTTATTTATTTGTTACTCATGATATGTTATTATGTATTGTTTAACCATCCCCTTATTTATATGGAGATATTATTCTTCTCTAATTACTAGATTAGTATGAAAATACTCTATGTTTTTATATGAATATAAATTTTTATTAGGTACATTGATATTTTTATTATTCATTGTATTGATTATCATAACAATCAAATCAAGAATGCAATTAATCATTAATAGGTGATGGATGTAGAACATTTTTATATATCCCTTAGATACATATTTCGGTCTCACGAAACAAAAATTATTTTTTATTTGGTTTATTCATACCGAATAAAATCATGAAATATTTTTCAGAATCCTGAATAGAAGAATACTTTTTATGGCCATGATGGAAAATATAATGCCATGATAAAGGTTTTTATAGAAAAACTGGTAGAATTATGCACTACATCTCTATGAATTAATTAATTTTTATCCAATTGATTTTTAATATTGTTATATAATAAAAACAATTATATTAATATCATTTTGTTAGTTATATTTAATTATATTAATTTTATTCATTCATGACACATTATTCCTACTATGATAGTTTTGAATATTCTTTTTCTTTATTGAATCCTTGAGATCATCCTTATTATGTTTCTATTTCATGGGTGAAATTAATTTTTCTAAAAATTATATATCTAGAATAGAATATAAATCTTTGTAGTATTTTTGGTAGATGGTAAGGGCTTATTAAGGTTTAATTAATTTCATATATTTTGGGAAAAATTCCACCTGACGAGAAAGAAATGGGATTTGAATGTAAAATGTTTTTTATATCTCAAAAAAATTATAGAGATAAAATTTTCTTTTTAATGTACATGAATGAATATTTTCTATTGATATTTTATTTATTAATAGATAAAATGATGTTTATTTTGTTAATTTCAATGCCAGTTTGTAGTGAATTTGTTTACGAGAACCAAATTATTTGAGCACATGTTCATATAATTACTATATTCCCAACACAAGTAGTCTAATAAATTAAGACATATTAAGCTATATAAAACAATAAATGAGGTGTGTTGAGTGATTAAAAAAATACTGGTTCAAATATTAAATGAATAATAAGTCTCCATTTATTTAGAGATTTATGAACATTGGTCCACTCTAAAACACACATTTTGATCATTTTAGAGAATATCAAGTTATAACATTCATATCTTATAGATCACAAATAATATTATAGGATTCCAAAAAGTATTATCTCAATGAAAATAGATCTAATGATAGAGTTTCAGTGTGTGTAATTATTATATCATTAGCAGGTAGATGTATTTTAATTTTAACAGATATTGTTATATTTAATAATTGATTAATCAATAATAAAAGTATAGAAAACTATAATTAAGAATGTAAGACAACAAGCATATAAATTATTACTAAATAATAGAAACAAATAATGATGTCCTTGGGTTGACTTTCATGTGACACTAGGTTTAAATTTATCTGTTAGAATCCTATAGAAATCAACATTCCTTTAGAAATATAGTTTCTTATCACTTTGGATACCCCTCACGATAGTTCATAATTATTTGATAATTTACTAAAATTGTAATTTTTCATCACATAAATGATCAGAGACTCCATTAAAATTAACTATATGGATATTAAAAGATCCATAAAATATATATATAATGTTTTCAAGAAAAATAATGAGTCTTGAATCGAAATAAGAATATTTTGACCAGCTCTATGACCAATATTTTTTATTATTGATATACGGAAATTTTCATTATTTTTCTTATAAATCATATAATTTATAAAGACTATCTCTTAATCACTCGAAGCTATATCGACTCTAGAAATATCCTATCTCTAGTATATTTGAAATATATATACAAATATTTAATAACATATAAATAATTATATTGAAGCCCCATAGGAATGTTGAATGCTTTCTCAAAAAAGAAGCTATAAGGAGACATCCTTATGAGATTTTCAATGTTGATATACAAGCCCAAAAATCCTCACATAATTGAATATAATAATATTGAATCTAATTAGAAATATTATAGAGATGATTTTTCTGATATCCTTATTAGAAACGTCAGCATTCCAACATTAATGAGGGTGATGAGTGGATCTAATTTTTTTTAGAACACCCATATTTTCCAATAACATTTTGAATTAAACAATCTTCAAATGAGTACCATTACTAGTGATATAAGGCTTAGTCAACCCAAATCTAAAAAATAATTTTATTTTAATAAATGTGATTACACTTTTATCCTAATTTATTAGAAATGGGACTACGTTAACAAATATATAAACATATTATATATCCACCATAATGTACACATTCCCATAATAATATAGAAATTTTAAAATAAATTAAAATATATAGATATAAAAATGATTCACTTCCAAAATCCACTTTTGATGTAGTTCTTTTTTCTAACCAACAATCAAAATCATTTCAAACATATGAAAAAAATTACAACTCACCCATCATACATAAAAATTATGGAATAATAGAATAAATATTGAATAAAATTATATGGTTTCATCTCTCCAACATAGTGTCCACACAATGTTCATGAATTAAATATTTCAACACAAAGAAAAGTCACATACTTAATCATTAAAATCATAAGAATATGATGACCACACCTCATAAATGAAAATGGGTTCTCCCTAATGAAATATTTGATCATAGAAAATAATTTTAACGTTTGGTTTTATGTAAATTATAATGTAATTGCTCGACAATCATATTACATAGTGAAATTTTCATATGATGGAGTCTGTTTTCTATAAATAGAAATAATTTTTTCAACAAAAAAATAATGATTACCATCTATGGTTCATCCTTTTGTGTCCATTATACCCTAGAAAGATGTTCTTCAACTATATTTCTACCACCCTTTTAAAATATAATATCCAGATAATATTACATTAAAAATAACTACCATTTAATATAAAAGGTTTAGCATATTATTTTGGAAAAAAATTAATTCACGATAGATTGTTTGTTAAAAACAATGACAGTGGATCCTATCATGTATTTTCAAAATTATTGTAATTGAAAAACTATGAAAATAATGACTTTTTAGTATTGTGGTGATTTTTATCAAAATTAACAGTAAATATTATTGTATATCACCAAGCATGAATTTTAATTCCAATTTATTATCCCAAAATTTCCCCACAACCACATCACTACCATCTTGTAAATAATTAAAATGAATCATCCAATTTGGGCTTTGATAATGGATTAATAATTGATATTTTCATTAAGATGAATAAAAAATTATATAAATTATTCATAATTCCTTAAATGCAAATCCTTTAATATAAGAGAACACCATGAAAATGTGATTTTAAAATATATATTATTATTTTTTAATAAAATTATCATACCCTATGAAATATGTAACACCATTGACATTTTATAGAGTTGTTATCATTGTAAACACGTTTATTTTTTTCATTTCCATATTTCATACCCTTTCGAGAGACCTTATTTCCTATTGAAATTCTCTTGGTAAGAACATATTATCATTTTTCTAAATTTAAAAAATTTGATCACTTAGAATCACTATAAAATGGGTAAATTATTTGGAAAAAATACATAAGTGTTTCAACGAGTCTAAAAAATCTTCTTTAAACACCAGTATTGTTCTCTTAATAACATAGAGATAATATAAACATAATTTACCATTGAAAATTCTCTAAATAACCACATCATCCAAATCAAATTCTCAAAAAAGAAAATGTTCAAATTTTGTTGGGGAAGGTGAGAATTTCAATATCCCTTAGTGATATATGAATCTTGTAATAACCAAAATATCCATTTAGAAAACATAAAAAATTTAGTTATAGTTATCCTCCAATGAATATTAATTTTGGAATTTAATGGTAAAATTATACATTTTATTGATGAATTTAGTTTCTTAGTATATATAGACACACCACATAATGTATTCTCTAAACTAAATTTTTCATTTAATTCATTAGTAACAATTGTGAAACACTCTCTGTTAGAACTAATTTGAATAGGTTCAACCACAAGCTACTATAAATGGAATATATAATCTGATAATCAAGGGGATTAATCACATACTCATTAACTACTTCATTCATGTCTGGGTTGATCTTCCTTTTTTCCTTTAACACTATGTTGGTGTTAGGATTATTGTAGATTTTAGGAGAGAAAAATAAATCAATATTCCCATCATGGATAGAAATGGTCAAACTAATAGAATATTTACATTTATTAAAAACATTAAATATCTTTTCCTCTCAAATTTCTATATGTTAAAAATAAATGATTATAGGAAGTGATGATTCATCATCCAAAAATTGTTTTTACATATTATAATGTTTGGTTTTGAGATCATGTGGTTGTTCCTATTCACTTGAATGTATAAAATCATGACCATTTGGTCCCTAATATTAAGTGTGGTTCATAACGTGATCATGAAAAAATGAATTATTTTGAATATAAATCAGTAAATTGAATTTTATTATAAATATTTTCCATGAATAATATCCCAATAAACCATGATTCGAAATTTGGATTTAATTATTTTTTCTACAAGGATTCATTAAATTGTTTCATGATGTTATCTTCAAATTCAATAAAATACCCCATATATTTTTTAGTCATAGGTTATAAATAAATAATATCTCCTAAAAATTAAATTAGAGGAATAACATAAACCTCCTATTGTAAATTTCTTTTTATTGTATGAACAAGCCTATTCCCAACTCTAGAAAACCATAAAAACACACATGAGAAACACTTTTATGATTATATTTGGAAGAATATTTTTCAAAATTCACTATATGTTATTCAATAAATGATTTTTTATTCACTAATTATTAATGATATAAAGAACCCTAAACATCCATCTATTCATCTCTTCAATATTTATATCAAAATGTTGGCTCTTGGATTTTTTTACAGACATTAAACACTCATTTCTTCTCCACAAATAAACAAAATGTACAATATAAAGAATTGGGATATCTCTCTATATGAAAAGAAAACAATATGAAAGTGTATATAGACATTATTATCATAGTCCATGTATAAAAAAATAAACTCAATGGGTAAAAAAACATTCCAAATATAGAAATTATGTCATCAAAACATTATATGGGATGTGTAAATGATCAGATAATTAGATGATGTATAAAAGTGGTTGGTTTCCATTATCCTGATAACTAAAATTTTAATTACGATAAAGGGATAAGATTAATATTGGAACAAAATTATATGAGAAAATTCAACTGAGCACTATTCCTGCATTTTTGGAATGAAAAACTCCATCCAACATTATATTTTATTGTTATTTTTTTCATGGATATATCTTCACTATTCTGTTAGAATGCATGTTATAATCTCATCCAATGATTTTTGGATTGAAATTATTTTTTATGTTATTTAGAAAATAATGGATTATGAATTATATATTTTGTGAAAGGTATTTCCACTTTGATATTATAGAAAATCCCTTCGAAATGATGATGTTTGGGTAAATGATTTAGAATACATGGAAATGTGATGGGTGATGAATAATTATTCTGGAAAATTAAAAATTCCTAAATTATTAATATGATTTTTTATTTCCCCTTATTTTTATTTATTTTTTAATCTTTATATTCCTGTTATTATAGAGGAAAAGTGATATGTCATTAAGTTTCAATATATTTTTGCATCATTATAGATTCAAGTTTAACCTATTAATTTGGTAGGGATTGTTATTTAGTCTTAATTTGGACATTCCTAGTCTCATATCGATTCACCAATTCTATTTTTAAAAAATAATTTATGACCACACCCATGACATTTTATATTGGATTACGTTTATTTGTACTTGGTAGCATGATGTTATCTATTGAATTAAAGTATATTTCTAGATATGATAAATTAATGCGAATAGTGGTTCATATTTGAATCAGCATTAGCTTCATTAGAAGCATACATATCCTTTTTTAATCAACATTTCACTAAAAAGGTATAGAACATAACCCCAGTACTAGAAAATCCACCTATAACAACAGTTTTCAAATAAGTGTCCTGTTAAGGCAATGATATGACTTTGAGATACAAAATTGGGTTAAAAATTTTATTCCCAAGGTTATGTACAATGGAAATATATGTGCGGGATATTTTCCATTGTTTCAGTTACCCTATTCCCATGGTTCCCAAATTATGTGTGTGGGATTCCAAATAAATTTGGTCACTGGATAGGATCCCTAGACCACCACTTCCCAATTGATGTTCCTAAAGACTACACAACATTATATTATAAATATACTATACCTATTTACACACACACTCACACACAGATATATATATAAACCCTCACAATAGGTTTAAAACTGTGGTTATGTAACTTATAACAAAATGTATTTCCCATCAACTTTTTTTCCAATGTAAATGTGAGAAATCAATTCCCACAGTTCTCAAGAACCATGGTTATAGGTGGACCCAAAAATCACTATTTCTAAGAACCATGGGTATAGTATTTTATAAAAATCTATACCACAGTTTTTGAAGAACCATAGGAATATCTATTGAACCTAACCATACACGTATGTTTTTTGACAAACTGTTTGTATTTGTGGGAATGGTAAACCTATACCTTTGTTTTTCCAGAGTTGTTGGAATAGGTTTGAAACCAACACCTCCCTGATATTTCATTCCAAAACCATTGGTATATGTTTATTTTCAAGTATTTCCCTAACATAATCTTGAGAATAATAAGGTTTAAACCAATCATTATTTTAGAACTGTTATTCATATTGATTTTGAAAAATAGGTGAATCATGTTTTATAACAATTCCTTAATCATTGTACAATACATTAGGATGGTTCAGGTTATAAGGATTGTATTTACTCAATGGTGGATACAAATTAATATGTTCCTTATGGTAGTATCCCAAAAAAATTAACATTTTCATGTTGTGCCGAAGGAATATCAAAATTTAGGTAGTAGTTTTCACTATTCCAAAAACATTCCACACTGGTAGAATTTATATTTATGATATTGATTCTTGTTTTTGTTTTTAAATTGATCATCACATTTTTTGACATTATGATTCCATAGTAATTTTTATATATAAATAATCATTTCTTACTAAGAATATAATTTTCTCCCGGAACTAGTACTATAATGTCCCCTATTTAGTACCCATGTCATTTATTATTTATTTTGTAAATTAATAATAATATTTTATAATCTTTGTATATATATTCTTCGATTTGTTATTTTTCGGTTGATCTAGTATATTTTAATTTAAATTTAAGAATATGAGTTGTCAAAACATCATAAAAATAATGCCTGAGAAGGTGGTAAGAGAATTTTTAATGAGGACAATGTCAAATCTAGTCCATAAAAATATCTATGTCATCATGAAAGACATCAACATACCATTGAAAAGAATTTTCTAATTTACTTATATTCACTCCATTAAATCTTTTAGTGTCAGATTTTAATATAAAATAATCATACACTATTTCCCATGTCTCATAGATATTTGAATATAGTTATAAAAACCAATATATAACATTTCCATTTTAGTATAAAGGGAAAATTATTATTTTCAACTCATTCTCAATCAATCCATATATTGTATTTTGTGTCACTATATTATTACAATACATAATGATGTTTAATGACTTCTAATTAGTGAATTAATTTAATGTTTTTTCAACAAAATCTGTGACTCTTTCAAAAAATAATTACATGTTCTATGATATACCGTAATAAAATATTGGTTTCTTAAAACTTGTCGGGGTTGATACACCCTCATCTTTGAAAATTCAATAATTTTTTGAATTATTTTAGGCTAATGATATTTTACCATTTTCAATAATGTATCCCTATCTTTGATTATTCATTTTTCGATTTTAATTTTTTTGATATATTAATTTTTTTTTTCAATGTATTGTTTAATGGGATCTAAATCATGAGAATCATAAATTATCTGAAAATAAAAAATAAATCCATGAAAAATTATGAACAGACATTATGTTTAAGTTTTTCTATAAATATTATTTAAATGATTGGTTTCATTTTTTATAAGAATGAAAATTTTTAATCGATTTTTATTTTTATTTTTATTATTTTATTTATTGGATTCATGAAGCCTTCCCCTATATTGGAGTAATGTTGATAACTTTTTTTGAGTAATACCAAATTAAAAAACAATAAATTTTTATTTATTTTTGACATAGGTATCGATCCACATGGAAGGTATGTTATGAACACAGGACATGAAAATAAAATTTATAAATTAGAAAAAACATATTCAAGAATACTAACAATGAATTCATGATCATAACATTTTATAATTATATCTAATGTGTAGAATAAAGGATGGAAAATTTGAGCTGATTTTACAAAGATAAGAATATTATATATGAATGTAGTGAACAAGGAATGATATGTTGAAGAAAATTTGATTATATGATTAGTATAAACACAGGTTTCATTTAAATATATATCTATACTAACATCTAGAATAATAATCTAAATGATGAATCTCTCAATATATATGAAATTGATAGTTTATTGCTATAATTTTCCAACTAAAACATCCATCTCTCTCATAATGAAATATTGTGATGTTTCAACTAATGTAAATGTGTAGATTAATATTATGGTGTTGTTTGAAAATAATAATTGAATAAATAATTTTTAGGAATATTATTTCAGAAGAAATGAACATAATAAATCAAACTAAAAATATATTTCTAAAATGTGGATAAATATGAAGTGTAATCGTATATTATTATTTCCAATTAAATTTTTTCAATTAATAATTATAAAAATAGAAAATTGTAAAATTAAAATCTAGATTGAAAAGGATTAATTGAAGTGGAATATGATAATGTATTTTCCCCTGATCTACTAATACTAGAAAATCATTTTATAGAATTTATTTTTCTTCCATCTATATCATTATGTTATTCTTAAAATTTTCTCCAAATGAACGCTTCACTAAAAATGATTCAATTTTTTCATGGTGTATCCATTATTTATTTTATAAATTCTCTATAAAAACAATCACAATAATTATTATATGAAACCTCTAATATATTCCATTCTTATATTAACACATGATAATACCTCATTAAATTACCCTAATCCTTAATGGTGATTAACTATATTCTGTTCCAATCAACTAAAGGAATCATCATTGAATCCCAAAGGTAGTATAAACCATACTCATATATCTTTCTAACTCAGGGAATATCCAACTCCCATCCACATTAATCTTTAATACTTGATAAAAATTACTTTGACAATTTATTATGTAAAAAACACAATAACATCCAATAATTATCAAATTATAATAATTTTACCAAAACCTTGGTATTGTACATACATAAAATTGAATGTTCAAAAGGTGTACATTAACCCAAAAAGCATTTTAATCCTTCCATCACAAATTAAATAAAAATAATCGATCTCAAAAATATATCAATTCTTCATTAATCTAAATTAGGAAAATCGCCAATCAGGTTGGGTGCATCCAAATTTGAACTCTCATAAATCATAAGGGGGATCTCAGACCCCTTCATCATGATTGAGAACTATCATCAGAATAGAATCTCAATATAGTTGACCAAATATATCCATTGGTATATATCATCATTCTTTTATCCCAACCCTAGAAGAATAAAGGTATCCTTCTTTATCATCCCATAATTTAGAATTAGTGTTGAACTCAAAGAATTAATTCACATTGTATCATATTTAAATATTTTATAAATCCCACACATATTATTCATACAAATGTATTAATAAGTCAATATCTCTTAAACCTAATGTCGAGCTTTATAGTGATAGATTATATTTGTATTTATGGGTACACATTGAAAAAAATAGTATGTTGAATTTTTTTTTCATAGTCATTCATTTAAAAGGGAATGATGTTCATGGGTATTTAGATCCTCCCTCTTATTTTATGGTTGAAGGTTCCCTAGTGCTTGATTTTTTGGGGGAAGCCTTTGATCCAACTTCTAACCTCCCCAAATTGATTCAATTCCCTCTCTTAAATCAGGACCATCCACCACTACCACAATTTCATAATGTTTTGTCCTCCCGGGGGTTAGTTTCCCCTGTGAATGTATCTATTCTCAAATGGAAATCCTTATATAGGGTTCTATCTTCCTAAGGGTACATTTTGGTGGTTTGGTCTTCCACATCAAGATCATGCAAAAAACCAATAATTTATCATATTTAGGTGGTCATTAGGGGTTCACTCTAGTCAAGACCTCCCCCCAGGCTAAAATATGTATTACACTCCATGGACATCATCTTCCATTCCACAATAATACATTCCTCTATAATATTTGATATTTATTAGGATCCTTCCTCCATGTTGATGATAGGACACCCATATTTCTCTAAGCCTTAATGGCCCACCATTTTAGGGAAGTTAATATCTAATCCCTTTTATCATATAGAATACACATAAGAACAATGTATTTTCTGGGTGG
This sequence comes from Viscum album, assembly GCA_963277665.1. NCBI lineage: Eukaryota > Viridiplantae > Streptophyta > Magnoliopsida > Santalales > Viscaceae > Viscum > Viscum album. The sequence goes on from OY728121.1 coordinate 180,799,437, forward strand.
TAAAAGATTATCTATTTCCCCCGGTGCATTTTTTCTCATATGGACAATCGAAAGCGCAATCAACCCATGTATAATGGAGATTCGATAATGCTCACCATGTCCCTCAGAATGATGTTGCTCGCCCATCCTCTAGTTACGATCATTCCTGCAACAAACAAATATGCCCATGTTTTCCATCATTTCTGCATATTCCATTTCATCAGCTAATCCTCCACAGTCCCTTTCTTATCCCCTCCCCCTATCCTACCCTTCATCACCAGGATATTATTTCCCTTTCCAATCTCCCCTCCCTCATCCTCCCAAAATCCACTTCCATCACTTCTCCCAGCATCTATGAGGTGATTTTCTAGAATCTAAGGCATGAGAAGCCACTCCCCCACCTAAAATATTCTATCTACCTATGAAAGGAAAATAGTTTTGAAAATCTCCCTCAGGGACTCACTATGTATATATTATAGGTACCTCAATTTTGGCTTCTATCCCTCTCAATAATAGGTTTTCATCTGTCAATATTTCAAACCATTTTCTTTCTCCAACATGTTAGGAGACCACTCCTCCACCCATCTCCCCTCCCCTTATACTAGAATCCAGACCAGATCCAAATCTAAAATACTTCACTCTTTATGTGTTATCGCCAAACGCACCTCTGTGGTAGTAGTCATACCCCTTCTTCCCTTAATTGACTTCTTCTCTATTTATCTAGAATGCATATGGATTTAGCTCATGGAAAAAAATGGATTTCCTCAACCATGAACATCAACAAAACTATTCTTGAATTGTGATGGTTCTTGAGTTGAAGAAGAAGCCTTCCAAGATAGAGGATTGTTTCTTTTAAGATGATAGTCTGAAACATTTCTTAGATAGATACCCAAAATCATCAAATATTCACCATATAGAAACCAAAGTTCTCAGTTAATATCATTTAGGCCTTAGATAAGTTCATCACCATAGGCATCAACATGGGTAGATACCATTTGATTATGACCTTTTTTAATCCAATTGAGACCTGCATTCCATATATTCTCTTTGGGATGTCCTTCAATCTTTCAATCCATGGGATGTTCAATTTCTAGTTGGAGGAGACTTCAATAACATTTTGGATCCTATGGAAAAGAATGCTGGATTATCATTCCCCATGAATTATAACCAATATTTCTCATCATTTCTTTTTCATAATTTGTTTCATGGATCAGGGATACAATGGAGAAAAATTAACATAGTTAAACTAAGAGAAGTGAATAATGAACACATAGTGTAGACTCAATTGATTATTTGATAATTTCCATTCCATTTATCCCATACCAAATTAAAAATTCACCCACTTAGACCGCATCCATTCATACCACACTCATATTAGTTTGTAATTTTATTCCCACAGTTCCTCATGATACCGCTTAATATACTCCAAAAGATGGATCTATACCAATTTATACCACCATGTGATAGATTAATCATTGTCTAAGCCTATTTAAGGAAAACTCTAGGTTGGACTTCAAAACATGATGCAATGTTTGAGGGTAAACCATTAATTATGGGGGATGAACCAAACCCAATATTTTTTTGACCATGACACTCTATATAATGAATTCATGAAACATGTGTTAAATATCCAAAATTTAATTGATGATTTCCTCTTTCATAACATGATTTTGAAGAAGAAATAACTGGTCGAATCTATTCTCAAAACCGAACACCTAGACCATGAGATATATAGGATAAAATGGATTAAATAATGAAATAATAATACCATATTTATTCACCATATTTCCTAAAATAAATTGAATACCTCTAGGAAAAATAGTCTTTGGGACGATGGATCCTTTACCAATGATTGTGATGTGTATAGAGGAATGGCTCTATGCTTCTTCAATTCCATTCATGAAGGTCCAAACTCATTCATGGTAAAAGGATACATGTCAATATATGCACCCACTTTTTATGTTATTCTCTTCAATATCTCAGGCTATGATAAAGGATGCATGAAATAAATCCCTAATTCTAAGGAGTTCAATGATGCAATTCTCTCAGTTAACCCCTACAGCTCACCTGGGATGGTTGGAATCCCAAGTTCATTTTTACATTGCCTCTCTAAATTTTCTCAGGAAATCTATCCCAATAGTACGGAATGACATATTCCATGGTTTATGTAATCCTTTAGTGGCTCGTGATACATCCCTTTTGCTTATTCAATTGGTCGAATACCCCTCTTCTTTGATGCACTACAGTCAGATCTTCGTTTGTTACTTTACATAAAAAATATTTTTTTTTGTGATCAATATGTGATTGTGCCCTCATATTCCCATATTGATATATAAATATCATAATGGGTTTTAAAGGAAGAACTACCCAAGCTACTCTAGTCTTCGTACAAGGAATGATCAGCGATACAGATCACAAGGTTCTTGGCTCCAACAAAGTCATCAAACATGACAGGAACAAAGACTTCGACTACATGGAGTTGTCCTTAATCTTAACGCTTATTGCTTGAATGAGAATCTATGTTCAAATGGTTGATATTATATTTATGTGTTTCATCTCACCATGTATGTTAATAGACATCAAGGGAAGAAAATATGGCTTATTCAAATGGGTTAGCATAAATAACCAAGGGTATCCCCTATCTACCACTCGCTTTTTTTATGAAAAATAATCGTAGTTGGTAAATAAACAAGGCGAATCATGACTTGAATATCATCATATTTCAGAAAAAAAAAATTATCCAGTTTATCTCACACCTCATGTATAATTAGTAAACTATTATTATCAATAATGGAATAAAATGTTTACTACACTGCATCAACAACTTCATTGATGAATATTTAAAATGGAGTGGGAATGGTGTAAAATATTATAATGGTAGATTATTTGTGGCTAATAAATGACCTATTTAAATAATGAGAAACATGGTCTCATTATTGCGTAAAAAAACAGAAGAGATCCCCCATATTGAATATCGATGACTCTATTTCATTTTATTGGAATCAGGTGCATCATTTTGAAATTTTAATGGCTAATCTCACCATCCAAATCATTAATGGAATGAGTCATTTCCTATCCATTGGTGTGCAGATAAAAATTGTAAATAACTCTCTATCATCTACTCACTAGAATGTGTATTTTATATAATAGTTCTTAAATAAATTATTTCAAATATTAATAATTTCATGAAATATTTTATTCAGGATTATTGTGTTGACGGAACATGTATTGGGCCTCTTGAGCCAGGATGGCTAGACCAGTGAAGGAGTGGGGCATCGGTTTTCTGAGAATCTATGGAATCATGCATGGAATGCATTACAACCATTCATAGGAAACTATTGAGGTATTAACCCATTGGATTAAAATCACAGCCATGAAATATTGTATGGATTTTATGGTTATAAAAGGAAATAATCCGAGATATGATTATCTATTCATCCTCATATCTTTTAGCTCGATTCCAAAGGAAAATGTATTTGGGAAATGGGTGACATTATCTTCTAAAAAACTAGAGTAAAATCAAACATGGATTTCAATGTTTTCCCTCTCATGTTATACACTCCAGAAAATCTAGAAATTGCCTTTTCAGTGTTTAGGAAATTCATAATTGATATCCACACAAATTAATGAATTTAATTGAACTCAACATAGTCTTGGATAGACACATTTTTTATTTCTAGTCCTGTCGTTACATCCCAGTCAAAGACTACTATTGGATGGTTCACTAAACAAAAAATGTGATAGTTGGGGGGAGAATCTATATTGTTAGGATATCCATTCCAAACTAAGCTCCTAACTCTTGAGAATAAAAAACAATGGTGTACTCATGGATGATAAAATCTAGAGTTCTAGTATTCTCCTGACATTGAGATATAAGTACGAAAATACACCAACTAATGAAACAATACAACACATCTTATTTGGAGGAAACTAGGCTATATATTGGTGTCTTGGAATTTGTTTCTTCATTGGTGTCGATTCTTATGATTACATGTTTTAAAACGTCCTCGAGTAGTGGTTCTATGGATTGCGGAGTATCATTATTGAATCAATAACTCAAAGTGACATCTTCACTACATGTTGTTGGATCGTATTGATAATAAGGATTATATATTTATTATAAGGACTAATCATATCAAAAATGAACATATCCTTTATATAAAATATCTTTTTGATCAGCTTAGTTTCTCTTTTAAATTCAAAGGAGGACTCCCCATCTCCTAGATAATTATTTTATCCTTGTATTATCGAGAGATATTTTCAAAGACATCCTTCTAGTTAGTGGATTTGTTTGATCCATCATATCTTATTGTTGAAGCTCAACAAGGATGGTTCCAACACCTTAGAGGTGATTCATGATGGTGGTATGGTTCACAACATTTATTATTCTATAGTGAAAACCTTCGTGACCTTATTCATAAAATGAAACTCTATTAAAACCATAGATAACAACATATTAACTAGTATGGATCCTTGAGTTAAGAATAAAATCAGGCTCAACATAGTGGAGACTAACTCACAGCTATTGTTCAATTCCTATCATGGATACGGTTCCTCCCCCTGGTAGATCATTAATCACGTCTTCAAGTGAATCAACTTTATTTTTGAAGGCATTGGAATAACTCATACCTAGTGAAAGTGGGAGACTGATACATATCTTTCAGTCACCATGTCTCCAATGTATGAGTCCTTCTACACTATCTCTAGTTTGGATCCTTTTCATTATTCTAGTACTAATATTTTCATTACTGATTCAATCAGGATCTGCTACTATAGACCCCCTATATTGTTGTTTTTTCCTTCCATAGTGCCACATTGTGGGGATAGAGATAGTATCAAAAAAATTCCATTTAGGTTGTGTATTAATATAATGGATCCAAAAAAAGAACTTATCATCTTCAATGTTAATAAATAAGACATATTTTGTCTAATTTTAATTTGAAAAATATCCCATTTCATCCTATTGTTATATTCTTGTCACCCTACCCAACTCATCTTAGGAAAATACATAATCATGTTCTCTTACCCAAATTTATTTTTCACAAAAAAATCCCCTATTATACAATGATCTATGAAGTAAAATCTAAAAAATTCACTCATAGAACTGACATTTTGTCATAAAATGAAATGGTCCATCAAAATAGTTGAAAAAATTACCAAATTGAATAATGGGGATGAAATAATGAATAACAGAGAGATAGCTTCCCAAAAAACATGGTTGAGAATCCATTAGAGTCTATATGAAATCAAATATTGACTATGATTTACGTATATAATGATTTTGAAAAATATTACATGTTCAATAAAATAAATCTTCATACGTTTTCAGAATGATGTTCATTAATTTGATTTTATATAAAAATAAATCATGAAATAACTTTATGAAATATTGATGAAAACCAAAAAAATTATAATGATTAAAAAAGATGTGTGTATGGAAAGAATCTCCACAATGATGGGGAATCAATTTTGGATCAATTCCATCATATTCAACGTATTATCTATTTTTCAAAATCACTATAGATCTGATCCAACACTAAAATCCATTTTCATCCCAATGACTTTACATGATGAAGCATAAACTCTTTTCAAGATTAATTTTAGATCCTTTTATAATATCATAAGTTATCTCTCTCTCCCTGTCCCCCGCTCTATGTACCTCTACCTAGTTTTATATGAAGGAAAGAAGCTTATCATTCTTTTTATGACACATAGAGATTGTTTTATATGGAAATTAATGGTTCTCACCACCATAAATTAATTACATTAATTTTATTATTCATCAATCAATTCCCACAGAGATGTTTAAAAAAAATCTAATTTAAACTGAACATCTACCAAATGTAGAGTAAACATCATATTTCTATCACAAGTGCATTGTCATTACCACCATCTTATGCACCTATAAATATATATTAAAATTTCATTAAATATACACACATACGGGATAAAAATATTATAATTTTTTTATTATATTATTATCAAACATCCATATAACATGTTTTCAAATATCATATTAGCAACCAATCATAGAAATATCAATCAATATTTTCAGAGTCATCAATCAATATATACTGCGGGAGAACCCCCCCCCCATCCCATATTTTAGTTCCAATATAATTATTTATTTGTGATAAAATTATGAATTATCCTATAAATAATGAAATTCTTGAAAACATGATAAATATTAACCTAGAGGTAAAAACTATTCCTCGAAAGCAATAGAATTTTTTGATCTTTTTAAATTAATCAACTAGGGATAATTTAAAATTTTACCCTTAGGGAATTATTAGGACTTCATAACTCACAAATTAAATTTCTTGGGTGATATACATAATCTTGTACAACATATAATCAACACCATAAAACTTTTCATCCTCATAAAGTATATGACTATAGATAAAAAATAAAAAATATCACTTGTATCCTTTTGTGGAAAACTACATGTAATATGATCAATCACATATATCTCAGTACATCATAGTGGGAGGTGTGTACTATGAAATTCATTTCCTAAATTTCTATTATAAAGGTCAAACATATTCCCAAACATGTTTTAAAATTCTGAGGTCGAAGCATATACTGAATGAACCATTATCATCATCATGATCTCCAACTCTAGAAGCAACATATCTCTATTTAATACAAATGTTTTCCATAATTATTTTCATAATGTATTATCCCTTCATGGTTTATTTGATCATAATGTCAACTATCATGCCAAAATTATCACTTTATGGGAATTTTATCTCTTAACATCCCCGTTAGATGCTCATAACCTTCATATTCTCACAAGGAATGCATCAGAATAGATATGTATACATAATAACCCAATCCCCAATCCCACTTCACTAGTCCACACAACCAACCTATCCAAATAAAGCTAAATGCAAATCTAGTTGCGTAGTCACATATCAAGTGTTAATAATGGGTTACCACATTCTCCCTATACTTTTCCAACAACTCAATGTTATCTCAGGGTTCTCAAATGAAAAATACCTTGGTAAAACATCATAATTAACCACTCCTAGTGGAATCTATATACACATAAAACTAGGGTTTCTAAATTATTTCCCCTTTGTTAAATTTACACATCTTAGGGTCTAAGAGTCGAATAGAATAAATGTATTATTATGGATTTTACCTCAGTGACCGAAGCAATCATGCAAGAGAAAATTGTTATTTTATATCCCATAAGAAATATTTCATGTCTTGAAATGTCATATAATTTAAAAATTATATAATTTAATAGAATCAGTTTTATGAGGGATGACTGATATCAATTAGAATCTAATCTCCCATTTTCACGTAGTCTCATTTACCCTTACCGAGAATCCCATTTAATCTCATTAATTTTTTAAAACATATTTCGAGGAACAATATCCAATAATTAAATACAATAAAACAAAATTAATTATTAAAATATCTTTTTAAAATATTTAATTTTTTTTAATTTTAATTAAATTATTAATAAAACCTAACAACTCATTGGTCTACATCATTGCATTGAAAACGTGATGAACCATACATTTAAGGTTCATGAATCATGCATATCGCTATTCCTAAAAGAAACCCTAAAAACTACAACCAATTCACTAAAAATATATTTTAATTTTTTCTAAATACGTAAAAAAATTACTATAGTGAAATTCCTCCATCAAGAAAATGTATTGACATGAAACATTCTCTTTAACACACCCTACACACAGTAAAAAAATCCCAAAAATTATCATTTAGTTCCACAATTATCCTATTGAGTCAAAATTAAAACCCTAGACCATGATTCAAAAAAATTTGAATAAGAAATCTAAATCAATAAATGATGGAAAAAGGTTGAATATTAGAAATTACCAATTGAAATTTCCTGTGGAATCCAAAAAAAAATTGGAATAGAATATAGAAGTGGGAGGTTGGTAGGCTGTGCTATGAATGCGATGGATAATGGAAAAATGGGGATACTCCATTTAAATATGAGATATAATAATAGAAATTTTTTCTCTTATATTGATACACTTTATTTTATTCTATGTTTTTGAAAACATTTCACTAATCATCCGAACATCAATATCCACGGTTATCAAAATTTCATAGTTATTCGACTTATTTTTTCATACATCCTACCATCCATACATATGACCTTCATAACTAAAAATATAGACACAATATTCTTTTTCATTAACAATTTGATGACCCTACACCATACCCCCATACAATTCAATATCTCATAGTTTTCTTTGATATGTAACAAAGCTAACACTATAAATTTTAATAATAATGAAATTTAATCACGTGCTTTATAAATTGAACTAAAAAATCATCTATAGGATAATAACCCTATGATTTTCCATAAACCCTAAGAATGAAACCATGAACTTATGTTCATGTTCTCTAAAAATCAGAAAACATGACTTGAATATCCTAATAATTATTTGAGAACCTGATGACCCTCTTATGCCCTAATCCATCTCAATAACACCCTCTTTGAATGCTTGAACACTCATAATTAAAATAAAAATATCAATTCTCATACAAATCATTGATATATATATATATATATCTAAAAACAAAAATTAGCTATGAAATGGATAACCCATTAAAAAGATGGGTGTTACAAATCTCCATGGAGGATGAAATTTGGTTGTGGAATTAAATATTTTTCCTTGTGAACCAATTTTTTTTGAAAATATTATGAAGAATTATGTAGCCTATAATTTACACATAATATCGCATGATCATTATAATACATTTTATAGTTTTTAAATGGGAATTTTTTTTTCATAATATCCAAAATTGGATGTAGTATATGTTAAAAAGGATTCCATAACTCTTGAAAATCAATGTTTATTATTCAATATCATCATGAAACAAAAAATAATAATTTTTTTATTTTATGATTTAAATATTATGAAATCGATTATTTTAATCTCATGAAAATTTTTTCTATTTGGTTTAATTAATCTGTATTATATTAACTGTGAATCTAATTTGGATATTTTTTTAAAAATAAATTTTAATCATTCTATGACATTTAACAAAGACTTGGTTTTTGGTTTTCCTTATAATTATGGAGAAAGAAATGATGTCTCAATGGTGTCAACACATTTAAAAACATATATAAGAGAGGTGAATATAGATTACAAACTACATGGATAGAATTATAATTACTCTTAACGACCCACTTGAGACGTCTTTGATGGAATGAGTTTAAAATTTATTTTATATTACTATTAAATCATAATTTTTTTTCGATGAACAATGTATCCATAGGAGATTTAGTATTTGACGATTCCAACTTAGAAATATATTTGAATATTTGACAGTATGTAATTTTTTCTCAAAATTTATAACTAATGGATGTTTTCTATCATAGATATGGGGGTAATTTCATTGGATTATCATCCTAGTGGAGGTAATATTAATTTTAATATTAATTTTTTTATCAAAAAACATGGAATGATTGTGGAAGTACATGATGTCACTATTTTAAAAAAGGGATAGAATATTTTATATAATAGAGAGAATGATCCTGAAGAATGTGATGAGGTTTTGGGTAGAACAAGAGGAGTCCATTAGTTTAGATTTATTTCTGATGATGATAGTGATAATGAGAATAATAATGTCAGATAAAATGCGTTAAAGAAGACAAGATGAATACCTGGAATCAATAAGGAAACTGTCCCTGGGGGAAAAATATCTCTAGTGTATATAATGATACTAATGACAAAAAAATTCACTCATATCATATATATATCCAAAATTATTTTTGGAGTCTTTTATGGATGAATATTTTTTCAAAGTGATGAATTATGATAATGAACAAATATGGTTGAATGGATCATTATAGATTATTTTGAGGCCAGTGGAAAGTAATTTCACCAAGTCCAAATGTCTATTTTTGTGACAAACTAAATAAAAAAATACAAGGTGATTTTTAAAATGGTATTACAGGTGTCCAATGGAAACACCCAATATGAATATATCAATTAAGATAAACCATTTTATACTATTTAATAGTTAAAAAATATTCTATTTTAAACAGAGGAAAAATTGGTGTTCAATGGTAGGACAAAGCATAATATACATTCAAATTTCCTTATATTATTAGAATATAAAATAAATCATACAATGAATCCCAACCCATGAAAAACTTGTTTACTTTCATTAGAGACTATATACAAATAAAAGTTATTATAAAACATATTATTAATCTTCCTAAAGAAATATTAACATGTGATTCTCCATCATCTGTACATTTATTGATATTTTTTTCTATAAATAATTCTAATTTTTCAATATATTTCACAAAACACAACATCGTGGATTATTAAAATTGAAATATATTATCAAATTATTATTATTTAAATTTTTAAACAAGCCATTTAATAGGTGATTATGAAAATAAGTCATCAGATAATAAAATATATGAAAAATTTTCTTACTCAATAAAAGGTTTTGAATAAATTATTAAGAAATACACATAGAATTTTCAATTTTGGTCATTTTATAATTTAAAAAATTGATTTATTAGAAAAAACTATTATTTCATTTTTTCATGGAATTCATGATTAATTTATGGAAAATATTGACATTTTTTTAAAATAACAACATCATGTTTGAAATTCTCATTTCAAAAGTAGCATAGTATAATTTTAGGAAAATTCTCTGAAAAGATAATTTTTTTGATTAAATGTGAATAATAATAATATTTATTTAAAACTATCTTTTCATTTAATGAATTTGAATATTTCCTTTTTTTAAATTTATTTATAAGAAAAATTATTTCCTTATTAATCTTATTATGTTTATTGAATTTAATTAGTTGTTTTATTTTGGTAAAAAAACATTTTGGACATCAAATATAATTTTTTTGGAATACTTAATTTCATTGAATTTTGTTGGATTAATTTAAAATTAAATTCTAATACTTAGGTGAATTGAATAATGATAAATATATTACTTACATAAAATAATTAGTTTACAATTTTGTAAATGGTAACCTTTTATATTTGTAACTATAAATAATAACATTTGTAAATATTTTTTATGTTAGTAAGGGTAAAAATTGTAATATACAGTTAAAACATTGGGATATGAACTTAAAACGTCCAAAATTATTCAATTTTTCCCATTTTAATGGTGGAGGTTTTTCATCCCAATACATATCTAAAATATATGGCCTCATGGTGACGTTTTTATTTGATTATGTGATTTATATTTATTTAGGGAAATAGAAAATAAAAAATATGCATCTACATAATTAAATATATTGAAAACATTTAAAAATTAATTATAGGTTGAAATGTTTTATTTTAATTTTTTTTTTAAATAATTCTATTCATAATAATTATTTTTTTTATAAATTAATTACCGTACATTATTACACAACTCTACCAGAATATTTATTCAATTAATTGAAAAATAAAATAAATTATTTAAAAAATAAATTAGGTAGTAGAATTTTCATTAATAATTTTATTCATTGTTTTTAGTTAAATATAAAATTATATAGATGAGTTAATGTTTTATATTTTATTTATATTTCATTTATGTCCAAAGTCTAATTCCAAGAATAGTTCCTAAAATGTCATTAATAGAATATTATGTTAAAGAAATTTTGTTAAAATATTTAAAAAATAATATAAATTATTAAAAATGACAATTAGTGTGATAAAAGGTTAATAATGACATTATTGCTTCATTGATCAAACAAATGTTTCCCTACATTCCATATTTTAAAACATTAAAATTAAAAAAGACATCATAGAAATGATGAATATTGGATATCCAAATAGACAAATGGAAAGATATCGAATACAATTCTATCTAAAACAATCATAAATTGATTAGGGGATTATTAAAAGTCCATATCATCATTTTCTTTGAATCCATATAATTTGGGGACCATTATATATGAGTATGAAAGATATTATTTTTTAATATTTCCTATAATTTTAAAAATGATATTAATGATATTGTTCAAAAAAATATTTTTTATAAGATTTATAATTTATAATAACACATTATTCAAACATTTTATTGATATATGGTTGAATATCTCACCATGATTATTTTATTGGAATTTTTTTCTTTTTATTGAATCATTCATTGTCTTAATGAGTAAAAACAATGATATCATGATAATTTTGAATATGGTTAAGATAGGGTAAAAACTAAATGATAAGGGGTAAGAAATCATTTCTAAATTTTATTAGATGATAATTTTTAAACTAATGTGAATATTATATTCTAATTATATAAATATAGAACCATTTTTAATGATAATTAATTAATATTAATTTAATAAAAAAAATTAATTACATCAATTCCCTTCCCCTGTCTTATAAAAGGAACCGACTTCTATAATCTAATTACAACACATTGAGCCACATAGGTCAAAAAATAAGGAAACATTTTATCTTATAAACATATATATCCTTGAGTGTAAGGTTTAATCATCTTAAAATACCCCTCCAGTGGACAATAGTATAGTATCATAATGTTGTTTATTGAAGAAGAGTTAATCGACTATACTAACTGTTTAAAATTTCTTTCTTCAACTATATCCTAGAATTATTTGTTACCAATAATAAAAAATTATCTCTATTATAATATAGAAACATATATGTTATTATAACATTGTAAAAACCATTTTCAATCTATTTTCTATCCAATGAAAAGTTGAAACATCACTTGTGAATACAAATGCTTGTTATCTATACGTAGCAGTGTAATTTATTTTTGTTCACCACATTACATGGATAGTTATAATTATGATAGAAATAATAATATTAAAAAATAGGGGAAAAAGTTTGATTCTATAATATTAATATCATATATACATTCATACATTCCAATCCATTGGAACATAACAATGTCACTCATGTGTACGTGTTGTCTACCACCTCCAAGATGTTGCGTGTGTGTTTTCTAATATATGATTTACATTGAAGGTTAAAATGATATATTTAAAGAATATATTTGATAAAAAAATTAATAATGATTTATGGTGGGGAATTATTATTTACCAAGTTTTATTCCATCCGTCGAAAAGTAAAAATAGTTTTCATGTTTTTGTACAACATACAGTATCCTTGAAAAATGTAATTCATTTTTCTAAAAATTAATGTTTATTGATGAATATATATATATATATAATAAATAATATAAAAATAATACAAATAAATTTCATTTAATCATGGAACCAGAATTAATTTATGAGTACTGGAAATACTAATCAAAAAAAAATATAATAATAATGACACAGTAAACAATAAAAAATAATGATTTTAAAATTTAATTATTAATAAAAAAGTTACGAAATGTTATAAAATGATCTAATATGATATTAAATTTTTTTTCATATTATTGTGTTATAAATTTATAATAAATTTAAAATAATTATAAATTAGACTATAAGTACTTACAATTCATGTTTGACATGAGGTAAGTGTTTGTTTATCTCACATTTGGTTCCATGAGATATATTCCATATTCACCAATTGTTTCCTTTATGTGGGGTATATAATATCCATTTTTTATGTTATAAAATTAATAATAATTTATCCATTATATATAATTTTTCTTTTTAATAAATTTCTTTCATTAGTGTTTTTATTCAAAAGATACAAAAGTGGTATGGGATTTATACTTCTATTAGATTTTAATCAGGATTATTTATGCTAAAAATAAATTGATGGAAATTACATAAATATTTTAATCTAATATCATTTGATTTTATAGTCATATTTTTATTTTTGAATATTACATGCCTTCTTTTTAATTTCGATACAATTACCACACATGAGACTAAAAAATCATTTTTATGGAAAACATATTTTATTTTACTCTTCTATAGAAAATTATTTTTCTTCCATGAAAATATTTTCATAAAAATATTTTGAATAGTAATATCAATATTAACAATGATTTATTAAAATAACTTATAAATATTATTTAATTTTTATTAAAAGATTTAATGGAATCATATTTTCGTTTTATGATTGGGGTACTTTTAATATTTTTATGAAAATATAAAAGGATTATTTGTTTTAATAGACATGACATGAAATTTTTTTCCCATTATCATGACTGTTCAATGATTTGATTTATCCTTTACTTGTTACCAATGATTTTTTAGTTAAAATGATCTCGTTAATATTTGGGACTTTGTTGATTTAAATTTCATATTTCAATGTGAAAAGGATATTTTCCTCAATAAGTTTTCAAGTGATATTATAGAGGTATTTTCAACCATGAAATCCATCATTCATTCCATTGGAAATTTTATAAAATTATATAATATCAATTATTGGTATAGATTATTTTTTATGTTGAAGGTTTAATGTTCCATATTTTAGATTCAATATTGATAATTTATCAGTTATAAGGATTGTTTAGTATGAATTGTGTGGATAATTAAAAATTTGCGAAATGAATTAGACATACAATTATGGGTATGGAATAGTTATATATAGATTATCGGTGAATCAATAGGTATCATGACACAAAATAGGTTAGCATGATGTATATACTGAGTGTATAAGAACGTTTCCTAATTTTTGGAAATTTTTGGTATGTTTTCCCATATAATAATAATGTCTTGGTTGATAGGTTGTCAATAAATGATAATATATTTGTTGAGAATCGATGATAGTTAGATTCCTTGTTTATTTATAGAAACTAAATGAAAATGAATGTCTATAAATTTGAATTCACTTATTTTATAATTTAGTTTTAATTATACATCTGTTATTTAGGTAGATATAATAAATTGATGTTAGTTGTAAATAATTTATTAATTATGTCCAAGGAATATATTTATCTACTATGTAATGTTAATTATTCCTTATTAACTCATTATTGATTTCGTTGTTTGTAGCCCTTATCGAAAACATAATACAACCATTTTTTTATTTCCCCATAATATGAAGAAGGAAATTAGGAATGGTATCAACGATGTACAAATGGTTCATCTGAATGGTTTTTTAAGATTACAATTCAATATGGGAATCATGTGTGTATCTACTTTTCTATGTTTAAAAAATTTATAGATCCAAAATTGTGGGATGTCCATTTAATTGTACCCATGTTATAATGGCATCCCCACTTATTGGATAATGGAGTATAGTTCATTATAGATGACCTCTTAAACATGTAATACCTAATACACTTCATCCCAAAATGCGGAATGTAAATATAAAACATCGTGAGGTAAAATAAATAAGAATGATAAATATAAAATATATCAATGAAATTTCATAGCTAGTATAATATTAAAATATTATAATCAAAACATAATCAATGTTCATTGACATATAATTAGTGAACCTCCCTCAATAAAACTATTTTCATTAAAATTATTTTTGAAGAATGAAATTTCATTTAAAATAAATTTATGTTAAAGGAAACACACATAGCTTCCATAGATCGTTCTTTTACCCTACATTCATGGTCAATAATATCATTATTTTCCATTTTGCATGAGAAATTGACATAGATATCCATCTCGAATGGGTATGTTCTGAACTGATCCACTAAATCTCAATAACCTTCATGTACAAAGTATATCCTCAATGTATGGGAAGCTTGAACTACATTTTCAACCGTACTAGTACGAGTGACTTTCATTATCCAAAACTATTAGTTACATGCACAAATAACAACCTCCTCCTATGGATTTAGGATTTTCTATTAATAAGACCCATTGGATCTACATTTTACCCAAATAGAAAACAACAAGATAGATCTATTCTTTTCTCACCCAATTACCCTAAAAGCTCAAGTAACATTGATGAATTAAAAAAATAATAAAAATTAGAAATAATTAAGTGGCTAGATGTCCATAATGGTCTATAATACCAAGGGAGAACACCAAGAAAATCCCATCCAAATTCCACACAAATAAGGAAAAATAAACCTATCTTGAGTCAAAATATTAGAGAAGTTATTTCCAGAGATCATGAGTAGACCCTTAAAGATTAGAATAAGAGCACACTCTAGAATTGTTACCCTATTTTCTAATCACATTTGAATTCAACCAAAAATCTATCATTTATCATCTAGTTAATGTACCTCATAGTTCTCCTTGGTGTAAACAGGGAGTGGAAGCCCTAGTTCTCACATGTATCACCAGGGTGAATGTCTATCTAGCTCAATAAGGAATCACCTCGGTGAAATCCAACCCCGCTCACCCAAATAACACCTAGGAGAAGCACCCTATGTGTTGTATAACATTCAATCAACGATAGGTCCCACTCCATGGGAATCCAATTTGTAAGAAACAAAGTCAAAAACCTACACTGAGGCTCCCATATTTCCTTTATAAGAACATAAAAAAGATCAATGTGTGTCCCATTCCCTCAGTAAAATATTTATTTTACATAGCATTAATTATAGGTAGGTTCCTCATCATGTTTAAAATTTTTCATCCCCTCAATAGTGAGGAACTGAACCATGGAGGAAGTTTTAGGGACATCCCTAATTTAATCTATGCTAAGAACCACATTAATTTTATTTTGATGAGGGATAGTGTTTAATCCTTCTATCATCCTCTCATAAATTAGGAATTGTACATCCCACGTCGTGTAACCCAATGTATATTCGTGAAGGAAATCTTAAAAAAGATGTACCACAGACCTCATCCACTAGTGGCTGAAATCTTTTATAAAATGTGCCAGATCAACCACTTACTCTTGTCTCTCACACTAATAATAACATGGTTGGAATAATATTTAGTGCTGATTAAATCAATATATAGACTAAATACTATGTTTATCCTCTCTATGAGGTATAACGACCATATTTAAGAATAATGTAGGATTTGATACCAATCCACACGGGTCAAATAGGAATAGTACCAAAATTTAAAACCCAATACCATCATTCCTCGGTCATATTTTGTTTACATATATTCAAAATATGTGAAAATGCTAACCTAGATGTCCATAATAAATTCATTTCCAATTTTCTCATCTTAGTGACCCATATTATCAGTGAAATCTATCATCACAGGTCAATATTAAATTTAATATTAACTCAATCTCATCATGTAATATGGGATATGGGTTTTTCTATAAAAGGGACACTCGTGCATAAGTCCCACAATATCCTTCTCTAGGAACATTTCACCATGGAATATTAGATCCATGATTTTAAACTACATGGGTTGGTCATTGTCACATGACCATTAAATTGTATGAGGTGTAACATTATATGAAACTATACAACAAGGGTTTTTACTCCTTTCACAAGGATATATAGGAATCCCTTATCATGGACCTAATCATGACATAAAAAATACTCCCACAACCTCCATGAACGAAACAATATTCTAGAGTGACCAATTTAAATCCATTAAAATGAAAATTCATAAAGATAATGTTTTAATATGTTGAAAACCTGATGGTTTGGAGAACCTCTAATACATATATAGGGTTCCAAATTTAGAGAGTCTCTAATACATATATATAGTCCCATTGATATAGATCCCCTGATACAGATAGAAGGATATCCCCAAATTTACATACGATTGATTTCAAAAGGGAAGGGGGATAAATTTTATTTTAATTTTCCATAAAGGATTCACAAATATGGATTAAATTTATAAGTGATTAATAGTTTATGATATAATCCCCCCCTGAGGGTCGGATGAGCCTAAACTCTCATCCCCTAGAAAAACATAAATCCCTATGTTCTATTCCAAACAATTACAACAATAATATATTATTTTAATATAGGTCCATAATTGGTACATGTGAACAATATGATGTTTTTAATTCCCAAAAAAAATCCAATTAGAACCATAAAGGGATAAAAAATAAAAATGGAAAAGTAATAAAAAAATATTGTGAAACCATATTCAACCCCCATAATCATGAAGAATGTGTTTCAAGAAAAAGGATTTCCTAATCTGAAAACATTTATTAAAAAAATTTATATTTATTCCACATGTCAGGACCATTAATACCCTTATAAATGGAAAGTAAGACAAACATTGATTCCATATATAAATAATTATTTCATTTTTTTACATGTGATTATTTGAAAAGTATCTTTGTTTGTGATTATTATCTACCGGCATATACATCACTCCTAACTCCATTTAATCAAATATTGAAAATCCTAGTTAGAAATAATCATGCACCTTGGTTGTTGTAAATAATAGATCATTTTTTATAATGAGGATAACGTCACCCACCTAACATCTCCAATGTCTGGTCTCAAATGAATTTTTTTGGGACTATCACATCAATAGAACTGTACAAATTTGGAGGGTGAACATGAAACCCTCCAAAGAAAAAAACCCATCCAATAATCATCCATGATATGGATCATGGTATAGATGATGGAAACAATGGTCACTATTTCAAGCAATTTTGGTTTCCTTTCCCTAAAAAACATCAAATTACAACCTTACCTACAGGAGGTGGACCAGGAGGACAACAATGAATTCATTATAATTTTAAATGATTTAAGTCAAGGGGGTTCATTTGTAATCCATTTTCGCCATTGTCACATTATATTAGGTCATCGGCATGAAGGGTAGTCACCCCATGAGCTCTAGTTATAGTCACTAAGACCCAATAAACTATGAAATTCATTCTTTTGTGGAAATCGGTTTAGTTGGAATATGACCATATCCCCATTCACACTAGAGAAGGAAAAAAATATATTTTAATATCCACTTATGACCAGTATGACAGTCTAGCATACATATCCCAAGACTACCAATATATTTTTGCAGTAACAGGAGAAAACTATCAACAATTTATAGTAGAAAATAGGGGGTACTCCCATAATCATCCCAAACACGTAATGAATGTCAGTATATCCCTAGATGAATTAGAGTACAGGAGTGGGAATACATCACTTTTATAACCATGTAATGGGTATATATTATCATTCATGATATATAAGTCACTCTTCACATCTAGGAAATGGAGGGATGTACATAGATCCCAACCCACATTCTATAATCCAACAAGGATATATTTACCACAATAGAAGTGGGTAGAAGATATGAATGAAACACTACCTCTATAATTAGATCAGTCCTTGAATATAATTTCACTCTAGAGTATTCACATATTTCATCTATCATCTGGGAGGTTAATTAAAAAAATACATGATAAACACATAGATGGATCAAGGGTACACTACATTCACCTCAAAAATCAAAATCCCAATATGATGGTCTATATTGTATAAAAATTTATTCCAATCCTAACCCTATAAATACGTTAGAGATGTACTGAAATTGAATAATAGATGCTCATGTGGGTTCCTTAATATGAATGTAATTATATATGAAACACTATTCTAGCCATCTAGAGGAGATAATCTAAACATATGTTTCAACAATGAATATTTGAAATTCATGAGTTGGTCCACTACCATTCTATACTCATAACATGTGATCTAATGGCCATAATGAATATATCAATGGTATCCCAAGTTACATATGAGTAATTAAAAAATTATTGAATCTATATCGAAAATTATGAAGGTCCCCCATTAAAAATTCTATCCAGTAGCTCTAGAATTCCTCCCAAGAAAACATTCCATGATGGAAAATTTTTTTAAGATAATTTTATTGGTCTTTATAAACCATATATCAATGAGTTACATGTAATCCCACTACATGGTATGTAGATTAAACAATGAGAAGGTCATAACTGTATTATCATCATCATAGAAGGGCCTTCCCAATAAATAAGCTTCAAATATTTATCCATTAATTCGGTTTTTAAGTCATAATTGTAGTCCTCCCATTGATGGACCCATCTAATAGGGCCCTCCCCATTGTGAAATTTTACTTTTACCAAAAATATTGATTATTTTCAAATAGATTTTTGGAAAACTCTATTTTCTGAGTTTATTTTGAATATGATTCAAATTATTCATGATTCCTCATTGTTGTAAATTGATATTATTTTCAACCAGAATAAATCCTCTAGTAATGATCAATCTCTGAGCCACCCATGGATTATCATCGTTTGAGAAGAGTAGATGAAATTCATAACAATCATTTTTTCTGTAATAAAAAAACATGGAAATTCACTTTTTAGATAGATATATTAGTGTAATCTCCCTCTAAATATGATGATAATTATTTACTAATGAAGATAAAATCTTCTACTGATAATACATCAATCAATTTTTTGCTATTACCCATGCCAAAAAAATATAATTCAAATGATTTTAAAATAAAAATGGATGTGTGAAATTTTATAAAATCACTAAAAAAATCATCATCACCTGAATGATAAAATAATTTATTATGAAAATATATTAAAATAATTTCAACTAAATAGAAGAACTTATGCAAAAACTTTACTAGAACGCCATTAAATCGACACGAATCATTCAATTATGAAATATATAGGATGATGTCCAGTTTGAATTCCTTAATTATTTACGAATCCAAAATTAATTAATTATTGATGCCCCATCCATCATTTATATTAGGGGTTGGGTTGAACAACAATAATTCTGTTTCACCTCAATCACAGATTAATAAGGTGCACCAAAATTGACAGCATATACTGTAATTCCAAAAAATTACTCCTATAAGTGAGAAATACACATGAAATTTTGTATGTCCAAAAAGAATTAGAAATTATGTAATCTCATATGTTTTGGGATTGATGAGAGGGAATCTTTTATTTTTTGTTAAATAATATTAACACATTGGGAGAGACTACCATATAAGGGATGCTATTTTTTGGGTACCACTAACAACTTCATAAGAAAATGAATCATGTGTAGACCACAAGGGCATAGAGATTATTTATTCATGATGGTGTGGGTTATCAATATATTATCTACAATAGATACAACTATGGCCATATAGGGGAAGCCCCATCTCGTAGGTCTGTTGTAAATAACCTCAATCAAGAATTCTAAATCATGTTTGATGGAATCTCGAAGATGATCACGAGGGAAATACAACCCACTTGTCTAGGTGAATTTTCAACTCATCCTAATTCTAAATAAAAAATGGTCTTTTCCAATTTAGGTAGTGTATCATAAATTGGACACATGCAGTTTTCCCATTTTCATTACCCAACATCCATAATAGTGATGAAGAAAATGAAACTATTGGTGGATTATATACATGTCACTCTTCACTATGAGGTAGAAGGAGAATCCATGAATATAATAATGATGCCGAACATTGGAAACAAATAAATGTAATATATCATGGGTGAAACCTCTCTTGAAAATCAGTCCTCATTTAGTAGAAATTCTTTGAACAACTAACCCTCCATACATTCATGTACTAAGTACCATCCTAAAATGAAAAATTAATCGACAAAATTCATTACAAACACCCTTGAAAAGGATACATAATATGAAGAAAATGAAAGGGAACGGGAGGATGATGATTCTATTCTAAACATTTCCCACTCTAAAATTATTATTGAATGTGTATGAATAGAAATCAGATTTTATTGGAAACATGGGGGTTCCCATGAATTCTCACACACCACCCCTCAAATAACATCAACCACAGAAAAGGGTAATAGAGAGACTACATCCCATATTTTAAATGAATTATTTTACTCTCTTACATTAGTGGGTATGTTACAATTAATATGAGATACAAACGCATGAGATGAAGATACTAAATCCAGAACTAGTTAAAGGAATATCCCCATTGGATATGTTATTCAAACCTAACCTCATACTAAACACCCAACAGATGTACAAAAACAATAATCTCTCATGATACTAATGATAATAGAGTGATGATAACAATTAACCATGGGATATTTACATGGAATTTACGTGGATCCCACCGTTGCAAGGTATCAAGATTTCCCTTGGTTAGGGATGAAACCAAAACAATGTTAGATTGATACTCAAAGGAATTAACATCTAGGATAGAAAAAGATATTAAAGGTAGACATTCCATGGATATCCACAACTATTATTCACCCTATTCAATATCCCACTAAGTTAGACATCCCAATAGTGCTATTTGACACCATTGAGTAACGGGAATCTTGATTTGAATATATGGAATGATGGGATAATATTGTGAAACAAAAAAGGATTCCTTACCTTGAAAACATTGAGGCAATTATTCAACCATCCTTTTTTTGGGAATCCAATGTTCCCAACATTAAATTGTTTAATTTTTCTATAATTTTATCTAACATGTTATTTGTATTGATGTGGTACCAAGATGGGAACTCATGAGAAATAAGAATCTAATAAACTCTGGTCTTTCATTAAGACTATAGTGTGAAAAACCTTCACCATGTATAATAGTTCACCAGCTAGATTATTCATAGGATGAGAATATTTTAAAAAACCATTTCACATTCTATTTAGCCCAATGATGTAGAAGATAAAATTCTTCGACCTATTATATTTTAGGAAACGAGAAAACAAGAGGGTTCTATATTTTATCACATGGTGAATGTGTTTTAATTTCTCAATATACATGAAGCTTTACCAAGATTACTTTTTAGGTATTTTATGTGAGATTCATTAGTATGATTTTTGAATTTTTCTTATAAAAATATTGTATACATGATTCTTTTTAGATATTTCTACAAGTTCATAATGGTTTTACGATTCCCTTTTTTTAACTCGATACACCCATCAACTAGTTTTAAAATCATTAGGAATGTGGTATGGAAGAGTGGGATACAAATATGTAACCATAAAACCCACATTTATACCAAACCAAGCTTCAAATACTTCAAAATAAGACATAGTTCCTCCCCCTAAATGGGAAAAAAAGTTATAAAATCTGTGTCGGGATGGGATAATGAAACAAAAAATTTTATTATTTTTTGATCATATGAATAATTTATACTCATTCTGAGATGATTTAGATTCATGTTACATATTAAAAGATATATAAAATATTATTATAATGATATCATAACCTAAGATACCTGATCAAGATAGTCTCGATAACCAACTGAATCATTTCCCCTTTCAATGCACATTGGGGAACACTATCCTGGATTTATGTCATTTAATATATCCTGAAAAACAAATTATAGTAAATTTAATATACATAAAACAAGAAGAAATTTGTTGTGTGTTTGTGTTTAAAATCATGAGGATGATGGTTAATGGTAGGATGTAACAAGTATGATTGAATATATGATCAATTATTGGATGAAAAGAAAGATAATCTGACAAACTCATGTTATCCTCATGTAATATATATACAAAAACATTATTCCAATAGTTAATTTTATAATAGAATGACTACCAAAATTTTTTCCACCAATATTTAGGTTTTTATCATCTTTGTAAAAACATAGTTGGTAAAATTAAAAAACATGCAAATAAAGATGAAACAGGACCAAGACCCAAGCCATATTTTTCTCTCTCAGACATCATTCCTTGAACTATAGTGTCATTGGAAGCATACCACTAAATATTGTCCTTTTTAAATGAACAATATATCTTTGGTTTTATGAAAATCATATATTTAATAGACACATTTTATAACGATGAGTACAGTTGTGAACACGAGTTCCCTAATAATGAATCCGGACCTATAGGAAGAGGCCACAGATTGTGTGGAGGTAGGGGAATAAATATTCTTATATAGACCCATAATATTGGACACATACCCAATAATGATGTTTAGATTACCCAAACTCAAGGATTGACCCATCAAGGGTCACACAAATAATAGAGAAATCAAGATGAATTCAATTATCATTTTACCATACTGATCATTTAGGTTGATTTTCTAGAAGGGGTGTGGCAGTATCATCAGTTTAGATGGGTGAGTATTATAAGATAACATTGTCATTCATTAGTTGAAATTAAATTAACAATAATTCAACCACATCAATTTTATAGTGCAGAAAAACTAGGTCCCGATGTGCTAGCTAGGGAGAATCCCCCATGGGTAATCATAGTACTTTGGTTAAAAAATATGAAATTCTAAAATAGAATGCTACATTTCCTTCCAAAATATAAATCATGGATACTCCTACATTATCAAATGATATACAAGAATCACATTTAGAATAACTATAGATTCCACATGAGTTTCAATATAATGTCATTTTTAATGAGATATATCATACAGAGACTATCCCTGAGGAGTGTCATGTGATTATAACATTCATTGATTAGGATAAAAATTCTATTATATAGAGAAATATTTAACAATTGTATGTGTCTGGAAAATTGGATGACATTAACATCCGGAAAGCATTCATTGATAATGAGCAATTTTTCAATCTCATTCCAATTTGAATGTTTCATCAATTGGGGTATAAGGAAGATATCTTTCTACCCATATCATTTGATACCTCATGGGTACAATAAGAGTAAAAAAACACCTTTGGATGAATCACTATTAGGATGAAATTTGGGTGAATAGTGTATGATTATATATTCATGGTTATATAGAAGAATACATCTTCAAAAACCCAAATAGGAAATAATATGTTCCACAATTAAGTTGTTATCCCTTCACAATATCATCAAATCCAAAAATAATGAACCAATTGGAATATAGGGAATTACATGATTATAAATAACCATTTGAATCTTCTAAATGTCATAACATTAATATAGAATTTTTTCAAAGGGATGTGAAACAACCCATGAATGATGATATTTCTCAGGTTACTACCCCAAATGGTCTATAAATGACATCAAAGAACATATTCATGATGTGAAGGAATGAATATGTACTTTCCATGAACCATACAGAAATGTACATTTCATCACAAGGAAGTATTTTGTCAAATCCCTAGATATCACTCATGTGATATAAACACTCCAACAATGGAAAAATATTTAATCCTCCCACCAGTGGAAACTCTTCCGGTAAATAGCCACTCACTATATCCACAAAAAATAAATGGACCCATCATAATCAGTTTAGTTTTAGGAAATTATAGTGTCACCATAGGGAAAAGGAAATACATGTGCCTATGGGTTTCAAAATATTGATCCCCCATATGAAACTATATATTCTACTTAATCACCCATCCATCTAGATACCAATAGGAATGAATAGTAAAATGAAGAGTAATAGGAAGTGTATGGTGAATATGACCAAAAATACACTCTGATATTTTAGGAGGGTGTCTCTATCTTCATTGATTAAATATAATGAATAAATTGGGTTATAGAAGATAATACTTGGAAGAAACTAATTAGGATGTACATTTCCTCTAATGAAGAGGTGATTTATTCCTCTTTTAAAATGATATAATGAGTTATGTTCTCCTGGAATTATATAGAAATGTTACAAATTGATCCTGATGTGTCCACCCAACACTTATGTCTTGAATAAGATTTACATGGTATTAATAATGAATCTATATAACGACCCATACATTACATACATTGTTAATACTTCAAAATTAAAGCACACTTATTACAACATATGACAAAACCACAAAGGGCCGTATAGGTATAGTGTCTTTAGAAACTGGGAAACATAAACAACTGGTTCATAAATCCTCTACAGTGTCTCCCATTTATTTCATCATATATAGGGTCCCTTTTAGCATATTCTACTTAATATCCATCTTCCTGACCTGGGGAAAAGAAAACATAAAAGGTTGAGCTCAAATGCTCAGCAAGGGCAAATAAAGGAAATAAAAATCATATCATATCATTTTGAAAATCAAAACCTGCAAAAGAGATCATAATATCTTAACATGGAATAAATCATAGAAGTGAAAATGAGATCCCCATAATAATAACATAAAACTTGAAACTTTGTGGAATGCACACATAATCATGGAAAATCATTTCTTGTTAGTCATGACTCATTGCCAAGACTATCTTAGTGGACAAAGTCCCTTTCTGAACCGAGTTCACTCCTCGTTTCAGTCCTGTATCACTGAACCGAAATAACCTTCCGTTCCAGCCATGTCTATCTCATGAGATATAAAATCTTTACCCAATTCATTGGAGAGAGATATAGGTCCCACCCATCTTATAATGAATCCTTTCTTATGTGTGCCACATAATCATAAACCATACATCATAGCGTAACCCATGTAATAAAAATGGGATTCTTAAACAACATGACATCATAAAACAATTCATATAAGATAAAGGAATTCATAAAAATATTTCCATCACAACATAATCAAACCAATGTAATAATAGGGATTAAAACAGAACCCTTTATTATCTTAGATGGAAAATAATTTTGAAAATACACTTGAACTCCATTCTTGAGGAAAATATCCTTTCTTCTTCAAAAACATTTTTCCTTTCATAACATGTCATACGACTTTAAAATAAAATAAGTTGATTAAAAATAAACTTGAAAACTTGTAAAGGAAGATTCTTGGAAATTTTGTTTTAAAAATCCATTCATGCCGTATAAGTTAAAAAAAACATTCTTCTCATACTTTTGTCAGAAAAGTCAAAAAAAGTACCTCGTACGAAAAACGACAAAAGATTCCTTTCATATCTTTTACTAAAAATTCACCGAAGGGTAAAATTGGATATAAACTATTGTAGAAGGATAGAAATAATATTACATATTGAGGGAACATGGATGTGGATGATAAAATACACCCCAGTAATTACCAAAGTAAAAACAATCTCGGATAAAAGTGAGATTGTGATATTTCCCTTACCTTAGGTCCGATTTGCTTTGTACGTGTCTGAAGCTCCTGTATAATGGTTAAAATAATGTTATTGACTTATTCCAGAATCATACATATTGATATGATATCATATATGGTCATATTCTTAGCTTCTTGTTAGTAATATTTCATTGTTACTTGTTACTCGGGTCTTTATTGCCTTTTGTTCTTATGCGTGTTTTGCCGAATACATTCTTATTATTCTTTTAAGGTTATAGATACCTTATATCCAGAATGGTATTAGTGTAACATATATCATATTTATTCATTCAATTCATTTATATAATTACTATGTAATGATGATCATGTAGAACGAGTCGCATCACATCGTGGAGACGGTATTCCGTACGTACGCACGAGTGATGATATCGTTCCTATGATCGTGGAACTGTATTGGAGTATATATATATTATTTCAGTATCAATATTACTTTATAATAATCATAAATAGTTACTCATTACACCATTATACCCATCCTTGTAAAATGATGGTGGAAAAATAGATTACACCACGGCGTGGAGACGGTATTCTGTACGTACGCACGCGCGGTGATTTCATTTTTCCATAGGATGGATAGAAGGTGAATTAGGGTTGTTTCATATTTATAATAACATATCAGTATGTAAGTAATACTGATGTTATTACTTTATCATGAAACAACTAAAGAAGAAGAAGTTGAAGAAGAAAGAAATTGAAAAGATCGGTAATGGATATTACCTCTTCTTTGGAACGCCTCTTTGAATCCTCCACTTAGGGAACTAAGATTGGTCTTTGAAGAAGACCAGGACCTCTAGGATTATTCTATGGAAGTGGAGAGGAGAAAATGTCAGGGGTTGGCCGAGCTTTAGTGCTCAAATTGGTGTGAGGAGGAGGGGGAGGAAGTGCCCTTTTATAAGGGAGGAGAGGGGCACCTTAGGAATATCTCAAAATATTATTTTATATTAAAGTCAAAATCGGTTTATAATGGTTCCAAAGGGTCTTATTTCGAAGCTAAAGTGGTGATGGGTAGAAATACTATCAACCAATAGGATTTAGACAAGTTTAGGGTATTATTTTAACCTTATCAATTAGATTTAACTCTAAGTTAAATAATTTAACTTTTACCATGTCTTTTGTTTTCTTTCACTATATGGTTAATACACATACTATAACATGCCAAACGAACCCCAAATTGTTTATTATTAATATATATATCCTTATCTAAGTCATTTGGCCGAACCTTGGATTTTTAGGAAAAAAATAACAATTAATAATATAATATTTTATTTAAAAACTATTTTGTGTCAATTTTGACACTATTTGATATATGATTTTTGTGAAAGTCATAAAAGAATTATATGTTTGAACCATGTTGATTAAATCAACACTAATATATCATAGTAACCTAGAAAAGTAGTGGAATTCATAAAAAGTCTTAAATTACATTTATTTTGGTATTTATATTATCAATTATGTCAATATTTCATTAATAAGATAATTACTGCATCATATTTGTGTCATAAATAAATTAAATTATTTGATGTCTAAAAATTACAAATAAAATAACATCATGTAGGAAATCATTTTAGCTTTCTAATTAATATTTACAATCGAATTTATCTTATGTATAACCCAATATTAAAAATTATTTACTTATTAAACTTTGATTTTAACTATTTTAACCCTTCTTTAAATAAATTAATAATAAATGTCCTAATCTAATCCAAGTGGTCCTAAATGGTCATATTTTATTCCTAAGTTTGTTTTTGGTCGAATTACACTTGTCCAATAGAATTAGGACATGTGTTAGGGTAATATTAATATCATATTTACCCTTAGTTACCCTATTTACTATTAACTGCGGTAAAAATAGTAAAAAGTTACTATTCACCAAAAAATTATTTTTATCTCATTGAACCACATTTTACTTACTGATATTAACCGTGTTTGTCGGATTTTTGAAATTCCATTCACAGAAGCGGTAAAATTAAGTTTTATGCAGAATTCAGTTTTTAACCTACCACTTAGTGGTTTCACTATTCATCAAAAATTGAAAGTTTTCAGAAAAATACCAAAATTTCACCCTAGGCTAATTTCGATATTCTGAATCCAACAATGAAGTCCATTTTGAAAAATAAAATTTATAAAATTTCAAAAAGTGGTTATTACTATTCATAACGGCTAGTTTTAATAGCATATTGTTGTTTAGTGAAACTCGGTATTGCGTACGACGCAAGCTATCGAGGAAGGTCGCGATTGCGTGTAAAGCAAGCCAAGCAAGTGTTGTGTAGAAAAAGATTCCTTTGATGATTTATATAACATAAAAGTCTCGGGTGTTACATTCTACCCCCCTTAAAATGAATTTCTCCCTCGAAATTCGTCACTTTGTAACAAACAGATGAGGATACTTCTCCCTCATCATATCCTCAAGCTCCCATGTAGCTTCTTCAAGTTGGTGGTTCCTCCATAAAACTTTCACCAATCGAGTGGTCTTGTTTCGTAGTACTTTTTCTCTACGATCCAGAATCTCTATTGGCTGTTCTTCATAAGAAAGATCTTGCTCCAGCGGTACAACTTCTGAGCTGAGTACATGTGAAGGATATGGTATGTACTTTCTCAGGAGAGATACATGGAACACATCGCGAACTTGAGAGAGATTCGGTGGAAGCACCAATCGGTAAGCTACCTTCCCAACACGACCCAGTATTTCGAAAGGACCGATATATCTAGGGCTCAACTTCCCCTTCTTTCCAAATCTCGTAGCCCTCTTCCAGGGAGATATTCGTAAGAACACTTTATCACCCACTTCAAACTCTAGGTCTTTTCTTCGGTTTTCGGCATAACTTTTCTGTCGACTCTGAGCTGTGCTTATGTGTTGTTGAATAGATCTGACCTTTTCTGCCATTTCATCAACGTGATCAGGTCCTAATAGCTTTCGTTCCCCAACTTCATCCCAGCAAGTTGGAGTCCTGCATTTCTTTCCATAGAGAGCTTCATAAGGAGCCATCTGAATACTGGAGTGAAAGCTATTATTAATAGAAAATTCCACCAAAGGTAGGTGTTGATCCCAACCTCCTTTGAAATCCATAGAGCAAGCTCTCAACATATCTTCTAGGGTTTGAATTGTTCTCTCAGACTGACCGTCTGTCTGGGGATGATAAGCAGTGCTGAAACTCAACTCTGTATCCAGAGTATGCTGAAGACTTCGCCAGAACTTCGAGGTAAATCTCGGATCCCGAGCAGATATAATAGAAAGTGTTACTCCATGCAATCTTACCACTTCCTTTACATATATCCTGGGAAGCTGATCTAGAGAGAAATCCTCTCTAATAGAAATGAAGTGTGCAGACTATGTAAGACGATCAACTATGACCCAGATAGCATTATTGCCTATGGATGTTTTAGGAAGTCCTATGACAAAGTCCATAGTGATGTTTTCCCATTTCCATTCGGGTATGGTTAATGGTTGTAACATCCCCTTAGACTTTTGTCTCTCAGCTTTAACTTGTTGACAAACCAAGCATCGAGAGACATATTCAGCAACATCTCTTTTCATGCCATCCCACCAGAAGTACTCTTTCAGGTCCCTATACATCTTCGTGCTTCCAGGATGAATAGAGAATGAAGAACTATGAGCCTCATCCAGCAGCTCCTTCTTTAATTCGGGGATGGAAGGAACACAAACCCGATTCCTGAACTTTATTATCCCATCACAATCAAGGTTGAATTCAGGAACATTTCTCACCTTCTTTTGTAGCTCGACATCTTCTTTCTGTGCCTCTTTAATCTTCACATGTATAGATGGTTGAACATTCATTTGAGAAAGATAAGATTTTTCCCCTTCAATTATAATTCCAAGATCCATCCTTTGTAAATCCATAAATATTGGATCTTTTGTGATCCTCATCATGGATAAACTAGCATGGTCTTGTCGACTTAATGCATCTTCCACCTTGTTTGCTTTCCCAGGGTGGTAATGGATTGAGCAGTCATAATCCTTAATCAGCTCCAACCATATTCTTTGACGCATATTCAACTCCTTTTGTATGAAAATATACTTTAAACTTTTATGATCAGTATAAATATCACACCTTTCACCATAAAGGTAATGCTTCCAAATCTTTAATGAAAATATTACCGTAGCCTACTCCAAATCATGTGTTGGGTAAATTTGCTCATGGATTTTCAACTGTAATGAGGCATAAGCTATCACCATATCATTTTGCATAAGAACACACCACAATCCCTTCTTGGATGCATCATTGTAGATCACAAAACTTTCTCCACTACAAGGAAGTGTGAGCACAGGTGCACTGGATAACCTTCTTTTCAACTCCTTGAAATTCTCTTCACATTCCTCTGTCCAGACAAACATAACTCCTTTCTGAGTCAACTTGGTGAGTGGATTAGATAATCGTGAAAAATATTTTACAAAACGTCGATAATATCCAGCCAAACCAAGAAAACTTCGGATCTCAGTTACTGTTGTTGGTCTTGACCATCTTTCGATAACCACTGTTTTTGCTGGATCCATAGATATCCCCTCTTTTGAGATTATGTGACCCAAAAATGCAACTTTTTGAAGCCGAAATTCACACTTGGTAAATTTGGCATAAAGCTTCTCCTTTCTCAGGGTCTTCAATATAATTCTCAAGTGATCTTCATGCTCTTCCTTGCTCTTTGAATAGATAAGAATATCGTCTATAAAGACTACCACAAATTGATCAAGATAGTCTCTAAAGACTCTATTCATTAGATCCATGAAGATAGCAGGGGCATTAGTCAGACCAAATGGCATCACTATAAATTCATAGTGTCCATACCTTGTACGGAAAGTCATCCTTGGTATATCCTCCCTTTTGACCCTTAATTGATGATACCCTGAATGAAGATCAATCTTGGAAAAGTATTGAGCTCCGCGTAGTTGGTCAAATAAATCATCAATGCGTGGGAGAGGATATTTGTTCTCGATAGTGATCTTGTTAAGTTCTCGATAATCATTGCAGAGTCTCATTGATCCATCTTTCTTCTTAACAAATAGAACATGTGCTCCCCAAGGTGACGCACTAGGGTGTATGAATCCCTTATCAATATTCTCTTGGAGTTGCTTCTTCAATTCCTGCAACTCAATTGGGGCCATTCTATAAGGTGTCTTTGAAATAGGCAAAACACCCGTTACGAGTTCTATTGAAAACTCAACTTCACGATTTGGTGGAAGACCCGGTAATTCCTCCGGAAAGACATCATCAAACTCCCGTACAATGGGCATATTCTTAATCGTGAGTTTCTCACCAACCATTTGAGATAAATAACCTTCATTTAGTGGAATCAATACCCATAAGATGGAAGAAATTTCCACTGGAAGATTATGTTCATCCTTGCATTGATATAAAATCATAGATTGATCTGGAATATGAAATGTGACTTCCCTTCTTTGGCAATTGATATGAGCTCCATGTAAAGAAATCCAATCCATGCCAAGAATCACATCAAATTCCACTAAAGGAAGGATCGCAAGATTTGCAGGAAGCACTTTCCCACAAACTTCAATCGGAGAAGAATTATAAACTTTTGATGCGACTGTTGTGCCATTAGGTGTTGTCACAACAAACTCAACATCTAATTGTTGAGGTAGTACGGTGATACCCTTAGAAAAATTTTCAGAAATAAAAGAGTGGGTGGATCCAGAATCAAATAAAACATTTTCTACTTTAGAGTGGATGGTAAGTGTACCTTTCACCACTTCGTTATCGTACTCCACATCGCTGATAGAAATTGCATGTGACTTTCCTTTTTCTTTAGCCTTAAGATTTTGTTGACGTCGACCATCATCATCAACCCTTGGATTTGGGCATTGATTGGCATAATGCCCAATCTCATTGCACTTGAAACATTGAAGTGTAGTAGGTTCATTCTGTGTATCCCTTCCTTTATTTTCATCATTAGACATCTTCTTCCCATTATCGCAACATTCAAATGCCCGATGACCTTCCTTTCCACATTTAAAACATTTACTTGTCCCTTTAAGACAACTCCCTCCATGTTTCTTTCCACACTTTGAGCATAAGGGAAAGTTCATCTTCTTTTCAGTGTGCTCTTTAGATTTTCCTTTGAATTCCATCTTCCTCTTCTTATCAAACCCATGTGACTGATGGGTTATTCCAATCTCCATCTCGACTTTGAGAGCACATCGAACAATTTCCTCATAGCTATTGAAGTCCCTTATAGATAACTCCCTTCGAAGACTTGGTTTTAAGCCACTAAAGAATCGATCGATCTTACTCTCAGGTTGGATAATAATACCAGAAGCGTACCTTGAAAGTCTTGTAAAATTTGCTTCATAGGTACCAACAGATTCATCATCCCTTTGCTTCAGTTCAAGGAACTCTTTCTCCATCTTTGTTCGGAGAATACGAGGGAAGTACTTATTGAAAAACAAGTTCCTGAACTCATCCCATTCCATAGACTCAATTTCATCCCTTTGCCTCGTATTCTTAATAAGATTCCACCATTGATCAACATCTCCTTCCAAACGATACACTGCTAGGATGACTTTATCATGTTCAGAACATTGAAGAACTGAAAATATCTTTTCAGTAGTACTAATCCATTTTCAACAACTAATGGATCAGTAGACCCACTGAAAGAATGTGGACGCTACCTCATTAAGGATTCAACAGAATGTTTCTCCTTCCTTTTCTCGTTTGGAAGTCCTGCATGATTCATAGCTTGAGAAAGTTGTGTGAGCATGGCTACAATATTTTTCATTCCAGCTCCCATATCGTTTGGTTGTTTAGGGTGACAATCATTGCATTGCCCATTGCATTCCGCATTAACACGGTTCCTTCGGGTTCCAGCCATTGACTAAAACCAAGAAGAATAGTGTGAGCAACACTAATTATAATAGGAAAACCACATAATCAAGGATAAAATTTCACACTTAAGGTCTTATCCTAGGGTATTCATGGCCATTTCTAAAACACTAAGATTGTGTTCTATGCTTAGACTTATCCTTAGGGTTCTTACTAAGGCTTTCACATCCTAGTTTCCAAAGGTTGACTATACCTTTCCTCTGATACCAACTATAACGACCCATACTTTACATACATTGTTAATACTTCAAAATTGAAGAACACTTATTACAACATATGACAAAACCACAAAGGACCGTATAGGTATAGTGTCTTTAGAAACTGGGAAACATAAACAACTGGTTCATAAATATTCTACAGTGTCTCCCATTTATTTCATCATATCTAGGGTCCCTTTTAGCATATTCTACTTAATATCCATCTTCCTGACCTGGGGAAAAGAAAACATAAAAGGGTGAGCTCAAATGCTCAGCAAGGGAAAATTAAGGAAATAAAAACCATATCATATCTTTTTGAAAATCAAAACCTGCAAAAGAGATCATAATATCTTAACATGGAATAAATCATAGAAGTGAAAATGAGATCCCCATAATCATAACATAAAAATTGAAACTTTGTGGAATGAACACATAATCATGGAAAATCATTTCTTGTTAGTCATGACTCATTTCCAAGACTATCTTAGTGGAAAAAGTCCCTTTCTGAACCGAGTTCACTCCTCGTTTCAGTCCTGTATCACTGAACCGAAATAACCTTCCGTTCCAGCCATGTCTATCTCATGAGATATAAAATCGTTACCCAATGCATTGGAGGGAGATATAGGTCCCACCCATCTTATAATGAATCCTTTCTTATGTGTGCCACATAATCATAAACCATACATCATAGCGTAACCCATGTAATAAAAATGGGATTCTTAAACAACATGACATCATAAAACAATTCATATAAGATAAAGGAATTCATAAAAATATTTCCATCACAACATAATCAAACCAATGTAATAATAGGGATTAAAACAGAACCCTTTATTATCTTAGATGGAAAATAATTTTGATAAAAACTTGGACTCCATTCTTAAGGAAAATATACTTTCTTCTTCAAAAACATTTTTCCATTCATAACATGTCATACGACTTTAAAATAAAATAAGTTGATTAAAAATAAACTTGAAAACTTGTAAAGGAAGATTCTTGGAAATTTTGTTTTAAAAATCCATTCATGCCGTATAAGTTAAAAAAACATTCTTCTCATACTTTTGTCAGAAAAGTCAAAAAAAGTACCTCATACGAAAAACGACAAAAGATTCCTTTCATATCTTTTACTAAAAACTCACCGAAGGGTAAAATTGGATATAAAATATTGTAGAAGGATGGAAATAATATTACATATTGAGGGAACATGGATGTGGATGATAAAATACACCCTAGTAATTACCAAAGTAAAAACATTCTCGGATAAAAGTGACATTGTGATATTTACCTTACCTTAGGTCCGATTTGCTTTGTACGTGTCCGAAGATCCTGTATAATGGTTTAAATAATGTTATTGACTTATTCCAGAATCATACACATTGATATGATATCATATATGGTCATATTCTTAGCTTCTTGTTAGTAATATTTCATTGTTACTTGTTACTCGGGTCTTTATTGCCTTTTGTTCTTATGCGTGTTTTGCCGAATACATTCTTATTCTTCTTTTAAGGTTATAGATACCTTATATCCAGAATGGTATTAGTGTAAAATATATCATATTTATTCATTCAATTCATTTATATAATTACTATGTAATGATGATCATGTAGAACGAGTCGCATCACATTGTGGAGACGGTATTCCGTACGTACGCACGAGTGATGATATCGTTCCTATGATCGTGGAACTGTATTGGAGTATATATATATTATTTAAGTATCAATATTACTTTATAATAATCATAAATAGTTACTCATTATACCATTATACCCATCCTTGTAAAATGATGGTGGAAAAATAGATTACACCACGGCGTGGAGACGGTATTCTGTACGTACGCACGCGCGGTGATTTCATTTTTCCGTAGGATGGATAGAAGGTGAATTAGGTTTGTTTCATATTTATAATAACATATCAGTATGTAAGTAATACTGATGTTATTACTTTATCATGAAACAACTAAAGAAGAATAAGTTGAAGAAGAAAGAAATTGAAAAGAAAGGTAATGGATATTACCTCTTCTTTGGAACGCCTCTTTGAATCCTCCACTTAGGGAACTAAGATTGGTCTTTGAAGAAGACCAGGACCTCTAGGATTATTCTAGGGAAGTGGAAAGGAGAAAATGGCAGGGGTTGGCCGAGCTTGAGTGCTCAAATTGGTGTGAGGAGGAGGGGGAGGAGGTGCCCTTTTATAAGGGAGGAGAGGGGCACCTTAGGAATATCTCAAAATATTAATTTATATTAAAGTCAAAATCGGTTTATAATGGTTCCAAAGGGTCTTATTTCAAAGCTAAAGTGGGTATGGGTCGAAATCCTATCAACCAATAGGATTTAGACAAGTTTAGGGTATTATTTTAACTTTATCAATTAGATTTAACTCTAAGTTAAATAATTTAACTTTTACCATGTCTTTTGTTTTCTTTCACTATATGGTTAATACACTTACTATAACATGCCAAACGAACCCCAAATTGTTTATTATTAATATATATATCCTTATCTAAGTCATTTGGACGAACCTTGGATTTTTAGGAATAAAATAACAATTAATAATATAATATTTGATTTAAAAACTATTTTGTGTCAATTTTGACACTATTTGATATATGATTTTTGTGAAAGTCATAACAGAATTATATGTTCGAACCAAGTTGATTAAATCAACAATAATATATCATAGTAACCTAGATAATTAGTGTAATTCATAAAAAGTCTTAAATTACATTTATTTTGGTATTTATATTATCAATTATGTCAGTATTTCATTAATAAGATAATTACTACATCATCTTTGTGTCATAAATAAATTAAAGTATTTGATGTCTAAAAATTACAAATAAAATACCATCATGTAGGAAATCATATTATCTTTCTAATGAATATTTAAAATCGAATTTATTTTATGTATAACCCCATATTAAAAATGATTTACTTATTAAACTTTGATTTTAACTATTTTAACCCTTCTTTAAATAAATTAATAATAAATGTCCTAATCTAATCCAAGTGGGCCTAAATGGTCATATTTTATTCCTAAGTTTGTTTTTGGTCGAATTACACTTGTCCAATAGAATTAGGACACGGTTTAGGGTAATATTAATATCATATTTACCCTTAGTTACCCTATTTACTATTAACTGCGGTAAAAATAGTAAAAAGTTACTATTCAGCAAAAAATTATTTTTATCTCATTGAACCACATTTTACTTACTGATATCAACCGTGTCTGTCGGATTTTTGAAATTCCATTCACAGAAGCGGTAAAATTATGTTTTATGCAGAATTCAGTTTTTAACCTACCACTTAGTGGTTTCACTATTCATCAAAAATTGAAAGTTTTCAGAAAAATACCAAAATTTCACCCTAGGCTAATTTCGATATTCCGAATCCAAAAATGAAGTCCATTTTGAAAAATAAAATTTATAAAATTTCAAAAAGTGGTTATTACTATTCATAACGGCTAGTTTTAATAGCATATTGTTGTTTAGTGAAACTCGGTATTGCGTACGACGCAAGCTATCGAGGAAGGTCGCGATTGTGTGTAAAGCAAGCCAAGCAAGTGTTGTGTAGAAAAAAATTCCTTTGATGATTTATATAACATAAAAGTCTCGGGTGTTACAATCTAGAAAGACACAACCACCGCACATTATATAAATTGATATTGATGCTGTGAAATTCATTATAGATATAATCATTTGGGTAGTATAGTTTCTAATGTGGATCATGAATTTTTTCCTAGTTATGAAGATGAATAGTTCGATTAATGTTTCTATCCACATTTGAGTTCTCAATTGATACATCCCAAAATATTTTTTTCTCAATTGTGATTACAAAACATATAATCAATGTAATGACTAGATATTAAGATATCTCATTTAATAATGACTATTCAGGATAAATCCAAATCAAAATGTCATTAAATGATGATGAATCCAGTACCTTCTGGGTATCCCATGCAGTATATTTCTATTGCGTGATTTCCTTAGGACTAAATAATAATGGCTCTACATACTAATATAATATACATTATATCTTCAATAAATTATTTGGGATTTCCATTTATTGCTACATCAATGACCTGATGGTGATGTACTTGCGTTTTCCTGGTTATATTACTGAACTAGAGATCGTTTTCATCAATATATGAAAAAAATAACTTCCAAATTATCCATTGAAGTGTTATTTTCATCTTACATTAAGATATTTTCATAGATTTTTAGTAATCCATTATTGAATAAAAGTTGATCCCTTGGAGGCTAAGGTTATCCCAGAAATGTCACATTCTCAAAACCTCAATGAGTTAAGATGTAACACCACATACTTCCATGGTACGTTTCCCTTTGAATAATGAAATAGCATGCATTGTATGCAACTTCGAGATTCTAACACACCACAACCAATCAATGTAGCCGTTGTGAATAGTAATACCCACTTTTTGAAATTAAATAAATTTTATATTTCAAAATTGAATTCATTTTTTGGTCTGGAATATCGAAGTTATCTTTTGGTGAATTTTTGGTATTTTTCAGAAAACATTCAGTTTTTGATGAGTACTGAAAAATTATTGAGTTATAGTTTAAAACCAACTTTTTATTTAAATATTTATTTAATTTATTAAAATTAATTTGGTCAAAATCGATACATAATACCTATATATGTTTAATTTAATTCATTGGAGTCAGTTTATAATAATTTTAGATATATAAAAATTTTATTGAACTATTTACCGTCTTTTACCCACCTCCTAGGAGCATTTGTAAATTTACATAAAACATAATTTTTACTTTTTGATGGGTTGAATTTCAAAAATCTGTGAGAAACAGTTGATATCAGAAAGTAGAATTTGGTTCAATAAGATGACAATATTTTTTTGGTGAATAGTAATTTTTTTTTATTTACCCCTGTTAAAAGTAAATATGGAAATTAAAGGTAAAAATGATATTATTATTACCCTAACACATGTCATAATTCCATTGGATATGTGTAATTAGACCAAAAACAACCTTGGGAATAAAATATGATCCTTTAGGTCCACATGGATTAGATTACGACATTTATTATTATTTAATTCAAAGAAGAGTTATAATTGTAAAATTCAATGTTTTTTAACTAAACCATTTTTAATATAGGGTTATACATATGATAAATACGACTATAAATATTAATTATAAAGCTAAAAATATTTCCTATATAATTATATATTATTTTTAATTTTTAGACAATAAATAATATAATTTATTTATGACACAATGATGATTCAGTAATTACCTAATTAATGAAATATTAAAATAATTGATATTATAAAGATCAAAATAAATTTAATTTGAGACTTTTTATGAATTCCTATAATTTTATATGTTAATATGACATGATAGGATTGGTTAGATGAATTTTATTTGAACTAATAATGTTGTCATGAATTTAGAAAAAAAATACAAAATTGAGTCAAAATTGACAAAACAGTGTTTTTAAAACAAATATTATATTATAAACTAATTTTCTATTCCTAAATATCTAAGGTTCGGACATGGGTCTTATATAATATTATATATTTCATTAATGAAACACTTGAGGTTTTATTGAATGTTTATATTACGTTTATTAACTGTATGATATAAAAATACAAAGGGACATGGTAAATGTCAAACTATTTAACTAAGAGTTAAATCTAAAAGATAATGTTATTATAGTGGCCTAAACCAATAAAAAACCTATTGTATGAGTGTTTTTAAACTTATCCCCACCATATCCTTTAAATAATTCATTTTGGAGCCATTATAAACCAAAAATGAGTTTATTATAAAATTATATTTCTAGATTTTCCTAAGGATCCCCTCAACCCACTTATAAAAGGACCCTCACCCTTCCCTCAAATCCACACCATCAAAGCCTTTTGGCTCAGCCTAACCCTATACAAATAACCTATAAACATTCCTCCCTTAATTATAGAGGCCTTTATTTAGTCAGAAAGCCATCCTATGGAGCCCTTTTGATCAAATCAAAAGGACGAACCCGAAGAAGAGGTAAATATTTTATCAACTATTTCAAGTTCCTTTCTTCTTCCAATTCCTCTTTATTTGTTGTTTACATTATAAAATAATAAATCCTACATCTTATATATATTTTTATGTAATTATAAATAACCAAACTCATTATTTTATCCATCCTTTGCATGACATGTCACCATACGTGCATACGTACGACTTATCGTCTCCACGTCATGGTTTAATTATTATTTAATACATTATTATTTTGATGGGAATAATAATGATGTGCAATTGATGTAAATAAAATATATGACATGATAAAGATTCTGTATATATGATATACCAACCAATTATATATTGTTTTCATATCAAAAGAATGATATTGTAACTCGTGCGTACGTATGGCTTACCGTCTCCCTGAAGGCGATGAGATTAACTCCCCATCATATCCATTCAAGATTAATTTTCATTAGATGATTAAAAATAATTTTTATAGACTTAATATAATTTTCTATATGAATAAGATACAACCAATCCATATCAAATATAACTCACAAAAAAAAGAAAAAATTGAAAATGAATTTGTTAACACCTGAAACAATGATAATACTAATATATTATTAACAAAGCAATGTTAAAAGATCATATAATATTTCAAATTAATGTATATGATTCTTGTATAATTTAATAACAATTATTTCACCATTATACAAGAGGTTAATCTACCCTCGACAATGGAAAAGTATAAGGTAAGGGTTAATTTCACAATACCTTTATTATTCGAGGTTGTTTTTATGTATGTATTTACTGAGACATCTTTATCATCCACATCCATGTTTCTAAAAAAATTATTTCAAAAAATTATTAATATTTTATAGACTATAGGTTACAGTCATATATAAAAAAATTTTACTTTTTTTAAGATTTTTATAATGGAATCTTTCCGTCGTTTTCCAAACAAGGTCCTTTATATCCTATTCGACAAAATTAAGTTAATTATGTATTTTTTATAACTTATACGGCAGGTGTGGCTATTTTCTGTTGTTATAACATCGTCAAATAATCCATTACAATATTATAAGAATATTTTCAAAATAAATGATTTATTTATAATTATGTGCTCTTAAATTATTTCAAAATAGAAAGAGATAATTTTCTAAAAAAGGTTTTCATTTCTTCTATGGATACATCCTTTGATGTATTTTAAGAATATGTGAGGTTTATTTTTCATGATACCGAAATTCCATATTCTATTGAAGGTTTTGTGATATGTTTGACTGTGGATGTTTTTTTTTACAAAATTATGGTTTATGGATAATTTATTAACATTTCATATGCTAGTTTTAATAAGAATGTTTATGTTATGTTTATAATTTTTATTATGAGGAATGGGATGGACATAGTATGTGATGGGTGGAGACTGCAATGGATCCTTGATGCATCGG
Source organism: Viscum album (assembly GCA_963277665.1). NCBI lineage: Eukaryota > Viridiplantae > Streptophyta > Magnoliopsida > Santalales > Viscaceae > Viscum > Viscum album. The sequence continues at coordinate 180,840,501 of OY728121.1, forward strand.
TAGGTCTCATGAGACAAACTAGTGTCTTAGCATAAGGCCTTTACAAAATCTAATTTGTATTCTTGGCACAAGGAGATCACTATGTGGTTATAAATGTCTGGCATTATGTATTCCATAATTATGAAAGTGGCTATTGATATTTCATGCATTTATTCAACTAGTATAATATCCATGTGTGTAAGAAAATTGAATTATTTTGATTTATATTTTCCATATTATGATGATGTTTATGTTGAAAAGGCTTTTTTTTAGTTTTATACATTTCCATAAATGTTTATGCTTATTTATGAAAGTTTCCAATATATTGTTATCCTTACTGAGCATCTGAGCTCACCACTTTCAATATTTAATTTTACCCAGGATGCGAAGAAGTGTATTATGACTAACCTATAGGGATAGTCTGTGGGATCTTAGTATTGTCTATGGAAACACTGCTGTTGTATTTTTCATGTTTATGATGTAATATAGACTTTATGAATGTATCTAGTACATCCAAGGCTACTAATCTAATCGGTATTTCAGGACATGAGCTTTTGTGATCATGCTAGTGTTATGTAATAATGCACCGACTCTAGGTAACTAGGGTATGGGTGTTACAATTGGTTTTAGAGAATGTTTAGTACAAACCTTGGAAACTAGATTTAGATAAACTCTGATTAGAGCACATAGCCCTAAGATAGACATTGAGGATTAGTATAGAAGAACTTCCTAGAATTTTGGTAGTGTAGATATTATGTGATTTTTCCATGAAATACATCCATGTCTGGATACGAGCAGGTAGAGGTGGCTCTGGCACAAATGTACCTAGAGGTAAAACCTAAAAACACTGCTTAGAGCTAGACTCGAACGTAACTGGTGCATGACAACCGGCCTTACTGCACTCTTGGTTACTACAATCCCAGGGGATATGCTTAGGATAATTATCATTTTCTTTAAAAAAACCATTATTAAGGGTTTATGAGTATATACTTCCTCAAAGAAAATATTTTTATGATTATGGATTATGTCCCTAAACTGTTCAATTTTTGTTATGTTTTTTACAAGTTTGGAATTATGTATTTAGATTCATAAAATAATCTAGTTTATGCCATTGTTTAGAAATGGATCCTAGTGGAAGGAATGGAAATCATATCAAGGTACACACTCCATGTAGGGATTTCCCTCCTGCTCAAGATAATTATAGCGGACCTTGTGATACAACTGCTGCTAATTAGCTTATCACTATATTGGGACAACTCACTCATGTTATGAATAATAACCTTATCCGTATGGAGTACCCTGATCTATGGCGTGGAGGATCAATGATAGATCACTTAATGAGGCAAAAAACACCCACATTAAATCGTGGTACAAATCTACTTGTATCTGCTCAATGGATAAATTCCTTGGAGAAAAAAATATTCCATGCCTTGGGGAGCTGAGAAAGGGAAAAAGTTGTTATGGTAGTTTACCGACTCACTGGAGATGCTGATAAATGGTGGTCATTGATACAAAACACAAAGGATGATGATGAAGTATCAAATATGGAATGGATGGAGTTTATAGAAATTTTCATAGAAAAATACTTTCCTCAGGACCATCAAGCAGATATGGAAATACAATTTCTGAGTCTAAGGCAAACAAAGGATGAGAATGTCGCAAAGTATGAAGATAACATTACAAGGATAGGGAGGAATGCTGCAGATTATATACAAAACCCATGAAGTAAGATAAATTGTTTCTTTGATGGGTTAAAACCATTTCTCTATCAAGCATTAGTCTCATAGTCCTTCTCATTGGATGAAGATATTTTCTCATGTGTTATCAATACAAGAAAATAATTCTATAAGTCATACGACATTGAAGAAAAGCAAGAGAAGAAGAGATCTATTGGAAAATTTGTAAATGAAATTAAGGGGAAAAAGGGAAAACTTGAATATCTATCCTACAGTAAATATGGGAAGAAAACCCATGGTACCTGCCTGACGAGAATGAGATTCAATTACAAGTGTGGTGAAAAAGGCCACCAAACTTGTGATTTCAAGGGGAATAAAGAGGCTATCAATGTTGAATGCCAAAATTGTAGATAATGGGGAAATTATGTGAATGAATGTCATAAGCCTTAGGGGAACATACCTCAGAAAAGGAAAAGGGATCAAGGCCAAGATTATGCTATCACTACGGCTGAGGTTGAAGCTCTGAAATACATGGTGGCAGGTAATTTAATGGTTTCTTTATGTTTATCAAATGCTTTATTTGATTTTGGATCATCACATTGTTTCATATCTTCCCAGTTTGCTATAGAAATTAGATATTTCCAATTTGATTTAACAAGGGAGTTGTCTGTCCAAATTCCAAAGGGAAGTATCATTGCAACAACTATCTGTGAATCAGTTACCATTAGATCATAAAAGTGTTCTTCATATTCTTATCTTTTTTTCATACCCATGATTGAATTTGATATAATCATTGATATGGATTAGCTTTAGAACCATTATGTGAATATTTATTGTAAGAAGAAGGAGGTTACAATTGTTGATGATGATGATAAAGAACAGCTTGTCTTTAGCATAGAAACGTCACCACCTAATTCTTACCTATATCCACCCCTATAGCTCAACTAAATTCAATCATTGGGAAGGAAGAGAATTTAGTAACTATGGGTGAGTAGAAGAATGTTCGAATAGAAGATGTTCCTATTGTGCAATAATGTATTGATGTGTTTCTGGAGGATTTATCTCGATATCCTCCAGTGCGAGAAATTGAGTTTTCCATTGATTTAATTCCTTCTTCAGGGCCCATATCTAAGACCCCTTATAGAATGGCTATTATCGAATTAAGGGAACTAAAGAAACAACTATAGGAATTGAGTAATAAGGGATTTATTCGCCCTAGTTTTTCTCCATGGGGAGCCCTATTACTCTTTATTAAGAAGAAAGATGGATCTATGAGGTTGTACATTGACAACAAGGAGATCAATGCAATACCAATAAAGAACATGTATCCCATACCTCACATTGATGATTTATTAGACCAAATTCATTAATTTCAATACTTTTCAAAGATTGACCTTCGATCTAGATATCATCAGTTGTGTGTGAAAAAGGAAGACCCTCCGGAAACAGCATTTTGAACCAGGTACAAGCATTACGAGTTTACAATAATGCCTTTTGGATTGACTAATGCACCCTATGTCTTCATGGATCTAACGAATATAGTTTTCAAGGAATATCCTGATCACATTTTGGTGGTATTTATTGATGATATCTTGGTATACTGCAGAAACTATGAAGATCATGAAAATCAATGCGCATTATCCTGAAGTCTCTTAGAAGACATGATTTATATGGAATGTTTAGAAACTGTGAATTCTAGATTCAAGATATTTCTTTTCATGGCCATATTTCCTCTAAGGATGGAATATTTTTTGATCCTTCAAAGACCATTTCAATCCAATAATGGCCAGAACCAACGAGTATAACTAAGGTACACTGTTTTCTTGATTTAGCAGGTTATTATCGGTGTTTCATCCAGAATTTTTACTGATTGTCTAACCCATTTTCCAAGCTCACATGTAAAGGGGTTAATTTTTTGGAAAAAAGAGTGTGAATCATGTTTTGAAGAACTGAAGATAATATTATTCAATGATCCTATATTTATTCTACCATCGGGGAAATTTGGGTTTGTTATTTATAGTGACACTTCAAAGAAAGGACTTGGTTGTGTCCTTATGAATAATGATATGGTAATTGCCTATGCATTACGATAGCTAATTTTCATGAGAAAAACTATCCAACTCGTGATCATGAGTTAGCATCTATAATAATTTCTTTGAAGATTTGGAAACACTATCTCAATGGTGAATCATGTGAGATATATACTCATCACAAGAGTATGAAGTATATTTTCTCAAACAATGAACTCAACATGAGGAAAAGGAGATGTCTTGAACTACTCGAGTATTATGATTTCACTATACACTACCACCTGATGAAGGCAAATAATGTGGAAGATGCTTTGAGTAGAAAGGATTATGGAGTTATGAACAAGATGAGAGTTGAAAAGGATCGTTCATACATGGATCTAGTAAAGATGGATATGGGAATCCCAATGGAAGGTGAAGCATCCATACTTTTTCAAATTGTTTCCAAACCATATTTACTAGAAATGATAAAGATTTCTCAGACCAATAATGAAGAGTTTCAAAAGAATATTAAAGCTGTGAATGATGGGAGATTGACTGAATTTTTGTTTGAAGATGGAATTTTGAAATTGGGGAAGAGACTTTGTGTTCCCGGTATACCTGATCTAAAAAGAGAATTATTAGATGATGCTCATAGTTCCAATTTCTCTATAGACACTGGGAGAACAAAAATGAATATAGATTTGAATGAACATTTTTGGGGGGATAACATGAAGATGGAGATTTTGATTTCGTGTCCAAATGTATGGTTTGTCAAAAAGTGAAATATGGAAGGCAACAGCCTAGATAAGTCATGCAACCTCTTCCCATACCTGAGATTAAATGGGATAATATTACGATGTACTTTTTCATGGGACTACAAAAGAGTCCAAGAAGGAATGATGCATATGGGTCATTGCTGATCGCATTACCAAGTCATCAAATTTTCTTGCAATAAGAGAAGATTTACCATTTGAATTTTTTACAACACCATATATTAATGAAGTTGACTTCATGGAGTACCATTGTCGACACTTTCTAATCGTGATCCCCATTTTACATCAATATTATGGAAAAGTCTTCAGAATGCCCTAGATACTGAACATTGTTTGTGCACTGCCTACCACCCCCAAACTTATGGACAATCATAACTGACTATTCAATCTTTAGAAGACAAGTTGAGAACATTTTCACATTACTTTAAAGCTATGTCGGGTCAATATTTACCTCTATTAGAATTTCCATATAACAATACCCTCCATTCAAGTGTTCAGATAGAACCATATGAAGTGTTATACGGAATGATATTTTGCACACCAACCTGTTGGGATGATGTAGGTGAAAGAAAACTCCTAGGACCAGAACTTGTGGAAGAAATGATGGAAAAGGTGAATATAATCTAGAACCACATCAATGTACCTCAAAGTCTGTAGAATAGTTATACTGATAACCAAAGGAATGATTTGGAATTTCAGGCAGGAGATAATGTTTTCTTGACGGTATCTCCATGGAAGGGAGTTATACGATTCGGTAAGAAGGTTAAAATATGTCCCAGGTACATCGGACCTTTAGAAATTCTGGAACGAATTGGGGCTGTAGCTTACCGTTTGGAAATGCAGTCAACTCTCTCCAAAGTTCACGATAAGTTCCACGTATCACTGTTGAGAAAATACATGCCCGACCCAATACATGTACTCACCTATGAGGAATTATAATTGAAACATGATCTGTCTTGTTGTAATGATCTAGTCATAATTCTTGATACAAGAGAACAAGCGCTGAAAACCCAGACAACTGGTCTGGTAAAAGTTCTATGGAGAAACCATAAGATGGAAGAGGTAATGTGGGAACCCGAGGAACTTATGATGAAGAACCACCAGAATCTTTTTATTTGCTTGTATTCAATAAATTTATATGAAGAAATAATTTTAATTATGGAATAATGTAACACCCCAATCTTCCACGGTACGTTTCCATTAGAATAATGTAATAGCTTGCATTGTATGCAACATTAAGATTCTAACACACCGCGACCAATCAAAGTTGTCGTTATGAATATTAATACCTACTTATTGAAATTTTATAAATTTTATCTTTAAAAATGGACATCATTTTTTGGTTGGGAATATCGAAATTAGCTTAGGGTGAATTTTTGGTATTTTTCTGAAAACATTCAATTTTTTATGAATAGTTAAAAACACTGAGTTATAGTTTAGAACTGACTTTTTATTTAAATAATTATTTATTTTATTAAAATTAATTTTAGGTCAAAATAGATTCATAATAAATATATTTGTTTAATGTAATTAATTGGAGTTTGTTTATAATAACTTCATATATATAAAAATTTTAATGAACTTTTTACCGTCTTTTCCCCACCTCAAAAGAGCATTTGCATATTTACATAAAACATAATTTTAAAGCTTTTGTGAGTTGAATTTCAAAAAACTGAGTGACAAAGTTGATATCAGTAAGTAAAAATGTGGTTCAATAAGATGAAAATAATTTTTGGTGAATCGTAACTTTTTACATTTATTTACCACGATTAAATGTAAATAGGTCAATTAAGGGTAAAAATTATATTATTATTACCATAACACATGTAATAATTTTATAAGATAAGTTTAATTAGACCAAAAACAACCTTATGAATAAAAAATGATTCTTTAGGTCCACTTGGATTAGATTAGGACATTTATTATCATTTAATTGAAAGTAGAGTTAAATTTGTTAAATTCAATGTTTAAAAACAAAATCATTTTTAATATAGTTTTATACATAAGATAAATTCGACTATAAATATTAATTAGAATGTTTAAAATATTTCCTAAATAATGGTATTTTGTTTTATAAATTTTATAAATTAAATAATTTATTTTATTCATGACACAATGATGATGCAGTAATTACCTATTTAATGAAATATTAAAATAATTGACAATATAAATATCCAAATAAATGTTATTTGAGACTTTTTTCTATTCCTATAATTTTATAGGATAATAAGACATTTTAATGTTTGTTAGATGAATTTTTTTCTAAGTAATAATGCAGTTATGAATTTAGCAGAAACAAAATACCAAATAGTGTCAAAATTGACATAAAAAAGTTTTTAAAAATAAATATTATATTATTAATTGATATTATATTCCTAAAAATCTATGGTTCATACAAGGGTCATAAATAATATAAAATTTTTCAATATTTAACCACTTGAGGTTCACTTGGATGTTTATAGTAAGTTAAATAACCATATAATATAAAAATACAAAGAGACATGGTAAATGTCAAACTATTTAACTAAGAGTTAAATCTGAAAGATAAATTTAATATAGTGACCCAAACATTCTTAAATCTAATTGGATGAGTGTTTTTAGGCCCATACCCACCTTATCATTTAAATAATTCATTGTGGATCCATTATAAACCGAAAATGATTTTATTATAAACTAATATTTCATTCTTTTCCTAAGGTGCCTCTCACCCCTCTTATAAATGTAAACTCCATCATCCCTAAAATTAACACATTAAAAGACTTGTGTCTTTTCCAAAACATACCCATGTACTCTCTCAACTGTCCTCCCTTAATCCTAGAGGCCATACATTAGTTAAAAATCCATCCTAAGGAGTCCTTTTGATCAAATCAAAAGGAAGAACACAAAGTAGAGGTAAATATTTTATCACCTCTTTCATGGTCCATTATTCTTCCACATCCTCTTTCTTTGTTGTATATGTTCTCAAATAATAAATAAAGTAATTTATATATACTGTGATGTTATTATTAATAAGGTACAACCATGTTCATTATTCTATCCATCCTTTGATTGACATGTCACCATACGTTCTTATGCACGACTTGCCGTCTCACCGTCGTGGTGTAATTGTTATTCAATACATTTTTATTTGGATGGGTATAATAATGATGTTTGGTTGATGTAAATAATAAATGTAACATGATAATGATTCTGTATATATGATATACCATCCAATTATATATTATTTTAATATAAAAAGAATGATATTGTTGCTCGTGCATATGTACGGATTACCATCTCCAAGAACATGATGAGATTCACTCCCCATCGTATCCATTCAAGACTAATCTTCCGTAGATGATAAAAAATAATTTTGTAAGACTTAATATCATTCTGGATATGAATAAGATAAATCCCATCCATATCAAATATGACTCACATAACAAAGAATATAAAGGAAAACAAGTCCATTAACATCCGAAAAAACTATAATACAAAGATATTGTTAACAAAACAATGTTAAAAGATCATATATGATATCATATTAATGTATATGATTCTTGTATAGTTTAATAACAAATATTTCACCATTATCCCAGAGGTTAACCTACCCTTGACCAAGGAAAAGTACAATGTAAGGGTTAATTTCAAAATCTCTTTATTATCTGAGGTTGTTTTTATGTAAGTATATAGAGGGACCTCTTTATCATCCACATGCATGTTTCATAAAAATGTATTTCAAAAAATTCATAATATTTTATAGAATATTGGTTAATGTCATTTATACCCTTTTTTGACTTTTTATAAGATGTTTGTAAAGGAATATTTCTGTTTTCGTCCAAACAAGGTCCTTTATAACCTTTTCTGAAAAATTAAGGTAAGAATGTCTTTTTTTAACTTATACGGCGGGTGTGGATATTTTCGGCCATTATAACAACGTCAAATCATCCATTACAAGCTTATAAGAATATTTTCAATATAACTGTTTTAATTATAATTATGTGACTCTTAAATGATTTCAAAATAGAAAAAGATATTTCTCTAAAAAAAGGATTTTATTTCATCTATGTTGACATCATTTAATGGATGTTAATCTTATGTGAAGTTGATTTTTAATGATACAAAACGCCAATATTGTATTGATGGTTTGGTGATATTCTTTACTGTGGATGTGTTATTTTTTCACCATTCATGGTTTATGGATAATTCATTGACATTTGTTATGCTGGATTTAATGTGAATGTTTATTTTATTTTTAAACCTTTTCATATGAGGAATGCATTGGAATTAGAATCTAACGGGTGGAGCCTACTGATTACTCCCTGAAAGTGGATAACATTTGTTCTTAATATCTATATATTCATTTTTCCAAATCCCATAAGCATTGTTTTTAGTGCATTACATAAATATAACTTCATTTCTCATCTTAAATGCAATTCATGTTTAAAATTAATGTTTGGGCCCAATCATTCATTTGTTTGTGGACAACATTATATTCATTTTCTGAATTTGAAATTTTGGGTTATGATTGTTCACGTTTTTGGATCATTTCATCTTTGAGGTCCGATGGATGAATCCTAAGGGAAGATGGAGAATTTTGCACCCAAATGCAGAAATTTGCTGGAGAAAGCATAATGGGCCAAAGGCCCATCAAACAAATGTGGGGCCCACAAACCAAGCCCAATGAATCTCAAATTTATACAGTAGAAAGAAAAAAATATTATGATCATTTTATTCAACTGTGGATGGAGCTAATTCTGAATTTTTCCTAATGATAAAGGGATCTAATGTTGAGATTTAAATGGTGGACCCCTCATTAATGCACATAAAGTCGTCCCACCATTTCGACCATAACATCCGAACGGCTAGTCCAAATTTCCTGAAACATTTACATCTGATAGATGACTCATGAAAGAAGATATGTGTCTTATACTACCACTAATTATTCAGCATCCGTAAATTCAAAATTCACATGTCAAAATGGCGGATGAATCTGGACGAAATTTCCGGGTCAACTTCGAAACATCAAAATCCCTTAATTTTCTCACCCTCCTTTTGACTCTCTAAATTAATGGGGATGTAATTTATTGTTGTGGGGTGTCTCTAAGGCTCCAAGTATTCCTATATAAGGATCTGGTGGTGAAGATAATTATCATGTCATATTTTTCTTTTATTTTGAGTTTTTCTTTCATCCATTGTATTTTTCTTTCAATTGTAATTTCCTGCTTTCAATTTGTAATCACGTTGCCATGTTTTCCCATGTATGTTTTCCTTTCATGTTTAGTATTTTAATAAAATTTATTCTTCTTATTCACTTATTATTTTTCTTTTCTTCACATGTTTATACCTTTGAATCAAGGTGTGAATTTATTCACACCATCACTTGTGAATTCAATCACACAATGGTGGAGTGTTCATTCTATTAATAATTTTATTCTTCTTCAATTCTACCCCCATAAGTCTACATCCTACTTAAATTGGTAGAATAGCATCAATTGAGGGCTAAAAACTTAAGGTTTGATCCAAGGGAGTATCATGTTCAGGGATTGGATGTTATTTCATTCACTTTATTTTTTAAATCATTTTGTTATTTTATGATTTCCATTCGATGAGTTATGTTATTCTTCGTCTTTTCAAAGTTTAACGATGACACATTTTGAGTGATTGTACGATCAATTTACTTTGAGTGCTCAGTAAAGTGACCCTCAAAGTGAATTAGTGATTGGCCTTGGAATTTTGTAGGGATTAAATTGGTGGATGATTTGGGAAAATTATCTTGTTGTTTGCATGCGTCTTCAATTAATGACATGAAATTTTTAAAAAAAGAAATGTATCCAATCCACCTCAAGAGAAACCCAAATATCAACCCATCATCAATAATTGTTTTGTTCACATCATTTTTCTTGTCTGTTATTTAAATTATATCATTTTTCTCCAATTATAATCTACCTCAATATTGGCCACTTCATAGCCAATCCTTCAAAAAATTTGATTGTCTCAAGATTTCTTCTTCAGTCCCTGTAGATTCGATCCCTACTTGTACTTCGACATCAGCTTTTACCAGTAGGGTAAATTTGGGTGCAGTCAAATTTTGGCACCGTTTCCAGGGACCCATGTAAGTTTTCTTAGACACCCACATTCTATTCTCACCTAACTTCTCTTTTCTCAACTATATTGTTCTTTTATTTTCCCCTTTCTATTATTTTGTGTCCAAAAAAATACAAATACAAATTTCAGTCAACTCCAATGGAGTATCATAAAAAATTTCCCTTCATAAACTCTGGCTGGAATCAAATAGAAAATCAACAATGGGAATCCCCACACATAGAAAATTACTTTGATCAACACTTGAATGATTACCCCACAGACGATAACATGAACGATCTTTGTGATGATGAATGTTTAAAAGATAAATTTATATACCTATCATGAATGATTGAAAAGATAAATATTGAGTAAGAACATGATGTCCAAACATCTATCTATCACAATCCTGAAAAAATTCATCAAAAATTGTGTTAACAAATGAAAAAAATTAATTCATAGGTGCCAAGTTTGAGACTGGAACTAAAAAGCATTAAAACTTGTGTGGACCCCATTCCCACTCAAACCATCCCTTCCTCAATATTGATTGAATAATATTGTAACACAGAAACCCCTCATGCCTTTATTGATGAACCAACCTTAGGATTTGGGATAATTGAAGTTGATAGAAGAGCTTTTTAAGGGTCATTAAATCAGGATGAAATTGATTTCATTAATTCACAAGAGGGAAATTTTTCTTCATGTATTGAATTTTCGGAATATTTCTACAATGATTATTTTTTAGAAACACCAATCACTAAACCATTAGGATAAATCACAAACATCAAATCCATACCCACTCATGAAACTCATCTAGAAAATTTTTGGGTTGAATATTTAACTCAAATTAAACCAATTGTGTTGTGAAATGTTGAAAATGAAATTGATTTTGATTCTAATTCCTTATCAGTGTTTAAATGTCCTATCCAACCTGAACTCAAAAACAATTCCTTACTTCCCCACTGAGGCATCCCATCATAGGTGATAAACAAGACCTTTTAGTTGTCATTCATCCATATCATGAAATCAATAATTTAGGAATGATCCTTGGTGTCTTAGGAATGACTATAGAATCAACTCGATCCAACATTTTAGATATTCCTTGGATTTTACCAATCATTGTAGAAAATATAATTTCATACAAAACAAATTTCAAAAAAACAATCAATCTCAATCTTGTTGAATTGGAGAATGATGAGTTAATTAAAATTTTTAAAGTTGGAATTGAATAAGTTGGGGGGTTCAAGTCGAGCTAAAAATGTTAAAAAAAAAGCACTACATGGGAGGAAACCCAGGGTTTTCATGTTTCTAAAAAAATTGAATCATTTTCTTCTTCAAATAATAAATTATCATAGTCTATTGACTTGTTCTTCTTTAATGAGTAAGGATGGGTATGAATGGGGAGTGCCATATTCATCTGTGTCACGTGGCGTGATATCTGAGTAGTACCTTACCCATAAATCTAAAAAGTAGACAATGTATAATTAGTTTACTTTGATTTGTTTATTTTTATGTTTTTATAAGTTAAAAAAATAAAAGTACGTGTCATAAGTCATAAGGATAATCCATTCACCCCCATCCAAGCCACTGAGTCTCAAATCCAGGATTGAAGGGAGACTATGGATGCGCTATCATCATCAACCACCAGGTGACTTCATTCCATGATTATCATTTCAAATTTCTTCTTTGTACAACTCCCCAATACCCCCTTCTATGTTTTCTTTAAACACTGGGGACCGTGTTATTTTATGTTGAGAGAGATGAAATTAAAAAAATATTTTTTGAATCAGAACATGCATGGAATGAAAAATTCCATTAACCTTGAACATGATAACACACATTGCAAACTCTGAAATTGGATATCAAATAATTTTTCATGCCTTGATTTTGATTTTAATGCATGGTTAAGATAATGATCATAGTTTTTGGATAGTGTAGTTGTCCGATGTTATTTTTTCAATGTTTACATTTTCATCCTCTAAAGAAAAATGCCACAATGCACGTCTATTGGATCATGGGTGTAAATTTGAGTTCATGGGTCCCTTTCAATATAGCATAGGGTTCTGGGGTCACTTTTAGTTTAATTTGAGTATCCAAAACAAAAAATTAAAAAAATAAAAAAATTTGAAAAAAATAAAGAACGAATAGAGAAATGTTCTGTCCAAATTAATGGCATCTAGAACATGGGGATCATGACTCCATAGTTGTATTTCTTCGAGTTAGGCTTTATATCTCTATTGTAGAGCATGTAATTGACAATATGTGTGGCGTCTGGCCCATGGGGATCATGACTCCATAGTTGTCTTTCCCAGAGTTAGTATTTTTATATCTATTGTGGTTAAAAAACATACAAAAAAATCAAAACAAAATTGGATACTCATTTTAAGGTTTAATTTGATTCCCACCTAACGCTTCCATTTTTCCCCTTGAACAATAAAATGGTCCTCATATCTTTTATGATGCACAACACTTTATCATGCTTAATTGGAATTGGATGAAATGTGGTGATGAATTTGAACAAAGAAATGGTCTTGAGCTTGGGATATGATTATGGATCTATCTTGTTTTAAATTATTTTGATGGGTTTCATAATTTTTTTTGATATGAGGTCTTTTGGTGAGAAATGTGTATTAAAATGTTTTTGAAAAAGGAGATTTGAATTTCATATTTGTAATTTACTTTTCTCAAGACAAAAAAACTCAAGTTGGGGGGTGTGATTATTCAATGAAAGTGGATAATATTAATTTTTAATATCTTTATATTCATTTTTCCAAAGTCCATAAACATTGTTTTTAGTGAATTACATAAATAGAACTTCATTTCTCATCTTAAATGCAATTCATGTTTAAAATGAAAATTTGGGCCCAATCATTCATTTGTTTGCGGACATCATTATATTCATTCTCTGAATTTGAATTTTGGGATATGATTTATCACTTTTTTTTTGGAACATTTTATCTTTTAGGTCTGATGGATGAATCCCTACGGAATATGGATAATTTTGTGCCCGAATGCAAAAATTTGTTGGAGAAAACATAATGGGCCTAAGGCCCATCAAACAAATGTGGGGTCCACAATCCAAGCCCAAGGAAGCTCAAATTTATATATTATAAAGATAAAAATATTAGGATCATTTTATTCAACTGTGACTGGAGCTAATTCTTAAGTTTTCATGATGATAATGGGATCTAAAGTTGAGATATAAATGGTGGACCTGACATTAATGCACATAAAGCCATCCCACCATTTCGACCATAACATCCAAACGGAATTGCCAAATTTCTTGAAGGTTTTACAGATGATATATGACACATGGAAGAAGATATTTTTATTCAACTACTGCTGATGATTCAGCCTCCTTAAATTCCAAATTCACATGTCAAAATAGTGGACAAATATGGACGAAATTTTCGGGTCAACTTCGAAACGTCAAAATCCCTTAATTTTCTCACCCTCCTATTGACTCTATAAATTAATGGGGATGGAATTTATTGTGTTGGGGTGTCTCTAAGGCTCCTTATATGCCTATATAAGAGCTGGTGGTGAATGAAATTATCATCTAATATTTTTCATTTAATCGGAGTTTTTCTTTCACCCATTATATTTTTGTTTCTATTGTAATTTCCTGCTTTCAATTTGTAATCGCATCATTAAGTTTTCCCATTTCAGTTTTTATTTCACGTTTAGTATTTTAATAAAATTTATTCTTCTTCTTCACTTATTCTTTTACTTTTCTTCACACTTTTATACCGTTGAATCAAGGTGTGAATTTATTCACACCAGCACTACTGAATTCAATCACACAACGGTGGAGTGTTCGTTCATTTAATAATTTTCTTCTTTTTCAATTCTTCCCCCATGAGTCTACATACCGCTTCAATTGGTAGAATGTAATCAATGGAGGGCTAACCACTTATGTTTTCATCCAAGGGAGTGGCAAGGTCAGGGATTGGATTTTATTTCATGTACTTTAATTTTTAAATCATTTTGTGAATTTGAGATTTCCATTCAATGAGTTATGTTCTTCTTTGTCTTTTCCAAGTTTAACGATGATACATTTTGAGTGATAGTACGATCTATTTAATTTCAGTTCTCATTAAATTTATCCTCAATGTGAATTAGTTATTGGCCTTGGCATTGTGTAGGGATTAAATTGGTGGATGATTTGGGAGAGTTATCTTGCTTTTTGGATACATCTTCAATTAATGACATGAAATTTTTAAGAAAAGAAATTTATCCAATCCACCTCAAGCGAAACCCAAAGATCAACACATCATAAAAAATTGTTTTGTTCACATCGTTTTTCTTGTCTGTTATTTAAATTATATCATTAGTTCTCCAATTAAAATCTACCACAATGTTGGCCACTTCATAGCCAATCCTTCAACAAATTTGATTGTCTCAAGGTTTCTTCTTTGGTCCCTGTGGATTCGATCCCTACTTGTACTTCAATGACCACTTTTACCAGTAGGGTAAATTTGGGCGCAACCACCTGCTATATCTCCTCGATGCATCAGTAGGTTTTATGACAAAACTAGTGTATTGGCACAAGGCCTTGACAAAATTGTATTGCAGTCTTGGCACAAGGCCTTGACTATGTGGTTATGAATGTCTGGAATTAGGCATTCCATCATTATGAAAGTGGCTACTGATATTGCAATTTGATTATTCAACTTGAATAATATCCATGTGAGTACGTAAATGGCATTATTTTGATTTATATTTTCCATATTATGATGAATTTTATGTTTAAAAGGATTTTTTAGTTTTATACATTTCCTTAAATTTATATTCTTATTTATGAATGTTTCCACTATATTGTTATCCTTACTGAGCATCTGAGCTCACCCCTTTTTATGTTTTATTTTTTCCAGGATGTGAAGAAGTATATTCTGACTGACCTGCAGGAATAGTCTATGGTATCCCAACGTTGTCTTTGAAAACAATGTTGTTTTAGTTTTCCATCTTATGATGTATTGTAAACCTTATTAACGTATCTAGTACTTCCATGGATACTAAAATAATCGCTCTTCCGAGACTTGATTTTTTGTGATCATGCCAATTTTATTAAATAATGCACCGAATCAGGGTAACTAGGGTCGGGGCGTTACATAAGAGTGCTAAATGGATAACATCCCTATAATTGGAACATTATATCAAATATTTTAGGATAGTTTAATCCCATCAACATGTTAATGAAAAAAGGGTAAAATATCATATGGAAAAGGGCTACTATGATAAATATGATAGTGTCAATATACATCACTTGATTCCACTAGTGTTCATGATACTTGTCAAAGGAAAGCCACTAATAAAATATGTGATATATTTATTGCGATTATTGTGTAATATCCTCACCAAAATTAAAGATTATTGGGATGAAAAAAATCATCTATTGAATCATTTAAATAATGCATGATATTGACTCTTTTTATATTGATATTCATGTCAAATAATTAGAATTAGTCATTATAATTTAGTAACTGAGGCACTACCTATATCATCATGAGGGTAATTTTATTTTTCAAAAAGTCATACCAGAATATATCCTCAAACATCCCATGTGTACTAAAACATTGGACTAGGGGTAAGTTATAATGAAGAAATCTAACATTTGGTACAGTCCTCAAAAAGAGATAAACTGGTGGGATTTATAAAATTTTCCTATAGATAACCCCCCTAAAGTTGAAAAGAAAGTGGATACCGAATAGATAGTTGAGTAATTATTCTCCACCCATTTACCATGTAAGAAAAGTATGACTTATTTCAATAGAATATCTATTATCCCTACATAAATGTTTATTAAAGTCCCTAGGATAAGTAGGTTTAGTTTGGGATTCATTATAATATCTTCTACAATGTCAGTAATGTCTTATTACGTCATATTTTTTATGGTTGTGCCAATAATGACGATGAAGAAAATTCTATCATTGTTCTTCTGGAACAACAATTTTAAATAATATTGGATTTCCTACAGTGAAAAGGAGATTCATAGATTGTAATCAAGTAGGTGAATTGATATTTTGAAATAAAAAAAGAAGAACTGATCCCCCTGCATAAATATATCTAGCTGTTGATGAAAGATTATCCCTTTTATCCGTCATGGACTAATATCCCTAATTTTTATAATTATCAGGATGATAGATAGAAAAGTAGTTACAAATTTTTTAGATCAAGATAACTATGAAATATTAATCATTATAGTACACCACAAAGTGGCCTATCAATTCATTCATAGTATCAAGGAGGAGATCAAGGATACTTATTCTATTACTAAACCACCGGATATTATGAATGTTTAGATGCTTCTAATACTGGGGTATATAAAATGGGAGACTCTACAATCCAATTAGGTCACAAAATAGAGAATATAATGTTGGTTAGTTAACCTTATCATTTATTCATGTCCATATTTTTAGAAGATTCTCTATAACTGGTGCTTCAATCGAATCCTCCTGAAATGTATTGGGGGACTAAAACTATTACCATAATTAAATATGTCCATTCATGAACATGCGACACCCATATCCCCAGTAGACATATTTCTCACTAAATCATGATGTATAGGTATTTCTAGAGAATAATTAATACTTATTATAACCAATTCACCAAAATATGTCATTTTTATCAATTCCATGTCAACATCAACCATCATACCCAATTAACTTTGAAAACAACAATATATTATTGATGATCTTCCATTTGTGAAATGGATATTGTTGGTCCATACCCTCCGAATATAACAAAGTAGTCTATTTATATTTTAAAAACAATTTAATTATTTTCCAAAAGGGTTGAATTGTTACCTCTAAAATAAATTCCGATAAAGAATATAATCATTATTGTGAAGTAAAATATCTTTATTAGATTTTGGGTGCCACAAAACATATTGACATAAAAACATAAACCATTGTTTTAATGAATTGAAATGGTTTTACCAGGATTATAACATTGTAAACAACCATTCATCGCACTACTGTACATAGTAAAATGGATAGATAGAGGAATTCCATATGACACTATCAAACATACTACAAAAATTTTAGACATGCACAATAAGTCCTTTCAAAATAAAATTCCAAATTCTTTGTGGGCTTACCAAACTACATGTTTTAATGCCCTAAAAAACAACATATTCAATGGTATATGCAACAAAAAATATTATTTCTCTAGAGTTCCAATTAACATCACTTATAATTTCACTGTGGATTAACTGTATGAAAATTAAAATCCGTATAATATGATAAATGAATTGGAATGTACTGATGGTAATAAATTACAAACCATTAACCATTAAGAGGTTCACAAAAATTGAATAGAATAATAATTTAATAAGAAATTTCACCTTCATTCATTCCTTCAAGGATAACAAGTTTTGGTTCTTAGGGATCCGATAATTCTCATAACGAAACCTCTGATGCTTGAAAAAAATTTATTAGACATTTTTCATCCATAATGTTTAATCGAATGGTTAATATTTTTTTATTACTATAAATAGAAAGTGTAAAATTCCTCCCACCAACGAAAGGGTTATCAATAATTATTCACTGTGATTAATGGACAATCATCCTTATAGTATGGTGTTAAACTGGGAAGAGTGGTACTCATTGAACAAATTTAAAAGTCTTTAACCAAAAAATAATTTTAATAATCTATTAAAATTAGAAAACAATTTCATCAACACAAAATTTTATAATGTAGTCTTACTCTATGGACCTATCATAAGATGGCCTGGGAGACAAGCCTTTTAATCCTTATGGGATTAAAATGGGATTCCTTGCATGATATGATTTCCCAAACACCTGGGAATCCTCTATAGATAAGTGTCCAACCATAATTTGTTTCCACTCCATTTGTTACACAGGATTCATTACCTGATGATGTTAAATTTCAATGTATTTTCTAATGTGGATGACCTTAAAAGAAACATGTCTTGTCCTAGGTGTCTCATGTTAAAACATCTAAGAAAATGCCTTTTAATAATAACTACATCTAAGAACTAAGTGTTTCTTGATTCCTATATCAAAATGACATGTAGTGATTCCAATATCCTATATCCCGACACAAAAAATACAACAATTTCATATTACATATATATTATTTACATTAATTCATTAAATTATTTCCTAAAATAATGTTCAACATGATACATATACACATAGTATAAATAACAATGCAGAGATCATATATCTATAGACAAACCATATTTCTTGAACATGGGAATGATTGTATTCATTAGTGTTTGACACTATGTCATTCATTCACATCAAATTCCACCATTCAAACTGACGAAGACACTCTATACCTAATAATAGTCCAAGATTAATAACCACGAATAGAAACCAAATTTTTATTACTATAAGATGTAAATCTGTGTGTTTTACTTACCCTTTATAAGTGTTTTACAATTCATTATTTCAAACATCTCTTAAAATGAAAATCATTCATGATGTTAGTCTCTTATTAGACCACTTTTGGTGATTTCCTCCATCCAAAAATATATCCTTGAACATTGTATGTATTTTTTCCATTTAAATGGTATTTGTAGCAAATCCTATATTCTTCATTTTAGAATAGCTTTAATGTTGGAAAAATAAAATCTCCCCGAAGATGATCATGATATGTGTTGATAATATTCTTAGAGCTATTTATGGCTTGATTCTCACATTAATGGGATACATAGTGATTCCTTTATCCATTATTCAAGGCCTAATAAAAATGAACAAAAATCCCCCACTTACCTATGTATGATCCAAATATACATAGGATAGTCAGGTATGTGTTTTCTTTCATGGGTAAACTCTTATGGTCAACGATGCATGAACATATCCATTTTCTCCCCATTTTCTAGTGCACTAGGGCATTAAATCCATTTCACTTATATGTTAGGTATTCTACACCCACAATGGGACAATCTATTCAGGTAAAGATTTCATTTTTACATATTCATATAGACATCCCCACCAATAAATTTTTGGAAAATATGAACAACAATAAATTATTGTTGCATTTCATACTGATCGTATGATGTTAAACTATAAGGAAAATTATTTCCATATAATATTAAACTACATGATTAATGACCCTATCATATGAAATAAAAAAATATTTAATTGTGGACCCTTCCCAAGAAGAAAATCTATCTCTTGTTGGTCCCTAACCACACCTATAACATAGACCAATATATGTCTTGATTCTCATTCCATTGAGATGTTTAGCGATGCTCGAATCACTAATCTTTGGCCTAGAAGAATCATGAAAACAATGCTCCTTTCTCGTGTATATTACCATGATCCATAAAGGATATTCTAACATGGGTTCCCTCAATAAAAAGATTTTCAAAAATGTTCCATATCATACATACGATTTGGATCTAGGAAAGGAACATTCCACCCATTCATAGTCATTCATATTATTAGTGATAATTTCATTCTCCAAAAATATCCATTCAAAAGTCACACACGATGTCCTAGGAAATATATATTCTCATAATATCACCCTATATGTTAGTGAAAAATTTCTTCATCTATGGAATAATTTTTTTGACTATTCATAATATTCCAACTATGGACTTCTATATTTTTTCACAATCAAACATAGGTACATTAATCCATTGGAGAAAATATTTTTATAGTTGTAACATAATATAAGAAACATTATATCAAATATGGTGTATGGTTATTCCTAAAAATTTATCCCATCACATTTTATCAAATATGATAACCCTATGATAATGGTTTACAACATTACCCCTTGATGACCAGAAAATGTCAAAACATTATTAATATGATTACCAAGAAATTATAAAGGAATTCATACTCAGTAAATGAAACCCTAGATTTATGTATTGGTTCAATTTGGATAACACCCTTAATTTTGATTTTTTATCAAATTTAGCATGAATCATGTGGGATTAAAGATATTGGCTAATTGTTTCAGATTGTAAGGATTTGTTAATCCACTACATGTATAGACTAATTGATAATTTCATGGAATGTTAACATGAATTGATGGTTCTAGGTGAATGACCCTAAATTGCACAATAATGATCAATGTAGTGTGACCATAAATACTATCCATAGAGTTATCAATTCAATATGACTTTTAAAAAACGTAACATATTCTAGGGGATCATCTGTAAAATAATTTGGGATCTTTTTCACATCAGTAATTTACCTTTCCATTGTTGTTTATAATTACTCAACAATAATTTTTTTATCAGACTATATGAAACTAATTTGTTTAAATATTACATATAATATATATGACATTAAACGACAATGTCCATCTGCATTATATGTGTCATAAAACTATTTCTCCCTTCGACCAATGATTAAGAGGACCCATATTCCTTTTGTTGTCCACTTCCACACAAATGATCCTTTTTGGATAAATTCGTGTCTTTGTTTGTAATTACACCGATTTTTCTAGGTAATATTTTTTAAAAAATTATATGGAATGTTTTTTACGAGTCTGTGAAAATTAATAGTGCGTGATTTCGAGGCCTGGTGTGCCCGGAATGAATTTCTGATCTTTTTTTCAGCAACCATCTGCAAACGCATGAGCTTTATTTTGTAACTTTTGAACCGGTGCTCAGAATTTAAATCCAAGGACAACATTAAAATCGGATTACAGATATTCTCTTAAGGAGACCTTCACCTCGATCGTAGTAGGTCGCGGGTGAAAGATAGTTTTCGGACATTTCGTGGGGGAAAAATAAACATGCTTTATTTTATATTTGAAATTTATACCTCCCATTGGAAACATGAATGTGGGGACCACAATAAGGTGGTTGGTCATTTAATGCTTTCCATTAAATGCTCGGTTACACAAAATTTGTAACCACATTCCACCTTAATTAATAGGATCCATTAATTTGGAATTAATTAATCAACTTTAAACTCTTGGATTTTTCCAAATTAAATGTAAAAACATAATTTAATTAATGTACAAACTTTAATTAAATTATTTATTCATATTATATAACTGGAACCTCACTTCTCAGGGGAAAAGGCATTGGAAAATCAGGGGAAAGATTTGGAGAGTTGGAAATATCATTCTCTACCAAAGGAGATCCTCCAATGAAGAATAACATCCAGATTCTAAGAACGAGGAACCAACCATGGAGCATATTAAGGGACTATCAAACGCAAATGTCAATCTTCAATAACTTTATCTTCTTCCTCACACCACCTCCATCAGAAAATCAAGTTAGGGAATTTATATATTATTGAATTTATTTATCGATTCTTCATATTATGGTTTGACAATGAGATGTCCAAACTAACATGGACATCATCTCGTGCATATACAATACCTCTTATCTTTTGATTCTTCGTGCGTTCATTGTGCGTTTTTCAATGAAAAATATTTAATGGTACCAGAAATGAAATATTTTGATGAGTGTGACATATGGATGTGGAGACCTCGACCCGAGGATCGCTAATATGCCATCATTTTAGTTTTTGGTCTTTAAATGGAGATGTAGTATCCCACAGTAGAGGAGGAGGGCCATCACACCAGCCGGCCACTTGAAGGTAGGGTGGCATGCATCTGCACTACCGGAAGAGCTGGAGACAATGGCCTCTTGGTCAAGGCGGAGGCCGAAGACCGTCCGGCACCCGGCCGACCACGGTGGAGCAGCATCGCGAAACAGCGCTGCTGGGAGGAGGACTGGCCGGAGCAATAGACCGACCGTGTTGGATCGGAAGGACCTGAATGGGTTCCGCAAGTGACGTGGAAGAACACTAAGGTTATTCATATTGGTAATCTGAATGAAAGGTGATCCACTCCTCCTTCGGATCCAACTCGGGCAGATCGCGCCACCAGGCCGCGCCACCAAACCGTGCCACTAGGCTGCAGACAGTGTGGGCCGAGCTGCCCCCTAAACAGGCTGGAATGGGACTTCCAAAGGCTAGGCCATCGAGGATGGACCCGGTATGGGCCAGGTCCACCCAAACCGGACTCGAGCTCGGGCCCATACGGACCAACAATATCCTTTTTGGTCGTAACATGAGAATCGAGCATCCGTTTAACAATTCGTCCGTGGCACTGAAATACTTTGATCAAGATGGTAGTTTTGGTATAATCCACATGAGTTTTGGATAAGGTTGGAGTAAGGACATGTTGTATTGGACCCCGAATCCAAATGGGCCCTCAGAGTGGAAACTATAACAACTTACAGACCAGGCATCCGATTGTCGCGCAGTATATTGCATTGGGTTATTATGATGTGACAAAAATTTGGGATACTTATTTATTGGATCTAGGGGTGGTTTAGTTATGACTGATGGTTTGGGGAGTGGTTCTCCCATGCGTGCTATGTACGGAACCCTGTGACTGGATGAGACTTTATGACTGCTGACTGTTTCCACTCGTAGTGACTCAGCAGGCCCAGTGGGGATCACCTCTATGTGATGTGGCAGACCCATGGTGGGGAGTGCCTCTATGTGATGTGACAGACCCATGATACTTGAC
Source organism: Viscum album (assembly GCA_963277665.1). Taxonomy (NCBI): domain Eukaryota; kingdom Viridiplantae; phylum Streptophyta; class Magnoliopsida; order Santalales; family Viscaceae; genus Viscum; species Viscum album. Next base: position 180,863,478 of record OY728121.1, read on the forward strand.
AAAAGGAGTACCTCAACATTCCATGAGGGGAAGTACCTCTGTGTGATGTGGCAAACCGATGGTGGGGAGCCACTATGTGTGACGTGGCAGACCCTCGGTACTCGACAAGTGGAGTACCTAAAAGGTTCAAGGTTAGTGGGAAGCACCTATGTTTGTCTTAGAAAGCCCACTGTACTCCATAGAATAGGATATCTCAAGTAGCCAAGGTGTTTGATGTTTTGAATAGGGATGTTACTTGTTATTAAATATAGATAATTCTTTGGCTGGCTATCAGATTTCATAGAGATCATGTGTGTGTCAACATCATAAAACTATTTCATAGAGTTGTATAGAAACTTTTATATAAGTCTTATATCTTCATGGTGTACCTATGTTGTACTCCTACCTTCATCGTATTACCTGTGTGGTTTTCTTCACTCGTGTGTAAGGAGGGTATATTCTAATAAATTAGGTATATGTAAGGGCATATACCTAAGTAGGGTTTACTGTTGTTTCTATGTTTTTTGGTTTATCAATTGTTTATTTTGGAGACATTCAGGGGTCTTGGCCTCCCTGTTTAGTATTATATACTCACCCCTACATGGGCTATGCCTGCACCTTGTTGTGTCTGGTGCAGACGACATACAGCGCTGACTGAGGACGAGGTTACCTGGACAAAAGACTGCTCATAAGTGGACCTTTGATGAGGTTATTCACATTGAAAATCATTTGAGATCTATACGTACCCTTCATGTAGGATCCTTTGTCGGTATTCGTAGTATTTTTACTCTATTTTACTTGTACATTCCTATTTTTATTGTAATTTCTAGATCAGCTTATATTCTGGACCCTTTAATTTCTATACCCATAGTGTTTACTATATAGTTTACATTGTGCTTGTATCTGGTTGTGATCTTGGTTGGGGTGAGTTTTTAGTTTATAAAGGAAACACCTTCTTGTTTTACGGAATATGCCTTTCGGTGCTTGTTGATAGCCCTTGGCCTATGAAAGGCAGGTTTTGGGTAGTCACGGCATGGACCACGGGAGACAGGTCGTGACAAATTGGTATCATAGTATTTCAGTTCTGCCGAAGAACTAGTACTCTGATATTTTCAATGTGGCAATAGTGTTAACTGTTATGAGTGTGGTTTTTAGATTGGGGTGTCTAGTGTTGGTGAGGTGGACGACGTATCAATATAGCAGGACCTTGAATTCTAATTTCTGTCTCAGCGCATGAAAACACCAATTGTGCATGGTTTATAAAAGTTATTCTTTTAATTTCATTTGATTCATCTCACAAGGTATAACATATTAACCATAGCACACCTTTATTTTTAGGATGCCTCAACACAGAAAACCTACCAGGATTCTAGTTGATTATTTGATGACACCCTAAAGAGATATGAGGCTTTGGTGCACGCCCCCCTTACGACAGTTGTACCATCGGGTGGTGTACCAGTAGCACCACTACCCATTGGGCAGCCGATGCCACCAGCCCCAACCGCAGAGTGTGCATGCCTCTTGAGTGTGTTGCATGATTTCTAGCACCAGTGGCCACCAAGGATCTGGGGAGAGACAGATCTATAGGCGGTTGAGGACTGGCTAGAGGTAATGGTTTGAGATTTCTGACTAGTAGGGACACCAGCTGATCTCTTGTTGATCCTTGTCACCAGCCTTCTTCAGGAAGTATTGGGCAGATGGTGCAGCATGATGCTCGAGGTTCAAGATGAGGTGACACTAAAATGGGCGGACTTTGAGAGACTTTTTTTTGGAAGAGTTCATCCCTTCCACCATTCCCTCAGTGTGTATACATGAGCTTCTCGATTTACATCTGGGTAGCATGACCGTGGCCCAGTATTCAGCGAGGTTCACCGACCTCTCATGCTACTCCCCTGATATAATGTGGGACCATTTCTTTAGGGCTTGTACCTTCGAGTAGGGGCTCAAATGGGAGATTAGATCATCGATGGATTCTCTCAGAATCCTGATACATGAGAGATTATTGGAGTGAGTGCTCTTAGTAGAGATTTTACTTGCTGAGAAGTCACCGATAGTGAGACCCCCCATCCGATAACATGTAGCATATTTATTGGTAGATGGCAGAAAAAAGATGACACAGAGGTCCAAGGGGACCATAACTACAGGTGGACGACTGCTGAATATAGGGTCAGTGGTGTGGGGCCCTCGAGGTAGAGCAGGACATGTGAGGATCATGTTGTGTTACTCATGCGACGGGTAGGGTCACATGGCACTCGACTACCCCAGCAGCCATACAGATGACTATTAGATGGTCTAAGGATCACCTGGGAAGAGGCGAAGATTTGATCAAGGTGGTCCGTAGGCAGGAGGTGGACGTGAAAGAGGAGTAAGTCGTGCATCAGGCGATGGGTGGTGATTTGAGTTTCTAATACCACGATGACTAGGTTGTCCACCACAACCATTGGAGCAGGTGGGTAGGGATGAACATAGCTCGTAGCAGTAGAGGCCAACGACCATGGCACTATAGAGATGATATGTGGTACGATCTGTTTCTACTCCACCATAGCTACATTACGTATAGACACATGTTACAGTCAATCTTTTATTTTCATGTCCCTCATTCGGAGATCAGAGATTCCATTGAGCCATTGGCTTGATCCTTACGGTTAGAGACTCCTACAAGAGAATATTGGACGAATACTAACTAGAGCCTGCAGTGTGAGTTTACTCTAGGAGGAAAGAGTTTTTGATGGGATATTCTAGTAGAAACATCGATGACATACGTTGTGATCTTGGGTATGGACTAGTTATCCACAATCCATGCTGAGATTGAATATATCAGGCGCAATGTGTGGTGTGTCCGCACAGATGGGACCAGGTTTTTCATCACCGGTGAGAAGGGAACCTTTTCAGCATAAGATGAACTTACCCAAAGGAGGGTGCAGCCGATCACACATCAGTTGGCTAGAATTACCCTCTGAGCGTTTGATGTTGAGAGTATGAGGTATCCTATAGTGGTGGACTAGTATGCTGATGTTTTTTCTGATGATGTTTGAGGTCTCCCTCCTCGTAGATATGTGGAATTTTACATCGACTTATACCCTGTGACAACACCGATATCTATAGTAGCAAATAGGATGGCTCTCGTGGAGCATCGAGAGCTACGAGTACAGCTAGAGGAATTTTATAGAAATAGGTTAATTAGGCCTAGTGTTTCCACTTTGGCTACCCCGATTTTGTTCACCAAGAAGGCGGATGGGAGTTTTACACTCTGTGTGAACTATCGGTGCCTGAACTAGGTGACAGTGAAGAACAAGTACCCACTACCGAGGATTGATGATCTTTTAGATCAGCTAAAGGGTGAAAATGGTTTTCAATGATAGAACACTGATCAGGCTATCACCATCTCAGGGTACGAGATGAGGATGTACAAAAGACGACCTTCAAATGTCGGTATGGCCACTATGAGTTCTTGGTTATGACATTCGGCAATAACAATTCCCCAACAGTGTTCATGAGACTCATTAACATGATCTTCAAACCATACCTCTATCACTTTATGGTAGTCTTAATAAAAGATATCCTGATATACTTTGCGAAAGAGGAGTAGCATGCATATCATCTGCAGATAGTCCTAGACACACTCTAAGGGAACCAACATTATGGAAAGCTCTTGATGTTCCAGTTATGGATATGAGAGTTCCACTTTCTAGGACACATTATCTCGGGAGTTGTAGTTGCAGTGGATCAAGTGAAGATTGAGGATGTTCTTTCTTGGGATCCACCCAATAGTGTGATGAAGGTGCATATTTTTTGTGTTTGGCCAATTACTACCGAAGGTTTGTGCCTGACTTTTCTAGAGTTACAGAACCATTATTTGTGTTGACGATAAAGGGGAAACCCTTCGTGTGGTCAGAGATATGACAGTGGATTTTCCAAGAGACGAGGTAGATATTGACGAGTGCCCCAATCTTGAGGATACCGAAGGAGGGCGTAGGGTACGTAGTCCATTGCCACACATTGAGGACTGGGCTTGGATATGTCTGGATGCAGGAGAATGTAGTTATCACGTATGGTTCTTGATAGCAGGGAAAGCTTGAGAAGAACTACACTACCCATGACCTGGAGTTAGTAGTAGTAGTCTTCCCCCATTAAAGATGTGGCTACACTACTTGATGGTAAAACATTTTACAGTCTACTCTGACCACAAGAGTCTCATGTATATCTTCTCTCATACTGACCTGAACATGAGACAGTAGCTTTGGCTTGAGTTAATTGAGGACTATGAATTTGAGAAATTTTATACTCTAGGGATGGGAAATGTTGTAGTAGATGCACTCAACAGGAGATCCTGTATACATTTGTTGAGTGAGGGGATTGAGAAACTAGCCGCTTTGTGGTTATCATATGTGGATCAAGATTGATCAGCTTATCTTTAGTCTCTCAGAGTCACTCCCCTACTCTTTCATAAAGACAGAGAGGTGCAACTTGGGGACACTGACTTTGAGGCACGACGTGCTCTAATATCCACATCACAGGCACCTGATAAACATTCTAAAGGTGGGGAGCATGTCATCATGTTCAGAGGGAGTACTATGGAACAGATGGCGCTATGAGATGAAGTGTTGAGGGAATTCCATATGTCACCTCTAGTGGTACATCCAAGAGTGGGGAAGATGTACCAGGACCTTCGGCGTCAGCACTGGTGGCCAGGAATGAAGAAAGCTATAGCAGTGTTTGTTTCACAGTGCCTCACTTTTCTGTAATTGAAGTCAGAGTGTCAGGTTCTAGTGGTCTTAGTTCGGCCACTAGAAGTGCCAGAGTGTAATTGGGATGAAATTTTCATGGACTTCGTGATAGGAAATCCACACACATATGTGGGTCATGATTCTATATGGGTGATCATTGTCCAACTCCAAATGTTAGCCCACTTCCTACTTATTATAGAGCAAGAATTAGTAGGGATCTGGGGACTCCTCTACGTACATGAGATTATACGGTTTCATGGAGTTCCATTTACGATTGACTCTGATCGTGATGCACGTTTCACTTCCCAGCTATGGAAGGGGTTACAGGAGGAATTTAGGACACTGCTTCGGTTGAGCACCACCTTCCATCCTCAAATAGATGGTCAGATAGAGCAGACCATTCATACCCTCGAGGAAATGCTACATGCATGTGTCCTTGATTTTGGCCATAGATTGGAGGATCAATTCCCTTGGGATGTGTTTGCATACAATAATAGCTATCACTCAACTATCTTAATGGCACAATTAAAGGTGTTGTATGGATGACCATACAGATCACCTCTGAGTTGGACTGTCCTAGGGGAGTCAGAATTTATGGGGATAGAAATTGTATGGGCTACCACGGAGAAGATGTAGATCATCTAGGAGCGGATATAGACTGCAGAGAGCAGGCATAAGTTCGATGAGGATACGAAATGGAGACCTCTAGAGTTCAAGGATGGTGACCATGCCATTCTAGGGGTCTCATCTCATTGAGGGTTGTGGAGGATTGGTCGAGGCAGCATGTTATCTTCGATGACCATCAGACACTTTCATGTCCTCAGCAGAGTTGGAGAGGTGGCATACCGCTTTGCTCTTCCACCTCAGTTGTACCGGGTGCATGACATTTTCCATGTATCCAAGTTGAGTAGATACCTACATTATCATTTTTTTATCATTGACTGGGGAGAGATGGTCATCAATTATGGGGTGACGTTTTTGAATGTTCCTATGGATATTGAGGATCAACATGAGTGGGTCCTTCCTGGTCAGTCAATACTTTTATTGCGTGTTTTTTGGCAACATGGAATCCTCCAGGAGAGCACATGGGGGTGGGAGGCTCAGATTATTGCTCAGTACCCCCACTTGATCCACTAGTTTGGATTGTGGCTTTCAAGGACGCAATTCTCTGAGGGTGGGAGAATGTAATGACCTGGATTTTTCAATGTAATTTTTTATAAAATTATATGGAATTATTTTTCATGAGTCTAGAAAAATAGATGATGCATGATTCTAAGGCCTGGTGTACCCATAATGAATATATAAACTTTTTTCGGGTATGTTCAGTAAACGTGAGTGAGGCTTTTTCTAACTTTTCTATCAGTGCTCTGAAATGAAATCTGAGGAAACAATGGAACTCGTTGTGATAATATTCGTATAAGGAGACTTTCATCTCGACCGTAGTAGGTTGAGGGTGAAAGTTAGTTTTCGGACTATCCATGAGAGAAAATAAAATAAACATGCTTCATTTTATTTTAGATATTTAAACCTCCAATTTGAAACATGAAGGTGGGGATCACACGAGGGTTGTCGGGAATTTAATGGTGGGATTTAATTGTCTGGTTACACAAAATGTGAAACCACATTTCCCCTTAATTAAGGGATTATTTAATTTGGAATTAATAAATCAACTTTAAACCCTTGGATTTCTCCAAATTAAATGTTCCAACTTAATTTAATTAATGTACAAGATTTAATTATTTTATTTCTTTACTTATATAATTAGGCACCTCACCTATCGTGGGAAAAGGGTTTGGAAAAGGATGGGAGATCCTTGGAGAGTTTGAGTGATCTTTCTCCAACAAAGGAGATCCTCCAATGAAGAACAACTCCCAATATCAAAGAATGAGTAATTGACCTTAGATCATCTTGCGGGAGTGAAGAACGCCGACATCAATCTTCAACGACTTCTTCATCCTCCCCGTGCCACCTCCATCAGAAAGTCGAGGTAGGGGATTTATATGTGATTGAATTTATTTATTGATGCTTCATATTCTGGTTTCATAATGACGATGGCCAAACTAGCATGGCCATCATCTAGGGCATATACCTTTCCTATTATCTTTTGATTATCTGTGTATTCTTCATGAGTTCTTCAATGATACATATTTAATGATGCTGGAAACAAAATATTTTGTTGAGCGAGACATATAGACGTGGAGCCCTTGACCCGAGGATCAAGAATATGTGACCATTTTATTTTCTAGGCCAAGAAGGATGATGCAGTGACCCGTGGAGGAAGAGTAGGTCTAGAACACCATCCGACTACATTATGGTAGGGAAGCATACAGCCACACTGCCGGACAAGCAGGAGACTGCAGTCTCTTGGACGTATTGGAGATCGAAGTGTGGCAGACACCCGGTTGACCACGGTGGAGCAGCGGTTCCTGTCTGGACCACTGGGAGGTGGAACGGCCAGAGCACCTGGCCGGCAATGGGAAATCTGTGAGACCCACATGGGTCCTGCGGTTGACATGGTAATTACCTATGGCACTTCCATTTGGAAATCCCAACGTACGAGTGACTGCTACCCATTCATCATCAGCTCGGATGGACCATGCCACTGGGTCGTGTCACCGGGTTGTGCCATCGAGCCGTGCTTAGCACGGGCCGAGCTACCCCATACGCGGCCTGGCTGGGACATCAGACTAGCAGGCCAGGCCCGCAAAGGCCCAGGCCATCCAGTCTGGACACGGGTCGGGTTGGGGTAACCCGAACCAGGTCGGGTCGGCCTAGGCCAGGGCGGGCCTGGTCGGTCAGACCGGGTCGGACCGGACCCAATTTCACCTTTTGGGTTGTACCATAAGAAATGGGTGTCCATTTGAAGAATATTTTGTGGCACAAGAATCCTTGGATCGAGACGGTCCTTTTTCTATACACCACATTATTTTTGGATAAGTTTATAGTATGGTCGGGTTTGATCAGACCCTAAATCCTACCAGACCCTTAGAGCAGAAACACTAATAACTTACAGACAGCACGTACGATTGAAGCACCGTATAGTGTGTTGAGTTATTTTTTACATGAAGGACCTTTAGGGCAGTTGAGGTATGACCAATGGCTTGGGGAGTTGTTCTCCCAATCGTGCTAAGTACGAAACCCTGCGACTGGTTGAGACCTGACGACTGCTGACCGTTTTCACTCGTAGTGACTCGACTGGCCCAGTGGAGAGAGCTTCTGTAAAGACCCGTAAAATTCAAGGAAATTTTTTTCTTAATTTTCTTTATAATTTTACAAGAGCGCGGTTTCAGACGGCACCTGATTCCGAGGCCCGGAGTGCCCGGAATCAATTTCCGAAGATTGGCTCGGGTACGTTCAGTGAACAAACGAGCGGGTTTTCCTAACTTTTGATCCGGTGCTCGGAATTGAAATCCGAGGGCACCGATGAACTCGCAGTGCCGTTTTTCGCTTAAAGGTACCTTTTCGGAAGTTGCGTTTGTTGCGGGTTGAAATTTAGTTTTGGGAATTAAAAGATAAGTAAAATAAAATTGTGTGTGAATTTTATTTTATTCGTGGTGGTTAGACTCTCTCATGGGAAGTTGTTGGTGGGGCCCACAACCACCCAACTTCCCATGTGTGGTTATGAGGGAGGTGGGGCCCACACGAGCCCCCACCTTTTCAAATTCCCTAACCCCTCTAAATCCCCTCTTAAATTATGTGGCTCTCCCCTACATTAATTCTTGCCAACTTATCTCTTCAATTTTTTTTGACAACTCTAGATTTTAATTAATGTAATGAATTCAACTTTTGAATTTTGAAAGGTTGGCAAAGTGAAAATAAAATAAGGTGTAGCTTATTTTATTTTGGGAGTTGCTGTGTTGTGTGGAGATTTGAGAGAAGAAGAGTTCTACACTTTGAAGAACTTCATCTTCCTCCTTGAAGAACGCGAAGAACACCGACACACCGTTCTATCTTCTCTCCACGTCAAAGAAAGGGAGACACCGCTTCCTCCTCGGTTTTCCTTCGTCGACTTGAGAAGATTCGCCAACGACGTATCGCATCGGACGCATCCCTTCGTCAACGGATTTGACGAACGACGACCGCGACGCCCGACCTCCGCGACGTCGTCTTCCGCGGAACGTAGACAAATCTTCGAACCTTATACCAAGGTAGGGGTTGTTGATTTCTTTTTGGTTTAATTATTTTATTCTTGATCGTGATTTTAGCAAGTCTAACGTGTGGCTTTGAATTATTTAAAGTTGCGTTATTATTTTAGCGTGAGGGGGCCGGACCGCACGAACACGGCCGAACCCCCTCCATCGTTCTTGTTTATTCTTGAGGGTGGAAGCAAGTGGCGTGGTGCCGTCGCACCACGCGGATAATCGTGCAAATATTTTGCGCGGCGCCGTCGCGCCACGCCGAGGAAGAATCTTCAAGAACGCGACGCCGTCGCGCCACGTTAAAAGGAATCAAGCACGGCGAAGGGGCGCGGTGTCGTCGCACCGTGCCGGACGACGAACACCGCGGCCGGTTCCGGGCCGCGGCGGGACGAGGAGACTGCGGCCGGTTCCGGGCCACGGCGGGAAGAGAAGACCGGCGGCCGGGCCGCCGGCGTCGGAAGCCGAAGAGGGGACCGGAATTTCCGGTCCCGTTGGAGAAAACCGGCCGGCTAGCTGGCCGGCCGGATAACGTTAAACCGGGGGAATTAATCCCCCGGCCAGCGCATAAAAACCCCCCTCTTAAAGGGGGGCGGTTTTCATTTAAGGGGGGGGGGCAACAGCCCCCCGGTTTCTTTCCCAGCCGGCCCCCACGTGCGGGGGCCGTTCCTTGCAAATGGCGCGACACAAAGGTCGCGCCGCCTTATCAATCAGCGGGGGCTTAGCCCACGCGTGCGGCCTCCTCACGGTGACAAGCCGCCACGGCTCCCCGCGCCGCCGCGCCGCCGCCGGCCGCCCCGGGGGTGGGGGGGGTCGGGCCGGGTCGGCCCGGACCCGGACCCCCCCGTTTCGAACCTGTTCCGTTCTTTTGGCCATAACATGAGCCTCGGACCTCCAATCGACGAACCGTCTGCGGCAACACGATCCTTGGATCGAGACGGTCGTTTCGGTCTATCGCACTCAAGGTTTCAGTTTACTTTGAGTTCGGCCGGGTTGGTTCGTTCACGAAACCAACCAGGCTTTCAGAGCGGAAACGCTCATATCTTGAGCTACGGACGTCCGATTGACGTGCTGCCAGCTGTGTTGTGTCCCTCTTAGTGAGACGAATCTTTTGGCATACTCCGCCCGAGGTTTGGACGCAGGTGGAGTACGGTCGGGTTGGTTTTTCTTAAAAACCAACCGGGCCCCGGAGACGAAAATGCCAATAACTCTCAGACCGGGCGTCCGATCGACGCGCCGCCTGTTGCGTTGAGTTCCTGTTGACGATACGGAACTTTTGGATACATCAACTCTGGTCTTCGTGACAGTTGATGTATCAGCCTCTCGGCTCGTGGAGCGGACCCTTTGAACGAGCTTGCTGTGTGCGGGAACCCTAGTGCTGGCTGTGACTGTTACTGTGACTACTACTGCTACTACTACTACTGTGACTGCGACGACGACAGTACAGAAATCCTGTGTGGATTCGACGACGACGACTACAGCACTCAGCGATCCTACGTGGAACAGTGCTTCTGAACCTGTGTGAGCTGAATCTTCTGTTTACCTTGGGTGGTGGAGCGCTTGGTTGTAGCAGCATATCCTTGGCAGTGGAGCGCTCGGTTGTAGCGGCAGACCTGCGATGCCGGAGACGAGCGTACAGAGTACGGAGACCGTGAAACCGGCTGAGACCTGAAGACTGCTCGACCGACTCAACTTGGAGTGAGTCGACTAGCCCAGTGGACGGAGCGCCCGGTATTCGGCGGCAGACCCACGGCGGACGGAGCGCCTGGTAGTTGGCAGCAGACCCGCGGTACTCGACTAGAGGAGTACCTCTGTAGGCTATCTGGGTGAGCGCCCGGTATTTGGCAGCAGACCCTCAGCGGACGGAGCGCCCGGTAGTTGGCAGCAGACCTGCAGTACTCGACAGGAGGAGTACTTCAGCAGTCTTAGGTTAGTGAGAAGTACCTCGGAGTCGTGACAGGACCACTGTACACTTCAGAGATGGGACTCTTCAACAGTTACGGTTTCGTTAATGAAAATCCTGGTTGAGCTGAAACCTGTTGTTTTCCTGTGTGGATTGTGTTGTGCTATCCTGTGTGGATTACGTTTTGCTTTCCTATGTGGAATACGTTTACTTTCCTGTGTGGACTGAGTTGTACTTGGGCTCGGAGGTTGGAGCGTATTTGAATTTGATGACTTAGGTATATGTATGGGCATATACCTAAGCAGTGACGGTTGTTACTTCGTGATTGTACCTTTCTTCGTGATTTATCCATTGTGGATTTGAGAGACCTTCAGGGGTCTCGGGGTCCCTACTGAGTAGCTTATACTCACCCCTGCACGGGCTTTGCCCGCACTACGTTGTGTTGGTTGCAGACGACGGACAGCGTTGAACTTAGCTGAGGCTTGCAGAGCGGGACGGTACCCGGAGGTGGACCACTGGGCGGGACATGCTCGGAGCAGACGGCGAGACCCGTGGAGCAGAGGAGCTATCTGTACCCACCCTACAGGTGGGATTTCCAGTGGACAGCTCGGAGTAGCGGCTTTTACTTTTCAGTTTCTTTTTTCACTTTCGAGTTGCACTTTACTTTCAGTTTGGGTTTGTATTCTGGCCCATTTACTTTTCCACACTTTCAGTTGTACTCTGCTTTGTTTAGTGTTTACTTTCCGCTTGCTTACTCTGTGGTGTTTGTTACTTTTCAAAGGCAATGCCTTCCCTTTTTACCGGGATTTATGCCTTGGTGCTAGTCGCCAGCCCCTGGCCTATGGAAGGCGGGCTTGGGGTAGTCACGGCACGGACCCCGAGGGCGGGTCGTGACAAATTGGTATCAGAGGAGTTCAGTTCTACCGCGAACTCTGATCTTTTCATTGTGAAGCAATAATGTTTAGCGTATTGAGTGTGGTTATCAGTCCAGGGAGTCCAGTGTTGGTGCAGCGGCCGACGTATCCGTACACCAGGACCCTGACTTCTGATTTCCGACTTAATGCATGAAAACATTGATTGCGTGTGTGTTTCAAAGTTTTCTTTGTGATTATTTATATCAGCTCACCAAGTATACTGTTCTGACCGTGGAACACCTGTTTCCTTTACAGGATGGCCCCACGACGGCAGCCAGCTAGGGTTCCGAGAGTCGAGCGTGATGACAGCGCACTGAGCGACGAGGCTTCGGTGCAGGGCCCTTTGTCAGCAGTGGCACCGGCGGTAGCTCTACCCGCCGAGCCCCCGATGCTTCCAGCAGCAGCCGCTGACGATGCACGTCGCCTCAGCGCACTGCATGAGTTTCAGCGCCAGCGACCGCCCAGGTTTCGCGGGGAGACGGATCCCCAGGCAGCAGAGGACTGGCTGGAGGCAGTGGTTCGAGTGTTTAGGCTAGTGAGGACACCAGCAGACCTCATGGTGATCCTCGCTGCGAGCCTACTACACGTAGCAGCAGGACGATGGTGGAGCCTGATGCTCCAGGTGCACGATGAGGCATCTCTACTTTGGACGGTCTTTGAGAGCCTCTTCCGCTCGGAGTTCGTCCCAGCCACCCTTCGTGCGGTGCGTATCCAGGAGCTTCTACTGCTGCGGCAAGGCAGCATGACGTTCGCTCAGTACTCGGCGAGATTTACCGATCTCTCACGCTACTCGACCGACATGGTACGGGACCCATTCTTCCGGGCCCGGACCTTCGAGCAGGGTTTGAGACACGAGATCAGGGTATCACTGATCTCCCTCAGCATACCGACTCAGACAGGAGTACTAGAGCGGGCCCTCCTGATCGAGAGCTTCCTTGCTGAGTCTACACCAGCACAGCGACCCACCGCAGGGTGGCAGATAGCGGAGTCTTCGGCAACAGGTAGCCGACGGAGGACTCAGGGTTCCAGGCAGACCAGACCTACCAGTGGCCGACTGCACGATTCAGGCTCAGTTGTGCGGGGAATCCGGGGTGGAGTCAGAGTCAGGCGTGCCGAGAGTGGGCAGTGTTTCTCCTGTGGCGGGATAGGTCACATGGCTCGTGACTGTCCGACCCGCCATGCTGATGATCAGCAGTTAAGTGAAGAACCTCCCAGGCAGAGGCAGAGGTTCGACCGTGGCGGTCCGCAGGGATGAGGCGGACGAGGCAGAGGAGCTGGACGAGCAGACGGTGGTGGGAGACGCTTTGAGGCTCTGCCACCACCACCACCAGGAGGTCCACCCCGACCGCAGGGGAGAGCTCAACTTCAGGCAGCCGAGGCCTTTGATCATGGAGCTCTGGGAGCCGACGGACAGGAGCAGAACTAGTGGATACATCCTTTGTACTTCTGGTTCCTTGTTGCTTTTGTGTAGCGTCTTGTATTATGAGCTGCAATAATAAAAGATGCATACCTTTGTGATATTTTCGTTCCTATCCTCTTTCGTGATGTTACTAAGAGGTTCCAGTTTTGGCTGTTGACTTGACCCTCACTTGTGAGACATCAACTGGAGGAGACCCAGTTACCACACACTGATGCCGACAGTGTGAATCAACCCGAGGCGAGAGTAACGGTTGAATCTCTTAGTAGTAGCGTCGAGGCCTTACGACGTCATCCTTGGTATGGATTAGTATCATCCATGTTAGGATTGACTATTTTAGGCAAAGAATGAGGTTCATCCAGGGGATGAGACCAGATTTCTCTTATCGGCAAAGAAGAAATCTTGCAGCTCTGATGGGACCGGAGAAAGTCCAGGCCACGACAGAGAAGGTCCAGGTCATCCAGGAGCGGATGAGGACAGCTCAGAGCCGGCAGAAGTCTTACGCTGACAGGAGGCGGAGGCCACTGGGGTTCGAGGTTGGCGACCACGTCTTCTTACGGGTCTCACCTCGATGTGGTATTCGGAGATTTGGCCAAGGCGGCAAGTTATCTCCGCGCTTCATCGGACCCTTACAGGTCCTCAGCAGGGTTGGTGAGGTGGCTTATCGCCTGGCTCTACCACCTCAGTTGCACCGGGTGCACGACGTCTTCCACGTGTCTCAGCTGAGGAGATACGTGCACGACCCGACGCACATCATTGACCATGGGGAGCTTGACGTTGACGATGGGGCGACTTTTACGGAGGTCCCGGTGGAGATAGAGGATCGTCAGAAGCGGGTCCTGCGTGGGCGATCGATTCCTTTTGTGCGCATCAGATGGCAGCACGGGAATCTCCAGGAGAGCACATGGGAGCGGGAGGCTCAGATGCGTGCTCAGTACCCTCTTTTGTTTCCCTAGTTTTTGATGTATCTTTACGGGGACGTAAAGCCCTGAGGTGGGAGTAATGTAAAGACCCGTAAAATTAAAGGAAAATTTTTTCTTAATTTTCTTTATAATTTTACAAGAGCGCGGTTTCAGACGGCACCTGATTCCGAGGCCCGGAGTGCCCGGAATCAATTTCCAAAGTTTGGCTCGGGTATGTTCAGTGAACGAACGAGCGGGTTTTCCTAACTTTTGATCCGGTGCTCGGAATTGAAATCCGAGGGCACCGATGAACTCGCAGCGCCGTTTTTCGCTCAAAGGGACCTTTTCGGAAGTTGCGTTTGTTGCGGGTTGAAAGATAGTTTTGTGAATTAAAAGATAAGTAAAATAAAATTGTGTGTGAATTTTATTTTATTCGTGGTGGTTAGACTCTCTCATGGGAAGTTGTTGGTGGGGCCCACAACCACCCAACTTCCCATGTGTGGTTATGAGGGAGGTGGGGCCCACACGAGCCCCCACCTTTTCAAATTCCCTAACCCCTCTAAACCCCCTCTTAAATTATGTGGCTCTCCCCTACATTAATGCGTTCCAACTTATCTCTTCATTTTTTTGACAACTCTAGATTTTAATTAATGTAATGAATTCAACTTTTGAATTTTGAAAGGTTGGCAAAGTGAAAATAAAATAAGGTGTAGCTTATTTTATTTTGGGAGTTGCTGTGTTGTGTGGAGATTTGATAGAAGAAGTGTTCTACACTTTGAAGAACTTCATCTTCCTCCTTGAAGAACGCGAAGAACACCGACACGCCGTTCTATCTTCTCTCCACGTCAAAGAAAGGGAGACACCGCTTCCTCCTCGGTTTTCCTTCGTCGACTTGAGAAGATTCGCCAACGACGTATCGCATCGGACGCATCCCTTCGTCAACGGATTTGACGAATGACGACCGCGACGCCCGACCTCCGCGACGTCGTCTTCCGCGGAACGTAGACAAATCTTCGAACCTTATACCAAGGTAGGGGTTGTTGAATTCTTTTTGGTTTAATTATTTTATTCTTGATCGTGATTTTAGCAAGTCTAACGTGTGGCTTTGAATTATTTAAAGTTGCGTTATTATTTTAACGTGAGGGGGCCGGACCGCACGAACACGGCCGAACCCCCTCCATCGTTCTTGTTTATTCTTGCAGGTGGAAGCAAGTGGCGTGGTGCCGTCGCACCACGCGGATAATCGTGCAAATATTTTGCGCGGCACCGTCGCGCCACGCCGAGGAAGAATCTTCAAGAACGCGACGCCGTCGCGCCACGTTAAAAGGAATCAATCACGGCGAAGGGGCGCGGTGCCGTCGCACCGTGCCGGACGACGAACACTACGGCCGGTTCCGGGCCGCGGCGGGACGAGGAGACCGCGGCCGGTTCCGGGCTGCGGCGGGAAGAGAAGACCGGCGGCCGGGCCGCCGGCGTCGGAAGCCGAAGAGGGGACCGGAATTTCCGGTCTCGTTGGAGAAAACCGGCCGGCCATCTGGCCGGCCGGATAACGTTAAACCGGGGGAATTAATCCCCCGGCCAGCGCATAAAAACCCCCCTCTTAAAGGGGGGCGGTTTTCATTTAATGGGGGGGGGGGGGGAAACAGCCCCCCGGTTTCTTTCCCAGCCGGCCCCCACGTGCGGGGTCCGTTCCTTGCAAATGGCGCGGCACAAAGGCCGCGCCGCCTTATCAATCAGCGGGGGCTTAGCCCCCGCGTGCGGCCTCCTCGCGGCGACAAGCCGCCGCGGCTCCCCGCGCCGCCGCCCGCCGCCCCGGGGGGGGGGGGGGGGGGGGGTCGGGCCGGGTCGGCCCGGACCCGGACCCCCCCGTTTCGAACCTGTTCCGGTCTTTTGGCCATAACATGAGCCTCGGACCTCCAATCGACGAACCGTCTGCGGTAACACGATCCTTGGATAGAGACGGTCGTTTCGGTATATCGCACTCATGGTTTCGGTTTACTTTGAGTTCGGCCGGGTTGGTTCGTTCACGAAACCAACCAGGCCTTCGGAGCGGAAACGCTCATATCTTAAGCTACGGACGTCCGATTGACGTGCCGTCAGCTGTGTTGTGTCCCTCTTAGTGAGACAAATCTTTTGGAATACTCCGCCCGAGGTTTGGACGCAGGTGGAGTACGGTCGGGTTGGTTTTGCCTTAAAAACCAACCGGGCCCCGGAGACGAAAATGCCAATAACTCTCAGACCGGGCGTCCGATCGACGCGCCGCCTGTTGCGTTGAGTTCCTGTTGACGATACGGAACTTTTGGATACATCAACTCTGGTCTTCGTGACAGTTGATGTATCAGCCTCTCGGCTCGTGGAGCGGACCCTCCGAACGAGCTTGCTGTGTGCGGGAACCCTAGTGCTGGCTGCGACTGTTACTGTGACTACTACTGCTACTACTGCTACTGTGACTGCGACGACGACAGTACAGAAATCCTGTGTGGATTCGACGACGACGACTACAGCACTCAACGATCCTACGTGGAACAGTGCTTCCGAACCTGTGTGAGGTGAATCTTCTGTTTACCTTGGGCGGTGGAGCGCTTGGTTGTAGCAGCATATCCTTGGCAGTAGAGCGCTCGGTTGTAGCGGCAGACCTGCGATGCCGGAGACGAGCGTACAGAGTACGGAGATCGTGAAACCGGCTGAGACCTGAAGACTGCTCGACCGACTCAACTTGGAGTGAGTCGACTAGCCCAGTGGACGGAGCGCCCGGTATTCGGCGGCAGACCCACGGCGGACGGAGCGCCAGGTAGTTGGCAGCAGACTCGCGGTACTCGACTAGAGGAGTACCTCTGTAGGCTATCTGGGTGAGCGCCCGGTATTTGGCAGCAGACCCTCAGCGGACGGAGCGCCCGGTAGTTGGCAGCAGACCCGCGGTACTCGACAGGAGGAGTACTTCAGCAGTCTTAGGTTAGTGAGAAGTACCTCGGAGTCGTGACAGGACCACTGTACACTTCAGAGATGGGACTCTTCAACAGTTACGGTTTCGTTAATGAAAATCCTGGTTGAGCTGAAACCTGTTGTTTTCCTGTGTGGATTGTGTTGTGCTATCCTGTGTGGATTACGTTTTGCTTTCCTATGTGGAATACGTTTACATTCCTGTGTGGACTGAGTTGTACTTGGGCTCGGAGGTTGGAGCGTATTTGAATTTGATGACTTAGGTATATGTATGGGCATATACCTAAGCAGTGACGGTTGTTACTTCGTGATTGTACCTTTCTTCGTGATTTATCCATTGTGGATTTGAGAGACCTTCAGGGGTCTCGGGGTCCCTACTGAGTAGCTTATACTCACCCCTGCATGGGCATTGCCCGCACTACGTTGTGTTGGTTGCATACGACGGACAACGTTGACCTTAGCTGAGGCTTGCAGAGCGGGACGGTACCCGGAGGTGGACCACTGGGCGGGAGGTGCTCGGAGCAGACGGCGAGACCCGTGGAGCAGAGGATCTATCTGTACCCACCCTACAGGTGGGATTTCCAGTGGATAGCTCAGAGTAGCGGCTTTTACTTTTCAGTTTCTGTTTTCACTTTTGAGTTGTACTTTACTTTCAGTTTGGGTTTGTATTCTGGCCCATTTACTTTTCCGCACTTTCAGTTGTACTCTGCTTTGTTTAGTGTTTACTTTCCGCTTGCTTACTCTGTGGTGTTTGTTACTTTTCAAAGGCAATTCCTTCCCTTTTTACCGGGATTTACGCCTTGGTGCTAGTCGCCAGCCCCTGGCCTATGGAAGGCGGGCTTGGGGTAGTCACGGCACGGACCCCGAGGGCGGGTCGTGACAGCTTCTGTTTGACGCAGTTGACCCATGGTGTGGAGCACCTCTGTGTGACGTGGCAGACGCATGGTACTGGATTAAAGAAGTACCTCAGCAGGCTATAAGGGGGAGCGCCTCTATGTGACGTGACTGACCCATTGTGTGAAGAACTCTGTGTGAGGTGACAGACCCATGGTTCTCAATAGTAGAAGTAACTAAGTAGTCCAACATTAGTGGTATGTGCCTATGTGTGATGCGGTAGGCCCACTGTACTCTATAGAGGAGGAGTTATCCAGCAGCCTAGGTGTTTGACGTTGTGACTAGGGATGTTACATATTATTATCCCTAGAGAATCATATGGTTGTCTATTAGCTTTCAGAGCGATCCTGTGTGGGTCAGTATCATAATCCTTTTTCTCAAAGTTGTATAACTGGTTTGAGTTGAGTCTTATATCTTCATGTTTTACCAGTGTGGTACACCTACCTTCATGGTATTACCTTTGTGGTATTCTTCCCTCATTGTGTGATGGGTATATTTTGATAACATAATAATATGTATGGGAATATACCTAAGTAGGGTTGACTGATGTTTCTATGTTTTTTGGTTTATTCATTGTTGATTTGAGAGACCATCGGGGGTCTTGGGGACCCTACTCGGTATTTTTATACTCACCCCTACATGGGCTACGGCCGCACCTTGTTGTGTCTGGTGCAGACGATGGACAACGCTGACTGAGGACAAGGGTACCTGGACTAGAGACTGCTCAGTGGTAGGCCTTTGACGAGGTGATTCACATTGATAATCAATCGAGAGCTGTACCTACCCTTCAAGTTGGATCCTTTGCTGGTGTTCACATGAGATATACTCAATTTTACTTTTACTTTCCAGTTTTTCATATACTTTCTAGTTGGCCTTTTATTCTGTCCATTTACTTTCTGTACACACCCTATTTACTATATAGTTTACTTTTTTCTTGTATCTGGCTGGGTGCATGATTTGTGTGAGATTACAGTTTATAAAGTCAACGCCTTACCGTTTTAGGGAATACGCCTTTTCAGAGCTTGTTGCTAGCCACTGGCCTATGGAAGGCCGGCTTGGGGTAGTCATGGCACGAGCCCCAAGGGACGGGTCGTGACAGGATTTTCATTTATATGTGATATGAAGAAAATCTGTGACCCCCATTCTAGGAAATTTCATAATAAAATGTGTGTTTTTTCATCCAACTCATACAAAAAACCCAATTAAGTTAATATCATCAAAACCTTTTCTATGCACCCACATTTGTGAAATTGTTATCAAAATAAAATTCCCAATCCTTGGATAAAAATCATGTTTATGTAGGTGTATTTCCATCAATCTCCAAATTCCAATCTAAAATATTAACACATTACATGAGACATTTTATTCAAAAAAATTGTGGTCATCACAAATTTAGATCCTCATAAACCTTCCTCTCCAATCATTGACGAGAGGATCCAAATACTAATGGAATCATATGTTTGACTATGCCTAATAATTTCAATTGTTTCTCTATATAATACTCCCCAACATGGATTACTAACTAGTTGAACATTAATACATTAGAGAAGCTACATTTATCTCCTTATTCATTAACAACATTATATAAGAAACAAATTTTGAACCTGGTTTGTGGTCATCTCTTACGTACTTGTCCAAGACAGTTTCTAAAAAACTAGAATATTGTGGATCCTTACTTGAAATATTCCTAATCATATCGAGAATGTGTTGAATCATTATTTTCCTAACAACCATCCATGGGTAATTATTCTCAAAACTCATGGTAAATTTTTTGGCAATAAACAATTGTTTCATTATACTGGACTGACGGACAATAATCAATCTATTGAAAGAGATGTAGTACTCACTTCGATGAAAAATTTGAAAAGGGTTCCCTAGAAACTTTTTTAATCACAACTCCATAGACATGTACCCATATTACTCCGGAAATAAAATAATGTAATTATAATTGAAAAGGAATAGAACATGTTATTTTTGGTACCCAAAAAGGAAGAAATAAAAATCCAACTCCCACTTTCCAATTTCTCTTTTTATCAAAATTATGATAAATTTAGTGTAGTAACAAAGGGGAAATTAATTATGTAGGGTTTATAATTTTTATTTATTAATAGTTAAATTATTCTTGCTTATGCACATGAAAAAAACGAGTTCATTCAACATTCATATCATTGTAAATTGAATACAATGACACACACCAATTCATTAATGTGAGAAAATGTCATGAACCAGGCCTGGAGACCATCCAACATGACACCCAACCTAGTCTGTGCTATGGAACAAACGGTATTCTTGATCCCCAAAATATGGTAACTAGTACCAGAAATCAATGAAAATACATGTGAGAATGATTACATCCCAATAAACAGGACCAAATAAATAAACTAAACAAATGACCAGAAAAAAAAACCACAACTGAATCTCATATATATATATATATAATTGTCCTATTAAAATATACAACAAGATAAATAAGAAAAACAAAGAAAATATCAGACCACTAGAAATGAAACATCTACGTGACCTCAATTTCACCGCCATCCACTAGACTAAAGATCTCCAAAATCTAGCTTAAACAAAAGAAATTGATAATGTATCTAAATCTGTAACATATTTTAGGTCTACCAACACTAAATGTTACATGTATGGTGTGTTCTACACATCTTAGTATTCCAAGACTAAAGAAACCATGCATTTCATTTTAAGAAATAAATACATTATAATTATTTTTAAAATATAGATATAATAATATTGGTCTCAATATTTAATAAATAAAAATTAATTTTCACCAGTTACAATAGAACACAGAACATTTCATTTTCAAAGAGGCAATCATTTTAGAAACCAACACCAAAACTAAAAAACCACATTGACCATAACAATTTTTTCTAAAAATAATAAACAATGGTGGATAAAAACTAAATTAAATATAAAATAAACAATCACATATAAATAGTAACCACGGTAATTTCCTTAACATCCATAGAGTGAGGCTTTGAAAAACTCAGTATAGAACCACCTGTCAGCCTTTGGTGACCCTCCCTATTCTATAACCAACTATCCTCTATAAATTGACTAATTCAACTAGAAAACCCACCTCTCCTATCTTAGAATACATGGGATACCAACCCCTCCAATTGGAGTTTATTAGAGACTATCACTCGATACTATAAAAGAAACCCAAGATCCCATGGTAATACTATAATGGAGAACTAAGTGGCCTTCAAACATGTTAATCATTTTAACTACATTCACCACACATTCCAACCAAAAACATAGAATCCAACCATATGATATCCAATAATGGGATGTCAGAAATATTTAGGGCCCACCTATATATAATAATAACATGTCATCAAAGGTGACAATCGAGCAGTCACGTAAAATAAAAATTCAATCCTTTCAGAAAAAACATGCTACTTTTTCGAAATGTCCTTTAACATTTATCACCCAAAAGCAGTGGAAAAAACATTTCAAAAAGAAATCATTATAAATTTAGTGGGAAATTCAGCATCCACATGATCATTCTAAATGGTTGTTACACCAAACATTATCCCAAACACGTCTCAATTAACAAATGATCATTTTCCATATTTAATCTCCCACCATAACATGCTTCAATGCCAAATTGGCTAAACATTAAGGAACATGTATAAATATACATTTTCAAATTGCATGAAGCCACACTTTTCCTATTTTAAAATCATGGAAACATTTTATGGAAAAACTAAGAGGAAGGTGGGAAGAAAATATTTAAGGTAACCATTTTTGTGCATTCCATATTCCTTTGAAATTACATATATGGGTGCGCCTAATGAATCCATGCATGTTACAAATACGATGGAACACTTTGAATGTCCATGATAAAAATTTATAAATCATTTCATCTAAAAAACAACACCTTTTTAAACAAAACCCAGTAATCTCAATTAATTGAAAAACATAATCCACAAATCCAAAACCACGATAATATTTTCAAAAAAATTCTACTAAAAAATTTAGGCCATAAAAATTACCATATCACACAAACAATGCCACATCCAAAATTCGACCATTTTAAACAAATATTTCAAAGAGACAACACCACCCAAAAAACACAATTTCTCTACTAAAACTCAATTGGAATATTTTCAAACACATTTGGTATATAAAAAAATTGAAAAAAATAAGGAATCACTTAAAAAACCATTTTTTCATTATTTATACCAATAATAAAACACTATAATAATATATCTATGTTTATTATAGATGTTTGAATAATGTTAATAAAAATAAATTAAAATCCTTAAATAACCAACAGATTTCTTTTGAGTGGAATGGGATAGAAAAACATAACTCAATGGAATATATATGATAGTAAAATTGAACAGAAGGAAGAAAAATGAAATACAGATGAACTAAACAACATAATATTTAATGAAACACAACCCACACACAAAACCACACCATTAGGGTTCGTCCAAGAGAAAATCCCAACAAGAAAGACCAGGGAAACCAAGAGAGGAAGATGGAATGGATTGAAAAATGACTGAAAACCATACAAAAACCTTATAATCGATGGAATAATACCGAGGAGGGAAGAGAACCAAAAAAATATGGTTCTTGGGACTCATTTATGTGATAATGTAGACCAAGAGGGAAAGGACCTAGTTAATGGTAAATAAGAAGAGTGGTTAGAATAGTGTTTTTAATATTTCAATTCCAAGGGCCATTCTCATGGATTGGACACATGGTTTACTAAACCATGCACCATGAGTATAGTACCCACTACAAATGATGGAATCGACAACACGACCAACCTGCACAGTTTGGCCGACCATGTGAAAAATGTGTGGTAGCTTCTTCACAAGAGAAGACCAACTAGATGACTAAAAAACATGGTTTGACCGTCCATGATCAAACCATGTGATAGTTTACATACATCTATAAAACCTTCCACATGGGTACCTATCTTGAACCGCATTGATCACACTAATCGTGTGGTTTCCATTTATAGTCAAGAAGTCCACCAGAACAACTAAATATTAATAATTTTTTTTGGGACACAACCTGTACAACAAAAATAAATATATAATACAAAATGAAAGAATAAAATAAACGAGTATCTTAGGTTATGGTTTAATAATTTCCTACATATCAAACACTTTCTTCCATAAAAAGTCACCATGATGAATGTTAACAAAAACTCAAGTTCATGCCTGATCAGAAGAGGGGGAAAAATGAACCTCATGGGGTCCATTCATTCCATAGGTCTAACCCAACCGATCAAGAAGAATACACATCATAAAAATGAGGGGAGAACTCGAGGGGGGTTCCCCCAACCCCATGAGATGAACTAAAATTAGTACTTTAAATCCCAAAAACCACCACCAGAGCTTAAACAAGTAACCCACTACAACCAGAAACTAGGTTACTCGAAAACAAAATCCATCTTCCTTAACATGAGTGAAAAACCACCTACCCCAGAATTAGAAATTTTTAACACACATTACACACCCCAAAAAGAAGGAATATCCATAGAATGAATCAGAACCAGACAATGAACCCAAACCCAATTTACTATGCAATAATTAGCATGACATAAAATTTACAAACAAGTACAACTGAAAACATAATATAAAAATGACACTACTAATGGTTTTTCACAATCAAATAAGATTGAAAAATTTAAATATATGCATTCATATGATCATAATCATTCATATTAATATAATACATCTCTATTAAACATTTATAAAAAATGATGAAAATATAAGAATAACAAAATTTTAATAAGGAAAAATTGAACATCACAACATTCACATGGGAGAGAAACCAAGATAAGGATTTACCGACACCCATGAAAAATTCTGATTAGCGGAAGGATTCACTCTATGGAATTTGCTTAGAGCCTATATGAGTGAAGAATCTCATTCCACAATGTCAGGAACTATGATCCTCTGATCACAATGTCTTCTCTTAGTGATGAATCTTACAAAACATCTTTGGATGACATATAAATCTGTAAAAAAGGTATGTAATTAAATGTATATAAAAATACACCTTCAAATACCAGATCGATCCACTTGGGTGGCACATAAAGGAATGGTATGATGAAAAAGAATAAAAAACCAATAAAGGAGACTCCTCCGAAATAGGTTCCTCTGTAACACCCTTCTTTCTAGATGGGTAACCCTCAAGGGTAACCAAAGACACTATATTTCAAACTAATTATGGTCTAAAAACTAACTCATTTAAAAATTATTTTCCCACCAACATCTAAAAATTAGAATTCTTGTAGGAGAGGGCTCTCTCCTTCATATCTGGATAAACCCCCCACCTATAAAAAGAAAACCATTCATCAAATCCTGCAATGCCACCTATGAAGAGCAAGAATCCAGTTACTTGGAATAGTCAACAAATTCATTCACTATCCACTTAACGTGTGGAATACCCATTTTCTGATCCTATTTCTTCATAATCACCCCCTCATTTATATACCATCATAAAAATAGGACATAAAAAACTCCCACATCATTAAAACATGCATCTATGGTGGGGAAAACTAATCTCATTCATCCAAACATGTAACATTAATGATACCCTAAATAGATTGATATCTAATATTTTTGTGTTTCCCCAACAATATAATGACACTTTCATCTTCTTCAAGACACCTCACAACCAATAATGTAACATGATACCCATGAAGGATAAGAAATTCTCAAGAAGAATTAGAAACATTTCATAACTCATTTAAAACATTGGGGAGCTTTTTAGTTTTCATATTGTAATTGAAATAGGTTACAGAAAGTCAAAAACTATAATAAGCTGAATCAAAATAAAAAAGAACACTCCGAGGAAAAATAATTGGATGAAAATCCAAACACCACAAAAAATCCATAATTCTATTTTAAAAAACCAGCATTTTTATTTAAATTTAATAACGTCATTCATTCAAGGCGACCATCCAAAAACTGAAATCTATATCCCAAAAAACAAGATTTCCCATTTCAAATAATAACCACACATGAATAGTTTTCCACTCAAATCCCATGACAAAAAAACAAACCATTAATTTAAAACTCTCTTCCATGGAACCCAATGAATCATCACATGTGTGTCCATCATCCTCAACTTACATCATAAAATCCCACATGATGACGTACAATTTCCACACATACCCATGAACATGTTATCATTCCCAAAGAGTACCAAGGATCACTCTTATAATATCATTCTCAAATTAAATTCATTTACCAAATTTTCAATAAAAAAATTCCTTTAAACCCCATTTTTCCAGTCGAAAACCATTAGATGTAATTAAATTCCATTTTCAAAAACCATTTTCATTTCAAAATACACTCACCTTTACCATAACGAAATAAAAACACAACATTCACCCAAAAGGAAAAAATCCAATGAACAAATCCTGTTGAACAACCAAATCAAGGAATTCATTTCGATACATGACTTTGTGACATAGAACTACATCGTACCTAAATAAGAACCAATACTAATAGGACCTTTAACAGTTTACTCTAAATCCACATGGTTTACTACACCATGAGAGATAAAAAATAACACATGTTCACATCCAATTTCGTTCCCCAATACAATATAAAACAAAAGAATCCAATCTCAGACTACCACTAGAAACTTAGGTCTCTCTATGAGTTGTGGTGATCAAAAATAGATCCAAGAAATACATAATGAGCACCAAAAATCATATTCTCCAACTATTATGAACCAAAAATAACATGTACCTCCTCTGAATTTTTTTATGAAAACCTGTATGGGATTCCATTCAACCCAATACCTGACCCAATTTGATACATAGGCCAAAAGGTGTTCCCAATCCCTAGAGGAAAGAAAATAGTAGCAAGAATTTACGATAATATAAGTGGTAAAAATTCTAACCTACTAACCAGGGACAAATAATTAAACTATAAAATTGATCATAGTGAAATATACATATAATAATGTCAAATTAATAAACAAACTAATTTAGTTAATTGATTTGACTAGAAAAGAAAAAAAAAAAGAAAATTCGAAACTGGTACCAATGAGATGTCCATGTGACCTCAATGTCACCACCATCCTATGGACTAATATGCTCCAAGTTCCCTCTCAATCTACAGAACCTGAAGAAGGAGCTAAATCTCAAATACTATTTATGTCTACCAAGACTGAATGATACAAGTAGCATGTGATCTACACATCTCAGTAGGCAACCACTATATAATCCATGTGTTTCATTTCCTAAAATAAATCCATTACTACTAGTATGAATATACATGTATAAAACTATTCTTTTTTAGATTTTAATAAATAAACACAAATTTTTTCATACATAAAAATGAACATGACATCGTTCATTCTTGAAGAGGAAATCCATTAATAATCGAAAACCCTAACCAAAATCCCAAGGAGACAATACTATGGAGTGATGAAAATAAATTAATATTGTAGAAGAAATACAAAATGTAATATAAAATAAATAAGAAAATATTAGTAGAAACCTTTTTCATTTCATAAACATACATATGGTGGCCCCTGGATGTACTCTGTTCAGAACCAACTACTAGTTTATGGTGAAGCTCCCTAGTATATATCCAACCAATATACCTCATCTAACCAGTCCTATGACACAACCCACTTGACCTATCACCTTGTCCAGTAGTAAAAACCCATCTTATTAAGGATAATTAAAAACCTTAACTCGATCTTATAAATGAGACCCATGAATCCCTGGTAATACCATATTATGTTAGAAGGAGGCCCTTGAATTCATGACTCGTCTTACCCATCATCACCACACTATCCTACTACAATCATAGACACCACCAATATGTTATCACATATAAGGAAATCCCCCTTAAAGATGCCCCCACTATATATATATATATATATCACATCATCGATGGTGCCAATTAGGCCACAGAATCAAATAACCAATCATTCCTTTATAAAAACACGGATTTTTTTTCAGAATAGGCATTTAAATTTACATGCCCAAAATAATTAGAATAAACATTCCAAAAAATATCCATTTCCAAAATAATGTGAAACAACACTTCCACAAGGTCGTTCCAAATGATCCTTTACACAAAACATTCACCTAAAGAGTTCTTAAATTCCAAAAAGGACAAAAACATCATTAATATATCACTATAAAAGGATTTCCGGACAAACATGTCAAACATTGAGGATCATGACTAATGTTACATATTAAATCTATTAATTCACCACATTTCCCTTTTGGAAATCAAGGAACCATTTTAAAGGAAAAAAAGAGGAGGAATAAGGGATGCGAACTTTTAATATAAAAGTGTTTTAGAGTGAAATTTTCCTATGAAAGAACATCCATGTGTTCACCACATGCACCAATGGATATAGAACATAAGATGGTAGACATAGAATTTCCAAGAAAACATTTAGAAATAATTTCATATCCCAAATATCCACATTTTTTTTAAACCAAACCCAACAATCCTATTAAATTTATAAACATAGAAAACAATTCATAAAATAAGATATTCTTTTAAAAACATTTCCACTACATTTCTCATTCTCTAAAATTAATAAATCACTAAAAATCTCCACATGCACAATTCAACCATTTTAAATATAGATTTTTAAGGGAAAACACCACCCAAAGAACCCCATTTCACTATAAAAACACATTTATAATTTTATCAAACACATTTGTATATATACACAAATCTATAAACACGGAATCCCATCAAAACACATTTTTAATAATTTGTACCAATAAGAAACATAATAATAAACTAACTCTCTTCCTTATAGATGCCTGAATCTTGTTAAAAATAAATTTAAACCATTCAAGAACCAATGAATTACTTTGTAATGGATGTTGATGGAAACATCTACCTTAATGGAATGTAAATATATATTAACTACAAGAGAGTGTATAAAAATCCTTATTGACCAACTACACAACTAATATCCAAGGAAATATAACGCAGACACAAACACAATCCAAAAGTGTTAAACCATGGGAGAACCCCGACTAGGAAATAAATGGAATCCAATGGATAAAGTGGTAATGGAGTAAAAAATGACAATAAACCGAAAAAATAACTTGTAATTGAAGGAGAGTATCCAAGGAGGGAAGATAAACAATGAAAGAGGGTTCATGGGAACCCCTTCATGTCCCAATATAATGCAAGATGGAGGGGGCTGATTTTTGGTTGATAGGGGAGAGGGTAGAATAGGTTTTTTAATATTTAAAATATCTGGCATGATTGATTGGTTAGACCTCATGGTTTAATAAACTATACACCAAACATAAGGTAGTCATATCCCTAGTAGTAATTGACCCCATGAACCACCTAAATTTTTTTTATACCTTACTTAAACTATATAGTAGCTTCTTACTATGAGATGACCAACTTCACATCTATACTGCTCTGTTTGACCATCCATGCTCAAAGTATGTGGTAGCTTTGGACCACATCCAAGACCAACCCCATGGGTACATGGGCTAAACCAAATGGTTTCCACTAATTACGTAGTGCCCCGTGCACTAGCCAAAAATCAACCAGGGATTCAAAATTAAAAACTTTTACTATGAAATAAACCAAAGCTCATCAATATAGATCATATATATAATGAAAGACTAAAAAAAGGAGTATCTGAGGTCGGGGAATGACAAAAAAAAATAAATTTCTTATTATAATAGTAAAAAATAGTAATAACTGTAAAAACTTGTTTGATAATAAATTTCATTTCATTTATGGATTAAAAAATAAGTGATTATCCAAAAATCAATCTTATATATTCATTATAGTCATTGGGTAAAATATACCATCAACATAGGTTTTGAGAATTTGGATTGACACTCAAGTATCATCAATATACAGTTGATGCATGGTTTTCATAGTCACCTTAGCACCATTAGAATGGTTTAGCACTATCAACAATGAAATGTTGAAATTATTTCTCTCATCCTGGAAATGATGCAATGATTTGTGATGTTTTATGAGATCCAATTTGGCAGTATCAAACTCGGGATGGAGAAAAAATATTGGAAGTATATTCTAATCCACTTATTCCTCAATCCCCATACAATTATTACGATATACTGGAGGTAATACTTCTTCGAAATCATCTATTTTCAAAATAATACTTTCTTTTACAAGGATCTATTGTGACTTACTCTCTTACTCCCACCATTGAACTATTTCCTTCAAAACATATTGGAAAATTCAAAAGTCAAATAACCAATACCCAACATGTTGAATATACACTAGATTATATGATGTCTCATGATAGATAATAAATAGTTTTCTTGATGAATAGATCCCATATTCCTTTTGAAATGAAATTTTAATTGACTAGAATTCATATAGAGCCTCTGGGTTTTCTATATGGAATCTCTAATGTGGAGATGCATAAATTGGAATTAATTTTCTTATATATGATGATTTAATTTCCATAAAATGGGTAAATATCCATCATCCAGTCAAAATGGGATGAGTTTGGGGACTATATACCCCTTCATGTTTTATTTTTGAAGTTTATGGTACTAAAAGGAAAATGCAACTGGTTATCTATAATTGATTATAATAATGAGATGTGAAAGAAGATGATCAAAGTGGTTGAAAACAAACCCTAATTGATGGGCCAGGTTCCTATTTTGGGTCTCATCCTACCTCCCATGTATCATTATCCTAAATGGGAAACTTGAGAGAATAATTACATTTATGAATTCTATCATAACATAATATTATGGAAGGATCATGAGAATATCCCACATTGGGACCATGATCTAGTGTTCCCTCTATGAGAGGTGTAATAGGGATCTCAGCACCCAGGTCATGGGTCACATTAGAGGTTTTTTATATAAACAATGTTTTAATGGTTAAATTAATTGATTATTGCATCAAATCAAATGATGGATTGTTGTGTGTAAAAAATTGATAACTCACATACATCCAACTCCCTATTTGTATCCGCAATCTTCTCTATATAGGCGGGGATATGGTTTTTTTATATCATCTTCAATTTCCAATAATTTATTAACAACTATTGTAATGATAGTGAACCCCTCACATGTGGGTACATTTGAGATATTTGGTTCAGGACCTAAATATGTGTCGCCGACCTGCCAAACTTTTTTTCATAATGTACCCCATCTCCATGGCCCATAGATTTAGGGTTAGCATCGGTATGTTCACCAGAACCTCTAGTATCTCTATTAAACCCTTATAAAATGATATGAGGTTAGTGATGATTTTGGATGGTTCCTCTATTGTACATGGTGGATATGATATATCATAATGAGAAAAGTGATAAATTGATACCCGAAATCCAATTATGCTTAATTGACATTTCCATGACTCCCCTCCCCTTAGGACGTAATAGGAACATATATTGTGTTTTTGGTTAAATGTTTTTATATCAATGATATTTTATAAAATATACGATCCAATTACACATTTGGATTGTCCTCCTAAATTCTATGAGGAAAAATTCCAGATCATTTTAAGTAGAAATGTTATGTAAATACTGAAATCTAAAAGAATGTTTAATTTCATATATATATACTGGGAAAATATATGACAATGGGTGTTCAAAAAACTAACCATGACTATTGATAAACATGGAAAATGTATTTCTTTATGTTTTTTATTCACATATTAATCAGTAGGGTTTGAAAAAAAATCCTCCAATACTATTATTTGTGGAGGAAAAAATAATGTTATCCATAAATATCTTCATCAATGATTCTCTAGAAGGAATATAGTTTCCCTAACATATGGATTAATACATTCACCCTGATTAGATTTCCTATTGATACATTGCATGGGGATGTCAGTCTTATGGACACACCCTATTCCCACTATAAATAAAAACAATGTGTTCTCTCTATATCATCATCCTATTTATGGAGAAAGAATAAATATGGGATGATTACATCATTATTTTTTTATCCCGATAATGTTTCAAAATATTATCCATCCACCACATTGACTGTATCCCAATTCATCTTATCAGTTACCTAATTTGTAGTGAGAATAACATTATCTATGGAATATATAATAATTTCAACTTACTAGGAATATTTCTGCCCCTTAGCAATGTTGGAATCACAATGTAAATCAATGGTTTTTTAATCAATATAAAAATGAAACTAATAAAATCAGACTATTGAATGAAAAATTTGAAGTAAAGAGAAAGACAAAAAACCATTTTCACTTTGTCTATATATAATAAACATGATTTTTACTACCTTTCTATGTATTTCTTCTATAAAAATAGGTTATTCTCAAAAAACTCTCTAAATGAAAGCACTAATAAAAATGAATCAATTTTTTCATGGTTTTTCTTTTTTATATTCTTTAAATTCATTATCAAATCAATCACAGTCAAAGGTATTTGCAACTTCAAATGTTTTCCTTTCTTCTTTTTAAAAATTCTAAGACCTCCTTGTCATACCTTAATCCTTGATGATGATTAGGTAATATATGTATCGACCAACTAAAATAATCATCAGTGAAACCTACATGAATTACAAACCACAATCATCTATCTTCCACACATAGAGAATATCCAACTCCAACCTTAATAAATAATTGATAAATGAAAAGTTAGACATTGACTAATGATAGTGTAAAAAATCACTATGACCTTCTATCTTATGAAAATTATTAAAAATTTACAAAATCCCCAGTATTGTCCAAACATAAAAATGAATGTTCAAATTGTGTACATTAACATAAATAAGATTATAAATCCTTAAATCCCAAATTTAATATGAATAATCAAGATAAAAAATATACCAGTTGTGCATTAATATCAATCAAGAATATCATAAATCCGTTGATCTGCATCACCATTTGAACTATCATACAACATAATGGGGATCTAAGACACCATCTTCACAATTGAGTACCAATATAAAAAAACTCTTTGTAGTTGACCTGATATTTTAGTTGTCATTTATCATCATTATTCTAACCCAATCCTAGAAGAATCTATCGATCCTTCATTCTGATCCCACTATTTAGACATATGATTGAACTCAAAAAAATCATTCAACATGTATCATTGTTATATATTTTCAAAATCCCACACATATTACTAATATTCAATTTTTATTTATTAAATATCTCTTACACATGAGCCCAAGATTTATAGTTTAGTTTTGATTTTTTATATGGGTACATATTAAAACATTACAATATACAATTTTTTACATATCCAATAATATACATGGGCATATAGGTACACAAGTATTCAAATCCTCCCTCTCTTGCTATGGTTGAAGGTTCCCTGATGCCATATATTTTGGAGGATGCCTTCGACGGAACCTTCAACCTCCCAATATTGTTTCTAATTTCTCACTTCAATCAGTACTGACCTCCAATAACATAATTTCATAAATTTTTTCTTCTTGGGGTTTAATTGGCCTTCTGAGATAATCCATTCTCATTTCAAATTCCTTATGTAAGGTTCTAACTTCCAAAGAAGACATTGTTGTGGCATGGCCTTCCACATCCATATTATGTGGTGAGAACAAATTTAACCTGTTTAGGTGTTCCTTAGGTGATCACTCTTGTCAAGACACCCCATTAGTGACAATGTGGATTTCCACCCCTGAACGTCCTCATCACTTCAACAATACTCTATTCCACATCAATATTGGAGATGTTGTGTATTACTCCAACTACACTGAATACTAAACATCCATATTTCCCAAGCCTCTACATCCATCATTTTTTTGGAAGTAAACATATACCCCCTTTAAACTGAGAGAATAATTCAATGAAATGTGTCCTTTTGTGGCAGAAGATTATTTGTTTTTCCCTAGTGTGTTTTTTCACACATTTCTTGTGGAAAGGACACTCAAACTATTATTGATGGAGATTATTCATTCCTCACCATGTCCCCTAGAATGATGTTTCTCACCCCTCCTCTTTTTATGCACATCCCATCAACACAATAACAGGACCCCATGTTTTCAATCCCTATCCTGTATTCCCTTTATTCTTCCTATCCTCAACCTTTACCTTTCATATCTCCTCACCTATCTTTCCACTCATCCCCAAGATATTATTTCCCTATTTATTATACCTATCCATCCCCATCCCTTCATCCCCTTACACCCCTTATCCCATCATGGGCATTGTGATTTTCTATAATATGAGGCCTGAGCAACCTCTCCCCCACCAAAAATATTCTCTCAAACTATGAAAATCAACTCGTTGAGGAAATCCACTTCATTGTCTCGCTATGTAAATAATACTGGAACATAAAGTTAGTATTCTATACCTCTCTATAATAACTTCTCATATCTCCTTATTTCAAACAATTTTCTTTTCCCCTCAGTTTTAGAGACCACTCCTACCACCTTCTCCCACCCCTCCTAGTTTAATCTAGACTAGATCCCAATATAAACAAATTTATTATTCATGTGTTTTCTCCAAACCATCATCTATGGTAGCAGATAACCCCCCCAATTGATGTCTTCTATATTTATATAATATTCTTTCAATAAAGGCACCCAGAAAAAAATGGTTGCTCTCAACCATGAACTTAATCACAAAAACTCTTCCAAGATAATTGAGTTTTCCTTTAGGATGGCAGTATGAAACATCATTTATTGAGAAGCCCAAATCCAACACTTTTACACTTTATGAATCAAAATATCTCAGTTCATATCATGGAGGACTTATATATGTTCATCACTATAGATTTCAACATGGGTACTTAACATTTTTTTATGATATTTGTTTTGGCCATGTGTGAACCACATTATAGAGAATCCATTTGTGTTTTACATTAGCATTTTGATCCTAGGGATGTTCCATTTCTAGTTTTATTTGACTTGTACATCATCTTCGATCATATGGAAATGATTGGGGGATTATAATTACAAATTAAATATTTCCTAGAAATATCCTCCTTGTTTCCTGTAAGGGTATCATAGACCAATGATACAATGGAGACCACATCACATAATGAGAAAAATAGAAGAGAAAAATAGAAAATAGTGAAAAATTGGCCGATTATTGTCAAATATACACTCTATTCATTCTGTCCCAAATTCGAAATTCACTCACCCAGACCACATCCTTTTAGAACACTCCAAATTAGTGTTGGTATTTTGACCATAAAATTCCTCATAATACTGCTTAATATACTCCAAAAATGATAAATACTCTTTTATACCACTATATCATAGTAGACTCATGGACTAATCATATTCAAGTAAAATTCATGGCGGGCCATCGCAATAAGATATGATGTCTGATGGGAAAACATTATTTATGGAGGATGAACCTACACCCCTCTTTCATCGAACTAGAAAATCATTAAAAAGAAGTTCAAAAAATTACATTGAAACAAAGATTCAAATAATAAAAAAATCATTCGAGTCTCTTCTCATAACTAAACACCTGGCCCATGAGAAATCTAGGATTAAATGGATTCACAAAGGAGACAATAGCACCACCTGCTTTCACCGATGTATCTAGGTGAAAAGTAAATCCTATGGCCAAAAAGTATTTGGGATGATGGATCCTTCACCCATAATTGTATTGAGGATAGAGGAATGTCTCTTAGCTTTTTCATTTCCCTTCATGAAGGTCCATAATCACATATGGTAGAAGGATACCCATGGGGACATGCACCCCATTTTGCAGATATACCATGCATTATCTTGAACTACAATAATGGATACTAGGAAGCAATCCCTAACTCCCTAGATATCTATGAATTAGTGTTATCCCTCTACCCTGATAGCTCACCTAGGATGGATGGCATCCCATGTTATTTTTACAATTTTTCTCATAGGATTTCCCCAAGACCTCTATCTCGATAGTAGTGAAATTATTTTTTCATGGGGAAAGAATTACATGAGTGTCTCATGATACCTCTCTTGTTTTTATGCCAATGATCAATGAATCATCAAATTTGGTGAAATATATGTAGATAACCTATGTATGTTTACATAAAAAATAAATGTCAGTGTGATCAATATGTTATTGTCCCCTCATCTACACAGATTGATATCTGAAGATCATCATGGTTTTTTAAGGAATAACTACCCATGGTTCTATAGACTTAGCACATGGAATGATCAGATAAATAAATTAAAAGGTTCGTGGATCTAAAATTTTCATCATACATGACATGAAAAAATCCTTTGACCACATGGAATATTCTCCCATCTTAATGTTACACACATGAATGGGCTTATATGTTCAAATGATTGATATTATATTCATTTGATTTATCTCACTGTTGATGTCAATATACACCATGGGAAAACTATGGCTTATTCAATTGGCTTAGAGGAAATCACCTAAGGGATCCCCTGTCTACCACTCTATTTATTTCTATGAAAACAAATATTAGTTTCCACATCAACAAGGGACATCATGACACTAATATCACCTCATTTCAGTAAAAATAATGGTATACAATGCCTCACACACCTCAATTATACTGATTATACTTGAATCTGCATTATTAGAAGAAACTGATCACTACACAACATGAACAGTGTCATTAATAAATTTTTAAAATGGATTGGGAAATGTGTAAACCATCATAAGTGATAATTATTTGGGTCTAAATAGTTCCCTAATGGAAGAATGAGATCTACATTATTATTCTTGGGTATAAACTCAAAGAGTTCACCATGGAGTATCTCAATGCCCCTATATTATTTTATTTTCTTCGAGTGCATCATTCTGAAAATTAGATGGTCAATCTCACCAGCCGAATCATTAACTGAAAGAGTCACTTCATATTCTTTTTTGGAAGTATAAATTATGGTATAAGACTCTCTCTCATCTACTCACACTAATATGTTTTCCTCTCACATTGTTTCTAAATAAAGTATTTCTGGTCTAAAAAATTTCAAGGGAGATTTCAATTTCATTGCTCATACTAAGGGAAAAATGAATTTTTCCTCTACTACTTGGTTGGATCGAATAGTGAAGGAGGGGGAAAAAGATTCCAGAGCATCTCTGGCACCATGTATGGAATGCAAACCAAACAATCACGGGAAACTATCGAGGGACAAACACTTTGGGTAAAAATCATATGCAATAAATATAGTATAGATTTGAGGGGTATAATGGGAACTCATCAGTGATCTGGTCCTTTTTTTCATCCTCGTATCATTGAGCTCAAGTCCAAAGAACATTGGATTGTTGGTAGTGGTGAAATTTTCTTCTATCACAACAACTAGAGTAGAACCAAACCCGGATTTCCAGGTTTAACCACAGCTGATATAATCATCTAGAAGGATATAACATACCATGTATTTATTCAGTAAATTTATAACATAGATACATAGAAATTGTTTTACCAAATTTTACTCTCCCCAATTTATGATAGGCGACTTTTCTCTAGGCCTTCAGTTCCTTCATAGTCAAAGACTATTCATGAAATATTTTCTTGACCAAAAATGTGATGGATGGGGGGGAGGGAGAATATATTGTAAATGGATATCCCTTCCAAACTACAATTCCTATTGGAGAGAATAAAAAAATTTAACCATATATGATGATATCTAAAATACTAGTATCCTCTATACTTAGAGATATAACTACAATAGAATTCCCTCAGAACAAACCATACAACACATCTTTGTTAATGTCCAATGGGTTATAAATATGTGTATTGGCATTATTTCCTACATTGGTGTCGATTCTTATTATTACATTGGGACCAAATTCTTATATCTATAGTTCCATTGAGTGGGGAGTAGAAGTATTGAATCACAAATTCGGAGCTATATCATCAATTCATGGTGTTGGATCTTATAGATAGTATGGAATATGTATTTCTATGATGGACATAAAATTTCTACACTGGTCACATCCATAATATAAAAAACCCTTTTAATCAACCTAGTTATTCTTTTACAAACCTAGGTGGAATCCACGTATCATTGATAGCTCTTTTATCTATGTATGACTACTATATATTTTCCAAGACATCCTACGGGTTAGTGGATCAAGTTGATCCCCCAAAGCTCCTGGTTGAAGCTCAATAAGGATGGTTCCAACAACTTAGTGGTTATTCATGATGGAGGTATGCTTCACCACAACTACATCTCTATTGTGATCAACTTCACAACCTTCTTGATGAATGAAAACTCCCATAAAACCAAAGACAATACGATATTAACTGATATGGATATTTGTATTATGAAAGTCATCTGGCTCAACGTAGTGGATAAAAACTTAAAGTATTTGTTCAATTCTATATAAGGACATAGTTCCACCCCTTGGTCAATCATTTATCACATCTTTAAATGCATCCACATGATCCATGAAGTCATTGTCACAAGTAAAACCTAGAACAATGGTAAAAATGATGCTGATTTTTAGCCTCCAAGATCCTATGTGTGAATAAATCTCCACTATCTCTAGTTTGGAGCCTTTTAACTGTGATGGTTTAAAAATATTAATTATTGTTTCTATGAGGTTCTATTATTATAGGCCCCCCATAGTGTTTTTTTCCTTCCATAGTGCATCATTTTTGGGATTGAAATTTTCAAAATAAAAATTCAATTTAAGAAGTGTTTTAATGTAATAGATCTAAATAAATGAATTGTTCATCATTAATGCAATTAATATGACATAATTGTTCAGATAATAATTTCAATAATAATCCATTTCCACCTAATATTATATTCTGGTCACCCTAAACATTCCATCCTATGAAAATACACGATCATGTTCTCTTACCCAAATTTATTTTTCTCGAAAAATTTCCCAATATACCACAATATATAAAGATGAATAAAAAAACTAGACCCAAATAAACCACATTCAATCATGAAATGAAAAGGTTATTTTAAATAGATGAACCATTTTCCAAACCGAATAATGGTGATGAACAAATGAATAATAGAGGGAGAGATTCACTGACAACAAGGTTTGTGAATCCATCATTGTAATTATGAAATCAACCATCGACTAGGATTTAAGAATATATTGATGTTGAAGAATTTTACAACTTCAATAAAATATATTTTGATATGGATTCAAAATTTTCTTCATGAATTTTATTATATTGAAAAATAAATCATGAAATAAATATATGAAATTAAAAAATGTCCAATGATGAAAAAAATAGTTTTGCAACAAATGATAATGCACCATGATTTTGAATCAATTTTTTTTCAATTACATTATATTCATCATATGATCTAGTTATCAATATAACTAAAAATTTGATTCATCCTCAAGTCCATTTTATCCAGAAATATCCAACCTATTGAACCCTGAACTATTTTCTAGATTAATTGTAGATCCTTTTATACAGTAATAAGTTATTTCTCTCCCAATCACTCCCTCTCTCTACATATCCCTACTATTAGATTATTGGAAACAAATATATTCCTAGTGATAACCCATATAGAATACTTTATATGTAAATTTATGGTTCTCATAGATCTAAATTCATATGATTAATTAGTTTATTATCCAATAATTTTCCACATCATCATATCAAAAAAAATCTGGTGAAAATTGATCTTAAACAATATTTTAATTAAACTGCATATTTTTACCCCAACCACATTTTCTGTTTCTCTATTTAAATCTCTATCAAATATATACAAAAACATCATAAAAATATACACGTTTGGGATAAAAATATTATAATTTTTTTATTATATCATTAATAAACATCCACATAACTTTTGTTTAAATATCATGTCAGAAACAATTCCATGAAATACTAATGAAAATTTTCAAATGGATTAAATCATTATATACTACAGTTGAAAAACCTCCATTTTATATCCAATATAATTATTAATTTATTGTAAATTCATGAAATTTCATGTAACTCTTAAAATTCTTCAAAACATATTAAATATTATCCCATAGGTGAAAATAACTCTCGATAACAAAAAAAATTATTTTTTTAATTAATATAATTGTTTTAATTTAACATTTCACCACTAGGGAATTATAAAGAAAAAGTAACTCAAAAATTGAAATTTATCTTGGATAGGAAAAAACTAAGACACCATATCATCAACAACAAAAAACCATTCATTCTCGTAAAGGATACGACTACAAATAAAAAATAATAAATTTAACATGTATCCCATTGTGGAAAACAACATGTAATATCATCAATCACATATATCATAGTACATATTAATGGTACGTATGTCCTATGAAAATCTTTTCATAAATTCTTCTTATAATTGTTAACCATATTCCCAAACATGTGTCATAATTTTGGGGTCAGATCCTCTAGTGAACGCCGTTATCATCATCTTAAACTACCTCTCTAGGGTAAACATATCTATGGGTATTAAAAAATTATTCTATAGTTATTTTCATAACATAGTCTCCCTTCTTGGTTTCATTGATAATAATTTCAACTCTAGTTAAAAAAATCACTTTAATGTAATTTTATCTCACATCTTCCTCATAATAAGCTCACAACCTTCATATTCTCACAAGGAATTAATCGTAATAGATATATAACCATCATACCCCCTTAACCAATCATTTTACAATAGTATACACACCCATAATATCCATATCATACCTAATAAATATCTCTTTGAGTACTCAAAACTCAAGGGGTATGAAAGAGTCACCCCATGATCACAATAATAGTCCAACAACTCCATGGAATCTCAATGTTCTAAATTTGAATATCATTTGGTAATACATCATAGTTAATCTATCATAGAGGTTTTTAAGGACACATAAAACTAAGGCTTCTAAATCAAGTCCTATTTATTTAATTTACACAACTCAGAGTCTAAAATTCAAACAAAATACATGTATTCTCATGGATTTTACAATCAGTGACCGAAGCAATCATGCTAGTGCATGAAGTTCCATTATATCCCATAGAAATTTATAATGTCTATAAATTTAATTTAATTAAAAATTTATATAATTTAAAATAAAGGTTTGTATAAGGGATTACTAATATAAATTTTAATCTAAACCCCCATTTCCATGCATGAAAAAAAACTCTAATCGAGAATCAAAAAAAAATTCCCTTTATTTTATCGGATAATGTTTCAAGGAACAATATCCATCAAATAAATATAATAACATAAAATTAATTATAAAAAGCACTTTTAAAAATGTAAAATTAATTTTTTAAATGTAATTAAATTTTATAAAACACCTAAAAACTACTCAGTAGACTTAATTACACCGAAAATGTGATCAACCACACATTTGAGGTCAATGATGCATGAATTTCACTATTACAAGAAAAAATACAAAGCATTATAGAAGAAGAAAAATAACTCACTAAATGATTAAAAAAGTATGAATAAAAAAATTATAGAAGAATAAACATAAATAACTAAATGATTATAAAAGGATAAGAGAAAAATAAAAGAACATCTTCCACCATTAAATGATTAGATAAAACACCATAGAACTGTTAAGTCAAAAGTCTTCTTTTGGCTTTTACATCATGTTTTGGAAATCACAAATATATTCTATGTCATGTTTTGGAAATATCAAATGTATTCTATCACATGTTTGTAAATAACAAATTGTCTTTTATCATGTTTATCGTATCGTACGATGTTGATCGTACCGACCAAAACGTATCGTACTGACTCTGTCAAACGTATCGTACTGACTCTGTCAATCGTATCGTACTGACTCTGTCAATCGTATCGTACTGACTTTGTTATTCAGATGATCATTATTTGTTTTGGTACTTTGTCAAAAACTCTCTCTGCATATGAATCGTACTCATGTTTTACATTTCTATATATCTCTTATCCTAACAAAACGACGTCGTTGAGTTAGTTATATACTAATCAAAACGATGTCGTGCTTTCTGTTTCAATATGACCGTTGGAGGCAATATGACCGTTGGAACCCGAGGCCTATAAATAGGAGGTCATTTGAAGCTGAGAAAACACTGATGAACGAAGAGAACGAAAGAGACTCTGTGAACTATGAAGATTCTAGAGAGAGACACTGTGACTTCTCTCATCAGCCTTGTGCGTCCGATCATCGTATCGAGGGCTTTCAAGTAATTGAAAGACAGAGGTGCTGATTACCTGAAAAATCGAGGGCTGCCGGGGATAGGCAGACAGACGTGCCGATCATCGTATCGAGGGATTTCAAGTAATTGAAAGACAGAGGTGCCGATTACCTGCAAAATCGAGGGCTGCCGGGGATAGGCAGACAGACGTGCCGATCATCGTGTCAAGGGCTGCCGGGGATAGGCAGACAGACGTGCCGATCATCGTATCGAGGGCTCACCAAGGTGTTGGTGAGACAGACCTTTTATCCTAGGTGAAAGGATAACCCTTCTCTTTGGGTTAAAAGAATTGTATTACTTTTACATTTCCGCTGTTGTATTAGAAAGGGATTTGTATTGTTTCCTTTCTTCTTTACTTATTCAATTGTAATTGTTTCAATTACAATCATTCCATTACATATTGTATTGATTGGTTCTATACGCTTTAAGGTAGAATCATTCATATCTGTGTTACTCTGATTATTGTGTTCATCTTGAATACAATTGTTTTACATAACATTAGTATTACAATTATTCATACCTTTTACATTCAATACAATTGAGGGTATTTGTATTTGTATTAGTTTAAGTTCATTTAAACTAATCTCTTTGTTACTAAAACTCAAGGTTTTTTAAACCTACAATTCACCTCCCCTCTTGTATTGTTCCATCTAATAGACTTTTATATCGACTATTCGATCCAACAATTGGTATCAGAGGTGGTTTTCAACTGACTTGTATTACTAGCTTTATTTCTTATTACTTTCTTAAATACTTACTACACTAACGTGTGGAGTGGAAAAGTTGTTTTTGTTATATTAGATGACAGGAATGAATATCGGATCAATAGATAATCTGAATCCATCTAGACCACCAATCTTTGATGGGAATGATTATGAGTATTGGAGAGATCGTATGAAGACTTTCGTCATCAATACTGGTGTAGACAATTTTATTATGCTTACTGGGGGTTATAAAATTCCTGACAAAGAAGTTAGCACTTTCACCAATCAAGAGAAGCAAGAATATCAACTGAATTACAAGGTACGCAATACTTTATTATGCTCTTTGACCAGGAATATATATAGTCAGATATCTTCATGTGAAGCAGCTAACTGTATTTGGAAGAAATTAGAAGTCACTCATTTTGGTACATCCAAGGTTATAGAAACAAGGAGAGCAATGCTTCGAGCAGAGTATCGTGGATTTGTTTTTCCTTATGGAGAGCCAGTATGTAAAGTTCAACAAAGGTTTATGACAATTGTCAACAGCTTACAATCTATGGGAGAAAAAGGTCTTGATGATGAATCTCTTGTTGATAAGATTATAGATATTATGCCAAATGAATGGGAGTCAAAAAGAACAGCTATTGATGAAAATAGAAAAGTTTCCCAGATTACTCTTGATGAACTCTTTGGAACTCTTCTATAGCACGAGACAAGAATGAAAAGAGATGCTGATTTCAATAAGAAGAAGAATGGGAATGGAAGTGTAGCTTTTGCATCTAAAGCTAAAACACCTGAAAGGGTTACAAGGTCTAAATCCAAGAAAGTTGTTGTTTCTGATTCAAGTGATTGTAATCTTTCAGGCAATGAGTTAGCTAATCTTGCTCGGAGGATGAACAAGATTGTGGGAAAGAAAGATTTTCAATATAGATTCAAAAAGAAAACAGAAAGAAAAAGAGAAAGGGAAACAGCCAGTTGTTGATTCAAGCAGATCGTATGAACTAGCATCGTACGATGAAGATACTGATTCAGAGCATACAATCTCTCTCAAGAAGAGTGATTACATTGTTCATGTTTTGAGAAGGGTGGAGAAAACAATTCCTTATTTCCCGAGGCTGGAAGGGAAGATTGATTTTATTACTGAAAATCAAAGGAAAAAGTTTGGCTCTGTAAAAGAATTGAGAAAGAAAGTTTTGTCAGTAGAAGCCGATCTGAAATTTCTTTCGGAAAGCCCAGTTGCTCATAAGAAAGCTTGCAATAAGATGACCAAGTGGTCATACAAAACTGAAAGCTCAATCAATGATCATGAATTAGCTATTGAAGATATAAGGAGGTTATCAAATGAGCTAGCAATTGATTTCAACAAGCTTGATAAAGAAATGGTTGAAAGGCTGAACCTTTTGTCTTCTCAAAGAACCGATGTTCCTTCAGTGAAAGAATTGCAAGATAGGATGAATGCTTTCCAATCTGAATTCTCGAAGGTTTCATCTTTCAAAGATGAAATGGTTTTACTGAAGAATCAAAATTCTGAGTTTTCCAAGGATAACAAGCCTCTGCAAAACAGAATTGATACTCTTGAAGAAGTAATCAGAGTCCAGGAGGAAACCATCAGAAATCAAGATCAGATTTTTGCAGATCAACAAGAGCTTCTCAAAACTCAGGGTGAATCAATTTCTGAAGACAAGAAGGAGATCAAGAAGATGAAAGCTGTGCTTCATGAGCTTATAAAGAAAGAGAAGGAAAGAGAAAACAAATGATTGTTGTATTTGTTTCTTTTGTAACTTGTTTGTTTTGTAATAACTCTTATAATCCTTTCTCTTTTATCTATTGTCTTGTATTACTTCACTAACTCTTCCAGACAATTCGAGATTCCTCCTTTCTTTTTGTAAATCACAAAGGGGGAGAATATTTACAAAGCAAAGATTGTTTTACAAAGGGGGAGAATGCATTACAATGCTCTTAAGGAAAATCTATGAATACAATCCTTAGGAAAGTCAATACCTAAGGGGGAGTTAGTTGTATTCAATTTCTTATTCAGAAGAGTTTTCACTAACTCAGGGGGAGATAAGTATTTCTTGTTTCATTTACTTTGTGTGTTTGTGCTTTCCAAAAAGGGGGAGATTGTTAAGTCAAAAGTCTTCTTTTGGCTTTTACATCATGTTTTGGAAATCACAAATATATTCTATGTCATGTTTTGGAAATCTCAAATGTATTCTATCACATGTTTGTAAATAAAAAATTGTCTTTTGTCATGTTTATCGTATCGTACGATGTTGATCGTACCGACCAAAACGTATCGTACTGACTCTGTCAAACGTATCGTACTGACTCTGTCAATCGTATCGTACTGACTCTGTCAATCGTATCGTACTGACTTTGCTATTCAGATGATCATTATTTGTTTTGGTACTTTGTCAAAAACTCTCTCTGCATATGAATCGTACTCTTGTTTTACATTTCTATATATCTCTTATCCTAACAAAACGATGTCGTTGAGTTAGTTATATACTAATCAAAACGATGTCGTGCTTTCTGTTTCAATATGACCGTTGGAGGCAATATGACCGTTGGAACCCGAGGCCTATAAATAGGAGGTCATTTGAAGCTGAGAAAACACTGATGAACGAAGAGAACGAAAGAGACTCTGTGAACTACGAAGATTCTAGAGAGAGACACTGTGACTTCTCTCATCAGCCTTGTGCGTCCGATCATCGTATCGAGGGCTTTCAAGTAATTGAAAGACAGAGGTGCCGATTACCTGCAAAATCGAG
Source organism: Viscum album (assembly GCA_963277665.1). Taxonomy (NCBI): domain Eukaryota; kingdom Viridiplantae; phylum Streptophyta; class Magnoliopsida; order Santalales; family Viscaceae; genus Viscum; species Viscum album. Next base: position 180,907,784 of record OY728121.1, read on the forward strand.
GGCTGCCGGGGATAGGCAGACAGACGTGTCGATCATCGTATCGAGGGCTTTCAAGTAATTGAAAGACAGAGGTGCCGATTACCTGCAAAATCGAGGGCTGCCGGGGATAGGCAGACAGACGTTCCGATCATCGTATCGAGGGCTGCCGGGGATAGGCAGACAGACGTGCTGATCATCGTATCGAGGGCTCACCAAGGTGTTGGTGAGACGGACCTTTTATCCTAGGTGAAAGGATAACCCTTATCTTTGGGTTAAAAGAATTGTATTACTTTTACATTTCCGCTGTTGTATTAGAAAGGGATTTGTATTGTTTCCTTTCTTCTTTACTTATTCAATTGTAATTGTTTCAATTACAATCATTCCATTACATATTGTATTGATTGGTTCTATACGCTTTAAGGTAGAATCATTCATATCTGTGTTACTCTGATTATTGTGTTCATCATGAATACAATTGTTTTACATAACATTAGTATTACAATACTTCATACCTTTTACATTCAATACAATTGAGGGTATTTGTATTTGTATTAGTTTAAGTTCATTTAAACTAATCTCTTTGTTACTAAAACTCAAGGTTTTTTAAACCTACAATTCACCTCCCCTCTTGTATTGTTCCATATAATAGACTTTTATATCGACTATTCGATCCAACAAGAACATGTTCGAAAAATTATAGAAGAAGAAAATTAAATAACTAAATGACTAAAAAAGGATGAATATTAAGAAATACAATTGTAAATTTCCCATGGAATCAAAAAAAAATCAGGAATCCAATGTGGGAGTGGGAGGTTGGTAGGCTTGGGTGTGCATACGATGGATAAGAGAAAAATGGGGATGATCCATTAAAATATGTGATAGTATAAAGAAATTTATCCTCCTTTATTAAGACATGATTTGGATTCGTGTTATATAAATAAATTCACCAATCATCCGACAATCTTTATCCACAGTTATCACCGTTACATAGTCAATGGACATGGTTTTCAAAACCGTGCACCAACCATACATATCACCTTCACCACTAATAATATAGGCCTAATATCTTTTCAATATAACCATGTGGTGACCCAACCCTATATCCCCTAACCATTCATCATCAAAAAAATTTCTTGGATATCATGACAGATAACCCTATACATTGAAATAACTATAAAAACTAATCATGTGCTTTAGAGAATGAACATAAAACTCAACTATAGGATAATAACTAAAAGATTTTCCATTAACCCAATGAATAAACACTAATATTATGTAAAATTACTCAAAAAATCATTAAACATGACTTGATGAAACTAATACTTATCTAAGAACCTAATGAACCTCTCAGGAAAAAATCATTATAAAAAAACCTCTCGGAATGGTTTTACTCTAAAAATAAATATTCAAGTACCAATTCACATAAAAATACATTTATATTTATTTCTAAAAAGTCAAATTCGCTATTAAATCCACTAGCCATGAATGAGAGGGGTTTTACAAATCTCTAAGAAAGAAAAAATGGGTTGTGTAATATAATTCATTTTTCAATATGAACCAAAATTTAAAGATGATATTGTGAATAATAGTGTTACAAAGGATATCCCCATTATATCAAATGATCATAATCATACCTTTTACATTTTTAAATAGGGACTATTTTAGAACATCAGTAACTCGATTTATGAGATTTTAAAAAGGATTATATAACATGTGAACATCAATGATTGTGATTATATATCATCATGATACACCAACAAAAGAATTAATATTCCTTATTCATTGATGAATTCAATATATTAATAACTGGATTATTGTAATGGAATGATATTTTTAGCTATTTGGTTTCATTAATCAGTATTATAGGAATCTAGTAAATAATTTGGATTGTTTTTCTAAAAACAAGCTTATAATTTCACTAATTTTAACAACAAAATGGTTTATGATTTTCTATATAATTATGTGGAAGGGAATGATGTCACTATGGTTCTAAAACTTTTAAAAAATTTATAGACGAGAGTTGAAAACTTATTACAATCTACAAGGATAGAATTATAATTACTAAGAAAGAACCACTTGATATTTCATCGAAGTAATTAGTTTTTACATTTGTGTACATTACAAATAAGTCATCATTTTTTAGTATGAACAATTTCCCCATTTTAGATTAAGTATTGGATGTTGGAAATGTAGATATAAATTTGATTATTTTTAATTATGTCATTTATTCTGTATATATAGAACCATTAGAGGTATTTATATCATGGTGATAAAGGGAATTTCATTATATTATCTTCCATGTGGGAGATGTATAACATTTTTCATAACTTGTTTAACAAAAAACATAGAATGACTGTGGAAATCCCTGATTTAAATCTTGTAAACATTAGATAAAATATTTTATATATTAGAGTGAAATATTAGGAGGAATGTGATATGATTTTAAGTATAAAAAAGGGAGTGCACGAGGTTCATTTTATTTCAATTCTGGATTTTGATATTGATATGAATAAAGTAATATCAAATGCATTAATGAACCCAAGATGAAAAACTGAAATCAATGAGGATAACATCATTGGGGATAAAAATCACTAGTGTATATAAGTACACTAAGTACCTATAAAAATAATTCACCCATGTCATATGTATAACAAAATAGTTTTATGATTATTCAATGGATGAATATTTGATCAAAAGGATGCATTAATAGAATAAAAAAATATGGATGAATTGATCTTCATATATTATTTTCAGTCTAGGGGAATAAAAATTCACTGAGTCCAACTGTCTCTTTTGTGACAAACAACATGAATAATACATGGTGATTCATAATATTGTATGCCTTGTGTGCCATGGATACACCCATATTGAATGTTTCATTGAAGGTAAAACACATTCTATTATTTTATTGTTAAAAATATATTATTTTATATAATGGGTAACTTAGGGTTCAATGGGAAGAACAAATAATAATATACAAACAAATTTCTCTATTTTAAATGAATATTCAATACATAATATAATAAAACACACCCCATTACAAGTAGGTTTAGTTTATTTAGAGACTCAATTTAAGTCAAACTTATTAGACAACATATTAAGAATCTACATAATGTAATATTCACACATGATTCTACAACATCCCTAAATTTTATAATATTATTCACCATAAACAATTTGATATCGTAAAATTATTTCTTAACACACAACACCATGGATTACAAAAAAACTAAATATATTATATAAATATTAATATTCAAATGTGTCAACTCAGCCATAGTATTGGTGAATATAAAAATGAGTAATCACAGTATAAAATAGATGAAAAAATTACACACTCAATAATTCATTTTTAATTAATGAATTATAAATAATCAGTAATTTTTAGTTTATTCATTTTATAATTCAAAATATCAATTTAATCAATAATTATTTTTATTGCATTTTGTTCATGGAAATTATAATTAACTAATAAAAATATTAAATATATTATTTTCAAAAATCAATATTTTGTTTGAAATAATAATTTCAAAATTATCTTAATGTGAATTTTTTATAATTCTATAAAAAGATAAATTTTACGATTAATGGTGAAAAAATGATTTTTATTGAAAAATATCATTTCAATAAATGAATTTGGATTGTTACATTTTAAAAAAAAAATTTGTTATAAGAATCATTATTTACATGATAATACAATTATTTTTATTGGAATTATTTATATGATTAATTTTATAATAAGACATTTGATACATCAAAATTCTATTTTTTGAAAACTATTTTTCATCTAATTTTATGGGATTAATTTTAAATATATTTCTACTAGTTATGTGAAAATAATAATGGAAAATAAATTAAATACATGGAATTGTGGTGTTAGGATTCAGTAAGTGGGACAATTTTATTTTGGTAACTTCAAATAATAACCATTGTAATTATTTTTCATGTTAGTAAGGGTAAAACATGTAATATGGGGTTAAAACATTAGGTTAAGAATTTAATATTACAATAATTCATCTTTTTAACATATTTAAATTGTGTAGTTTCTCCATTCTGATCCATATCTCAAATATATGGATCCTTGGTGAAATTTTTATTTGATTATTTAGTTTATATTTTTTAAGGAAAATAGTAAATAAAAAAATTTAGTCTTCTGAATTTAATATATTGAAAACATTTACGTAAGAATTGAAAGATGATATGATTTATTATAAAATTCTATTTGAAAATTATCTTTTATATAATATTACTTCATTATTATTTTTTATAAATAAGTATAATAATTTATTAGGAAGCTCTAAAAAAATATTTATTCAATTAAAGGAAAAATAAAATAAATTATATTTAAAATATTCATAGTGGTAACAACTATAGTAATTATTGCATACAAATTTTTGTAGATTAATCTTAATTTTTATTAATGTTTCAAGGATTTATATTTTAATTCTATAAAATTTATGTCCAATGTCAAATTATATGAATAGTTCATAAAATGACATTAATAAAATATTTTGCTTAATATGATTTATTCAAATATTAAAAAATAATAGAAATTAATAAAAACGACAATAAATGTGATAAATTGTAAAAAATTTCATTAAATTCCCATTTATTAGATAAATGTTGCCCTATAAGTAAACGTTTAACACTTTATTATTAAAAATTCATTACCATAGATAAAATAAAAATTCATTAACCAAATAGTTAAATTGAATGATATAGAATAAAAAGATATCTAAAACTATCATAAATTGACTAGGGGATTATATAAATACCATATCATCTTTTATATTTGAATCCATTTCATTTCCGGGAGCATTTGGTATGAGTTTGACACATATTATGTATTAATATTTCTTATATTTCCAAAAAAATATATAATTGATATTTATCAATAAATTTTTTAAATGAATTAAAATTCAAAAAACCCATTATTCATTCAATTTTAAGTTGTATGGATGAATATATAAATATGTAATATTTATTTGAATGTTATCTTTTTATTGTCACATTCATGGCCCAAAATAGTAAAAAAAACATTAATATCAATATAATATTGAAAAAGATTATGATTTTTCTTAACATTAAGAGATAAGGGTTAAAATATACATGTATATATTTTATTAGATAATAATTTTTAAACAAATATGAATATTATATTATAATTATATCAATTTAGAACATTATTTTGATTATATTTAATTTATATTAATTTAATAAAATAATTAATTTCAATAATTCCCCTCCCCTAACATTTGAAAGTAAACCTATCACATAATTTTATTCATACTTAATTAGTCACATAGATCAATAAATACCATTAAAGTAATCTTTTAAACATCTAAAACCTTGAATTTTAGGTTTTAATCTTCTTAATAGACAACTATATTGGTCCATAAGATTAGATCTAAATGAAGTATTTTGAAGAAGAGTTACTCAACATTACTGACTCTACCAGATTTCATTCGTATTATATATCTTAGAAATATGTATTACCAATCATAAAAAATAACTCTGGTATAATAAATGTATATATATAAATATGTTATCATAACTATGGTAAATCCATTTTCCATCTCTTTCCTATCCAAATTAATGTAGAAGCATCCCTCGTGCATACAGAATGATTACAATCTCTATATAGTGGTGTTATTTTTTTCACGACATTACATGGATAGTTATAAATATCAAATAAGTTGTAATATAAAATATTAATGAAATAATTTTGATTATATATTAATAATATCATTTACTCATTCTTCTATTCCAATCTATTATAAAATTACAATGTCACTCGTATGTACGTGTGGACTACCACCTCCCTAAAGTAATGGAATTATTTTTAAATTTATGAATTACATGGAAGGTAAGAAGGATATATTAAATGAATATTTATGAAGGTTTTTTAAAATAATTATTTTAGGGTGGTGAATTATTATTTACCATTTTTTATTCTATATATCAAAAATTAAATACAATGTTCATGTGTACGTAGAACTTACATAATCCAGGAATAATGTAATTCATTTTTCAACATCTTAATTTTTATTTGTGAATAAATATATATGATTATATAAATAATATAATTAATATTTATAAATGAAGGAATTATAAACAATGTAAGAATACATGAAATTCAAATCCAATCATAATATAGAAAAATATGAAAGAGTTAACAATAATAAATAAAGATTTTGAAATTAAATTATTAATACATGATATTTGAAATGTTTTAAAATGGTCATATATGATATTAAAATGATGAATATGGTACCAGTATATAATTATAATATATTTAAAATAATAATAAATTTGATAATATGTAATTACAATTCACGTTTGATATAAAGTAAGTGTTTTTCATCTCACATTTGGTTCAATGAGATATATGCCATATTCATCACTTGATTCATTTACATGGGGTATTTAATATGAATTAGTATGTTATAAAATTAATAACATTATATCCATTGTATTTAACCTTTCACATTAATCCATTTCTTTCATGGGGGTTTTTATTCAAAATATTCCAATTTGGTAAGTGATTTATATTTCAATCACATTTTAATCAAGATGATGTATGCTAAAAAATAAATTGAATTTAATTATATGAATATTTTAAACTAATTCCAAATTATTTTATTATGATATTTTTATTTTAGAAAAATATATTTTTTCCTTTCATTTTCTATACATTAACCACTAAACAAACATTTTATGGAAAATAGAATTAATTTCTCTCCTCAGTAGAAAATTCCTTTTCATACATGATAATGTTTTCATCAAAATATTTTGACGAATATTTTCAATATGACCCTTGGATTGATCAGATTAATTTACAAAAATTATTTCATTATTATCTTTTCTTAAAATTGTATCGTCTTTCTATTTTATTGAAAAGTTTTTTTTATATTTTATCGATAACATAAAAATATTATTTGTTTTGACATACATGACATGTACAGAATTTCCCATTATCATGATTATTCAATGATTTGAGTCACACTTTACATGTTACGAATTTCATTTTAGTTAAATGATTTTATTTAATATTTGGGTCCTTTATTTCAATTTATGATTTCAATTTGAAAATTATGTTTTCCCCAATAAATTTTCAAGTGATATTATAAACTTATTTTCGACCATGAAGATAGTCATTCATGTCATTGGGTATTTAATCTAATTATATCATCTCTATTATTTTTATATATTATTTATTATGTTGTAGTTTCTATGTTCTATATTTTAGATTCAATATAGATAATTTATCACTTATAAGGAATATTGATAATGAATTGAATTGATATTTGAAAATATGAGGAATGAATTAGACAAACAAAGATGGGTGGGTACTGGTTATAAATAGACTATAGATTAATCAATATGTATTATTATACAAAATAGGTTATCATGATTTACATGCTGAGTCTATATGATCATGAGGTAATAGTTGTTAATTCAGTGTCTTTTTTCCCAAATAATCAAAATTTCATAGTTTAGAGGCTGTGAAAGAATGATAATTTATTAGATGAGAGGTCTAGACTATAAGATTTGTGATTTATTAACTAAAAGGAAATAATCCCGAATGTTTTTAAAATTGAATAAAAATCATTTAGAATTTAGTTTAAATTGTCCATGCGTTTTTTATGTAGATATCATACATTGATGGTGATTGAAAATAAGGTATTAATTGAGTTCTATGAGTTTTGTTTATCAATGCTCTAATGTAAATTATTCGTTATTTACTCAAGAAATATTTAACTATATGGAACCCTTACTGAAAACATTAGACCACCATTTTTTTTATTTCCCCTGAATATAAAGAAGGATTTTATGAATGGTATCATGGATTTACAAATTATTCACAGGCTTGGGTTTTTATAATTAAAATGAAATATGGGAATCAGGTATGTATCTAATTTTATATGTTCTCTAAAATGATGGATCATATAATGTTTGATTCCCATTATCATGTACCCATGTTATAATGTATTCATCGCCTCTTGGATAATGGAGTAGAGTTTATTATAGACATCCTCTTAAAATATCATACCTAACACCATTTTTTAAAACATGCGTATTTTAAACATAATAAATAGGGAGACAAAATAAGTTGTAAGTGTAAATATAGGATATAGTATTGAAATTTTTAATGATTGTATAATATTAAAATATTGGAATCAAAACATAATCAATGTTCATTGATATATAATTAGAGTATCATCCAAAATTAAACATTTTCAATACTAAAAATTTTTGGAGAATGAAATTACATTTAAAATAAATGAATTTTAAAGGAAACACACATATCCTCCTTATAGTGTGCTTATACGACACCTTAATGTACAAGAATCTCATGATTGTCCATGTAGCATGGGGGATTGACGTAGATATCCATATTGCGTGGGTTTATTATAAACCTATCAACTAAAAAACAAGAACCTACTTGTACAAAATATACCCTGAGTGTCTAGGAAGCGTGAGCCCCATTTGGAACCACACTAGTGCGAGGGAAATTAGTGATCCCTAGTTATGAGTGATAAGAACAGACATCCACCACAACCCAAGGTTCTAGGTTTATTATAAATAGGATCATATGGATCTGCATTTTAACTCACTAGAAGACAATTAGATATATCTATTATTTTCACACCCAATTACTCTAAACCATCACCTTTCATCGATTTATAAAAAAATAAAAGGTAATTTGAATGAATGTTGTGGTTATATTTCCAAAATGGGATAAAACACCAAGTACCAACACTATGAACCGCCCATCCCCATTCAATAAAAACAATGCATAATGAACATTACATGGCTCAAAACATGGGATCCAATCATTTAATAGAACCCGATGAGACCCTTTGAGGTCAGAAGGACACACCCTAGAATAGTTACATAAATTTTTTTTCACATAAGAAGTCAACCCCAATACTCCCATTTATCACATCGGTGAGGTACCACATAGTACTCATACGTGTCACGAGGGTATGGTACCCTTATTTATCCTATGTATCACATGGTTTAATCTTCATCTAGCAGCCCCAAGAATCACCTGTATGAAATCCAACCAAACTCTCCAATGTATGTCCTCGGTGGAGCACCCTATGTTTGGTGTCTCATTCAATCAACGGTAGGTTCCTCTCATTGGGAATCCCATTTGAAGGAAACCATCTCCAAACCTCCACCGAGGCTCCCATATTTTTTTAATTTTATTATAAAACTGATCATCCAATCTCCCATTATGTTTTCCATTCTCTCAGTAAATGTTTTATTTTACATTGATTTCATAATATGTATGGTCCTCAGTGTGGTTAAAATTTTGGCATCCCTCGGTTGTGAGGACCCGAAATAGGCATGAATTATAAGGGATATATCTAATTTAGATTATGTTATGAACCACACTAATTTCACTTTGATGAGGTCTAGTGTTGTATCCTTTCCCCTACCTCTTAGGAATTTGGGGTTGTACATCCCATATAGAGTAATCCACTACATGTTTATGAAGGAAATCATCTGAATTACAAACCCTACACCTCAACCACTAGTGGATGAAAGATATTTTAAATTCTTCTATATCATCTAGTTACACATGTTTCCCACATAAATCCTAAGTCAATTATAATTGTAGTTTAGTGGTTATTTTATCAATATAATGATTAAATATTACGTTTGTACTCTCTATTAGCTACAATGACCATATTAAGAATTATGTTGCATTTGATTCCCATTCCCATGGGAAACATAGGAAATCTACCTAAATTTAAAACCCTATACCATCATTCCAAAATCATTATTTTCTTTTTCCATATTATTTGTATGAATAAACACTAACCTAGAGGTCCATAATTGTTTTGTATCCAATTATCTTATCATCAATGAACCATACTATTTGTGAAATCTATTCTACAAGAGCTATATTACATTAAATATTAACTCGATCTCATCGTGTAATATATGATGATAGATTATCTATAAAAGGGATGATCATGCATAATTCACACACCATCCTTCCCTAGAAATATTTACCCATGGAATCTTAGTGGCATAATTTTAAATTACAGGGTTTGTTTATTAATACATGACCATTAAAATATATGAGGTGTCACCTGATGTGAAACTGAACTACATGGTTTTTGATTCCTTTCACAATGATGAATTGGAATCCCATATCATGGGCCTCAACCCTACAAAAAAATACTCCCACTATATCCATGAATGATAACAATTTATAGAGTGTCAAATTATAATTCATGAAATGAAAATTCATAAGTATAATGTGTTAATATGAAAATAACATGATGGCTTGGATAACCTATAATATATACAAATGATTTCATTGATAGATAATAATTCATACATATAAGAACTCCAATTGATAGAGATCCCATGAAACATATAGATGGATACGCCCATATTTAAATATCAATTATTTCAAATGGGAAGGGTGAAAAATAATATTTTGATATTTCATAATGGATTCACAAATATGATTTTAATTTATAAGAGAGTCACATAGTAGGATTTAATTCTCCCAAAATGATATGATGAGCTTGAACTCCCATACTCTAGGGAAATTTTTATCCCTATGTTCTCTTGGAAAAAATTTCAACAATAAAAAAAAATATTGTAAATAAGGGCTATACCAGGTATAAGGGGACAATTGGAATTTTTTATTCCAACAAAATCCCAATTTGAATCAAAAAGTTATTAAAATAAAAATGGTAAACTAATAAAAAAAATATAGTGAAACCATATTCAACCCCCACAATAAATCATTTATCGTCTATTTTTTTCAAAAAAAGGTCATCTGGATGAGAAAGCATTTATGAGCAAAAATTAAAATTTTCTCCAGGTGTCAGTCAATTTCATACACCTATAAAGATAATGTGATTTGAACATGGATTCAATAAAGAAATCAATATTGAATTTTTTTTACTTGTGACTCTTTGAAAAGTTTCATTGTTTTTTGTTATTATCTACCATCATATATGTCAATTGTAACTCCCTTTAATCCAAGATTTAAAAACAACTTCAACAACTAACATGCACCATGGATGTCATAAAGAATAGATCCTTGTTTTGAAAGAGTATAACAACAACCACCGAACTTTCCCAATGTATGGTGTCAAATGAATTATTCTAGGACTAAAACACAAATGATACTATATAAACAATGGAGGGTGACCATGAAACCCTCCAAGGCATGACACCCCGCCAACCATGTTCATAGAGATGGTTGGTGGTATAGAAGAAGTCAAAATCAATCAACATCTCAAACCATTTTGTATCTGTTCCCAAAAAACATCGAATTACACCCATCACAATGGGAGGTGGTATGGGAGGAAATAAATTAACTCATTATTATTGTATATGATTCATGTAAAAGGGATAAATTTGACAACCATTTCCACCAATGCCACATAAGATTAGGACATCATCATGATTGGGAGTTACCCCATGAGCTCTTGTTCTAGTCACTTAAACCTGGGAGGCCATGATACCCATCAAGTTGTGTAAATCAGATGATTGGAAATATGACCATATCCCACTTCACTATATATATGAAAAATATATATTTGTTTTTCCACTTGTGAGAAGTTTCAGATTTTGGCCTACATCTCCCATGACTACAAACTCTGTTTGGTAGCAACTGGAGAAAACTATCAAACAATTACAATAGAAAATAGGGGGGAGTCTCATATCTCTTCCCCCAAACATGATGAATGTCAGTATATAACTAGTTTCTATGGACTGTATAATTTTTTATACATCAATTTTACAACCATATAATGGTCATATATTCTCATTCAGGATATATAACTCACTCACCACATCTAGGAAATGATGGAGGGAAGGAAATCAATTCCTACTAACAATCTATAGTCCTAAATGTATATAATCACCACAACATAAGTGGGTAGGAGTTTGGAATGAAACCCTCCCTGTAAATTAGAGTTCTCCTTAAATATAATGTCACTCAATAGTTTTCACATATTCCTTCTCTCATAGATGAGGTTCATCAAAAAATACATGATAAAAGTATAGAAAGATCATGGGTACACGACATTCATCTCAAGAATAAAAAGTACCTTGTGGTGGTCAATCGATGATTGGAATATATTCCTATAATATCCCTAGAAAAATGTCATAAAATTAATGAAATAGAATAGCATTCACTAATGAGTGTTCCATAATATGAATTTCATTGTATACAACACACAATTCTATCCATCCAAAAGAGTGAATCCATAAATATGTCTCAACAATGTTTATTTGAAAATAAAGAGTAGGTCTATTACCTTTTTGTAACCATCACTAGTTTTCTAGAGGCCATCAAGAATCAATCAATGGTTTCCAATGTTACATATAAGACATTAATAAATTACAGAAGCAATATCCAAAGGTGAGAAGGTACCCCATGAAACGTTTTTAACTGTAGCTCTAGAATTCCTCTGAAGAATATTTTCCATGAAGGATTAATTTTATGTGTCAATTTTATTGGTTTTATAACTCATATATTTATGAGATCTATTTATCCCTCCCAATGGTATGAAGACAAAACAACAATAATGTCATACCATTTTTATCATCAACCCTGATGGTCTTATCCAATAAGTATGATTCAAAATTTTTCCCTGATTTTATTTCATATGTATAATTGTAGTCCACCCGATTATGGGACTCTCTAAGAAGGCCCTTCCAATAGTGATATTTTATTTTTAACTGGATTTCATCATCTTATATAATTAATTTTGAGGTTGTTATCATATAGTGAGGTGCTTTATAAGATGAGTCAAATCATCAATGATGCCACATTTTTTATAATTGATATTATATTTCAATAAGTAAAATAATTGTGGTAATGATCACACAAAGAGCCACCCTTGAATCAACATCATTTTATACGAGTGGATGAGATTCCTACCCATATTGTTGTATAAAATAAAAAAATACTGGGAAATTCACCTGTTAGATAGATCAAGAGGAGGGACCCCCCACTGAATATGTTGATAATAAGTAACTAATGTGGAGAAAAGTTTCAATATATAACATATCAATCATGTTTTGTCAATTATACACGCCAAAAAAATAGATTTATAGAGATTTAAATAGAGAAATTGATGTGTGAAATTTTAACATATCTCAGGATAAAAATTCATAAGAAGATTTTTAAAATCATGTCTTACAGAAAAATATATAAACAGTGTCAACTAAATATAAGAATATATTCGTCAAATTTAAAAGACATCCATTAGTTATTCATGAATCATGAAATTAAGAAAAAATAAGATGATATCTAATATGAATTCCTTAACAATTTATGAATCCTATGATAATTAATTAATGGTGTCACATTACTCATTTATATTATGGGATGGGGTGAACACTGCTAGTTTTATTTCACCTCAATCACTGATCAATAATGTGAACCTAAAATTACATCATGTAATGAAATTTATACAAAATGAATCTTTGAATATTAATATACACATGAAATATGTAATGTTTATTATGATTTAATGTTGATGGAATCTAAACTTTTTAATTATTTATGAGAGGGAGTCCTTTAAAATTATTTTTAATGAATATTAGAACATTGAGAGAGATTCCCACATAAGGGAAGCAATTTTTTAGAACAACTGAGGCCTTCAGAATAAAATGATTCATTTGTAGACTACAAGTCCATCGAGAAAATTATCACATGAAGGGTTGGGTGGTAAATTTAGTAGCCACAATAGTTAAAACTATGACCATATTGGAAAAGAACCATCTCACAAGGCATTATCCAATAACTTTATTAAAGACTACTAAATCAAGAATGATGGAATCAAGAAGATGGTCAAGGGGAATTCCAATGCACATGTCAGGGGGTATTTTCAACTCAATCTCAACCTAAATAAAAATGGAATTTTCCAATTTAGGTAATTTATCATAAAGAGGAAACATCCAGTATTCCCTATCTCATGTCCCAGTTTCACCATTGGTGATGAATTTGATGAAACTATAAGGGTATTCCATTCACATCACTCTTTACTAAGAGGATGTAATAGAATTCTTGACTGGAATGATGATTCAAAACATTGAATTCAAATAAATGTAATGTATCAAGGGTGAAACATCTCTTGAATATCACTACTCGGGTAATTGATATTCCTTGATCAACTGACCCTCCATTGATTATTGTACTAAGGAGATACCTGCAAATAATAATGAAACATTGAATATCATTATAATCACCCATAAAGAAGATACGAAATATTATTAAAATGAAATGGAACAAGAGGATTATTCTTCTATTTGTAATATATCCCATACTAAAATAAATGATGAATTTTTTGAAAAAAATAAAAACTAACTAAACTTATAGTTTTTCTAATTAATTCTTAGCTACCACTCCCTCAAAGAACATAAACCAATGAAATGGGAAATAGTGAGGCTACATCTCATCCTGTACATGAATGAGTTGAATCCCTTACATTAGGAGATATGTTCAGTAAATATGAGATTCAAATTCATGAAATGAAGAAACTAAATTGAGAAACAGTTAAAGGATATATCCCCATGGAATAATTTTTTCATATAGAGCCTCATCATACTCACCCAATGGATTTAAATCAATAATGAATGATCATCTTGATAAGTAGAGTAGAGTGAAGTTATCTTTTCACCATACGATCAAGAAATTGAATTTACATGGATCCAAAGTGGCTAGATATGAAGAGTTCTTTGGGTTAGGGATGCAACCATAACAATGTTAGATTGATACACAATGGATTTATCATCTAGGATAAAAAAAAGAAAGTAAATGAAGAGATAACATGGATAACCACAACTTGTTTTCCCCTGATTCAGTATCCCTATTAGTATGACACCCCCTAGATCTTTTCGTAACCATTGTGTCTCTGGAATCCAGATTGGAAGCTATAGAATGATGTAATATGATTAGTAAAAACAAAGAGGAATCATTACACTTAATTTGTACATGCAACACTTCATCCTTATTATGTTTGGGAATATGATATTCCCAATATAAAATGGATTAATGGTTCTATAATAGAATCTATTCACTTTTGTCTTTATGTGGTCCCAAGAAGAAATTTCATGACCAATAAGAATCCACTAAACTCTGGTATTTCATTAATACCATAGAGTTAAACACCATTACATAGTATAATAGTTTTAAAAATAGATTATTAAATGGGTTGTAATATATTCAGACAACATATCACTATCAATTTAAATCAATGATGTAAAAGATAACAGTCTTCAACCGCTCAATTTTCATGAAATGTGACAAAAATAGGGTTCTAGATTTTATCGCTTTGGTGGAGGGGTTTGATTTTCTCCCTATAATTGAAGATTTCTCCAGAGTACTTGTTGGGTATTTTCATTGAGAAACATTATGATGAGTTTTTAATGCCTCTTATCTCACTATTGTATACATGATACATTTAGGATACTGATATAGGTTCACAATGATTGTATGATTCCATTTTTTGAACTTGATCCACATCTCAACTTGTTTCATAAACTCATGGAAAGTTGTAAGGTATAGTGTGATGCAAGGATGTAACCATAAAACCCATTACTATACCAAATCTTACTCCAAATACTGCACAATATAAAATTTTGCCTCCCACAAAATGACAAAAATAGGAGCAAAATTGTTGTTGGGATGGGAGAATGTAGCAGAAAAATTTATAATTTTGTGATCAGATGAATAATGTATTCTCTTTCTGAGTTTAGAAGGTTACAAGTTACTTATTAAAAGAAATATAAAATACATTATAATGGTACCATATCCTATGATACCCGATCAAGTTTGTCTCAATGACCACCCAATTTATTTCACCATTCATAACATATTAGAGAAAACTGTCCATGATTTATATCTATAAATATATCTTGAAAAAAATTTAATGGAATGTAAATCTAGGAAACAAACTAGGAAATGTGGTCTGTGTTTATTTTTCCACAATAAAGGAAAAAGGATAATGGTAGAAAGTAACAAGTATGTGTGCATATAGGATCAATGATTGGATGAACTGAATAAAAATATATCAAACTCATGGTATCCTCATGGAATATATAAACAAAATATTATACCCCATGTTTCATTTACCATAGTATGTCTAACATCAATTGGGTCAAAAGCCTATATGGGATGATATTCTACGGAAAAACATATCTAGAAAATTAAAAATTAAACATAAAAATATGAACCCAAAACAAGAACCTAGTTAAAATTAACTCTCTCACACTTCAAGCCACAAGATATAGGGTTATGGTAACCATACAACTAAATTATATCCTTATCAAATGAATAATTTATCTTTGGTTCTATTAACATTATATATTTAATGGACCTTTGTTCTTACAATGAGTATAGTTATGAACAATAGTTCCTTAAATATGAACTGAGAACCATTAAAAGAATCCATAGATGGTGTGTAGGTAGGGGAATAGATATTATTATATAGAACCATAATTTTGGAAACATACCCAATATATATGTTTATATTACAAAAAATCATTGAAATACCCATCACAGATCATAGAAATAATAGATAAATGTGGAATATTTTAGTTATTTCTTTACAGGAATGATCATTTTTAGGTTTTTATAGAATGCGTGAGGTATTATCATCAGCCTAAGTGGGTGGTTATTACATGATTATGTATTAAAACAATATTATAAATTACCTTAACCTATATTCAACCACTTGAATTTTATAGCCTAGAATCATTAGGCCCTAAACCGCTAGCTATGGAGAATCCCCCATGGGGAATCATATTCCTTTGGGTGAAAAATAATAAATCCTAAAATATATGGATACATTTTCTTCCAAACGATAAACCTTGGATGCTACTACATTATCATAGGATCTATAAGATTCAATTTTTGTGTCCTTGTACAAACTACAGGGGTTTTAATCTAATGTAATTGCTTCTGATATATTTCATGCATATACTATCCCAATAGAGAGAAATGTGATTATAAAATTCACTGATTTGGATAAAAATTCTATTATACAGGGACACATCTAACACTAGTATGTGTTTGGAAAATTGGATAAAGTTAACATCTGGAAAGTAGTAATTGATAGTTCATAATGATTCATACCCATTCAAATCGGAATGGTTTATCAGTTGGTATATAGGGAAGATATATTTTACCCATATCATTTGATACCTCAAGGATACAACAATATTGAATAAAAACACATTTGGTTTATTCATAGTTATGGTGAAATTTTGGGATATAGTGTCTCGTTATAAATTCTTGGTTATCTAGAAGGACACATCCTTCAACACCCTACATGGACATCTTAGGTTTCACAATCACATGGTGATCCCTTAACCATATAACTAATGCATAAATTAATGAACTATTTGGAAAATAGGGACTTACAGGATGATAAATCACCATTTGAATATTCTGAATTTCAAACCCTCGATGGAATATTTTTCCAGAGGTAAGGGAAACAACCAATGACTGATGATATTCATTAGGATACTAACCCAAATTGTCTGTAAATGTCCTCAACAAACCTATTCGAGGTGTGAATTCATGAATATGTGCATCCCATCAACCATGTTGAAAATGGGAATTTCATTTTTTGGAATTTTCTTTTCAAATCACTTCATATCAATTATATAAGATGAACTCTCCAACAATGAAAACATATTTAATCCTCCCACATGTGGAAACACTTCAGGAAAATATGCACTCACTATATCAACACAAAAAAATTGACCGAACATCATCAGATTAATATTAGACAATTATAGTGTCAACATAAGGAAATGGAAGTACCTATGCCTAGGGGTATACGATTATTTATCTCCTATATAACACTCTATATTCCCATTCATCACACATCCATATTGATGAAAACGTGGATTAAGAGTAAGATGATGAGTAATAGGATGTTTAATGGTAATATTTCATCAAAACACTCCTCTAGTATTTTAGGAGGGTGTCTCTATCTATATAGATTAAATATAATGAATAAATCTTTGTTCATAAGATATTACAAGGGAGATTTTAATATGCATGTAATTATCCCCTAAAAATATAAAATATATATATATATATGCCTCTTTCTAAAAAATATAATGAAATGTGTTCTCAGTAAATTATATAAAAAATGAAACACATTGATCCTGATGTGTCCACCTAACACATGGGTCTTTCAGAAGATCACCAGGTCATAAGAAGGATTCTAGAAGAACCATCCACCCACACTAAAAACCACAATGTAAATGTTGTTAAATTAATTAGGAAGGACATAATTTTGGTAGTCCATTTCCTTAAGTGGATCATGAATGTTGACTGAGTTATGAAGATAAATAGTAAGATTTATTTTTTTATCCACAATAGAGTACTCACCTGAGACATTAAAAAATATGATTTCACAATTTTGATCACAAAACATCTAATCAATGTGATCACCATATATCAAGATATGTCATTTATGCATGAAAAATCAGGATAAAACCAAACTCAAAATGATATTTAAAGAGGATGAATATAGTACCTCCGGGGTATCGCATGGGGTATATTTCTATTGTGATATTCTATTTGGTCTAGACAACTATTATGTTATATATTAATATATCATACATTATATCTTCATACCATTATTGGGGAACTCCATCGAGTACTACATCGATGAACTTGTGGGGAAATATAGGTTGTTTTTATCATATTAATGGTCTATAGAATGTTTTAATCATGATGTGAAAAAATATCTTGGAAATTTTCCGCATGAAATTTTATTTTTGTGTTACTATAGGAAATGATCCTGAAATTTTAGGGTTCTATTGTGGAATAGAAGTTTATCCCAAGGGGACTAAGCCTATGCTTGACAAGTCAGACTCTCAAAACAGAAATGGGTTTAGAGAACTAAAAGGATAACATCTCTATATTTGACAAATTATATCATATATTTTGGGAATGTTTCATCCCATCAGCATGTTAATAAAACTGAGGTTACATTGAAAATGGAATGAAGACTACCAAGAAGTGTTTGACAGTGTCAATGTATACAACTTGAGTCCATTAGTGATCATGATACATGTCTATGGAAAGACACTCAACTTATATGTGATATATTTCATGTGATTAATTTTTGATATCCTCATCTAAAATAATGAATACGGGGATGAATGAAGTCACCTATTACAGCATTGAAACCATGCACAATACTGAGATTCTTTATCTAGATATTAGGAAGAACTGTTTTTCATTAATCATTATAGATTTGAAATTAAGGCACTGCATGGATCTTCATGAGGTATATTTTATTTATTAGAATGACCCTCCTGAATATATCCTCAACCATCCGATGAGGACTGGATGTTTATCCTAGTGGGAAATCATAATGAATTAATTTTTCATTTGGTACACACTTTATAAAATGATAAAATGTCGGAATTTATAAATGTTTCGACTAGATAATCCTTCAGTAGATAATATTTCATTGAATAAAAAATAGAAATTGAGTAATTATTCTTCATTAATTCCCCTTATAATACATGTGTGACTTATTTCAATCAAATATCTAGAATTCCAAAATGAATCATTTTTGAAAACCATAGGCTCAATAGGTTCAGTTTAGGATTTATTCTTATAACATATACAAAGGCAGTATTTTATTATTTTATACTATTTTCAAAATGCTTCACCAATTGTGAGGTTGAATAAAATTTTGTCATTGTTGATATATAACAAAAATAAATAATACTGGTGGTTTTCTTGAATGCCAAAATACATTCAGAGTTAGTAATCAAGAATGTTAACTCTGATTTAGAAATCAATGACGATGATAGGATCCCCTTTCATGACTATATATAGGTGTTCATGGATGATTATACCTTTGATACAACATTGACTCATATCCCACATTTTCAAAATTATCAGGCTGAGAGTTTAGAAAATTTATGTACAAATTTAGTAGATTTAGATAGTGATGAAATATTCATAATCATTGTACAAAACAAAATTATGTATCCACTAATTCATAAGAAGCATGGATGAGATGAAGGATTTCAATTATATTTAGTAACCCTGTGATCCTATGAATGGTAAGATTACTATAATTATGGACTACATCCATTGTGAGACTCTTGCATCAGTTAGTGTCGTGAAACAGAATATAAGATGGTGGGTATTTAACATCGTCATTTTTGAAAGCATATATTTTTATAATATTCATTATAAAATGGGATTTAGTATAGTCCTCCTCAATTTTATTTATGAACAAAAAACAATTTCCCTAATGAAATACATCCATTCAGGAACATGTGGCACCCATCACTCTGGTAGAAATATTCCTCACCATATTAGGATCCTTAGGAACATCTAGCCATCAACGAATCATGATTTATCACAATTCACCAAAATGTGTAATTTTTATCATGTACAAGACAACATAACCCATCGTAACAAATTAGGTTGAAAACAAAAACAAAATACACATGGCAATTTTACATAAGTGAAATTGATATTGAGGGTCTATACCCTCATAATAAAACAAAGTACATTATGTATATTTTAAAAAAATTTGAATAATATTCTAAAAGGAATGAGGTGATACCTCAAAAAAAAAATTGAAAAAACAGTATCATAATTTTTTGGATGTACAATATCATTATTGGATTAGGTTTCACTCATATCTTATTGACCAAAAATAGCATAAAAGTCTGTTCTTATTAATTAAAAAGATTGTAAAATGATTATAACATTGAATCCAACTCTTCATCTCACTACTATACAGGGAAAAATTAACAGATTGAGGCATTCAGTAAGATCCAATAAAACAAAAAATGAAAACGATAGATATGCACAATACGTCTTTTCCAAATAAAATTCCACATGCATTGTTGGATTACCCAACTACATGTTTTAATTCTATGAAAAAACAATGTATTCATTGTTATATATAATAGAATCAATCATTTATCTATCGGCTCAATAAATTTAACTTTTCATTTCTATTTTTATCAGGTATATGAAAATTATATTTAATATAAATGGATAAATTAATTGGAATGTATTGATGATAATATATGACATACCATTAACCATTTATAGGTCCTCCGAAACTGATTAGCACAATCCTGTAATAATAAATTTCACATTTAATAATTCCTTAAAGTATAATTAGTTTCGTTCTATGGTATCTGATAATTCTTAGAAAGAATCCTCTAAATATTTAAAATGTGGTATGATACATTTTTATCCATAATGTTTACTAAAATGGTGAATTTCTAATGATTACTATGGATGGTGAGCATTGAACTCCCCCACCAATGAAATGTTTCTCAATTTATATTTCATGTGATCAATGGAAAATCAAATTTAATAAATGATGTCACACTGGGTAGAGAGGTTGTCAATGCATAACCTTAAAATTAGTTTACCCTACACTCATATTAATAAGATATTAAAATGCAAAACAATGTCATCAACACATTATGTCATACTGTAGTCTAACTATATTAACAAATCATAGGATTTCAAGTGATACAATCATTCAAATCCACATGTGACTAAATTTTGATTCCATACATGATATTATTTACCAAACACTAGGGAAGCTTCAATGAAGAATTCACAAACCATGATTTGTTTCCACTCCATGTGTTACATATGTTTCACTACCTCCTAATGTTAAAATTCAAGGTGATTTCTGATGTGTACCCCCTTAAAATTCACATATCTTGTCCTTGTTGAATGGTGTTAAATCTTTTATGAAAATGACATTTAATCATGTCCACATATATAAAATAAAAAAAATCATGATTCCTATTTCCACCTAATATGTAATTATTCGCAAATTATATAACCCCAGCAAAACAATAAAACAATTCAATATTACCTGTATGTTATTTAAATTGATGCATTTAATTTTCACCCAAAATCAAGTACGACATGATACGTATCCAAAAAATATAAATATAAATTATTGGAACATATATCTATCTCCAAAACATATGTTTTGAACCTAATAATGATTTTATTTATCAGTTTTTGAAAATTTTTAATACATTCACATCAAATTCTTCCTCTCCCGATGACGAAGTCACTCCAAACCTATTGACAGACCTGGTTGAAAGAACAAAAATGGAACACCATATTTTATTACTTTAAGATTTTGAACTGAGTGTTTTACTTCCATTTTATATTATTTTAGACAATGAATTATTTTTAATATTTCTTGAAATGACCACCATTCATGATGATGGTCTTATATTGGACCACTTTTGGTGATATCCTGATTCAACTCATATATCATTGAACTATATACATATTTTTTCATTTCAATTTTATATGTAGTCATTCCTATATTCAACATTTTACTCTAGATAAAATATGGTAAAAATATTATATCTTGTAAATAAACATGACTAGTGTTCAGAATATTTATAGAACAATGTATGGATTGATTCTCAGTTTAATGGGATACATTGTGATTCCTTCATCAAAAATTCTTGGACAAAATATATGGAAAAACCCCACTCACATATGTATCATCCAAATCTACGTAGGAGAGTAATTTTATTTATTTCCATTCATGTATAAACACATATGGTCAAAGCGGCATGAACATAAAAATTTTCTGCCATTTTTTATAGAAGTACGACAATAAATTTAGAGTATATATCTGTTATGTGTTCTAAAACCACAATGGGAATAACTATTCATGTCAAGTATTCATGATTACATTTTCATATAGACTTACTCACCCACCAATTTGTGGAAAAAATAAAAAACAATAAATTGTTGCAACCCTCTATCCCGACCAAATGATGTTAATCTATTGGAAAACATTCATCCCATTTGATATTAAACTACATGATTGATGTACCAATGATATGAAGTAAAACAATATTTAATATTTTCCCCTTCCTAAGAGGCCCATAATTCTTTATAATGGTCTCATACCACACCTATATAATAGAACAATATATTTCTTGATTCTCATTCCAATGAGATTCAAATAGATACCCAAATATCAAATCCTTGGATTAAAAGCACCATAAATATTAGGTTATCCATTCTCCTATATTTTACCATGATCCATGAAGGATATTCCAACCTGGGTTCCCTCATTTACAAGATTGTGAAAAAATTTCCAGTCTTTACATTTTATTTAGATCTTGGGAAGTAACATTACACACATTCTAAATTAATCATATTATAAGTGATCATTTCATACTCAAAAACCATTCATTCACATGTCATACATAGTGTCTTAGTAAATTTTTATTTTCATAACCTTTCCCTATATATTAGGTAAAAATGTATTCAACTCTATAATGGATCTTTTTTTATTATTCTTAATATTCCAATTGTTGATCTATATAATATGCCACAATTTTTCATATCAAACATAGGTACATTCATCCATAAGTTAAAATATTTTTATATATGTATGCCCTAGAAACATCATAAAATAATCATCTTTTCAAATATTGTCAATGGATTTTCCATACATACTTTTCCCATCCCATTTTATCAAATCTGAGATCCCTAAGATCATGGTTTATAATACTAACTCTTCGCACCAAATTAATGTCATAACATTATTAGTATGATTACCATGAATTTAAAAATGATTTGTTAAACAAAAAACGTACCTAGTAATTTAGGTTGTAGTCCAATTTGGATAAGTCCATGGCTTAATTTTTTATCACATTGAGCATGAATAATGTGGGATTAGAGATTTTGGGTGATTTTTTCCTATTATACGAATATGTTACTTCAAATCTAGAATCTAATAATGATTGTTTTCATGGAACATTAATTTTATTGGATGTTCATGGGTGGAAGACCGTAAATGGACTAACCAGGGTAAAATCAATGTGTTCCAAAACTCTATCCACCCAGTTATCCATTCACTATTACTTTTAAAAAAGGATACATATATAGGGGATCTTCTATACTATAATTTGGGATAATTATCCACACATGTTCATTCAATTTCCTATATTTGGTATAATAAACCCACTACTAGTTTTCAACAAACAATATGAACCTGAAATTATTGAAATATTACATTTAATTTATATGTCATTAAACTACATCATCTCTATCCATTACATGTGAAATAGAACTATTCCATCCTTCGATCCAAGCTTATGTGGACCCTTATTCATATCGCTGGCCACATACTACACTACAAATCCTTTTTTATAACAATTTGGGTGTGGATTCTCATGTCTATGGGATATGCAGAGATGCTCTGACCCCCCATTATAGGAAAAGAAAAAAATGTCAGTTTTCCCATCAACCCCAAACACAAACTCAATCACGACAAAAGAATCTAAACTTTTTCAAGGTTCCCTCATTGGTGAACTTGTGATTGACATAAAATTCCCAATCCTTGAATTATAATCCAGTTAAAATAGGTATATTTCAATCCATTATCAAATTAAAATATAAATTATTACTCTGTACTAGGAAATATTTTATTCATAAAAACACATCATGGTGTTGAGACATTTAAAACCTCATAATCCTCTATCTACTATTAGTGATAAGATAATCAAACTACTAAGATAATCTTTGAATTGAAAATACATAAAATTCCCAAATGTGACTCTATATAATACTCCCCAATTTGGAATGAAATATAGTGTAACATATATCCTTTGTAGAGTATCCTTTTATCTCTATATTCCTTGAAAACATAAATGAAGAAACTACTTTTTAAACATGGGTTGTGGTCATCTCCTACATACTTATCTAATGAAATATCATAAAATCTAGGATCCCCAAGCTCCTAACATGATACTTACCTACCCATATCCAAAAAAAATTAAAGCATTATTATCCTAAAATCCATTTTTGATAATTATTGTCACAATTCACGGTCAAATTTTTTTAACCCTAAACATTAGATTCATTATTCTGGATTACAGGGCTATAAACTATTAGTGGAAAGAGATATATTACATTCTAGGATAAATACCCAATAAGGGTATCCCTAGAAAACAAATTGTGTCTCAACTCCTTAGACATGTGACCCTCTTGTTCTAGAAAAATTTTGTAATTAGAATTGAAAATTAATAGAACTAGTAAGGTTGGGAACCCACAAAGGGAACCATAAACATCCATTTCCTACCTGCCTATTCATCTTTATATCAAAATTATGAAAAGGATAGATTAGTGGCTTTTTGGAAAAAAATTATGTAGGGTATATAATATATATTTATAAATAGTTAAATTATTTTCGCTAATCAACATGGACAAGGTAAAACAATTACTGCATTCCATAGTTCATATCATTGTAAATTGAAAATAATGACACATGAAATTCATTAATGTGAGAAAATGTCACAAACTAGGCCAATATACAATCCATGACAACACAAAACCTAGTATGTGGCATGGCCCGAAGGGTGTTCCCAATCCCCATGGTATGGAAACTATTGCCAAGAATCAATGAAAATATATGTGGGAAGGATTTCCGACATATAACCAAGACCAAATAAATAAACAAAACAACAGAGAAATTAAAAATAACCAAAAATGAATATCATATTAATAGAAAAAACTATTACCATTAGACGATACAATGGGATAAATAAAAAATCAATGAAAATAAAAAACCACTACCAATGAAATATCTGTGTGACCATAATGTCACAACCATCCACAAAACTGAACCACTCCAAGAGCTAGCTCGGACTAAAGAACCAGAAAAGGAGCAACATCTGAAAAATAGTTCCGGTATACCAACACTGAATGGTTCGAGTTGGGTGTGAGCTACACATCTCAGTATTCCACTAATATAGAATCCATTCATTTCGATTCTTGAAATCAATCCACTACCAATAGTTTGAAAATAATCTATGAAAATATGGTTCTCAAATTTTAATAAAAAATAACATATTTTTTCACATGTAAAATATAACACCACCGCCATAATTTTCAAAGAAGATATCATTTTAGAAGAAAATCCCAAACCAATAACCCAAGCACACAATACCAATTTGTGCTAAAAATAAACAAATAGTTTATTCTAAATACAAAATTAAATAAATTTATACAAAGAGTAACCATGGGAATTTCATAAACATCCCTAGAGTAACCCATGAACATTCCTAGTTTAGAACCACCTACCAGCCTATGATGGACCTCCCTAGTCTATAACCAACTATCCACCCACAAATGAAAAATTTAGTTGAAAAACCCACCTAGACTATCAAAAAATACATGGGGTACCAACCCATGTAATTTGAGTTAATTTGAGACTATCACGTGATACTCTAAAAGATTCCAAGGAACCCATGGTAGTACAATTTTGTGGAAGTATGATGCCCTCTCACAAGTGATTAATCTTACCAAATATTACTAGACTTTTTTACCACAAACACAAACTCCACACATATGATAACCCATAAAGGGTAATCCCCCATATTGAGATTCAAACTATATATATAAATATCATGTCATCAAAGGTTCCTATCCGGCTATCACAAAAAATCAATATTCAATACCTTTATAAAAAAATTTTTATTTTTCTAAACCGGTATTTAAATTTACACACCCAAAATCATTTTCCAAAAAATTTCAAAAGCAAAGAATTTCAAAATTATTGTGAAATAACACTTCCACAGGCTCTTTACAAATGGCCTTTACACCAAACATTAACCCAAAAAATTCTCAATTTTTAATGGACCTTTACCTTCCCTAATCTCTATCTATAAAATATTTCAAGGCCAATGATGCCAAACATTAATGACCATATTCAATGTTACATTTTCAAATTTCTTGATCCAACACATTTCCTATTTGGAAATCATGAAACCATTTTAATGTTAAATTAGGAGGAAGGGGGGATGAGAACATTTAAAGGTATGTGTTATTTGAGTTCCATATTCATTTCAAATCACCTCCATGGGTTAAATTCATAGGCCTATGAATGTTCCACATACAATGGCACACGATGAGTGTCAAAGAAAAAAATAGAAATCATTTCATCACCAAAGTCACGACATTGTTTCTAATCAAAACCCAATAATCCCATTTAATTACATAACATAATAAACCCTTCTAAAACCATGAGAATAATTTTATATCATTTCTAGTACATTTTTAGGCCTTAAAAATTAAAATATCACCCAAAAAATTCCACATACACAATTCAATAGTTTAAAAAAAATTCTAAGGGACACCACAACCCAATACACAGAATATCTCTATCAAATAGAATTAGAATTTTATCAAAAAAATTTGTATATATAAACATTATCATAAATACGAAAGCACTTAAAAACACATTTTTAATAATATCTACAAAAAATAATACCATGAAATAATCTAACTATGTTCATTATAGAGATGAGAATCATGTTAACAAATTAAATTGAAATCATTCAAGCATAGAAATATTTTTTGGAAAGGAATGGGATACAAAAACCTTCTTCAATGTTATACTAATTTAATATAAATTACAAAGAGGTGTGAACAATTATTGAAATACCAACTGAACACCCTAAAATCCAAAAAAACATAACCCGCACATAAACCATCACCATTAGGGTTCATCCAATAGAGAAACCCCACAAGAAAACTCCAGGAAACCATTAGATGAAGAGGGAATGGATAGATAAATGACTAAAAACCCTAAATAAACATTGGAATCGATGGAAATTCTCTAAGGAGGGAGAAAAACCAAAGGAAGAGGGATCTTGGGACCCCTCCATGTGCCAACATTGACCAAGTTGGTGTGGAGCTAGTTATGGGGAAATAAGGGGAGAGGGTAGAATATAGTTTTTAATATTTTAATTCTCTCTACCAATTGAACGGTTTGGACACACAGTTTACTAAACCATGCTCCAAACAAGCAGTAGCCACTGCCAAAGTATGAATCGACTGCATGACCTACCATCATGGTTGGGCCAACATTGTGCAAAAAATGTGGTAGATTCATCCTAAGAGATGACCGACCACATGACCAGAATTCATGGATTGACCGAACATTCTCAAACTGGGTGTCATTTTCTGTACACCTCGAGTAACTTCCACCTGGTTATATGGGTTGAACCTTATGGATTTCACTATGTTTTTGGTTCCCATTCATAGGCCAAAAATGCAACAAAACATCCAAAATTGGGAAATTTTACCTGATAATAAAACCTATAATAAACCATAAATATCATATTCCAAATCAAATAATATAATAATGGAGTATCTGAGGTTAGGGTGTGAGAATTATCTCCCACCCAAAAACATTTCCCCCCTTAAGTCCCCAATATGAATGATAACCAAAACTCGAGTGCTTGCCCGATAAAAACCGAGGGATACCCGTAACCTTGAGGTGACCATTAATTACATAGTTCTAACCCAACCGATCAAGAATAATAAACATCATAAAAATGAGGGGAGAAAACGAGGGGGTTCTCCTGACCAGAAGAATACAACTAGATTGAGAATTTCAAATCCCAAAAAACACATTACAAGCTTAAATAAGAATCCCACTATAAGGAAACCTGCTAAACCAGGCACTCGAGACCAAAATTAACCTCCCCATGAAATCTAAAAAACACCCACACTGTAAACACAAATTGGGGAACTCCCAACCCCACCTCCCCTAGAATTAGAAATCTCTAACACACACTAGTCTCCCAACACATAGGGAATTTCCATATAATGAATCTGATCCAAAATTAATTCCAACCATAATCTAAAACTCTACACTCTGAAAGACATAAAATTTCCAAACATGAATAACTGAAAATTAAAACTAGAACTAACTCACCCAAGGTTTATGCATACTCAACGAAGAATGACCCATTTAAACATATACATTCAGACAGACACAATCATTTAAGTTAATATAGGAGAATTCGATCACACATTTCTACAAAATGATAACCATACAATAAAAAAATTAACAGAAAAAGTGTGAATGCCACTACATTTAAATGATAAAAATACTATAACCAAAAAAATTTAACATGGAAAATTTGAACATCATTACATTCAAATGGTAAAAAAACCCAACTATGTTTTTCCATACACCCCTGAAAAATTATGATTGTGAACGAGCATCACTCTAAGGAAAACGGGAGCCCTAATTAAGGAAACATCTATTTCCTCAATATTAGGAATTAAAATTTTCTGATCACAATGAATTAAATGGGTGATTATTCATATAAAACATAACAAAATTTCATATAATGACGAAATAATGGAAGATCTTTGGAGGGATGTGATAAGAGGACTTCAAACGGTTGAACTAGCCACACTAGTGGCACACAAACCAATGGTCTGACTATCTGAAAGATAAAACCCATGAAAGAGACTCCTCAGAAATAGGTTCCCCCACCAAACCCTTCTATAAAAATGGGTAACCATCCTGAGTTACAAGAGACACAGGTTTTCCAACATCATATGGTCCAGATACCAACTCAACTAAAAATGATTTTCCTAATAACTTCTCAAAATGATGATACTTGGAAGAGAGGAATCACTCCTTCATATGTTGATAATACCCCCATGAAAGGAAAATCCTTCATCATATTTTGTGACTACACCTCTAAATAGTAGTAATCTTGTTCCTTGAAATGATCAACATAGGCATTCAAAATCCACTAACTTTGCTGAATACCCATGTGTTCATACCTTTTCTTCATACTAACCCCCTGATATAATCTAGTGAAAAAGTTGGACATATAACCCTCCCACATCATCCAAAATTTCATTGATGGTGGGAAAAAACTCACATTAATCGAATGGTGGAACCTCAAACATACCAATTATAGCATGAACTCTAATAGCATCGGGAGTCCCAAACAATATAATGAACTTTTCGACCTCCAGAAGCCACTTCACCGCCTATAAAGAATCATTATAAAGGATAAGAAATAATAATGAAGAATTATAATATTCTTATGACTCATCAAAAACATTAGGGACCTTTATGGGGAGAATATTCTAATTAAAAAAGGAAATATAAATCTAAAAATAGTATCAGCCCAAAAAAAAGTATAAAGGTTCACCCCGAGAAAAAATGATAGACTTAAAAACCAAATAAAACAAACAAAACATTGTATTTTATTTTCAAAAACCACAATTTTTTAAAAAAATCATTCAAGGCCCACTTTAAAAATATGAAATCTATTTTCCTCAATACAATATTCCACAATTCAATAAAGATCCACTCCCGAATAAATTTCCACTCAAATCCCAATTCAATGAAAAACCAAATCCAAACCATTAATTTAAAACACTCACCCATGGAACCATATGAATTGACATATATATTTCCATCAATATCCACTTAAATTATCAACTCCCACATGAAAAAATGATCTTTCCACACATACCGACACACATGTTAACTTTCATAAGGAGTAATAAGGGTCACTCTTAGAATTTCATTATCATAACCAAAGTGTGTAAAAAATCTCAATCCAAAACATTTTCATTTAAACCCAATTATTCACATCCAAAACCATTGGAAAGGAATAATTTTCTTTTTCAAAAGAAATTTTAATTTCAAAATCAAAACATAACAACCAAATAAAATCAAAACATAACATTCACATACAAGGAACAACCAAAATGGACGATAAATATCGAATAATCGGAATGTGGAATTAGTGTCTATACCTAACATGGTGGTATTGAAGTGGGAAAAGCTTCATCTAAGAACCAATATTAAAATGACCTTTATCAGCGTAATCAGACTCTACATGGGTCACTACTCCATGAGATATCACAAAATAAAAAATTCTCTCCTCTATTTTCATTCCTCCATCCGAAATAATATGAATGAATACAAACGTAAACTACCCTTAGAATCTCTGGTCTCTATATGAGTAGTGGTGATCAATAACTGACCTATGACCTACCTACTAAGCCATAAAATTCCAAATCTCCAACTACCATGAATCCAAAATAACATTTACCTCCTCTAATTATATTTATACATGAATGAAGATGGGTTGCCATCCAATCCCACACCCAACCTAGTCTGTGACATTGCTCAAAATGTGATCTCAATCCCCACAGGCTCAAAATGAGTAGAAAAAATCGAATCCAATATGTGTGGGAATGATTTTAGCCTAATAAATAGGATAATATAAATTAACTAATAAAACAAGTATGTAGAAATAAAAATGAAATAATTTCAAAAAAATGATTCTATTAAATGATATAACAAGACAAATGAGAAAAACAAATCGATGACCAAATTAATACAAACATGGTGTCCATGTGAAAAATTGTCCCCACCATCGACAAGACTAAACTGCCCCAACATCCATCTAGATCCAATGAACATGAAGATAGAGCTAAACCTACAAAATAGTTTAGGTCTATCAAAACAGAATGGTACATGTAGGGTGTGATCTATTTTGATCAGTAGGAATACGTCGAATTATTTATGTGATTCATTTACTGAAATCAATACCTTAACACTAGTTTGAAAATAGAAGTATAATAATATTTTGTTCACATTTTAATAAGTAAACACATTATTTTACATATTTAAAGAAGAACACAACACCCATCATTTGTAATGTGGAAATCGTTTTTGAATAAAAAACCAAGCCTAAAACCCAAGAAGAAAACACTAAGTTGTGATAAGAATAAATAAATAGGATAGGCTAAAAAATAAATTGAATAGAAAATAATCCAGAAAATCTAGGGAGAATAAATGGTTTTTTTTCTAATAACAAATAGAGTGGCCCCTAGGAAAATATTGTTAGGAACCAACTGTTAGAATATGGTGAAGTTCCCTAGTCTATTACCAATTGGTATCCCTCAATTAAACAATCAAATGACATAACCCTTCCTTCATATTTGAAAATATTTGCGGTACAAACCCATCTAAATAGGGATGATAATAGACCATCACTCGATTGTCTAAAATATTCCTAGAAAAAATTATTAATTATATACGATGTATGTATGAGGCCCTATAACATGTGACTCATCTTACCTGTCGTCACCTCATTTTCTTATCCCAACAATGGATGACACCGATATGATAACCCATAATGAAAATATCCTATATATAGAGTCCTGCTGTATATTTATACACATATATATATATATATCACATCATCAATGGTTCTAATTGTGATATCACAAAAAATAAAAATTCAACCCTTTCATAAAAACAAGCTATTTTTGAAATGGGAATTTAACACCACACATCAAAATGAATTGGGAAAAACATTCCAAAAACCATCCCATTCCAAAAGAGTGTGAAAACCCACTTCCACATGGTCTTTCCAAATGAGATTCAACACAAAAAATTCACCAAAACACCTCTAAATTTCCAAATGGGGCTTTACCCTCATTAATCTCTAACCATAACAATCATCATGGTGAAGCATGCCAAACATTGGGGACCTTTTGTAATGTTACATTTCAAATACCTTTAAGAAACACTCTTCCAATTTGGAGATCAAGGAAAATAATTAATGAAAAAAAGGAAGTTGGGATGTGTACTTTTAAGGTAAAAATGCTTTTATAGTTCCACCATCATATGAAATCATATCCATTTGTGCACCTCGTGTACCAATAAATGTTGAAAATTGTATGGTAAAATTAGAATGACTAGGAAAAAATTTATAAATCATTTCTTATCAAAAATAAACACATTTTGTTAAACCCAACGCAACAATCCCATTAAATTTAAAAACATAAAAAACCCTTAAAATATCATCATCATCCTTTCAAAACATTTTCATAATAATTCTCATTCCATAAAAACTTCTAAATCACTCAAACAAGGCCACATCCACAATTCAACCATTTTAGAAAAATACTTTTATGGGCCTACAACACCCAAAACAACCCTATTTCTCTATCAAACCTCAATTATAATTTTATCAAAAACATTTTTTGTATATAAAAATTTTTATAAAAAGGAATCACTTTAAAAAAATTAATAAATTTTATTAATAAGAAAACACAATAAAAAAATAACTATGTGCATTTTATAGTTGTGAGTCACGTCAAAAAATAAATCGAAACCATTCAATAACCAATGGATTACATCAGAAAAAATGGATTGAATCACATACATTAATTTCTTGAAAATATGAAGAATATCATGACAGGAAATAGAAATCCCTCATAGACCAAATGCACAACCAAATATACAATGGAATAGAGCCCAAACTCAAACCATATACATTATTGTTCAACCATGAGAGAAAAAAAACTAAACCCCAAAAAATCCAAGGGAGGATGGGAAAATGGAACGAAAATTGACCATAAACCCTAAAAACATACATTTGAATCTAGGGAGAGGATCTATATAGGTAGGAGATCCAATGGAAGTGGGGTTATTGGACCCCTTTGTGTGCCATTGTCGCCAAGTGGGAGGGGCTGATTATGGTTAAATAGGGGGAGAGCGAATAAGGAATTTTTTATTTTAAATATCTGCTCTATTGGCATGGTTCGACATCACAGATTATGAAACAATGCACCAACCATGCTGTAGCAACAACCCTGGAAAGAACCGACCCTATGACCAACCTACATAGTTTGGACATACACAGAAAAAACATATGTTAGATTCTTAGTAGTAGAGGACCAACCACACAAATAGACCCCCACTGTTTGACCAACCATTCTCAAACTACATGGTAGCTTCAGTCCACCTTGAGCACATGCCACATGGGTACATCAGGCTGAACTACATAGTTTCCACTAACTTTTTGGGGCATGTGATCGTGGAAAAATTCAACAAGGACTTCCAAAATTAGAAAATTGTTACTCAGAACTCAACTGGAAACTCAATAAGATAGATCATAAAGTAAAATTAGAAATACAACAAAGCATTATATGAGGTTGGGGTGTCAGTTTAAATTAATTATTATGTTATAATTGTAAAAAATATTAATAACAATGAAAAAAAATTGGTAAAATTTTTCATTTCATTTATGGATAAAAAAACTAGAGGGGTATCCAAAAAACAATATTATCTAATTATCATAGTCATGGAGTAGAACATTCCACCAACATTACTTTTGAACATCAGTAGTGTCACTCAAACCTCCTCAAAATCTATTCTATCACTATTTATATCAGTATCCTCAGCTTCCTTATCTAGGTAGAGCTCTATCTCTATGGAAATGATGGAAGTTTTTTCCCGAGCCAGGGCATCTTGTAATGATTGGGGATGTTGTATGAGATCCCATTTGGTTTTATAAAACTCTTGTTGGAGATATAAGATTAGTTGTACTTTCTAATACACAAACTCATCTTGATCCTTACAATTATTGATATCTACATTGGATAATACAGATTCAAAATCATCATTTTTCCTAAGAATACATCTTTAACAAATAGTTATTTTGACTTACTCTCTTTCTCCCATTGGGGAAAAATTCACATCATAGTATAATTGAATATTTAGTAGTCAAATACTCTAAACTCCAACATGATTAATATAAACTGGTTATGATGACGTTTCAATGATAGATCATCCTTAGGTTTCCCCAAGACGAGATCCTAGATTTATTTCCAAATGATACGACAACATGACTAAAAAGCAACTAGATCCTCCTGGATTTCTCTAGAGCTATTCTAAAGTGGAGAGGAGGGTATTGGAATTAATTTTCTTATAGAAATGATTATATTGTCCTCTATTGAGTAAAATTCACCCTATTTTCACTTGTTGTTTAAGTTGGGGGAAGATTCCTTTCATGTTAAACTATTGATGTTTATGGCACAACAATAAATATAAAATTCGTCATCGACACTGGAATATAAGAAAGGGATGAAAATAAATATATTCTTCGTGGTTTAAAATAGACCCTCATTCATGGACTAGGTTCCTAGTTTGGGTCTTATCCAATATCTCCAATATCATCATCCTAAAGTGGAAACTCATGAGAATAAGTACATTCGTGAATATTCTCAGAACCTAATATTATGTAAGGGTATCCATTATTGGGAAATTGGTATAGTGTTCCCTATATAATAGGTGTAGGAGGGACCTCATCGCCCAGGTCATGTATCAAATTGCAATTTTTTTCTTCAAATAATGATTCTTAGGTTATGATAACTGATTAATGCATTAGATGTAATTAAGCCTAGTTGTGTGTAAAAAAATAGAAACCTCACATTCATCCAACTACAAATTTATGTCTAGAATTTACTCCATATATAAATGGATATCATTTTGTTTGATATTATCATAACTTTACATTAATTAATTAACTAGTGTTTCAAGTATAGTTATACCATCACAAGTGTGGGTGTTCGAGATATTTGGTTTAGGACCAAAAAATGTGTAACCAACCCGCCATTCTTTTTTCAAAAGAAACGCCCACTCATTGAACAATAGATTTAAGATCAACATTGATATGTGCATCATAACATATAGTATCCCAATTTTCCCCTTCTAAAAAGTGATAAGCATAGTGATGAATTTTAAAGGTCCTCTATAGTACATGTTGTTTATGATATATCATATAGAGAGGAGTGGATTATTGCTAAACGACATACTATTGTTCTTAATTGACATTTCCATGCCTCCACTCCCCCGAGGCCATAATAAGAATAGATACAGTCTTTTCCATTGAAACTCTTTTTTGTAAAAATTGCATTGTATAAAAAATATGAGCATGTACCACATTTGAATTTTCCTACGAGATTCGAAAAAGAAAAAACATCATCATTTTAGAGAGAAAATTGAAGTAAATTATCAAATTCCAAAGAACATTTACATGCATATATATATATTAGTAAAATAAAATATAATGGACTTTGAGAAAACGATCAATGACTGATGATGAACATGGCCATTTTAGTGTCTTTCTTTTGTTTCCTCACTAAAGACTAGGGATTATATTAAAACGCATCACCCAATATTTGTATTTGAGGTGGAATAAAATAATATTCTCTATAATTATCTTCATCCATGATTCTCTAACCACCACATTTTCCCTTGACGTAGGGAAAAATAACATAAAAAAATTACTATTCCCATTGATACATATCTTGGGGATTCAAGTCCTTTGAACTCACCTTATTTTCAATGTATATAAAAAAATGATTTTTCTCAAAAACATTATCTTATTGATGAAATATTGGGAAATATAGGATGATTACATTATTATATTATTTTAGTCACACAATTTATCAAAATATTAACCACCAAACAATTTTTGTATCCCAATTCATCATATCAGAAACCGGATTGGTAGTGATAAGTCAATCATCTGTGGCGTATATAAGAATTTGAACTTCCTGGGAATATTGTTACACCTTAGTAGGTTGGGTATCATAGTTTAAATCAACTGGTTATTAATCATTTCCATGATATAGAATATACATGGCCTATAAAATAAAAACCCCAAGTCCTAGATGATAGAGGTGTTTTTTATTCAAAAATAAGACACTCCATTTCACATATAATTTAATTTTTTCCTTAAATAATGTGAAAAATACCCAACATCTCTTTAAATTTCATAAACTATCATTTCTTCTATGGGAATAGGAGTCTTGGTGAAGATATCCAACACAACTCTTGATTTATATGGATTATTCTTTTTGGATCTACATGTGAAGTCCTCACAACCATGGCCTTAGACATGGCTAGCGTTTGTGGACTTTTGGATGTATTTGGATCATCCTCTTTATCATCCTCTATATAGAGAATCTTATCCTGATTTCCTCTCCCTATGAATGTAATAACATCAACTCTAGGAATTTTCTTCACCAATACCCCATTACGATATAAATAAATCTCGGTAATATAATAGACAATAGTCAACCCTATAGGTACACCTTACGTAGGTTTCATAATTTCAATATGAGATACTTGAAAATCCCGGAGAACCTATAACTACAGATCAACCATTATATTATTCTCTAATCATTCATTTATGGGAGAGGATATAATTTTTTTCAGAGGAACATTAATTAAATTTAATATCTATATAAATCATTGGATTAAAATATAATATCTTCATAAATATATGTTTTCCATCATAGAATCTCTAAAATCTATCATATATGAAATTTATTCATCATCACCAAGAATATTTTCAATTAATGTTATAGTGGGATAATCCTCATATGGGAATATGATAAATTATACCAAGAGGATAAAATTATTCAAATCATCATCATAATTCAATGAAAAAGGTAAGATTATAGAAATAGCATGGATTAATGGTAAGAACCAACATTTAGGATACCTAACCCCAGATAGCACGCCATTAAATATTAAATGAAACACAATATAGCCTCACAACACCTACAATGGCTCTGGAATCTGGAAGGGGTCCATCATTGTATAATTATCCAATAATCAATTGTGGATGTTTTCTAAAATATATGATTCTAACGGCATGATCTCCCCATTAGATAATATAAATACAAGTATGAATTTCCTCATACTCACACCACCACTGTATTCGAAAACTGACAACATGTAGGTACTAAATTGGACCATTAAAAATATAATGATGCTCGTTTTCGTATAGATTCATTTTTTTTTCATTTCCCCATTGATTATATTATTCTTTCTCTAAAATTTGGAAATATTTTTTTGGGAATTCATCATTTTTTCCAATAAAGGGTATTTTTTGGTTTTTTAAAAACTAGGGCCCTATCCTTTGGGTTTCTTGAAATCATTCCTCGATGCCTTAGGATGAACATTTCCACTTGGGCAGGGGACATCCTTTCTAACCTCATGGGTTATCATAAAAAATTCATCATCCAAATAAAATGATTTAATTTAATGTAATACCATGTTTCATTTGGGGTGATGAACTCATTATATATATTCTTAATAATGTCCACTCTTGATATATTATAAAAATAACATAATATAATGCTGAATCTCCAATAGTCTTGAGAAAAGTATTCGACTGTGGGATCTATCGGTTGAGAAGATCATGAATAATATTGAGATCCTTGTATACATGTGTTTGGGAACCCCATATAATATAATAGATGTTGACCTCATTTATTACAACATCAAAACCCTCAACGGTATTGCAAAAAGAATACACACTCATCAACTACAGTTTAACACCCCCACTCTATATAGAAGTCCCAGTCTTCCTTCAAACACTATGATTGGTCTCCTTTACATTCGTAGATGACAGATGAGTTCTAGTGTGTTTTTGAATCAGGAAAATGAGGCATTAAATATGTAGAACATGTACATTATTGTATAAAACAAATGGATGGTGTCATTCCCTCAGTGATGAATACTTGTGGTTGAGATATTTGGAGTGTTAATGTCTACATAATAATCAAACTAATAGTGTGGAATAAAATTCATTGGTCTTCGAATATTTATGTAAATCATGTGACTTTTTTCTTTGAGTTATATACATCAACTATCTTGGAAAATGATAAAGTAATCTTTAAGATGATTTATAAGATTCATTATGGTGGATTTATGTACTCTGTATCAATATTTCCCAATGATGTCTAGTATCAATTTAATCCATGAACTGGCATGCTAATTGGAAGCTTGAACCATCCGACTAAAAATTAAATGTATAATATTAGAACATATATATCTTATTTAGTGTTAAAATAAATACAAAAGAATGTTGAATATTTTTTTAAAAGGAAATACATCATTATTTTCACTCTCCCAAGTGCCTATTCCTAGGTCACTCACCCAAGTGACCTTGGACAGGTCTCTCACCCAAGTGACCTCAAATGGGTTAACCACCAGCATGACCCCAAACAGGTTAGCTTACCAAGACACCTGGTGGAATAATATCATGGAAGACACATTGTTTGATGAGCTTGTGTAAGTTTATCCTTACTATGATTATGGATATAGAGTTGAAAGAACGACTTGCATGATGAAATAACAATTAAATCACAACAATTGATGTAATTGAATATGGGTGTCCAAAAGTTAGTGACCCTATTTATATGCATTAAAATGTTGTGTGGAAAAAATATATGGCTGACCAATTAGATAGAAATGTATTATTTATCCACGTGATTAAATTTCATATTCTATCTATTCACTTCTCCTTTATACAGGAAAAAAGAAAGAATTTTCACAAAGAATGATGCACCAACATGTGATAATTAGTGAATTGGATGTGAATAATTGTAAATGTTTCTTTCTTCCTCAGGATTAATCTCTCGTTGTTCTAATAGGATCCAATACTAGGGGAATTTTTTGACATTACCATTTCATTAAAGCAATAGAAATCATTTTAAGAAGATAAATGTTGATGGTGATGAATGTATCCTCCGTAGAGAACACCCAACCCAAAACTACATAGACATACATCACATTCATGTATAGGAAGTGTGAGAAAATAACACAACCATCCAACACACACTGGATTTTGTTTCACTTGTCCCAAATGTTAAAAGAACTCCCATGACCAGAATATCTCATACAAGTCTAGGCCGCATAGGACAATTTGGTGACCATACTAGAACGAGTGATTTGTGTGACACACTGGAATCTGTTACTTTCATAAACAACTTCTTTCAGATAGGGTCCGATTATTTTTTATAAATAGGACCCCTAGGATACTAAATTTAAATGATTGTACAATGAAGATACATCTCAATGATGTTATCCAATATCAATCAGACATGTCTTCAAAACCCTCAGGTATCTTACAATGTATTTTAAAATAAGATGGAATAAGAAAGGCGAAAGTGATTTTTGTTCCATAGTGGATTAATACACAAATGACGTATTCAACAATCTACCCCTCCATAGTATAAACAGAATTGGCTGAAGGAATATTTCATAGATCCAAACATGAGCTCTAATCATTCCATAAAACCAATAGAGACACTTATAAATCAGAAAAAGTGCTCCCCCATGTATAGTTTCATATGTTAGTATTCTCAGAATTTTTCATCCCAGTTCACAAAGATATCATCGGAGACAGTTACCTCTTAGTTATCCCAGGTTTCACATAGTTTTACTACCCCAAGCTCACCTTGAATCACCTAGGCAAAGCACCTCCCTTGTTTCCAAGGTATCACTTGTGTAATGTCCAACCCAACTCACCCATGTATGAAAAGGTAGAAGCATTCTCTACATCATCTCTCATGTAATCTATAATAAAGGCATCTTATCGGAACTCCAATTTGATAAAAATACTTGAATACCTCAATAGATTCTCCTCGATGTCTATCACTAGATAACAGGAAACGTTACCATCTATCTTATATGATTGTGCATTCCCTCAGTTAATTATTCTCCACACAAATCAAA
The DNA here is from genome assembly GCA_963277665.1 of Viscum album. NCBI lineage: Eukaryota > Viridiplantae > Streptophyta > Magnoliopsida > Santalales > Viscaceae > Viscum > Viscum album. The sequence continues at coordinate 180,947,980 of OY728121.1, forward strand.
CTATATGTCTAGAGTCCTCACGAGTTTATCAATTATGATTCCACCTAAAATCATGGACCACTATGGGTAAAATGACTTTTTGCGACCGGAATAAATCAAGTCACAAATAGTTCATCCAAGAGGTTATTTGCGATGAGGGTAACAACACGTCACAAATACCCGGCGACGGTTAAGAGCTTTTTGCGACGGGATATCCTCTCGTTGAAAAATGTGTGTCGGCAGGACTATTAGCGACGGGTCCCGTCGCAAATAACTTTTTCACCATAGACTATAATTAATGTGGGTGTAAGTATTTGTGATGGGTCCCGTCGAAAATATTCTCTTCCCAAATAATCTAACCTATATATACCCCCATCCATTTTTCTTTCATTCTTCCCAATTTCAAGATATTGTTTCTCTCTGACTCTAATTTCAGAGTGAATATTTTTCTATGTTCATTTTTTTGGTCACGAAGAAGTTCTGAAGCTGTCTACATCAACAGCAAATCAAGTTTAAAGATATTTATGTTTTATTTAATTTATTATTTATTTCAAATTTTTATGTTAATTTATATTATTGTTGATTAGTTGTAATTAAATTGAAATTAAATTGTTTTGTCATGACTATTTATTTGTACTAATAAATTGTATTTTTTAGTATTAATTTTTAATAATTACTAGTAATTAGTATTTATTAACGATAATTAGTAATGTATATAATTAATTTGTAGTAATTAATAATAATTAGTAATAAATAATAATAAATACTAATAATTAGTAAGGAATATTAATAATTATTAATAAATAGTAATAAATAGTAATAAATAGTAAGAAATTCTAATAATTTGTAACAAATTGTAGAAATTAGTAATAAATTATAATAATTAGAAATAAAATGTAATAATTAGTAAAAAATTTTATAAATTAGTAATAAATTGTAATAATTAGTAATAAATTGTAATAATTTGTAATAAATTATAATAATTAGTAATAAATTGTAATAATTAGTATTAAATTGAAATAATTAGTATTAAATTGTTATAAATTCTAATAAATAGTAATAAATAGTAATTATTACTAATAAATTGTAGATATTAGTAATAAATAGTAATAAATAGTAAGAAATTGTAATAATTAGTAATAAATTGTAATATTTAGTATTAAATTTTAATAATTAGTAATAAATTTTAATAAATAGTAATAAATTTTAAAAATTAGTAATAAATTGTAATAATTAGTAATAAATTGCTATAAATTGTAATAATTAGTAATAAATTTTAATAATTACTCATAAATTGTATTATTTAGTAATAAATTGTAATAATTACTAATAAATTGTAATAATTAGTAATAAATTGTAATAATTAGCAATAAATTGTAATAAATTGTCTTAATTAGTAATAAATTGTAATAATTAGTAACAAATTATAATAATTAGTAATAAATGTAATAATTAGTAATAAATTGTAATAAATTGTATTAATTATTAATAACATGAATTAATTAGTAATAAATTGAAATAATTACTAATAAATCATAATAATAAGTAATAAATTCTAATAATTAGTAATAAATTGTTATAATTAGTAATAAATTGTAATAAATATTAATAAATTGTAATAATTAGTAATAAAATTAAGTAATTAGTAATAAATGTTAATAATTAGTAATACACTGTAATAATTAGTAATAAACTGTAATAATTAGTAATAATCATTAATAATTACTAATAAATTGTAATAATTACTAATAAATTGTAATAATTAATAATAATTAGTTATATTTATTAATAAATATTAATAATTAGTAATAATTAGTAATAATTAGAAATATTTATTAGTGAATACTAATAATTAGTAATAATTAATTATAATTAGTAATAGTTAGTAATAATTATTAATAATTAGTAATAATAAGTAATAATTACTAATAATTAGTAATAATTAGTAAGAATTTGTAATAATTAGTAATAATTAGAAATAAATAGTAAGAATTAGTAAGAATTAGTAATAAATAGTAATAAATTGTAGTAATTATTAATAAATTGTTTTAATTAGGAATAATTAGCAATAATTAAGAATAAATTTGAATAATTAGGAATAAATAGGAAAAATTAACAATAAATATGAATAATTAGGAATAAATTGAAATAATTAAGAATAATTAGGAATAATTACCAATAAGAGTAATTAGCAATAAATAGGAATAATTTGGAATAAATAGGAATAATTAATAATAAAAGGGAATAATTAGAAATAATTAGGAATAATTAGCAATAAATTGGAATAATTAGCAATAATTGGGAATAAATAAAAGTAAATACTAATAAATAGGAATAATTAGGAATAAAAACTAATAATTTGGAATAAATACTAATAATTAGAAATAATTAAAAATAACTATCAATATTTAGTAATAAATTTGTAATAATTAGTAATAATTAGGAATAAATAGGAATAAATAGGAATAAATAGTAATAATTAGTAATAATTAGCAATAAATAGTAATAAATAGTAATAAATAGGAAGAATTAGTAATAATTTGTAATAATTAGTAATAATTAAAAATAAATTGGAATAAATAGTAAAAAATAGGAATAAATAGTAATAAAAAGTAATAATTTGTAATAATTAGTTATAATTAGGAATAAATTAGTTATAATTAGTAATAAGTAGTAATAATTAGTTATAATTACGAATAAATAGGAATAATTAGGAATAATTAGTAATAAATAGGAATAATTAGTAATAATTATTAATAAATAGTAATAAATAGTAATAAATAGTAATAATTAGTAATAATTATGAACAATTATTATTAATTAAGAATAAATAGGATTAATTGAAAATAATTTGTAATAATAAGTAATAATTAGTAATAATTAGTAATAATTAGTAAAAAATATAAATAAATTGGAATAAAGAGGGATAAATAGTAGTAGTTAGTAATAAATAGTAATAGTTAGTAATTAATAGTAATATATAGTAATTAATAGGAATAGTTAGTAATAAATAAAAATAGATAGTAATCAATAGAAATATTTAGTAATAAATAGGAATAGTTAGTAATAAATTGTAATAATTAGTAATAAATTGTAATAATTAGTAATAAATTGTAATAACTAGTAATAAATTGTAATAATTAGTAATTAATTGTAATAATTAGTAATAAATTTTAATAATTTGTAATAAATTAGTAATAAATGGTAATAATTATTAATAAATTGGAATAGTTAGTAATAAATAGGAATTATTAGTAATAAATAGAAATAGTTATGAATAGTTACGAGCTCAGAATGACCTTATATAGAGTTTGCAGAAGCAGCAAGAAGAGATGCGTTAGTAGCTGGAGCTGTAGAAGCAACAATATGAGGAGGAGATGCATCGATGGTAGCATCAGCATCAGGAGCAGATGGAGTACATGTGTCGTCTGACTCATAGTTTGGGGATGGAGTTTCCTCCACCATCTCCTTCAGCTCCACCTCCTCCAGAAGACGACCCCCAGTGATTTATTTTATGTTAAAAAGATTTGAATTTAACATTTGTTGTAATATAAACTATTTACAGTTTCTTTCTTTTTTATTAGTGTGAATATTAGATAATTTAATTTTTAATATTTTATAAATTTTTTTTGTGAATATTGAGAATTTTAATACTTTTAATTTTTTTATTATTTTAGTAATATTAATATTATTTTTTCATTAATAATAATTTTATTAAATATATTTTTTCAATAATATATTTTTTAATGATTATTTTTTTTTTAATATTAATAATAATATTATTATATTATGATTATATATATATATTTTTAGGGATATTGAGAATTTTAATATATTTTTATTTAAATTATTTTCAAAATATTAAAATTTAATTTTTAATTATCATTAATTATTAAATTTATTTTTTTTAAAAAAAATTATTTATTATTTGCGATGAGATCTATTGCGATGGGTTCCCGTCGTAAATAGTCTAAATAATTTTTTTCAAAAATTTATTTGCGACGGGATTAGGGACCCGCCGTAAAAAAAAGAATTAGCGACGGGCCCGTCAGAAATAGTCGAAATAATTTTTTAAAAAAATTATTTTCGACGGGATTACGTGTCCGTCACAAAAAAACTTTATATATATAATATGTATATAATTGGAGACTATTTTGTGACAATGATGTTTCCTGTCTGAAAAAATATTATTTGTGATGGGACCGTCACAAATAATATTTTTTGCGAGGAAGACGAGCTATTTGGGACGGGACCCCATCCCTAAAACTTATTTAAGATTGGATCCCGTCACAAATAGCCCATTGAAAATACCTAGAATTCTAGTAGTGGACCCCCACCATGAAGGACGTTCTTGGGGAATCCCCATTTTAGATTGCATGGTTAATCACTTTCTTTCCCCCCTGATGTTGTATACTGCTGTATGGTTCTTTCATTCTCTCAAAAATCTAGATTTTTTCATCCCAACTGTAGTAATCGTATATGTATTCATGTGGAATATTTTATGATTCTAGACCCCTATCCTTATACATTAGCAGATAAAAGAAATTTTTAATAGTTCAAGATCATCAACTTCATCTTATTTCACGTACTAAACATGACTCACAAGGTCGTAGAGGTTAACATTGATAGTATCACAATAATTATCAAATTTTTTGTTTTTCCACTGTTATAGGTGTAAGACCCATATTTTTAAACAACATGGGAGTTAATTCCTATACCATCATTAATTATTGTAATCATCCTTCTACTTAAAATAAAACACCATTAATCAACTATAATTTTAAGTATTCTATATTCCTAGAAGAACCAAACTCCCACACAGAATTTTGTACTACTTTCAAGTCCCATAATATCATCCTCATAGGCTCATATTCTTAGTGAATTATATCTTCATAGTTTTATATTACCTATAATATTAGACTGATCATATTATAAAATATTCTCTCTAGGATAATCCATAAATGGTATACTTAGGTTTAAGTCCAACACAATCCCTATCTTGAATTATTTTAATAGATTTATCAACTACATGAAATTAAACTACATGGTTTTTACATTGTTAAATTTACTTACAAAGGATTTATGTAACCAATTTAGTGATATAAAACTATGTGGGTTCTGATTCCTATGATATGGAAGTAAGAACCACCTCACATGAGCCCAATCCAGACATCAAAAACACTAACTACCTCCCTATGTGGCACAAAATTCTATAGTTACAAATTATGAGGATTTATAACAAAATTACTCAGAATAAGGTGTAAAAAATAAATAAATGATGAGATGGATTACCTACGATAAATTCATATGGGTCCATGGATGGAGAACTTCTGATAATTACAGATGGTTCCATTTTAGGAGATCATATGATACATATGGATGGATGATCCTCTATGTTTATGTGATTTATTGGAGACGGGATGGGAAACCACAAATACATTAAGGATTTATAAATGTGTCATGAATAGTATTTAAATATATAAGAGAGTCATGGTGTAGGAAATAATTCCCCAAAAAAATATGCGATCAAACTAACCTCCTCGCCTCTTGATCAATGGGAATTTCGAAGAATCATCGCAAAACAAAACATTGTGATTGCTTGAATTTGGAAAGAAGGTGCATACCATGGATATGGAAAAAATTCGGATTTTGGTTCTTCGACTAACGTCAAAAGAAAAAATATGAAAATGGATATGAAATGAAAATGGTAAACCTTATATAAATGATATGTTGACCATATTCATCCCCAATAATCAGTCATAGAGCTTCTGTTATCATAAAAAATCTGATGACAAATCCTAATTCATGTCATAAATCATTTGGAATAACATAACACATCAATAATGTGACTGCATAATTATTATTAAATAACTATAATCAATTTAAACATAACATATGTCCATTGTATAAAATAAATATGTTTCATAATAATGTGGCATGAAAATTAATCATATAAAATAATATTTTTGATCACCGATCAGTGCAGATACCCTAATCACACTATGGATAGATTCACATTTTGTATTTGGCATGAATCCAACTACCTTACATGAAATATCATGTGATATTAATATTTACCCATTTTATTATTATATATATATTTATAAAATTAGTACATGAACATGAAATCATTGATAATTCCATCATTTCTTAATTAACCGGTGGGAATGTTGTTGGTTTCTTGAAAAAATACTCAATGGATGATGATATGAAACAAAATGTAATAATGAATATGGTATCATTATATGATATCCCAAATGAATCATAATAAACATCCATGAATTTTGACATTTTGGAAAACCACTTTTATAAGAGTGTTATGAAATTTGATAAAAAAATATGAACAAATTTTACATTAACATGATAACATATATTTTTAATAAATTAAATTTATATAATATGGTAAAAGAATTATCTTTATAAAACCATAAAATTTTTGAATGAAAGGTTTATAAATAAAAATAATGAATACGTCTACAAAATGAATTTTTAAATAAGACATTAACAGACCATTCATCTAATATTTTTATATAAAAATTTAATTTTGTTAGATAATAAATGTGTAAAAAAATTAAAATTATGATCATGTCATTATTTTAAATAGTAATTCTACTGTTACACCCTAGGATTCAATGATATAATTCAAATTTTACTTCATTGATATCCTTACTTATACACAACTCTTAGTCCAAATAAACTATAATATAATATAACATTATAACCTAGAGATTTAATTTAAATATTTTATTGGATGAAAAAATTTTAAAAAAATATATAAATACATTATATAATTAAAATGTTTTTCTATTAAAGTATATATATGAAATAAAAAGAGATTTTTCTTAAATTTTTTTTTAATAATATAATGTCTTAAATTTATAGCACTATTATAAAATTTAATTCAAAAATATAAAATTATTTTTGAAATCAATCTATCTAAATTATCATAGATTTAAATTTTCATGTATATGTATAAAATTGACATTTTGATAAATAATTAAAAATAATGTTTTTTATTAAAACTATCTTTATGATTCAATACTATAAAAAGATTAAAATATTTAATAAAAATTTTAAATGAAAATATAGTTTATATTTTTTATTAATAATTCAATTGTGGAAAATAAACTTAAATTTATCTTTGAATTTAATGTAATTTTGTTTTATATTTCCGAGGCCAGGTTTTTTTCATGAAAACAATAATTGGTAGTGTTTTGTATGTTTGATTTTAAATTATCATATTAAACTTTTATGAATTTAATTACAAATAAAAGTCCTCATATATTGAATTAGATGGTCCAAATTATCAAAATAGGTCCCTTTTTCGCATTATGAATCATAACCATTGAAATTATATTTAACTATGAATAAGAATAATAGATAAATAAGGACACAACATTTAGAGAATACCTTAAAATTATTCAAACACTATAATTTATCCTATTGGATGAGGTAGTTAATCCATATCTATTTATATCTTGAATATATTTTCCCTTTTACCATTATTCTTTGAATATGTCCATTACATTAATCAATGATCAGAAGAAACAAAAAATGTCACTATATTGACCCTAGTATCTATAAATTTGCAACATAAGGATAAAATTATGATGATATCATTTATAAATTTTCATTTGATGGTATAATTATTTTTTCTGGAAGTGGAAATTTATTTTCAACATTTATTGATTGAATAATTACATTAAATTATTACGCATCAACGATACAATATTTATTAAATTAATAGAAAAATATAATAATTTTTTTTAATTTCTTTAATGAATTTTTTTGATAGATTATTTGGTTACACAACCATGATATCTTTATGGTCAAAGTAAATTAATAGTTCGAGAAATGTCATTATTGATATTGTATAATAAAAAATATTTTATTAAATGATTTAAAATTAAGAAAAAAAATATCTTCTACCATCTTAATGAGATACGTTAGATAATATCATCCATGGAACATTTATTTTACTCTTTTCATATTATAGAAACATTAATGTCCCTAAATGATTATAAAACCCTGATATTTTTGTAATTGTGAAAATGATTAGTGGGGGATAAAATAATGTGATATGGGTTTGAATACAATATAAACATATCTAAATAATGATGGATGATAATTTATAGACCTATGATCAATATATGTTTTTTAATAACGATTTTTATTCTCTTTATAATAGAAATTAATTTAAATTAATTTAATACTTTATGTAATTCTAATAGTTCCCCTACCCTAAATTTTTAATGTGCACCTCATCTACTTTATTTATTTCACATATTAGAATAATATTTTTGAAAATAGTTTCCATAATACCTTAATAACATCCATTACCATATAGTAGACAATAAATTATTTCCAAAATAAAATCCTTTCGATGGTTAATGTTTATGCTGAAGAAGGTTTCTCAAATAATAGGTATAACACTTTTTTGAGAAATTTCGATTTTCATTCCTAATATAAATACTATAAATCGATGGTATCAATAATAAAATAAAGACCACATTATCTTCAATATAATTAATTTTTGTTATTATTACGTAACAACCATTATCCAATTTCATTTAATCCTTTTTAAAATCATAATTCCACTCATCCATATGTGTGTAATACCACCTCCACAATGTACATGATCAATATTTCACCATATAATTTAATGTGTGGTAAATAAGATAAATTTAAAGAAAAAATATTATATATATGAAATAATATTTATTCATTAAGGTTTAATTGTTATTATCCACCATTTCATTTCATTTTTCAAAAAGTGGAGGCAATGATCATGCGTACGTATGGTTGACCATCTCTATTAATGGTGTAATTCATTTTTAAACATATACCACACATGGATAGATATATTTATATATACAATAAATATATATTATATTTATGTCTTTATTGAAATTATTGACATGATGGAACTGTGATAAATCTATAAGGATCAATACATACAAACAAAAATAAGCACAAAAATATGAATCAATTATCACCGAGAGAAGTAATTTTCAAAAAAACATTACTATATCGGTTTGAGAAGATGATTGTCTAAACAACCCATAATACCATATATACTGATATACAATCCAATTATCAACTTTCTAAATGATCCTTCCCAATCAACATGGGCGGGTGAAAATAACATGGGAATCAATAAATGATTGGTGGGAATTGTTTCTTCCCTAATATATTACAATAATTAAAGTACACATCATAAAAATAATCTGATACATTAATCAACATAATCATAAAATGAGAAAGAAGATGATACAAATCTAAAAAGAAACTAAAAAATATCTCCTTATGCTCCACAAGCACCCACAATATCTAATTTCACCCATCCTTTGTCACCCAAACATAAAATGGGAAAGGAAGTAAATGGTAATAACACCAGTTATAAAATCACAACAGATACAAATACCAAACCATAAAACCAATGTTTGCTCTAAATATACATTTATTATACCTCCATATATTCTATGATGTTACATAATAAGTATGTTCAAACATGATGAATGTGTAACACAAAAAGTAGTTTACAAATATTGGTCTCAAAAAACATTTTTAACCATTTAAAATAATTTTTCAAACTGGGCCTGTAAGACATGTCATTGAAACATTTAAAAAACATTTCATTGAATATCAGTGAATATGATTTCAATTGGTAAAGTTATATTTTCATGAAATATTATAATTTTCACCTGATATAAATATTTGAACAACATTCAATACAATATAGTTAAGGAGCATAATAAAAATGAATAAATCATGAAAGGTAACATTGGTTACAAATAATATCAATGAAAATTGTCATTTATTGAGTATCTAGTGTATGGATATCATGGTTATTGACAAGTTACATTGGTGATTCAACCTCAGAATAAGTAATCAAATTACAACATGGACAAGTTTTAAGGTTACATCTAGTCTCACAGGTCATACAAAACCCAATTCAATACACACTCCATTTCTGGGATGCATATCCATAGAACAAACCACTCTTCTTCTATCTGGATTCACTAAAAGTTTTTCAATACTCTATTAATGATGATATCTTGGTCAACCTATCATACATTACAGGTTCCCAAGACTAGTCCAAATTCATTATTGAGATAATCAAGTTACGAGGTTCACAATGAGGATCCTTGTCTGAATCAATTATAGTCATTATCCTTCAAATCACATATCTCTCTCACCCAAAAATCCCTCAATTAAATAATCCGTTTAAAACAATAATAAAATTATAAGTACAATAATTATGAAAATTCAATTTAGGGATTATTATTAGGGAGGATCATACAAAATTTCAAACTGGGCCATTAGGAAATATTAATTCAAATTCAAAACCTTTTATATAAATCAACATTAAAATTGGTAATCATACCCACTTGATTTCAGAAATCATCATAATAATTCCAAATGTGAATTTAATAAAAATATTTTTTTTGAATAAACCATTAATCCTTAAATGTAGGTATTATAATTTTAAATGGTTTTAATACATTTAAAATCATTTTTACTCCCTTTTCAAAGTTAATAAATCATCCATTTCCAATAACCCGAGAATTCACATTTAAAGAAAAAATAAAATCAATCAATGAGGGTCATGGAAATATTCAAAAATTATGTAATTTTATTGTATTTATAAAAAATCATTTATTTCATCTCATTTAATTAAAATCAATGAATAAAAAATTAGAAATAAAATCTGAAAAAAATCAATATATTTCACAAAAAAAACATTTAAAAATTGTTTAAAATAAATCAAAACAGTCTAGGAATTTTAAAGTTGAAAAAGGTTCTAATGATCATGATTATACCCATTAAATTAGTTCAATATTCAGTTCAATATGAAAATTTTAGAGAACATTTTATAAGGAATTTCAAAAAAAAATTCATAGAATAAGTGTAGGAAAAAATAAACAATAATATATAAATTTATTACAAATAAATTAACTAAAAAACTAGGGAAAATAATATAAAACCCAACATGGAATATATGGAATCCAATGAAATGGGTCTAAGATGGGTCACATTCAATGGTTATGAACAAATCATGGAAGGGATGTCTCAATATAAGAGTAAGTAGATCCCAGATCAAAATTTCCACTTAAATCCACCATGATTCACAAGGAAATCATATCCTTGAAGAATAAATAATTTAGAGAACATGATATATGAGAGATAAAGAATGAAAAAAATCATCTAAGTAGGATTATTACTTCAATTAACACTTTCATCGACCAAAAATGATGTTTACAGAGCCAAAATTGCTCTAAATTGCTCCCAAAATGGAAATTTTCAAGTATATGATTGAGTGAAATGTGTTTTGGGTTAACTAGGATGTTTTCAGTATTTTAAATAAGATTTTAGGTGCTTTATTTTCCATTTTTATGGCTTATTGGGGTAGAGTGCATGAATATTACTAACCATTTTCCCACCCAGGCACCCAAAATATATCCCCTTAAAGATATTCAAATTTAGGGTGCACTCATAGTTTAACCATGAAACAACCATGAAACCCCATTATGTAAATTGGTAACACATTTTTTTATTATCCACGATATTTATGACAACCATTCATAGGACCAAAAAAGAGTTATAAACTCCAAAAAAATTCCAAATGAACTTTGTAAAAAACCCCTGAAGATATCTCATGATTAGCAAGTCAAATGAATGGTTCAAAACCCATAAATAATGTAAGATGATGTTTCAACCTCCCCTACATAATAATTTTTATAACAAGAAAACATCCAACATTATTAATAGATCATTATGAAACAATATGAAATCCATCAATCATCTTATGAAGTTGAAGGTTCATGATCTAGAAGTGAGACTCAACTAAAGGAAAAAAACACATAGATACAATATAAAAAACCATGATTATAACATATCTCCATACATAATAAATTTTAGAGACCTAGTATAGGTATCCACAATATTTAAATCCTCATAAAATTTGATTCATGTAAGAAAATAACATCACATTGTCCCAAAGAAGTGACATTAACCACTCACTATAGGGAAAAATCTAAGAAAAAATTATTATATGAAATGGAAATAAATGGCATGAATTTATACATTGGTAATAGAATCATTTGTAACATAAGTATTTCAAAACTAAATCCCCCATGATGAGCTCATCAAATAAAATCCCCACACCTCTAGATTCATTTTCTATAAACAAAAGAAAATCATAACATCCATGTTACAAGAGAAAATTCTCATAAGTTTTTAAAATTTCAAATAGAATGGTCTCAAAAATCAATGTCTGTAGAGAATAGGTAACTATAATCTCACAAGGGAGATCGTCGATAACATAAAATTTGGTAACTAATAACAAATTCAAAAAAATTATGAAACCAATGTATAATAAAACAAGACAAAACATCCATTATATTAATTTAAAAATTATTTTCGATCACCAGGTGAACAATGAACATCAATGACCAGAAATTGATCCAAATGGAAAGGCTGTGAAATTAATTATTCACATATTCATGGCAAGACTAAATAGATAATAAGAAACCAAAACATTTCGAAATGTAAATTGACTTACATTAGTGATGATCCAAAATGATTAATAAACGAAAGGATTATAAAAAACATACAATACACTATGATAAATAATAATAACAAAGTTTCATCTATTTTGTTAGATATGAAATACTAGATCGACATTCACCCCCAATGGTAACCAAAAACACCCCCACTTTGGGAAAATATTTGATATGAGCCATATGGCTAGATTGCTATAATCATTTAGTGTCTACTTCTGCATAGTTGGGAGATGATGATCCAATACAAAACATCCCATTAGAATTTCACAACATAAAAACTCAAAGAAGGTTACCTAAAAGGACACACTATTTAAAACCATTTGTAGAATTTGAAAACACCCTATTAGAATGACTAGGTTCCCTACACTGGAAATACATGATATTCCTTAGTTTTCTAGGGGATATGTCCTTTCCTCAATAAGGAATTATGAATTTATGCATTCATGTTGTTGTTATAGATTTAATTCACCTAATAAAAGATTATTAATCATTCCTATATAATATGTTATCCTAGTTGTAGTTATTATGGTTTAGAGGTATGGGTAATGAAAAATATAATACAAAAAACATTAATAAAATAATTACAAACAATCCTAGGTATAAAATACCAAATATGATAATTTTTTGGAATACTCCACAACCGATATCTCATTTTGACAGGACCCCATGAAAAGAAAAGAATTATGATATTTCACATCTTCTAGATACATGAAATGGATGAAGAATTACTTGATGAATTTTCATTAAGAAAATTCATGAATACAAGAGGGAATAAAAAATTTCAATGACACACTGCCTAGTACCCCAAGAAATGAGTAATTAGATATATCAAATAGAGTATTTAGAGTATTGATTTAATGTAACATCTCATAAAATTAATCAAGAATCATTACTATCTCATGAGAAGGTCCTTCACCCTTATAATATGGTTGATGAAAATTTAGGAATTCAAGGTTGGGGTGCCTGAGATGGATGGTCTCTTGCTCAACTGATAGATATGGAGTTTTGGTTGAGTCTACAATGAATGACAAAACCTATAGAAAACAAGAATAGTTACCTTGAGGAATATACTATATTACCATCATTCTATCATTTGTGAATGAATTTTTTGTAGAAATTTCTAAACATCATATAAAATAGGTATATCAACATAGGGATAAAAAAATATAAAATAACCAAGGAAAAAATATTAAAAAAATCCCAAAAACACTATATCAAAGGATAATGGATTAAAAAAATATATCCCAATTTATAAAACATTACTCTTTCCATAAAAAATGAAAAATCATTATATAAATGATTCATAGTTTCAAAATCCCAATACTAAAACATGTATGTTTTAAATATAAATGACCATAGTTTACAATCATTAAAACTATTTAAATTTAAATCCATTGCAAGAAAAAAATATAAATAAAAAATTATTTTATTTCATCATATTAAAATATTTGATATTAGTTTTCTAAGACAAACATTTCATAAAACTATACTTTTGGTAATTAATATTTTTTCAAACAACCCAATGAAACATTTCGTACGAAACAATTATTATTTTCACAAACTATTTAAAGTCACCAATTTTAGATTAAAGCCTGTAAATTATTAAACAAGGTAATATAACATACAACATATATATAATTCCAAACAGACCACACTCATGAGTAGTCACCTAGTACCTAATTGATAAGGTGCCATGTTTTGGTTAGAGTATAACAATTCATGTCATGTTAGAATGGTCTGGTAAACAATGCACAAATCTCCCAATAGTTACTGGATTGACTTCCATATCAGTCACAAAAATACCTCCACGTTTTCCATATTGTTATGGTTTTGTGAGACTCTATTCATATACCCATTGAATCCCAAAAATCCTTATAGACTCCCAAAATGAAATATAAAATCACTAGTAATATAAATATCATTATACATTTACAAATCAAAAACTTAAAACAAATACTCAAGCACCCACATTCGCTTATATCACAAGTCTCCATATGAAGAGGTTTTGATCAAGTACCCACTCTTAAACATTATGATAGGTCCCTAAACATTCTTAATATTTTTATTTCATGAATCACACCATATAACATAATGAATTATAATTAAAAAATTGCCCCCTTTTAAGGAATAACATCCTTTGATACCATTTTTCGCGAAATGACCCAGAATACCATGTAGACCGATATCTAAGATGATTCAACACTAATCTTATGAGTGTTAATGATATCCATGGGCTGGTGAAAATCAAAAATAAATCAATAAATGACCATTTGGAATGATTTTATCCTAAACTTATTATACTACTATCACAATATGGTGACATCACCTTACACATACATCAATATAATCATAACATTTACATGGAGATGATACAAAATGGGAAATAAAAAAATAACAAGAAACTCATCTCCTGGTAGTCCAAATCTAGAAAACATATCCAAATTCCCCCACCCTTGTTCCAAATAACTCATTAACGCAATGTAATGTGATAGGATGAAAAACTGATATAATATAAATAAGGTAGCACACAAAAAAGAGTAATATAATGGTGTGACAGAATGTGCTAAGAATGACTCAACACAAGATTCTATGAAATTAATTAATTTTTTTCATATAATCTAGAAGTGGATTACAATAACTAGTTTAGAAATAATGGATAAAAAATAGTTTCAAACATTTAAAAATCATTTATCAAATTGAAATTCTAAAACATCTTATTTAACGATTTAAAATTAACGAATTCTCCGAAAATTATTTGAAAACCATTTCACATGATAATGTATGTTAATCAAAAAATAATAGAATATAAATTTAACATAGAAATATGAATTGTATTCAATTCTATGGAATCATGGTGTATAATAATAATACAATAATCAGTAATGGTAACTCCAATACCAAATATTGACAATAAATGTTTTCATGTATCAAGTATCGTGTTTATGGATGTCATGGGTACATCCTTTATATGAGAAGGATTCCACCTCAAAATACGTTATAAATTACAAACTGTATAATTATTGGGTTTAAATCTACTATCATAAGTCTCAAAAAAACCTATTCCATACCCACCCACTTTCAATTCTGTGCATCGATAATTTATAAATTTCATGGTCACTATGGATCCACTAGAAGCATTTTAATTCCATAGTAATTTATATATCTAGCTCATACCATCTACCTATATTTGTTATCATTACATGAAAAAATAGGTGAGTGATATAATCATGTTATAATGATAACAATAGGGATACTAGTCAATATCATTTATGGGAACCGGTCCCCAAATCACATCTCATTCTCACTAATAACCTCCCTCAAAGTAAATATTCTATTTTCAACTCCAACCAATATGAATTAAATGAATCAATAAAGTTACATTAAGTGATTATTACAATATTTGATCACCATAATGAAAACAATGGAATGTCAGGAGTTATCATATTCAATTCAAAACCGTTTATATAATTCAACATTCAGATGGGTATTCATACTTACTTCCTTTAACAGATCATTATAAAAAATCGAAATGACCCTTTAAAAATGTATTTTTCTCCAGTAAATCATAATTAATTCAAATTATGTATTATAATTTTATAATTGATAATACATTTAAATATGTTTTACACACTCATTCCAAGTGAATACATCATTAATTTCAAATAACCCTAGAACGAAAATTTCATAAAAGGTTAGAATCAATCAAATGGAGTCCTTGATCATTTCATAAATTAAATAATTTTCATCTATTTGAAAACGTCAAATATTTCACAACATTTAATTAAAATAATTTAATTTTATATTTGAAATGAAAATCGATACAAATCCCACAATTTCCAAAAAACCCCCACTAAAATTTATGAATATATAAATAAAAAAAGTCATTAAACAATTTTATAAAATAAATAAATATCTATATTATCCATTATATTCATTACTTAATCAATTCTTAGGGAAATTGGAAAAATAATCTTTTACACATAATTTCAAGTGAAAATTTAATTGAATAACTGTTATAAAATTAGAAAAACATATAAATGAATTTATCATGAAATAATGAATTATAATGTTGCAGAAAAAAAGAATCACCTAATAAAATGATAATTAATCCATACATAAATGACCAATGTTGTTTTTCCATCTATGGTGAGCAATTGACATAGGAAGGGAGTTCAAAAGAGAAGAGAGCAAGATTTGTAATTCCACATTAATCAACAATTATTCACATGGCCATAATAACCAGTAGGATTACTAAATCAATATAATAAGGGATATCAATGATAAATAATAAATGAACTCCCTAAAAGTTGATAAACTCTTCAATCGACACCTCGATACTCCATTAGATGAGTTTTTGAGATCCAAATTCACTCTAGTTTTCCCCCAAAATCCAAAGGATCCAATTTAGTTATAAGTGGAAGAGATATATGGATAAATTCTCAGGTTTTGGATTTTATTTTAGATTTTTGGGTCTTTGATTACCATTTTTATAAGGACCCAGCCATAGTACATTACATATTCTTGAATTAAATGAATAATTCACGTGGAGGATCGTTTCCGGTTTAGAGTTTCAGAGAATTGAGACATAACTATTACATCTCAATGATTACAAGGTAGAAACATATACCCAGCTTCCATTTTTTCACAAAATATAAACTCTTGAAAGAAAGAGTCTTGTCGAGTTCCATGTTTTAGACATCATGACATTTCCATGATCCCATCTTTGACCATATTCCACTTTAAGTCCTCAGGAAAACATTTCAAAAAACATGGGATGATCATAAAAAGCTCAGTATGATTTATAGCAATATGAAAAGAAAACATTAGTCCATGTATTCATAAGAATAAATGAAATCATACTCTACTCATATAACATAAGCACATTAACATACCTCATGAAATCATATGATTTATGCATATATCAATAGAAATCATTGGATATAAAGGTAACTTGAGGCATTCATAACATTCTTACGTAGTGAGTAACCCTCATGGTTACGTTTGGAATACCCATCACAGTATATTCCCTAAATCTCTTCGGAGAAACCTTAGCATTTAACCCCTTCGAGTTACCCAATGCATTGGAGAGCTATCACAGGCTCGCCCACCCTTAGTTTCTCACAGAACCACCCATTTTCATAACGAATGCACAAGAACCATAACATAATCATAACACTTAAAACATGAATAAAAGAAACATAAAACTTTCACATTTAAATCACAAGAGATCACATCAAGATATTTAAATAAATAAAAACAACTTATAAAATCATTAAAACTCTCTGAGAGAAATATCCCTTTATACTTTAAAAATATTAAAAGAAAACATTTAAAAGAGATTTTAGAATCAAGGTGTCCCATACCACTTTGAAACATTTGAAAGGGTTTTAAAACATTCATGTCCATATAAATAAATCATTAAATAATTTAAAACATGGACATGGATGATAAATTTGTAAAAGAATAAATATTTAAAATCATTTAAAACAATGTTTTAATAAAAGAGTCATTTCCCATGTTGAACATTTAAATTATAAGCCACATGAAAGTAGACCATTTTTAAAACATTTGAATGACTTGAGTATAGACATATCATAGATATGGAATGTAAAAGGGGATTTATATACACTTTAAAAAGAATAATAGTTCATATCATCAAGAAGTGTCTCAAGTAAGAGAAATTGAGATGTAATACCATTCAAAGATCATGTCATTAGTGAAATGATAATTCAATGACATAATTATCTGTGAAAAGTATAAATACACCCAATATAAGGGGATATCAAGTGTAAAACAATCAGAGGTCATTCAAACATACTCTTGGAATAACAAAACCAATGACATAGATATTTAACTCAATGAAATGAGATTGAGTTATGATTTCCCATTCAAGTTCGTATAAATGACGTAAGAGTTTATAAATGAGATGATTATGTGTAGAAATAGTATATCCACACAAATGTTTGTGGAAATTACAACATAGATATTCCACACATAATCTTGTCATAATAAAATCAAGAAGTAAAGGTTTAACCCAATGAATTGAATGTGGGTTAAGAAGATCCCTTACAGAAATTCGACAGCCTAACGGTGTCACATTAGAATTCATAAAATGAGATTATGAGAGATAAAAAGGGGGCCCTCATCACTTTGACATAACATTTACAGAAATAAGGATATATAAGAACATATCCCATCATAATAAGATTAAAATACCTAACAAAAATAAGTCTTTTAAAATGACGAGGGTGAAAGGTTCCCTTACCGATTTGGGTAACATTCGAAACGTACACCCCATGGAAGAAGGGTCATAAAATGAAGATGTAAATACCCATTAAATTTTATTGCATAAATAGTATAATAATGGTTAGTATATATACCACTCAATGTGAATAGTGTAAAATGTAGCATATATCTCACGGGAATAAAAGTGAGATGAAAAATCCCTTACAACAACTCGACTGCCTAACAGCACCACTTAAAATGAATCGATGAGAGTAAGAGGGATTATATCATCATATGAATATAAAAATTACATTATGGTTAATATAAACGAACATCCTCCAACATAGTAACATGGAACATAAAAGAAATTACATAAAAGAGAGTACTTGAAATGAAAAAGAGAGGTCAGATCCCTTACCTCATGTCCGACTTGTCTTGTTCATTTCGTTATATTCCTGAATAATAAACATTGTTCAATTTATAATTGCTTAAGGATATAAATTAAATTTTATTATTCCATTAATATCATTTATTATCATGTTTTAATAATTAGTTAATTATGTGAGTTCATATCATACGTTTTGTCGATGTTCGGTACATGAGTCAAAAATGATCTCGTTGGAAAAGAATTTTCAATGTAGTTGTAAGTACATCATATCTAGAATAGTATTAATTATTTAAATATAATATATATACATTATATATTCGTTTTATACTTATTACATAAAATTTGGAGATAAAAAGAAATGAAATGCACCGTTCATGGAGATGGTAGGCCGTACATACGCATGAATGCTACTTTCATTGCTTTGGAACATTAATGGAATTAAAACTAGATGAGAGAGATATATACATTATAATTACAGTATAATATATATGTTATATGAGTCACATAAGTTAATTAATTTCATTCTTTATACATTCCATGTATTGCATGAACGAGTCACATCACTTGAGGGGGCGGTTGTCCACATTTCCTGAAATGAAATTATCACATTTGCACAACATGCAAAGCCTAAAAGTATGTTTTAAATATAAAATACAGAAGAATAGAGAGGACATAAATATAATATATATCATATATAAAAATATTTCCATCATAATGGCTACCATGAGAGGTGGTAGGAGAAGATAGAACAATCATCAATTCGTGAGGTAGTAATTCTCCATCCACGGAAACAATATGTTCTTTAACCATTAGACGGAGGTGCGTGTATGTGTAGTTCTAATCCTTCTCATAACAACATCCTATTATGTTGAATATACTGGTTTTGTTTCAAAAGGAAGGAATAAAAAATGTTTAGTCGGTTGGAGAAGGAAAATAACAAAGAAGAACATTAGGGAAGACTTTTCCTTTAAATCGGGTAACTCTCCTTGGTTTGAAACAAAAGGGTTTCCGGGAGAGCTTTCTGCCTAAGGTAAGGATTATAGGATGAATATAAGGATGTGGAGATATAAAATGATCATAGTTTGGCCGAGCCAAAGTCTTGAGAGGTGTGGGTAAGGATGTAGAGGTGGGGGCCTTTTATAAGAGGGAGGACGGGCACTCTTGAAACATAAAGAAATGTTACATTATATTAAAATGAGTTTCGGATTTTAAAGGTCCCACATTGATATATTTAGAGGATAAGGTGATTATGGTTCGAAATATACTCATACAATAGGTTTTAGACATGTGTATGTCTTAGATTTTACCTTATCGTTTCATTTTATTTAAATAGTTCATTAATAAGATAATCACTGCATCATCATGGTGTCATAAATAAATTAATTTATTTAATTTCTAAAAATTATAAAAAATACTATGATTTATAATTTTTTTTATAATGAATATTTATAGTAAAAAATATGAATTTTATAACACAATGAATTTTTTTTAGTAAAACAATAAATGTTTGTGACATTTTTATTTTAACTTTAAATAAAAGGTTATTAATGTCATTTTCTTACCCAAGTGGCTCCATGGGGTCCCCAAGTTGACCCATGGATTTTATTGGTCGGCCATGACTTATAAAATAATTTTAGGACAAGTGTAAAGGTAATTTCATTTTATTATATCATTATATTCACCTTAAATTGCACTAATTACCTTTAATCGTGATTAATAAAACATAAAAGTTACTATTCACCAAAAATTTTATTTTAATCCCATTGAAAAAAATTTTATATTCTAATGACATCCATGTATGTCGTATTTTTGAAATTAAAATCACAGAAGTGGTAACATTTCATTTAAACGAAAAATCAGTTTTTTAACTACCACTTAGTGGTTTCACTATTCATCAAAAATTGATGTTTTCAGAAAAATACCAAAAACTCACCCTAAGCTTTATTTGATATTCCAATTTCAAAAATGGTGTCTATTTTAAAAAATTACAAACATATAAGTTGTATTAATAAATTTAATAATTAATTCCCGCTGTCAAAACAAATAGCATGTTTTTAAGAAACAATATCTATTAAAAGATTGACACTAGTTTAAGTCCAATTTCAATGTGAAATTAATTCCAATGACCACCATTCAATTAAATGGTAAAAATATATTCTAATTTTACTCTAAAATAAATTCAAAAGATGATATAATAATATAAATAAATTAGATTAAAAAGAGGTTTAGAAATAAAATACAACATTTTTCACTTATTCATTAAAAATGAACTTTATCAAAAAATAACAAAAACATACACAAAGTAAATTTTGATATCACGATTATAAAGAAGGATTTTATTTTTTCTAATATAACATATAAAATTTTCAACAAGTGGATTTAAAAATGGTTCACCATCAAAAGTTCGTTAATCGACCTTTTAAAGAATATTAGAATATTTACTCTTAAAATTGGATTCATTCTCATTTTAAGCATCTAAAATTTATTTGTAAAAAGTAAAAATATTTGACAAACATATATAATTGTTTTGTAGTTAGTTATATTCATTCCCGCCATTACAATGTCTAGGTGTTAACTACCATTTAAAGTAATATTATTTTATTATTAGATTGCAACGTAAGATTTCTAAGAAACTCATTGTAGCGTATTGGGTACACAATCGAGCATAGCATTCCATTTAAATTAATATTAACATTTTATTCACAAATATTGATAAACATGAGAATGTAATATTTTTTATTTACCTGGGATGTTAAATCCTTCCCCCCTTTGTGGAATTTCATCCTTGCAATTTTAAAATTGGGAATGAAAACTACATTGAATGCCCCACGTTGGAAAAAAGAGTCAGTAAAACTATAACTTTAAAAGAAAGAAAGATAAGTACATATGTCACCCAAGTTAACCCATACTAGGATTCCATGTAGGAAATCATGGGTATGGAAGAAAAAAAGGGTCATGTTCTGAGGGAGAGTGAGAAATAACATTATTAGGAGAAAGTTAACCCCAAGAAAATTACAAACTTGTGATGGGTTAAACGGTATGTGATTCACCAGTTAGAAAAATTAATAGGCAACATTTTTGTTTTAAATTACTTTTCCTTGAGGAATTTATTTATGTTCTTAACTAAAACATAAGGAAACATACTTACATGTCATGTTGACTTTCAAATTTTTCTAGATTTCTTACCCAAACACATTTTTTTCTCCAAAAGACGAGTATTTAAGATGACTTGTTCACATTAAGAGTGATATAATCAACTTCTAGAGAATCACTGAATCCACAAAAGATAACTATATATTTCCCATGTCATTAGACCAAAACAAAAAAAACATTTTAGTACGATATCAGATAATACCCAAAAAGGATAATCCTTTATAAAAAGAAAATCTATTTTTAATTTCCAAAATTTTTCCAATAAATACCAAAGTTAAATAAAGACAATTAAATAAACATCTATCAATAAAATTATTCAAGTATTCAAAACAAAGATTGAAACCCAAATCGCTGAAGGATTTATTAACATAGCCATCCAAGATAAATCATAACATTTATCTCCAAATAACATCAGCTTCTCTTAAAGTACTATATTGAAAAGTAATTAGCCTAATCACATATCCTCCATGATTGGTTAATCATTTCTATAAGTAACACAAAATAAACTTACTCTTGATTCATAAAATCATATAACTAAAAATAATTAGTCAAACTAACCAGGGACTTCACGTAGTCCAGTGGTAGGTGATAAATATCAGTTTCACTTTGGTTGTGGGTTCGATTCGAGCAGCTTTGTCCGATGCGACGGGTTGTCACATGGTCTACGTGTTGTCCTTTTTCCAAAACTACATAATTCTTTAAACATTCCCCAAAAAGAGATAAAATCATAAAAAATAACCATAACAAAATTTAACCTCATGTTTATCTCATGTCTTTCATATTTCATCATAACATATAGTAACCCATAATTACATCAAAAGTAAGGATCTTATAAACCCTAATGGTTACCTTTATAATTATTACCTGAACTTCCACATCAAGTTGTTTCTCTCATAGATGATGTATTAGAGAACTCACCAAGGTTCAAGTGGTTGATCATGACTCCTGATAGTTGGATTAGAATAAACACAAGATTCCTCATTGAATCCCTCATTTCATCCAATCTCTTAATCAGAAAACCACCATAGTTTCCGTCAATCCCATTGTCACTTTGGTGCCTCCTAGATCCTTCCATTTACAAAAACTAAAAATGTTAGTGTGAGTATAAAATTAGAATCATCATATAATTATATGATATAATTATTCATGTTATCTTAAACTCATTCACTTTATCTAAAACTATGACTCTTTCTGAAATCCTAACCATTATTTTAATTTCACTTATACTTAAAGAATACCCTAACCTCTAAAGTTATCTAGACCTACCATTGATACCAACTATAAGGACCCGACCATTGTACATTAAATATTCTTGAATGAAATGAATAATAAAAATTGGGAATTTTTTGAGGTTTAGAGTTTTAAAGAATTAGGACCTAACTATTACATCTTAAAGATTATAAGGTAGACACATCTACTCAGTTTCCATTTTTTCACAAAATATAAACTCTTCCACAAAAGAGTCATGTCTAGTTCCATGTTTTAGACATCATGACATTTCATTGATCCCATCCTTGACTGTATTCCACTTTAAGTCATATGGAAAACATTTCAAAAAACATGGGATGAGCATAACAATCTTAGTATGGGTTATAACAATATGGAAAGAAAACATTAGTCCATGTATTCATAAGAATCAATGAAATTATACTCTACTCATAAATCATAATAACTTTAACATACCTCATGAAATCATAAGATTTATCCATAACTCAATAGAAATCATAAGACATAAAGGTAACTTGAGGAATTCATAACATTCTTAAGTAGGGAGTAACCCTCATGGTTATGATTGGGATACCCATCACAGTATATTCCCTAAATCTCTTTGGAGAAACCTTAGCGTTTAACCCCTTCGTGTTACCAAATTCATTAGGGAGCTATCACGTGCTCACCCACCCGTTGTTTATCACGGAACCACCCATATTCATAAACAATGCCCAAGAACCATAACATAATCATAACACTTAAAACATGCATAAAAGAAACATACAATTTTCACATTTCAATCACAAGAGATCACATCATGATATTAACATAAATAAAATCATCTAATAAAATCATTAAAACTCTATGAGAGAAAAATCCCTTTATACATTGAAAATATTAAAAGAAGACATTTAAAAGAGATTTTAGAATCAAAGTGTCTCATACCACTTAGAAAATTTTTAAAGGGTTTTAAAACATTCATTTCCATATAAATAAATCCTTAAAACCCATTTTTAAAACATGGACATAGATGATAAATGTTTAAAAGAATAAATCATTAAAACCATTTAAAACAATGTTTTAATAAAAGAGTCATTTCCTATTTTGAACATTTAAATTATAAGCCACATGAATGTAAAAAATTTTAAATTTATTTATATGACTTGAGTATAGAAATAATATGGATATGGATTGTCAAAGGGGCTGTATATACACTTTAAAAAGAATAAAAGTGTATATCATCAAGAAGTGTCTCAAGGAAGAGAAATTGAGACGTAATCCCATTCAACGATCACCTCATTAGTGCACTGATAATTCAATGACATATTTAAGTGTTACAAGTATAAATACACCCAATATAAGGGGATATAAAGTGTAAAACAATCAGAGGTCATTCACACATACTCTTGAAAAAAAAACCAATGACGTAGATATTTAACTCAATAAAATGAGACTGAGTTATGATTTCCCATACATGTTCGTATAAGTGACATAAGAGTTTATAAATGAGATGATTATTTGTAGAAATAGTATACCCACAAAAAGGTTTGTGGAAATTACAACATAGAGATTACTCACGTAATCTTGGCATAATATAATCAATAAGTAGAGGTTTAACCCAAAGAATTGAATGTGGGTTAAGAAGTTACCTTACAGAAATTCGATAGGCTAACAGCGTCACTTTCGAATTCATAAAATGAGATGATGAGAGATAAAATGGTGAATCTCATCACTTGGACATAAAATTTACAGCAATAAGGATATATAAGAATGTATCCCATCTTAATAATATTAAAATACCTAACAAAAAGAAGTCTTTTAAAATGAGGAGGGTGAAAGGTTCCCTTACTAATTTGGGTAACTTTCGAAACGTACACCCCATGGAAGACGAGTCATACAATGAAGATGTAAATACCCATTAACGTATATTAAATAAATAGTAGAATAATGGGCAGTACATATACCACTCAAAGTAAATAGTGGAAAATGTAGCATAGATCTCATGGGAATAAAAGTGAGATGATAAATCCCTTACGACAACTCGGCAACCTAACAACGCCACTTAAAATGAATTGATGAGAGTAAGAGGGGATCTATCATCATATGAAAATAAAAATTAAATTATGGTGAATATAAAATAAAATCCTCCAACATAATAACATGGAGAATAAATGAAATGACATAAAAGAGAGTACTTGAAAAGAAAGAGAGAGGTCAGATCTCTTACCTCAAGTCAGACTAGTCTTGTTAATTTCTTTATATTCCTGAATAATTAACTTTTGTCAATTGATAATTTTTTAAGGAAATATTTTAAATTTATTATTATATTAATGTCATATATTATCATGTTATAATAATTAGTTAATTATGTGAGTTCATATCATACGTTTTGTCGATCTTCGGTACATGAGTCAAAAATGATCCTGTTTGAAAAGAATTGGCAATGTAGTTGTAAGTACATCATATCCAGAATAGTATTAATGATTTAAATATCATATATATCAAGTATATATTAGATATATACTTATTACATGATATTTGGAGATAAAAATAAATGAAATGCACCGTTCATGGAGATGGTAGGTCGTACATATGCATGAACGCTACTTTCATTGCTTTGGCACATTAACGAAATTAAAACTAGATGAGATATATATATATATATATTATAATTCCAGTATTGTGTATATGTTATTTGGGTCACATAAGTTCATTAATTTCATTCTTTATACATTCCATTTATTGCTTGAACCAGTCACATCACTTGAGTGGCGGTAGTCCGCACTTCCTCAAATGAAATTATCGCATTTGCACAACATGCAAAGAATAAATGTATGTTTTAAATATAAAATACATAATCATATAGAGGACAAGAATATAATATATATAATATATAAAAATAGTGACATCAGAATTTCCACCATGAGAGGTGGTAGGAGAAGATAGAACAATCATCGTTTCGTGAGGCAGAAATTCTCCATCCACAGAAACGGTATGTTCTTTAACCATTAGACGGAGGTGTGTGTAAGTGTAGTTATAATCCTTCTAATAAAAACATCCTAGTATGTTTAATATACTTTTTTTGTTACAAAATACAGGAATGTAAAATGTTTATGGGGTTAGAGAAAAAAAATAAAACAAAAGAACATTAGGGAAGACTTTACCGTTAAATCGGGTAACTCCCCTTGGTTTGAACCAAACGGGCTTCATGAAGTGCTTTCTGCCTAAGGGAAGGATTCTATGATGAATAGAGGTATTTGGATAGATAAAATGATCAGATTTTTTCCGAGCCAATGTCTTGAGAGGTGTGGGTAAGGAGGTAAAGTTGCGGGCCTTTTATAAGATGGAGGAGGGGAACTCTTGGAAATTAAAGAAATGTTACTTTATTTTAAAATGAGTTTTGGATGTTAAAGGTCCCACATTGATATATTTAGAGGATAAGGTGATAAGGGTTAGAAATATACTCATCCAATAGGTCTTAGACATGTGTAAGTCTTATGTTTTATATTATATTTTCATTTAATTTAAATCGTTCATTAATGAGATAATCGCTGCATCATCATGGTGTCATAAATAAATTAATTTATTTAATTTCTAAAAATTATAAAAAAATACTATGCTGTAAGAAATATTTTTATATTTCTAATTAATATTTACAGTAAAATATATGACTTTTATAACACCATGTAAATTTTTTTTAGTAAAACAATACATGTTTGTGACATTTTTATTTTTATTTTAAATAAAAAGCCATTAATGTCATTTTCTTACCCAAGTGGCTCCATGGGGTCCCCAAGTTGACCCATGTATTTTCTTGGTCGGCCATTAATTATACAATAAGTTTAGGACAAGTGTAAAGGTAATTTCCTATTATTATATCATTATATTTACCTTAAATTACACTAAATACTTTTAATCGCGATTAATAAAACATAAAAGTTACTATTCAGAAAAAAATTATTTTAATCCCATTGAACCACATATAATATCCTAATAACAACCAGGTATGTTGGATTTTTGAAATTGAAATCATAGAAGTTTTAATGTTTAAATTAAAAGAAAAATCAGTTTTATAACTACCACTTAGTGGTTTCACTATTCATCAAAAATTGGTGTTTTTCAGAAAAATACAAAAATTGACCCTAAGAAATATTTGATATTACAATTAAAAAATGATGTCTATTTAGAAAAATTCAAAACATATAAGTTGCATTAATTAATTTAATAATTAATTCCCACTGTCAAAACAAATAGTGTGTTTTTAAGACACAATATCTATTAAAAGATTGACACTAGTTGGAGTCCAATTACAAAGTGACATTAATTCAAATCACCACCATTGGATTAAATGGTAAAAATATATTCTATGTTCACTTTAAAAACAATTCAAAAGATGATCTAATCATATAAATAAATTAGATTTAAAATTGGTTTTGAATTAAAATACAATTTTTTTTACTTATTCATTAAAAATGAACTTTATCAAAAAATAAAAAAAACATACACAAAGTAAATTTCAATAACCCGATTCTAAAGAAGGATTTTATTTGGTCCAATATAACATATAAATATTCAAAAAGTTGATTTAAAAAAGGTTCTCCATCAAAAGGCGGTTAATAGACCTTTTAAAAAATATTTGAATATTTACGCATAAAATTGGATTCATTCGCATTTTAAGCCTCTAACATTTATTGGATAAATGTAAAAATATTTGACAAAAATATATAATAATTTTGTAGTTAGTTCTGTTCATTCCCGCCATTACAATGGCTAGGCATTAACTACCATTTGAAATAATATTATTTTATTATTAGAGTGCAACGTAAGATTTCCAAGAAACTCGTTGTTGTGTATTGGGTACGCCATCGAGAATAGTGTTCCCTTTAAATTAATATTAAAATTTTATTCACAAACATTGATAAACATGAGAATGTAATATTATTTACTTACCTGGGATGTTACAGTTTGAATGGTTTTTTTAGGTTTGGTTGTACTGTTAATACTCTCATTGATCAAAAAATAGTTCCCCTACATGATATGCACACATAGAATATACACTTAGATTAAACATGCACAAACATTTTGTCCCTTCAATATAGGTTGAAAAATTTTTATAACCATGCAAAAACCGTGATAAAACAATGCATATGCCTATAAAACATTAAAAAATATAAAATACTTTACAAAACCCCCTTCAAGATATCCCATCATTGGATACTCAAATTAAAGGGTCAAAAAAAATAAAAATAGGTAATGAGATGTTACAAGATGTTATAATGAAATAATAAATGATATGATATATATGGGAGTGATTTTAGAATATAGTTATAAAAATAATTATTTATTATAATATAGGTACGAATGTGCATGAATAATTATAGGGCATGATGTAAGGGGTTTATGTTTCAACATAAATTTAATCGGGATCATTTTTGATTGAAAATATTTTGATCAAATTTTATTATAATTATCATAGGAATAACCTTAATTTTTCATCTCCAATAGTAATTTATAGATAATACATTTTTTCATTTCATTTCCCTCATATTATGTTCCCGAGAGAAAAATATAATAATTTTAATTAAAATAGACTATGTTATTCTATATTGATTGTTAAAATTAGTTTTTATCCATTTTTATTTCTTATAAAAATATTTCAAAATAATTTTTTATTCAATTATTGAACAAAATAAATATTATTGAATGATAGAATGGATTTTTTATATTATCATAAGTGACAGAAACATAATTTCCTTTCACAATGATTGATAAATATTTTAAATATTACATTATAATGTCCAAATGTAAATTTCAATGTAAAATATTTTCATTAATGTTTTTAAATATTTTATTTTCAATAAGTTATTTCAATTGAAAAGTAAATATTCATTATGAAATATTTTTATATTCTGTTATTGTAATATACTTGTATAAAAATATTTTTTTAGGTTAATTATTCATTTCAATGAATATGTTATAGTTATAAAAAAATATTTCTTTTCATACTTTTTTATATTAAATTGATGATGAATTTTTTGTGATACCAATTTATTTTCTACTAGATTTTTCTAATGGATGATGAAATATTTATAAAACATATTTCATATCCTAAAGTTATGTTGTAATGATATTTTTAATGTTTTATGACATTGTGACACACATAAGTATTATTTTCATTATATTCAAAGTTGGAAGAGAATTATATATCTCTCCAATACATTTGGTAATGATTTATATCTCAATTGATAATTATGGTAATAATGTTTATGTGTTTGAATGATTATGGGAAAAAAGTTAGAGTGATTTATCTAATATAATAAAAAATTCAACGTGATAGATCGGATATGATGAACAAGTGATTATGTATGATGTATTATGATATTGGAAACATGTGCTGAGTTTTGGTACACAATGATTATTTGGTACCAATATTAATCCTAGATGTGAAAACATTGATTCTATAGTTAGGATGGTGACCTACATTGAGAACATGATTATTATATGAAATTTTGATTCATGATTGATTTATGATATTTTATCACTCTAATGATACATATTTTTGAAAATTATAAATATTTATTCCATTAATATTGAGTTTGATCCATGATAGAATGGTTATGAACATTTTAGGGATTGATCATGAACTCCTACCATTATACCAATATTATGATTACTTATGATCCTCAATTTATATGTCCTATGTTTACCTGTACTGAAAATCTATTCTCTACCTTTATTTGGTATCATTTTCGATAACTTTTAAAGAAGGTTCTATGTATGGTTTGTAAAGAAGGGTACAAAGTGAGAATGAAATTTTTAGAGAGAATGACTATTGCACATAAATAATATGTTCATATACCTAATCTATAAGGAAACTATAGATTTATGGTTCTATCCTAGATCATAATGTTATATATGGACACTTAATATAAAAACATGTAATCTTCATGAATAAAAATAATTATCTATAATAGTTGGTTTGAGAGTGGGGTTTAGTTAATATTTGGAAATTAGGGTAAGAAATCTTTAGCGGAAACCCTTTGGATAATACAAATTATATGTTAAAATCATATATTTTTTAATAACCATAGTTATAATTGGATAATTATAAGGTGTAATAAGGTTTTAGTATCTATTCATCCAATGTATGTACTATTAAATGATTGATCATTTGGATGAATTATATCAATAGTTAGGATTAACATTTTGGGTTTATTGAGAGATTGAAATTGAACAATGAATTTTCATAGGTGATAGAAATGATCATCTATTGAAAAAAATTATTTAATCTTAGTTTTAAAAATTACATTTTATCATGTA
Source organism: Viscum album (assembly GCA_963277665.1). Classification (NCBI taxonomy): domain Eukaryota; kingdom Viridiplantae; phylum Streptophyta; class Magnoliopsida; order Santalales; family Viscaceae; genus Viscum; species Viscum album. The sequence continues at coordinate 180,978,820 of OY728121.1, forward strand.
AATATTTAAGGAATTATAATCACAATCCTTAATGATTATATGTGGAGTAAACAGTGATAACTTCTAAGGTTATGATGGTCTTATCTGAAGTCTATAGTCCCACTATTATAATAGCATGTGGGATTGGGCATCCTATAAAGCATTCTGATTGTCCCTTTAGTTCAATTATATGAGATACTAGGAACGAGATGGATTTTTTTATATAGGGTCTATTCGAATTTTAATCGAAAAAGGTAACATTTAATATTCCAAATGAACATACATTCATTTTTTGTGGTAGGTTGAATAAAAACATACCATTGTAGTTACTAATATCATTTGGGTATTAATTTATATAAATTAAGGGTATGTATATTATTTTATAGGGAGGAATAAAAAATTGGGTATTCACCTATTATATTGGATTTTTATGTCTTTTCAAAAGAGTCCCCCATCCTCCCTCTGAATTTTGAAGATGACTTTTCAATAGAACTCATACCTTGTGCTACACATATTTGAAAATATCATTATAGAATTCACCAAATTTAGTTTTTGGAATTATATGAGAAACTCCCAAAAAATATAGGTATGGGATTCATATTTCATAGTGAGTCCCCCTAGGTTTCATCTATACTTTTTGAAATGAAAAAATATGGTTTAATGTGTATTGTTAGTATTAGGGAAATGACAACATCATTATCACATACAAGATTTCACTACCACTAACTGTAGAATATTTTTATCCACTATGCGAAGTTAATAGTTTTCCCAGATTATACATTATTCATAAAATCATTCGTGGAGGTTCAAGAAGGAAGATATATCCAATACTACAATCTATATATGGCTTGGAAAATATTAAATTATAATGATTATATTTCGTCTCACAAGATATCCCTCTATTGACATGAATATAATTAATTTAGTCTTAGATATTTTGTTGACCAATAATTTGATGTATCCATGAGTGATATTATTGTATTTTTAAATTTAATGTAATATTATGAATATAATTTCATAATTTTACTGATTACCATGGGGAAGTATATGTTGTATGGGATATTTTCAAATTGTATTCATAATTTTTCAAATTTTGGTCATATATAATCATGTGAGGGTATATTAGTGGATCCTTAAAAAAAATAAGTTTTTGAGAATGTTCCCACATCGAAATTGGTTATTTGGATTTATAGTCATCATAAAATCTATGGATATTAAAAATTATATGTGAGATATTTTCCATTATTATCTAATCCACTCATAATGTTAACTCGTAATGGGGTTATGTTCTTCCGGATATATGAATGTGTACAAAATTTTATGGAGATAATGATAAGGTTGGTCGATGGACCTATACACCCAATAACCATTTCTGAATATCAGTTTATGATATATATATACATATATATATATATGATGGAAATTATAGATAAGATGCTTACTGAAAAAGAATTACATGGTTATAAATTATGACACAAAAATGAAGGTTCGTGATAAAAGTGACCCTACTCATGATTTTGAGTTAGCTATGGAAACAATTGACTTTAAGATGTGGATGAATTATATTTTCAGGGATTGGTTATATATATATATATTAATTATAAATATTCTAATTATATCTTGACACAAAAGGGATGAATATTAAGTAGAGAAAATGTTTGGAAATAATTAATAATATGGCTACTCAATACATTACTACAATTGGATGGTGAATAATGTGGAAGATACTTTTATTTGGAAGGAACATGCTAGATTTCATATGATGAGGATTGATAGATATTTTATACTATTGGATTTTTAGATGATGGAACATGAAATACTAAGGAAAATAGATATTTAAAATTGTTCTTAGATGAATGTCTATCCGCCAATTCATGTGATGATTATAGGGGGTGATGGATTCTATAGAACTAAAAAATAAATTATTAAGTGATCATATGTTCAACCCTGATATTAATGTGATTATAAGGTTCACAAATAGAGTATGTATCCCTTTAATACTAGAATTATTGCAGGAACAATTGGATGAATCTCATAATAATTCATTCTCTATACATACTTGAAATAAAATTTTATTTAGAGTTATGAAATAACATCTGTAGTGGATAACAATTATATGGAATATTGTAGTTATAAATTATATAGTCCATGTATTATATTGAGTTCATTATAATATAATAAAATCTAAGTGGATTTTAGGACCATTTCTCATACTATAATATAAATTGGAAATTACTACCATGGATTTTATCACTAGACTACCAAAAACATGGAAAGGGAATAATTTATTTTGGAATTAGTCAATCACCTTATATAGGTAGAGACCATTGTTTAAAATCTATAATATTTCACTCTTTTTAAACTTTTTCTGTTTTAGATTGAGTAATTAGTGATATTGTATGGGGTACAATATTTTATTGTATCTTGTTGATGTATTATGATTATCCCGATGTTGTGAAGATATATTTAGCAATATTTATATATTTATTTTTACATCAGTAATGAATAACAACCTCACACATATGTCCAGTAGGATAGAACAATTGAAACCTTGTAGGATATGTTTAGATCATATTATATAGATTTTAAAGGTGGTTGGGGTCAATAAATTCGTCTAATAATGTTTTCATATAAAAATATAATTCACTCAAGAATTAAAATATATCATAATAAATCCCTCTATGTTATGATTTGAATAAATCCATAAAACATAGGTAATGTTGCCGAATGAAATATTAGGGGACATTACTTACCTGAGGAGATTCTATAAAAAATGATAGAACCATTAAACAACATTAAAAGGATTCTCAGAGTTGATAGAAATTCTATGCAAAAAAACATTAGTGAGATATAGATTTTGAAGTTGATGAAATGATATTTCTATTAGTATCTACACGGATGAATAGTATTATATTTGTAAATATGGTAAAATGTTTCTCAAGATTTATATGTCCTTTATATATTACTGATAACATTAGAACAATATCTTCTCAATAAGACGTTATACAAAATCACTATAAAGTTCACAATGTGTTCCATATATATATCCCAAGGATTTATTTACTTGATCCTTCACATGTAATGAACTTATAGGTCATACCACTAGAAAATTATCTCACATATGAGGAAAAATGTATAATATTTTGGATTATGAAGATAATGTTCTATGATAATAGACCACTCACATGGTCAATGTTTTTTGTGAAACCATAAAAGCATAGAAGAGACGTGGTAACATTAGAATGTGAAGATGTAAATGGTTCCTGTGTTGTTTCTGTCAAAATAATTTAATTTTGAGGGTGAAATTATTATTATTAGTGGAATGTAGAATGTAACACCAAATGATTTTATTATATATTAATAAATTTTAGTTTATTGAATAATTATAATACACACAATCGATATTAGAAATGATATGTACAATATGGTTCCCTTATAACCTGGATTTTAAACATTCAGAAAAAATATAAACAACTAAAATTTTATAAAATTGAATACATCTTTTAAAAAATTAAAATATATTTTTATTAAATAATATAAATTACCCCAAATTAAAATTTCCCCCACAAATGTACTTTATTATTTTTATGAGAAACTAATATAATTATTTTCATAATAATTTATAACAATTATTTACCTAAAAACACATTAATTTTTTAATGAACATGTTAAAATTACCTAATAATAAAGTTTTTATATATTTCTAAATAGATACATTTTCTCATGAATAGTTGAAAAAAAATATACATATTGAAAATTGCCTTTTCATTTAAGGAATTAACAATATACCATTTTTTAAATGGTTTTAAAAGTATTAATATTACATTTAAATTATGAATAATTCAATAAAATTCATTTTATTAAATTTAATATTATTTTTTCATAAAATAATTTTTATAATTTTGAAAATACTTCATTAATCAAACCTAATTTATTTATGTTTTGTAGGATTAATTTTAAATTATATTCTACAAATTATATGAATTTAATCCTCAATGTTGGATTCCATATTTATAATCAAGAGGTATACATTTTCTAAATAGATACATTTAATTTTAAATAATTAGGAATTGAAACCAATGAAAATATTTTTCACCTCAGTAAGGGTAAATGTGTAAAAGTTGGTCAAATTTTTTGGATAAGACTACAAAGTTTCTGTAAAACAACCCTTTATTCTTTTGGATTATTGTATATTGGTCATTTCCACTATTTAGATGATTATATGGTTACTTGGACCCATTTATAATTTTACTATGAAAATTATATTTGATTAAAGAAAAACATAAATAAAAAAATGTCACTCAATTGGCTTGAATAAATCTATAAATGTTATATAAGTACAAAACCTTATATGCTTGGTTCTCAATGATTATTTAAATGATGAAGTAATTTTATTATAAGGGCAATTTTATAAATTTTTAGTGATTTAAAAGAAAGAATAAATTCTTATGTAGAACTGACAGAATATTTTTTCAATTAATATAAGAAATAAAAAAATGATTTTAAAAATAGTTCACGTAATAAAATATGAGGAAATTTTTTGTTCCACAGTTTTTTTTAAAATATAAAAAATTTGGGTTTTTTTAATGGTATAGATTATAAGTTTATTTTTTTAATTTTTTCACTACTGTTAAACAAAATGAATACTTCTAAAATGATATAAATTATATTTTATAATATAAAATATTTTATTAATGAAAGTAAATAATTAATATTGTTGTAATTGTAAAAAGGATTAATGGGTTTGTAATACTAATAGATAAGTTTTACAAAATACCATTAAATTTATTAAATATTCTTGGATGTGATGATTTCATATTATCCTCACCATATATTATAAACATATCAATTTTGATTCAATTAGTTAAAAAAATTAATTTATAAATATTTAACACATTACATAATTCAACGAGTACCCCTCCCCGACAAATAAAAGGCTACATATTATCCATTCCCTTAAATTAGTATAATCCTTATACAATAGGAATCCATTTAAATAATAACTCCCTATATTCCATTACTACATCATAGAGATTATGGTATTGGTACAAAAACCTATATGTAATATAATCTTTAGTTTTTTTTCCAAAATTCACCTTCTTTGACTTTGAAGATCTTTTTAGGTTTGTGATTTTATATATTTAGTTTTGAACTCATAAATAAATAACATATAAAACATTGTACCTAACTACCTGAATAGACTCAAGTCCTTCAATTTTTATTGATTTCTGATAACCCCACATACAAAATATGAGGTGGAACACAAAAAATTTCCTATTGGTCTATGTGACACATTACATGATTAGTAGGTCTTATAGGAATTTGTCCAAAAAAAGAAAATTGGAACTGCCCCTACCTGGCCAATATCATGTTAGCAGCTCCCCGCCATGGAATAAATGGTTGTGTAGCTGTAATTTGTATATCTATATTTCCCTAGTACAAATTTAAAGGTTATACCCTATCAATTTTCTATGTCTTGTTAGCTTTACTGGGATGAATGGACCGTCTATAAATCCTTATATGGGGACCTGATCCATGTAATCTGCCTAGTTCCACTTATATATCTCATGTTGTTCAAAGGCCACGAGATGTCCTGAAGGACATGAGATATATCAAAATCCTTATTAGCCTAACGTACTTGGGTGGACCAAATGCCTTTAAGGACTCAAGGACTAAACTCATGGCCATAAAGACGAAACATATGAATAATTCTAGCTGTTACGGTACGAAATAATAACTACTTTAGTACATTCTACAGTATCTACTATCATATCTACTATTGTATCTACTATAATATATACTACAATTTTTACTATAGTATTGGTATAGTACCCCAAAATATGACTCCGTCATGATTTTATCTCAGGTCTCTTGGATGAAAATGGTGGATTCTCGCCAATCTAGGTGAGGCCCATGCGCATATAATAAAATTGTACACTTCATAATTGTAAATTTTTTTCCCATAATATAATAATTTTAAAATAATGCGTGATTTATTTTAATTTAAATATTTTATAACATTAAACATGAATTTTTAGTTACCATCACCCATCATTATACCCCATGAAAAACATTTTATAATGTGGGATGAGAACATAAGTTTTAGTAATGTACATAAAATGGAATAAAATCATTAGTCTTTCCAAAAATAAGAAAAACCATGTAGCATTTACCTTTATCTATATATTTAATTTAATTCATTCTATAAAATATATTCACTTAGAAAAAATACACACATTTTTCTCCATAGAAGACTTTAATACCCATAACATGCAATGAAAAACACTTTTTCATAACATGGAGCTTTATATTCAACAAATCCTTTTAAACCCATTTTAATTGAAATAAACCTACGCATAACATCCAATACAATCATTAACTAATTAATTGGAGAGCTATAATGGGGATCACTATTCTCATAAACTACATCAGCTCCCCCATGAGCTACAATTGGACCCATCTAATCATTTAAGCTTCGTAGTTCTCACACATTATTCATGGGCTATAATGGGTACCAATCCTTCTTATAAGCTATATTGGGCTCACTCGTGAGTTATATAGGGGCTCAACCCTTCTTGTCATAGATATCAACATTACCTATTTTTTCATATATATTTCAAGTACCATATCATGAATAAATAATTTTATTATTTTAATTTTTCATCATACAACCATTTTTATAAAATATTTTAATGTAATATAAAAAAATAGTGATATTGAAATACCATTTTTCTTAAAAACCATTTTGAACAAAAAAATATAATAAAAATTATAGTGTTTTTTTATTGATGAAAACATTAATGAATGAATAGGAATACAGAAATATAATAATGTTAATGGTGATGGTAAAAGAGGAAGTTATTTAAAAATATATAGAATAATAATAGTGAAATAATTATCATATTTATAAATAAATTAATCTGAAAAAAAAATCACGAAAAATTGTGATTCTAAATAAACTATATAACAATAATATAGGGAGTAGTTCGCACTTACGCATTAGTAACGTTTCCATTTTTTAGGGTTCATTAACAAAATAGGGTATGCAATATTTTATCGTTATATAAATATTATAATATCCTAAATAACATATTGTATTATCAAATTTAAATATATATATATATATATATATTTATCATCAATGTATTTTCGTGATGAAAAAAATGGTCAGATCAATTTGTGGAGATAGTAGTCCACACAAAAACAAACAATGTTATAATATTCTAGTGTAATTAAAAGTGATTTATTATCATTTAAAAAATTAAAAATATGAAATAAATAAAATTATTATTTAATTATTATAAAATATTTTCATTAACATTAGTCTTATTACATTCCATGTAAAGTGTTATAGAAAAACGAATCATGTCGCTTCATGTGGAGATAACCCATCGTACAAATGAGTGAAATTATTGTATCCCATGCAGAATAGAAATTAAAATGGTATATATGATATAATTAATCCATATGTATAATTGATTTCTAAATATAATATACATATATGTTATATCTATCATTATAAATATCCTTTACATGTGATGATTGAAAAACAATGTCATCACTTTTTATAGTGGTAGTCTTTCATACTCACAATGGATGATGTTGTATCCCATATTATATAAGTGGATAAGGTTTAACATTATGATATTAACATAATATAATGGAATTGTATTGGAGATATTATTTTTATTATACATTTTATTTAGCTAAATCATTTATAAACTAAAAGTAAGATGGAAAAGGAAAGAGGAATATTAAGATAATTACTTTCTCTTGGGGAAACATCCTTTGGAACTCTTCTTAAAGAACATTGGAATGTTCTTTCAGAAACATAAACTAATATAGTTGAGTAAAAGGTTGTTGTAGAGGTAATAATTCAATGTTTGGAATACAAAATATTTTATAGGTGTGAATAATTGATGGAATATAATGCATATTTATAGGTGCTAAAAGGGAACACTCTTTACAATTACAGGGATATTTCCCAAAAGAATCCAAAATTTTAAATTTATTCCAATTAAAAATATAAAAAATAACCATATTTACGAATTTTGGAAGGCTCAAACTAAAATATTTCAAAAAAATATGAATTGGACATGTTTAATTTGGAAAAATACCCATATCATTTTAGATTAACCCATTGTAAATCAATTTGTAACATAACGACGATAATTATTTTCGGTATTTTAACTATTTATTATGATAAAAAATAAAGTTGAAAGTAATATATAATATAGATTATTGTGATTCTTAATATTTAATCCAATTTTCCAACATCAATTAACTGATGTGGAAAATTTTAATATAAAATAAAACTCATGGATTTAATGAATATGGGGGTTTCTATGAACTGTATTTTTCTAGAAAAAGATGACCATATATTAACTCTAAAACAACTAATATTTATTTTATAAAATATAATATTTATTTATATACAATCTAAAAATTTCCTTTAAAACATTCCATATTGGGGATTATTTTATGTAATTAAAATGAGTAATGTTATCCCTATTAAAACTGTTATAAAAAAATATTATTTTTAAACACAGAAAAAATTATTCAAAAATAAAATACAATTTTGAAATAAAATAATTTATGTGGATTGAATATAAAAATAATTATTACGTTACCTATTATAAAATTAAATAAAATAAAAGTACTTTAAAAAACATAAATTATTTAAAAAAAATTGAAAAAATTTGTGTATTCACTATTCACTAAAAAATCTATATTCTCCATAAAATCTAAAAACCCAACCCTCTATAAATATTTATAATATTATATTAAAAACTAAATTCATTTTAAAAAATAAATTTTCTTGATGATCCGCAAAATAATTATAATATTTACATAAAAATATTATTCAATAACAATTTTTATAAAACATAATTTTAAATAATAAATTTAGTTTACGAAAAATTGATTGATTATTTACAAATAATTTATGAATAAATTATATTCTGTAATAAATATATATATATATATTAAATATTATCTATTTCTATTAATACACAATAATTTAACAATAATGTTATATTGGTTAAATATATATCATGTTACATTAAAGCTTGGTGTTTCATTTCATACATGATATCGAAAATAGTTTTATTTATCCAAAACATATATTATTTGCATCATACCCCATTGATTAAATTTTTATTCACAATTGTATTTTTAATTCAGTAATCGAATTTTGGACATTTCAATATACCATTAATCAAAACCCATTTTATTAAACGGGATATAAAACACCCTTCTAATCAGAGAGAAAAGAATGTATGAAGATCATCAGTAATAAGATATAAATATAATTCCATGTTATTGAAAATAGGTGGGTAGTGACTCTTTTTATAAAAAAATGCAATTCCCATAAAATGATTAAGGGTTATAGAGTTCATTGTTTTCAAGGAAGTTAATGATCAAAAGAATCATATGGGCCTCCAAAAAATATGAAATTTTTTAATAGACAATTTGATTAATCCAAATTCAAATTAATTAGATAACAATTTAGTTTTAAATATATTTTTCATATATTTTAGGAACTCTTTACTATATTGACTCAAATTGCATGAAAATAAACATACTTTTCTAGTATAATTTCCCTAGTTATTCATTTTCTACCACACTCATATCATTTGTCAAATGATGTTTTTCCATGATGTAGTCTTCATTTCTAAAGAACATAAATCATCTTCATATGTGTCATGTAATACAAAATATGACAATAAGATATTCCATATATCATTCGAAATTTAAATTTACCAAAATGGTTAGCATCAATTATGATGTATCTCAAAATAATAATAATATTATTTCGAAACATAAAAAGTATCATAATCACCTAATCACTTCTTAATCCAATGTTTTCATATATGAAAAAACATATGTTATATAAAAAAACATAAAAATTTTATCTTTGGATATTTATTTTAATTTAATAACTTAATACTAATTAGGAAATCACATTGTCCAGTAGTCGATGTTATACCCTTTAGAAAATTGGTTGTGGGTTCTTGCCCTGGGACATTCTTAGTAGTGAAAGGTTATCACACGGCCTTTATGATTTACATTTTCATAAAATAATCTCTAAAAAATTCTAAAAAATTTAATGAATATCCTCAAAATATTCTTAATCAACAAATTTTATATGATCCCAAAAGGTTATCAATACCTTAAAACATATATCAAAAAACCTAAATAATTCAAAATTAAAATAATGAAAATCATATAAACTAACCCAGATAGGTATCCCAAAATTTCATTAATCTCTATAATTTCACATTTCTTAAAAAATAAAAAGTTCCATCTAAAAATTTGATCATATGATTAACCTTAGAAACATCTCTTGCTGCATAGGGTTTTTAATACTTCTCCTTATTTCCCAATATCAATGGTTGCAATAGAAAATTAGTTTCACATACCATTCTATAATCAATTATGGAAATTTCAACCATGAGTAATAAATTTTGGAGACACATTACCTTAATTACCTAACTCGTTAGAGATAAAGAATTTCAATTATGATTTTATATAAATTATCTCAATCATTGAATGTTCAGAACTATTTTATTTGCAATCATGAACCCATGTACCAAACATACCACATCAATAACACATTATATGTACTAAAAAATAATTAAAAATTCCATTTTCCACACATAGAACATGTTTTTGGATACCAATATTGTTTCTTATCTATTTTTGTCTATCATGAAATATTTTTAACTCTGTCATCTTGTAGAACATATTTTTTGACAAACTCTATATAAAATATCACATAATAAGGAAAAAATCTTTCATCACATCTAAATTTTGGAGTATCCAACACACATTGTATAATTTGTTTCAATTCATAGTGTAGTGAGTTATTTTAACAATCATTATTATGAATAAAATAATGTATATAACTCTCCAATATTGTGAATATTTGATTATATAAAACCACTAAATCTTCATCCTTCTAAATAAATTTCATACCATGCTTCTCCATCCCATGACAATCAAACATCATGAAATATTTCTCAAGGATAATATTCATAAATGATTCTGATTCCTATGAATCATGATCAACATTCACATCATAATTCGTATAAAAACCTTATCATTCATCATCACAACCAAAAAACTAAATGGAAGGTGTCACATTTTTACATTCCAAACATCCCATGAAATCAAATATTTTCTCTACAACATTGATCCATGGTTTTGAATCAATGTGACCATTTTTCACCTATATCATGGGGAATTTTTTCTAAAGAAATTATCCACTATAGACATGTTCATTTGTGGTATAATGAGTTCCTATAAAGAATGAATTCAATATCCATTTGTAGCTTTTGTCAGTTTAACCATATCTGAACAAATCCATTCTAACCAAATTCATACCATATGTAATGCTGACTTGAAATAATAATTTCCTCTATTCTATTTCTGAATACATCTTCCCTATTTACTAAATGGAAATTCATTCTGAACTAGAATACTCTAGATGAACAAATATGATAATATTTCAATAAAATAACATTTAAACATAAACAAAATGTTAAATATTCCAAGGGACTTCTATTGACATTATCATAGCCACTACTTTTATCTAATACATCCTCTGATAAAAACTATCAGTATATGTTATTTAAAAAAAGATCTTGGGTTTTAGTAAAAAATTCACTTTCTTTCACTCTGAGGATCTTTTGAGGTTTAGTGTTTTATAAAATTATGTCATAACTCAAATTAAAAAATAAATATAATAAAAAATGAAAACCAATATTTAATATACATTTTTTCTACAATATATTTCTTTTAAAAAAAACATTATTTATATTCATAGGAAATATTAGAGAATTTAAACATTTATTTATTCATTACATTACCCATCCTTTAACCCTATTTTTTTATAATAAAATGTTATATGAGTAAAAATTACACAATATGGGAAATAAAATGGATGAAAACTATTATTCTAGGGAAAAACATGAAAAATCAAGTATATTTTACCTTTATCTTCAATGTTAATTAAAATATTAATCAAAAAAATTTATATTAAAAAAATCTCTTATTCTTTTCCCTGAAATAAAATAAAACCCATAATAGTTATTTTAAAACTTCTTTTGGTAACATAGATTATAATATTATTAAAACCCATTCAAGTCTCCTTTAACTAGAATAACCATATGACCACATTTCAATATAATAATTTCCAAATGAATTGGAGAGAATTAATACAGCTCAACAATTGTATAAGAAATATCAGGATCACCCTTGAGCTATAATGGGGCTCAACACTTTCTATAATTTATATCGAGCTGACCAATTTTTTAATAGTGATAATGGTTTTCATCCCTTCGTATAAGCTATATCATGATCACATATGAACTATAATGTTGGTCCACACTTCATATAATCTATATCAGGCTCACCAATTTTATCATATAATTGTGCTGTACCATATCCTGAAAAAATATTTTAATTCATGATCTCTTTAATCACAAATTCCATTTTAAAACTCATTTAAATCCATAAAAAAACTTTTCGGATATGGAAATACAAATTTTTTAGAACCCATTTTCCTGACCGAAATTCAAAAAAAATGGGAATGAATGGTTTTAATGAAGAAAAGATGAAATATTTTAATGGAATCTATAAATAAAATAATGGTCATTGTAATGGAAAACATGTTTTCATCATATATGATTAAAATAGATCACTCATTTCGTAATTTTCTAGACATTCCTTATAAATCATTAAAAAATATTCAATTTATAAAAAAATGATATTATATAAATGGATTCATAAATAAAAATTTATTAATATATTATATCCTTATAAAAAAATTTCTAAAATAATTATGAAAACATGTAAATGGAACAAATATAGTTGAAATAAAACATTTAAATAATATTTTTTAAAAGAAATGTAAATTATCAATTAGGAAACACTATAATTGTATGTCCCATGAAACTATAAAACTAAATAAAATATTAAATATAATGAAAATAAAGAAATTAATTATATAAAATGTAAAATGGTGTGTATATAAACCATATAAAATAATATAGAAACATAAAATCAGAATATGCCTCAAAGAAAGAAAATTGAGGTAATGTCCCATACCATGATTATGATTATCATGATTGTTCATTATCTTCCCCAATGATGAACTTTTGTAAATCATAAAAAAAATTAAAAATTATTTTCTGTTCCTTTTATTTTACTTATTAACATTTTATATATGGTTCCATAATCAATTAGGATCAAGACAGAGGTTATTCCCTTATTTATCTTATGTGAAAAAATTACTTTGGTAGATTGAATATAGTCAATGATGTACTTATTTAAACAAATCCTGCCAAATTATATTTTCATTGTTTCCATATTTATAACTAAATTATAAAAATAAATATTAATCGTGAAATAATATTATGAATAATGAACTACATTAAAAACATAGGGATCATAGGCCATACCAATGCATGAGTTTCATTTCTATTTTCCAATGAACATTTTCAAAATAAGGTAAGTAATATTTTATTATTCCAAAATGATAATAATATCATAAATAAAATATTATTTTATATATATATATATATCATTAATGTTTTTTTATGATAAAAAATAATCACATTGCTTCATGGAGGTGGTAGTCCATACATCCAAGAATGATATTATCATTTTTCAGTGTAAGAATGAAAATTATGTGTGAACTTTTAGAAAAGTGTTTTTTATACTATTATCATTATTCATTAGGGAAAGAATTAACTATAACTTATTTTATAATATAAATTTTATAGAAATAAAAATTTAAATTAAATTTTAATAAAATCATATCCAATAATTGGCAAAAGATTATTTAAAAACAAAACCCACAGATGTGATGAAAGAGCATGTTTCGAAGAAGAGTATTTTTACAATAATTTTTTATTTTATATTAACTCTATAAAAAAGTATATATTATATGAATCAGAAAAAATATTTTCTAAAATATAATCTAAATGTACTAATATGACCGTTCCTCATTTTATATTTTTTTGTAATTACTTAAAATGGGAAACATTAGGTAATGACAAACAGTTTTTCGAAAAATCCAACTTTAAACCCAAAAATAGTTATATTATAAAATAAAATATTAGGTGAATTAAAAATAAATTATTTTGAATAAATATATCCAAATAATTATTATTTTACAAGAAATTATATTAAAAATATAATTAGTAATTTATTTTACATAAATTATTTATAAGAAATTACTTATTTGTAATAATGAGTATTTTTAAATATTCACCCCAAAGAAATATTTTCTACGATATAGAAAATTTTCACCCAATGTAAATATTGATAGAATCATGCCAAAAATTTGTTTAATCATATCAAATAAAATTTCTAAAAGTTATAGTAATTATTCATAATAATTTTATATAAACATTAATAAAATAAATTTTTGAAGAAAACAAATTTTTGAAGAATTTAATAATATTTATAATTTTTTTTATTTAATAAAATTTTATCAATTATATATATATGATTATGATAGTTTTATATATATTTAATAATTTTTTTAATATATTCATATCCACTAATTTAATGACTCAGTTTAAATGGATATATATATTTCAGATCTTGATTAATATTGGTGTTACGTGTCGAACACACTATCAAACATAGATTATTTTTCTAAAATCATGGGTTTTTACATTTGGTCATTCCAAAATACCATACATTAAAGTATTAAATTATAATCCAAATGATGTTTCTTAATAAAGAGGTGTAGTTTTTACCTGAGAATTATCAATTTTATTTTATAATATACCTCCTCGAAATCTATGGTATCCATTTAATACAATGACATATGTATCATAAAAATACTTTACTTTTATTTTCATGATGTAATAAACAATATCCACCTTTTTCTAATCTATTATAATATCATGTCATCCCTCATAAGTACGAGCGGACAACTACCTCCCTGAAGTGATATGATTCCTTTTTCATATGTACTTTAAAATAAATAGTAATAATTATATATTTAATGAATATATATGAAATTTATTATATAATAATGTTTTTTGGAAAATTGATTTTTTTATCTTTCATTCATTCCATCTATAGAAAATTCAAAATAGCATCTGTTAATATGTATTGGAAAACAACTCCTTGAATTGATTAATTAATTTTTATATCTATAAGTTATATAGATTAATATAAATATATATAATGAGTATATATTTTATTTATATAATTATGGACATTATTGATAATATGGAAACATGGTCGATGTATAATTATTGGGATAAATGAATCACAACATTCATGAAAACCAAAGTATTTATCACTTAGAACAGAGACATCAATAACATTTTTTTAATAAAACGGTGATAAGTGGTCCTAAAAAAACAAATTTCTTATGTTACATAAGAATATATATTTTTTTGAATAAATTTATAAATATATTTTTTTACCATATAATAGGTTTGAATGTATATTATTTAAGACAATTCTTGAGATAAGGTATTTTAGATTCAATCCAATTTAAATTATGATTCTTTATTATTGAGTTCCTATTTTATTAATACTATGGTCATTATATCATATATCCATTTACTTTTTATCTTCCAATATTTATTTATACTGGATATTTTTTTTACTATTACTAACATTATGTACTTGAGAGAAATAAATCATATTTTTAATGAAAACTAACTATATTATACTATTCATTATTGAATAATTTTTTTTAAGTCCATGATTTCCTAAAAAGGTTTTCAATTTTTTTTATTCTTGTCCAAATAATGTTAAATGTATTTTTTATCATTTTATGACTTTTTTTATTAAAAAGTAAATTGAACGATGTTGATATTTTCCATGAAAAATACATTTCACTGAATGTGAGAATATAATTTTTTTATCATACATTGAAATAAGAGAATTTATTACTATCATGAACAATCCATATTGTGAATAGTATATTATAATATTCTATTGTTATTATCGATGAATTATTTTCCCATAATAATTATGAAATATTTATATTTTAATGACTTTATTTCAAAATAATTATGGAATTTTTATCAAAACATATTCTATTGATCTTTAAAATAGTTTATCATCTATAATAACATCAATGGAAGTAAAATATACATTATCTAGTATATGATCAAATGAAATCCTCATCATTATTTCATTGGATTATTTATGTTGAAATAATTATTATTATTTTATGATACACATTTACTTCTGATGGGTTATGCAATTAACATATGATGAAGTGCTTATGAAACCCAATTACATTCAACTCATTATGATATAATGACATGGTGAATGTTTTATTTAATTGTGGAAAATATTTGTATGATTTTATTTATGTTATTAGTTGACCAAGAATTATATACACATCCAAATCATTATTAAAAGTTTCATATCTCATGATATTATAATGTGAAACAAGTCGATGTGCTTGATCCACATTCGATAACAAGTCAGTGTGCATGATCCACATTGATTAACTAGTAAATGTTATTTATCTACAATGGAAAATTCATGATGATGTCTAATGTGTTATAATATGGGAAACATGTGTTTATTCCTAAGGAACATCGTTTTTACAGTTTCAATAGTATACCACTTTATATGAAATGGTTTCTTGGCCTATGATCGTATACACTTTTATAACATGAATGTGATTGGAAAATAGAGTTCATTATTGATTTATAATGTTTTATCACTCTTAGGATTCCTATATTCAAATGTTAGAACATTTTATTTCATGAATCATGATTTCGATCCATGAGTTATTTTGTATTAATGTTGTATGTTATATTGTTGAACACATACACATATACAAATATTATTTTTTCATATGATCACGGATTGATATCTCCCATGTTTACTATTATGGAGAATCGAAGAACATCCTATCTTATATTTCATTTTCCAATTATTATATGGAATAATTTTATGTAGTGTATTGAATGATGGGTTGAAAATGAAAAAATAATTATAAGAGATGACAGAAATGAAGTTCAATATGTTTTTTAATTTTCTATAATCAAAATAAAAATAAACATTATGGTTAAAGAATGTGAGACAGTGTTATGTATTGAATATTTATATAAAAATAAAAAATATTTATATATTAGAATATTGGGAACTATATCAAGGAAAACAAAAAAAGACACGTAAATTTAATAGATGTATAGAAAAATGTGTTTATAAAACAAAATAATCAATGTAAATTCAAATGATATAGATTTCTATCCAAAAGAAAGAGATAAGATTGGTTTCATGTTCCAGTATCATATTTATTGAATTTTTAACCATATAAATTAATATAGTAAAAATAAAAGTAAAAATAAAAACAATTAATGGTGAATAAAATATTGTTTTATTAAAAAATAAAACATTATTTATCTATATATTAATTTTAATATAATAAATCATGATTTCAATGTGAGATTTCATAATAAACCCTTACCACTAAGTCTATATTTCTCATATTCATTCTAATTCTGTTTATAATTTTTAGGTCTATTATTTATATTAATAAAAATATTATTCATGTTTGTTTTCAAAAATTATATTAATTTATGATAAATAGTTACCCATATATTCATGTTTTATTGTTAGTATTATTATTCACAAGTTAACTATCTTGTTTCCTTTTCAAGCTTAAGTTTGGATGTTTTGGGCCATGTTATTAATTCATGGGTTCATTACCTCCATAATTTTGATGTATAATTACTATAATTTATTAACAATGTTCTATGGTCTGAAATTCATATCATGGCACTCACTATTATGTTTCTCATGGAATACATGAAAACATTTATCTTTTAAAGGTTGAGTCAATAAAATTAATCATTATTATTAATTCATGTACTTATATATATTTCTATATAGAATTATGAAAACATTTTTATTATATCATTAATACATATTATAACTATTGTTTATGATTCTATAGTCATCCACTGTGTAAATGTTATAAGATAATTTATATAGGCTGTAAAATTGACAAAAATACATATAATAATGATTGAATGAGAAAGAAAATATTAAATTATAGTAATAATATAACATTTTTAGAATACGAATGTTAATATAAACATATCAATATTATAAATCAGATAAATAAAGGGGTAGATAATGAAGTAATGGAATAATGATGAAGGATAAGAAAAAATTTATGTTGAACACTTTAATATCCTCATAGGAAGCATATTTGAAATGTGGTATTTGCAAATTATTATTTTTAATAGGGATTTAAAAACTTGAGAGTTGATTTACAAGGTTATATTTCATGATGAGAACGATGTGAAATTTCATGTAAATATATGGGCCATCCATGGTTGATGAGGGTTCCCTTTACATGTTATCGTTTCTAATATTTTCAAAAATATTAATAAGATAATGCATATAATAATAATTTTAAAAATTAATGTGGAAATATGATTAAAAATAATTAATATAAGATTTTTGGGGGACAATAATTTAATCACCCATTCAGATAAGGATAAAGTTTTTATATTTAGTCACATTACCCCTTTCTAAAACCATATAACCTTATTTTTGTATTTATCAAGATGAATAAAAATCACATTGGTAATTTATATAATTCAAATAAATGAAATTAAACATAAAACATATTTCTGAGATGTTAATTCCATATAAGAAATCCATTTTACTTGATTCAATTTTAAAAATTCATAAAAGTTATTTATAAAATAATAAATTTTCAATGATGTATAATACATTTATAAATCCATTTTTTAAACATAAAAATATATTAATTATTATTCTTTCCCAAAATATAACCATTTTATGAGTATTAAATTATTTTATTATATATATATATATTAAATTTCATAAAGTTTTTTCCAATAATAATAAATTTTATAGTGATCTATAAATTTTACATATCAATATTAAAACATTTTAGATAAATATTAAACACATTTCACAATAATGAATTCTAATGGAATATAATGGTATCATTTATTTGGAATGAAAAAAATACATAAAATACTACTAAATAAAATATCTATACATTTTTTAATTAATTTCATCACATAGAAATCTCTTCATACACATATCATACTTTATACCATACATCTAAAAACATGGAAGGAATATATAGGAATGGTAATGCCTATATTTTTATAATAGTAAATAAAATTGTAATCACTTTATATATTCAAAATAAACACGTAATTATTCCTTCATAATAGTATAACACATATTGATACAATGAAACTAGGTAATAATATTTATAACAGAATAGTAAACCAGTTGCATATAGAATGAAAAAAATGTTTCTAAGACCATAGTCTTGTACTCTAATGTATGATACTTGTAAAAGAGTGACTAGTAAAATATATACATTACTATTTAAAAGAAAAATATATACATTATTTTGGACATGGAATAAGAAAATATAGAATTTTGTAATGGTATTTAGATGTTAGTGTATATAAAATATTCAATATTACTATTGTTCAATATGATCATTTGAAATTATGATCATTGTTCCACATTACTATTATTAATTATGATCATTAGTCAATGTGATTGTTGATCAATATGACCATTGGTGGTATAGTGATTATAAATTGAATGTTTGGATTAATCTATACAATTAGTAATGATGAAAGATAATTATAACATAAGGGAGGAAATGTGGCTTCATCTAGTAGCAAGATACCCTATGAGTTTCATTTTAATAGTCTTTTTTGATGTAGGATAACTTTTTTTTCCTTGAAAAAGAATAAGAATAAATCCAACATGTGATATTGGAGTTAAAATATTTCTAGTTGAATTACTAGTTAGAAGAGATTACAACTCAATAACCTTTTACATAACCACAACAAGGATTTACTACTATTCCCAAAATTTATCATAGGTTATATTTTGGTTTTACTAGGGTTTATGTATCATGGTGTTGATTTGTGTTATAGTCTAAATTATTTAACAAATAAAAACAATGTTTACTTTTATAGATTAATTTTTATGATAGTATCAATAATATAAAAAATGTACTAATTAGATAAATAATTATATAAATTTTTTTAATATTCATAAAAGGGTCATTGAAATTATCCATGGAGAAATATATCATTTTTTGTTAAAATATTAATGTGTGTTAATAATGGTGGATTATTGTGAACCATATTAAAAAAAGTATATATGATATTTTATTATTGTAAGCGTGACTCATTCATACCATGGAATTTCAATTTCAATATTTTTGGAAATAAATAATACACAATAGAATTATGAGTGGTAATATATTACAATGATTATAGTGTAGAATGAAAGGAATATGAAATAATTATATAAATAATAAATTATTCCTTGAAATACCACACACCCCTACTCTAAATATATATTCCTTGAGAAATTATTAAACAAAAAATAAATTTACATCCTCATTAATCTATCAAGGGGTCATTAATCGATCTCTACCATAATTCATGAAGAGTTTGGTAGGATATATGGTCGGGTTCCATTATAAGAAGGTCAAGAGTGGAAAGGTCCCCGATATTTCCCTCTTCAATTTTTATTTGAATTTAATTTTTTAAAATATCTTTTAAATTAAAATATTAAATATTTCTATGATATTTATAAATGTTATTATATTTAAATTGATTCATTATCAAGAATAAATTCCCCAAAACCTTAATTTATAACCCTTTTGTATGTCGTTCAAATTATGACGTAGGGGGTGATTTTGTGTATAATTAAAATACCAATATTCTTTAAAATAGTAAATTATTTTATTCCATATATTATAAAAAAATTATTTTCTTGATGATATTCTATATTAAATTATTATGTCATATAACCCATTTTGGAAATTTTTCACTAACAGTTTACCAAATTTGTAAGCTGTAACAATGCCACTACCACATAGTATCAATAGAAATACCATAATTTGGTCATGTAAAACTTGTGTGATATTACATGAAAATACATCGATTTATGATTAAGAATTATGGAAATGGTTTTTGATCTCAGGTATCCAAGGTGATTACCATGGAATTTTTTTTCAGATGTGTCCCATCCAACAGCCTTGTACACGGTCAATGGGTCAGAACTATGCACCTAGATTGGAAATTATAGAAGATTTTATATGGATAATTATCATATTATTTTTAAACCAGAACATAGAATTTATAAATTTGTATTTAATTTATGATCTTAAATTTTCCCTGAACTTTTTAAATTCAATTTAATAATCCCTGTCGAAATCATTAATCATGATAAGTACATTATGGCCATTTTTCATATAATTATCTTATTTTGGGTACTTTTTGAACACTGTTAATCCATTATTATTTCTAATAATTATTTAATGAAATCAAATAGAGAATATTATTAATTCACGTCCTTGTGAAACCAAATTATTACTTATTTCATCAATTGTTCCATATAGGATGTATGAACCTGGACCTTCGTTTCATGTATGTTTTTCATTTTTCTGGAGTTTTTTAGAAAAGTGGAGTTTTTGAAAAAAATTGAAGTACACGCTGGGTATTTTATAAGTACATTTCGTGTACATTGATATAATGCCAGGCCGTGTGTTGGCCATGTCCAGGCCACACACACGGTGTGTAGGGGTGATGTGGAGGCTACTCAAAGTGGAGTACAGAAAGGCCAAGTACACACCATGTACCCCAGAAGTACATGTTGTGTACCTTTTTTCATTAAACGGACCGGGGTCATGCCTAATCAACGAAAACACCTTCTTCTCCAGGTTCTTCGACCGAGACCACCCGTACAACCTCAAACATCATCCAAGCCCCCGAGCCTTCGTCTGTCTGCCGAATCGACAACTATCAATTGTGTTGGAACCACAACGGTGGCCTCTTCCTTCTTCTTGAATCTCATTCCATGATTTTCCCTCTTTCTCACGATATCATTGGTTGAAAATTTAGTGTGTTTTCATAGATCTATGTCATTCTTTGGCGAATGAATCCTCATGGATCATGTATATTGATCTCTAATCATTAAGGTAGGTGGTTTGTGCCTTACCATTCGAAGTCTTTGAGTTTTATGTGAATATTCCACTAATTCCCATGAACGGGGTGTTGAGCGTTCACCTTTTTGACCCTATAGTTTTCCTTCCATGCTTGTATGCTTGTGTAAAGGTAATGTGATCATAGTTATGGATAATTTCTATGTTTGGATGTTTTTCCATGCCTTTCTTCTTTTTATGAACTTCGAGTCTTTTTAGCCTTTGGTCATTATACCTTCCTTCCATACCTTGTGACTTTAGGATGGAATAATATTCTTGACATGCCTGTTTTATTGTAGACCGGTTATCCAAGTAGCTATGTAGGTGTACTTTGGCCTTCTAGCATTATTATCCACTTACTGACACTGGACCATGAGAACATGGTGCTATAGACTATAATGGACAGACTGAGTGAGCTTCCAAGAGAGTCTTTGATATTATAAACTACCGGGGGGTAGACCGAGTGAGTGTTATCAACAAGTCTTGGACATTATAGACTATATGGGATATACCAAGTGAACTTCCCAGAGAGTCTTGGATATTATAGACTACAGTATGGTAGACCAAGTGATATTCCGCAGAGAGTCTTTACATTGTATGAATTTATTTAAAAACCTTTCCAGGCTAGAGAAGGAATTGACTGAGTGGGCTTCCTTAGAGTGTCTCTGATAGACCTGAGACTATAAGAGGGATTGACCGAGTGAACTTCCTCAGAGAGTTTCTAGACCTTGGGGCTATAATTGGGTTAGACCGTGTGATCTTCCTCAGAGAGTCTCTAACTACCCAAGACTATAAGGGGAATTGACCAAGCAAGCTTCCCCAGATTGTCTTATAATTTTGTATGACCAAACCAGAGGGGTTAGGCTGAGTGCACTGCCCAGAGGGTTGTTGGTATTTCTTGATTAGGACCAGAGGGGATGGCTGCGAGTACATCCCAGAGGGGTTCCTGTTGTGGTTAGATATTTTCTTCTCTGCTGCTTGTTGTTCTGTGGATTGATTAATATTGTATATCTACCTTCTATTTTTTACTCTTTACTGTTACGGTTAACTATCTGTTGTTACTGTCACTGTTACTGCTTACTTCACTATTACCTGCCATATGCTCACTGACTGTTAGGCACAGATCTTCGGGTGGTTTCCTCCTATTATTTAGTCTCACACCCAATTTGGCCAATGATTTTGGGCCCAAATAGCCTATTTTGTAGCAAGTATTGACATGGTCATGCGCCCTTAGACTTCTGGTACTTGATCACTTTGGAGTAAAAGAGCATGGGACCAAGCCGAGGTTTGCGATGCTGAGGAGTTGCTATTTTTTTCTTTTGTACTTGGGTTTAGTATTATATTAATAATTGTGACTTGTTTGTCTGATTTCCTAGACATATGTATAATTCATCATTTCATATAAACATGTGTGATCCTGTTGTTATTGTTTTAGTCTTCCGCTGTTTATTGTTGTTGGATATTTACTACATCATGTATTTGTCTACTTTCTGTACTCCCACTGTGTACTCTGCCAATGAGGGAATCACTTCTCAACTATCACACCCAAGGCCCTCCCTGCTAGTCAGCATCCTTAGGCATTTGGAGAAATTCACTTGAGGCCATGTGACCAACCGGGTACAGGGCGCCTCTGAGTGGCTTCTGGAACATGGACGTTACAAAGTGGTATTAGGGGAATTATTTTCTCTTGATTTATTGTTTGGAGACTTTACCCAGGGATTGGACAAATTCGGATCTTGGTAATAAGCTGTGCCTGTGAGTAGCTAACCCATGTACAGGGAAAATCCAATCCACCTTGTTTATTGCAGTTTTTTGGTTTTGAGATTTTATGGTTGATATGATTTCACCTAGAGTGATTCGCATGCCTTCTGTTATTATTGTTGCTCCTATTGAGGTTCTATTTCTGTCACAACCCGATGAGATGAGGATATGCCATCTCATGCATCATATTGGAACATGTTAGAATCAAATTCCCTGCATTTTTTCCCTGACATATAGGTTGCATTAGCAATTGAATGTTGTTGTGATAGACATTGTCTAGATTATGCATGTTGTTGTGATAGATGATTTGATATAATCACTGTAGTTTAATAGAGAATTTTTTTTTATTGTACCTTTACTTAAATGAACGCCAAATTTCGATTCTTGAGGTTTTATGGGCCCTCATGAATCGGAGTTTGGTGGATCATTGACTTGTTTCCCTTGTATATGATATCCGAGTGATGCCAAGATTTTATTTTCAGGGAGTATAGGCCCTCACGGATCAAAATTTGGCACCTACTTGCTTGGTTTTCAGTGTTTTCTGGGTTTCGGAGCAGTTTCTAAGCTACTTTCCGGAAAAAACCAGAATACACAGTGTGTACTTGACTACACGCCATGTAGTGTTAAATCGTGTCACTGACTATGTGATCAAAAACCCAGGGTGGTGAAAATGTTTTCAAGAACACGCCATGTACAGTAGTTACACACTGTATAGTAGTGAGTCATGAACTCGGCCATGTCACTAACAACACGGGCCGAGGAAGCTCGTATAGTACACTCCCTGTGAGTATAAACACACGGTGTAGCCTCGTTCTAGGTACTTGGTCGTGTCATGAACAACATGGGATGGTGATATCTTCTCTTATACACATCATGTTTGTTTGGAACATGTCGTGTAAGGGTCATCCATGTAGTCGACAGTGTAACTAACAACACGGGCCACTGAAACATTGTCTGGTACTTGCCGTGTCCGTAGGGAACACACTGTGTATTCTGAGGTTATGTGGGCCATGTGGGCTAGCCGTGTAAGGAGAATCATGCAAGTAAATGGAGATCCTGTACACGTCGTGTGTGGGGACAACACACTGTGTAGTCTGGGGTGTCACATGACTAGCTATGGATGAAGTACAGGCCCATGTGTCTGGCATAAAAAGACATGTCGTGTAGTTTTATACACGTTGTGTAGTCGTGTTTTGTAGAACTTGTTTGTTATTTTCTCCTATTCCGTTTTTTTTCTCTTGTGTTCTCATTCTTTGATGATCATAATCTAAGTTGTGCTTTGGATCTTTCAGAGCTATGCCTCCTTGACGTCCTCTGGTTTTTTATCAGTTTCCAGACGGTGATCAGACACCGGATATGGCCGATCAGGTATCTCTTACAGATCCTCCTACAGATCCTCCTGCTATGCCAACCTTGGCACCATCAGTTATACTTGTTACAGGTGCTGATGCAGAGTTCAGGGAGGACTTCCTGAGGATGATTCATACCTTTCAGGGAGACCCGCCACCTGCCCCGTCGATGGATGAGTTGATGTGGGTTTTCCAGCAGAAGCATCCTCCTACATTCTCAGGGGATGGAGGACCCTAGGTTGCAGAGTCGTGGCTAGAGGCCACGTTGATGATCATCGAGCACCCGGAGATACCTCTGGATAAAAGGGTAAATCTTTCCACTTATATGCTCTGAGACACAACCAAGATATGGTGGGAGGTGATCTCACAGTTAGGGAGCCAGCAGAGTATGACATGGGATGAGTTTCGGTGCATCTTCTACGATTACATTTACCTAGAGACCATGAGGGCCGATCGAGCCTGGGAGTTTATGAGTCTCGAGTAGGGTACTAATTCTGTTATAGAGTACTCGTCTCATTTTACCGAGATGTAGTGCCTCACGCCGATTCCAGTAGGCGATGAGTTGTTCCTTGCTAGGATGTTTGAGGATGGTCTCAGGCAGGATATCTGTTCTATGGTGAATATCTTCAGGCTGACTTCGATATCCTCTATCGTCAACTAGGCGATGATCACTGAGCGTAATCTGACATATTCTAGAGTAGTGGGCTAGGGCGGTTAGACATCCAGAGTTAGTGTTCCTCCTAATTATAGCACGAAGTGCCATAGGGAGTCTTCATAAAGAGATCAGGGTAGGTGGAATGTATCTTCGGGCATCCAGGTAGTATACAAACTATGCAGTAGGAGAAGAAATACTAGGCCCTAGTGTCAGAGAGACCTGATGGAGTGCTGATATTGCGGCAAGATGGGCCATCATCATCGTTTTTGTATGATCTTCTCGCCTACACCTGGTGGTAGGGGTTGTTCTATGACCCCGCGTTCAGGTGATGCATCTCCAGTTTCTCACCATTCAGGGAACTAGAGTTCTTCTGCCCATTCGGTCCGAAGTGAAGGTTGCGACCGTGGTGGTCAATCACCGGCATACCAGCGATAGAAGAGTGGATCAGCTCAGAGTGGTCAGCCAGGGGCATAGGGCTGCGGTACAGGCCAGACATTCCATGTGGAGTAGACGCATCATGAACAGGATCCCAACCCTTCTATATTTCGAGGTACGATCTTAGTACCCTCAGTTTAATCTTTATATATTTTCAATAATAGGGCTTCGAATATCTCTATCTCTATTGTTGTTGTGGAGAGCCTTGGGCTCTGCATCTTTTCTTCTTCCAACATGTTGTCTCTTGATACACCGTTGGGATAGAGGACGTCTAGCGTATCTCAGTGTAGAGAGTGCCCTCTTGATGTTGTAGGGTGTCACTTCTTATGGGACCTCTATGTCCTAGAGATTACAGGCTATGATGTCATTCTCAGTATGGACTGGCTAGTTCCCTTCTGGGTAGTCATAGATTTCTATCA
This sequence comes from Viscum album, assembly GCA_963277665.1. NCBI lineage: Eukaryota > Viridiplantae > Streptophyta > Magnoliopsida > Santalales > Viscaceae > Viscum > Viscum album. The sequence continues at coordinate 181,005,421 of OY728121.1, forward strand.
CCATAGGGGGAGTTTCGTATTAACAGAGGGATGATAATTTCTTCATAGAGGCGAGTGGGATGTCCATGTGGGTAGAGATGGAACAGAGAAACATGGTCTAGGGGGAGTTACTTCCCAGATTCCCAGTATTTATCTGGATGACCAGGGGTCTACACAGTTAGACTTTTTCCAGTGGTGTATTGTTTCAAGGATGTCTTTCCATAGTACTTTTCATGTTTTCCTCTAGAGAATGAGGTAGACTTCTTGATTGAGATCATTCCAGGAGCAGCACCGGTGACCATTCCTCCATATAGGATGCCTACACCTGTGTTTCTGGAGCTCAAGAAGTAGTTGGAGGTGTTGCAGGAAAAGGGTTTCATCTGACCCAGTACTTCTCCTTGGGGTTCACCTGTCCCATTTACATATAAGGAAGATGACACCATTAGGCTTTGCATGGATTATCAGAAGCTGAACCAGTTGACGGTCAAGAACCAATATCCCTTGCCAAGGATCGATGAGATCTTTGATCAACTTTGAGGAGCCCGGGTGTTCGAAAAGATCGATTTGAGGTCCGTTTATCATCAGTTGTGTGTTAGGACAACAGATATACCTCTTACAGCCTTCCTGGAGTAGGTATGGTCTATACTATTATACCGTCATTCCATTCGGTCTCACGAATGCGCAAGCAGTTTTTATGGAACTGATGATCTGAGTGTTCTATCCATACTTGGATTCCATCATGGTGGTTTTTGTGGACGACATCTTGGTGTACTCTCACACTCGACACGACCATGATACCCATCATGAGATCATTCTGAGTACACTGAGAGAGCATTAGTTATATTCTATTCTATTGAAAGGCCACATTTGGATGGATCAGATTCACTTCTTGGGTCATGTTATATTAAAGACAGGAGTATCAGTAGTCCCAGAGAAATTGGGAGATATAGTTTCCTGGGAGCATCCAAAGAATGACCTTGAGTTGCGTAGTTTCCTAGGGCTCTTTGTATAATACAGGAGTATCATATAGGACTTTTAATGCCTTACAGCACCGCTGATAGGTCTGACCATGAAGGGGGCGATGTTTTTATTGTCAGATTCCTATGAATCAGCCTTTCGAGAGATGAAGGGGAGGTTGTCGTCATCACCGATACTAGTCTTTCCAGAGCCGGGAAAGAGCTATATAGTCTACTATGATGCTTCAAATGTTGGATTGGAAGTTGTTTTTATGTAGAGAGATGGATTTGTTGCGTATGGGTCTCGGCAGTTGAGGCCACTTTAGAGGAACTACCTGACACACAATCTAGAGTTGGTAGTAGTTGTTCATGCCTTATGTTGTTGGAGACATTACCTTATGGTAGAGCACTTTGTGGTTTTCTCCGACCAAAAGAGTCTCAAGTACATCATCACTCAGTGTGATCTGAATTTGAGACATCACAGGTGGGTTGAGTATCTTCAGTCCTTCGACTTTGAGCATGCCTATACACTGGGAAAGGGCAACGCAGCGGCTGATGCATTGAGAAGGAGAACATAGATTCCAGTAGTTTAGGAGGCCATCCGTGAGTGGTAACTTATGGCTCTATTTTCTGAGATTCATTTGGAGGTGCATGAAATACAGGGGCAGGCTTTTCTTTCATCTGTAGCTATTACCTCTACTCTTCTCGATCAGGTACAGATAAGGATGCTATCAGACTCAAAAGGCATGGTCTTGTGAGAGAGTGTGGTAGAAGAAGATCCTCTTCCTAGATAGACATTGGGCGAGGATGAGATCTGGAATTTCCTGGGATGCGTATGGGTTCCAGTAGACATACTCGAGGAGCTGATTCGGGATTTTCATTCTTCAGTTTGGGATGTTCATCCTAGAATAACCAAAATGTACCGTGATCTACACCACCAGTACTGGTGTCCAGGAATGAATATTGATGTTTTTGGGTTCATCATGAGATGTTCTACATGTCAGCAGGTGAAAGCGAAGCATCAGTGACCCGCTAGGCTTTTACAACAGTTACCCATTCCTTAGTATAAGTGGAACGATGTCGTGATGGACTTCGGGGCCGAGTTACTGAGGACCCCTCGAGGGAGTGATGTTGTTTGGGTTGTTGTCAATAGGCTTACAAAATTTTCTCACTTCTTGCCGATCAAGGAGACCTTCAGTGTTGATGAGATGGGGTAGTCATACATTTGAGAGATCATACGTCTGCATGGAGTTCCACACTCCATTGTTTTAGATAGGGATGCCCGCTTTATTTCTCACTTCTGGAAGGGGCTTCAGAAGGCATTGGGTACACATGTACTTTTGAGTACATCATACTATCTGAAGATAGATGGCCAGTCTGAGCATACAATTCAGGTGCTTGAGGATATGCTCCAAGCTTGCATTCTAGACATTGGCAGTTCTTGGGAGAATCGTATTCCTCTGGTGGAGTTTTCCTATAAAAATAGTTTTCAAGTGACTATTCAGATGGAACCTTACGAGGCTTTGTACTGTAGGAAATGATCATCCCCTTTTTGCTGGCTGGATACATGAGAAGCAGCTTTGCTGGGACCTCATCTTGTTCAGGAGACCTCAGAGTTGATAGAGTTGATTCGGAAGAGGACAGCTACAGCACAGTCTTGACAAAAGTCTTATGCTGATCAGTATAGATGACCTCTGTAGTTCGAGGTTGTTGATCAAGTTCTCCTGTGGGTCACACCGAGGTTGGGACACAAGAGGATTCAGAGACAGGGGTAAGCATTCACCAAGGTACATCGGGCTGTTTGAGGTGTAGGAGAGAGTTGGACCAGTTTCCAATCAGTTGTAGTTACCACATAGGTATTGGGCTATGCACGAAGCCTTCCACATTTCCCGGCTTCAACATTACTTTTCAGACCCGTCGTATATCATTCAACCAAAGGTGGTTGAGCTCGAAGAGGATGCATCATTTGAGGAGCATCCTATCTGGATTTTCAATCACAGTACGATGGCTCTCTATGGCCAGACTATTCCTCTGGTATGGGTGCTATGGCAGCACGGGTGAATACTGGATGAGACATAAGAGAGGGAGGCCGATGTACGATCACAGTGGCCAGAGCATATCGTGGGTTCTTCTTCCACGCCATGCTAGGGAAATTCGGGGATGATTTTCTTTAAGGGCGGAAGTTTCTAGGAACTCAGAACTTCGATTCAGGTATGTTTTTTCTTTTTTTGGAGTTTTTGAGAAAAGAGGTGTTTTTGGAAATTTTTTAAGTACACACCCTAAAATTTATAATTACACGCCATGTAATTTGATGCAGCACCAGGCCATGTGTTGGCCGTGTCTTGGCCACACACACGATGTGTAGGGGCGATGTGGAGGCTGCTTAAAGTGACGTATGGAAAGGACAAGTACATGTTGTGTACCCCATAACTACACTCTATGTACTTTCTTTTTTTATTAAACGGACTGGGGTCACGCCTAATCGACAGAAACATCTTCTTCTCCAGGTTCTTCGACCGAGAACGCCCGTACGACCGCGAACATCTCTGAGCCCTCGATCCTCCACCTATTTTATGAATCGACCGCCATTGAATGCATTGGAACTGCAACGGTGATCTCTTCTTTCTTCTTGAATCTCATTACTTGATTTTCCATGTTTCTAAAGATATCATGGGTAGAACGTTTTTTGTGATTTCGTAGATCTATGCCATTATAAGGAGAATCAAGCCTCATTATTCAAGTATATTGATCTCCTAGCATCAAGGTAGGTGGTTTGTGCCTTAACATTCGATGTCATTGAGTTTTATGTTCATATTCCTACAATACCCATGGACGGGGTGTTGCATGTTTACCTTTTTGACCCTGTTGTTTTCCTGCCATGTGTGTATTCTTGTGTAGATGTAATTTGATCATAGTTATGGATAATTTCTATACATGGAAGTTTTTTCATGCCTTCGTTCTTATTACGACCTTTGGGTCTTCTTAGCCTTTGGCTGTTATACCTATTTTCCATACGTTGTGACTATAGGATGGAATGATATTCTCGACCTACCTGTTTTGTTATAGACTGGTTTGCCAAGCAGCTCCGTAGGTGTGCATTGGCCTTATAGCATTATTATGCAGTGACTGGCACGGGACCGTGAGAACCTGGTGCTATAGACTATAAGGGATAGACCGAGTGATCTTTCCAGAGAGTCTTGGATATTATAGACTACTGGAGGGTAGACCGAGTGATCTTCCTCAGAAATTCTTGGAAATTATAGACTACAGGGGATAGACCAAGTGAGTTTCCCATAGATTCTTGGATATTATAGACTACAGGATGGTAGACTGAGTGAGCTTCCTCATAGAGTCATTACCTTGTTTTAATTTCATTAAAAACCTTTCTATTCTAGAGAAGGAATCGACATAGTGATCTTCCTTAGAGAGTATTTGATATACCTAAGGCTATAGGTGGGATTGACCGAGCAAGCCTCCTTAGAGAGTTTCTAGAACTTGGGGCTATAAGAGGGATAGACCATGTGATCTTCTTCAGAGAGTCCCTAAGTACCCTAGACTATAAGGGGAATTGACCCAGCATGCATCCCTAGTGAGTCTTCTAATTTCATATAACCAAACTATAGGGGTTAGTTTGAGTGCACTGCCTAGAGGGCTATTGGTATTTCTTGGTTAGGACCATAGGGGTTGGATGCGAGTACTTCCCAAGGGGGTTCCTATTTTGGTTAGCTATTTCCTTCTCTGTTTCTTGTTTTTTTTGTAGGTTGATTACTGTTGTATATCTTCGTGGTACTATTTACTACTACTATTTACTGCCTACTGTTGTTATCAGTATTACTGCTTACTGCACTATTACCTGCCATATGCTCACTGACTGTTAGGCACAGATCTTCAGGTGGTTGCCTACTGTGATTTAGTCTCACACCCTGTTTGGGCCATGATTTTGGGCCAAAACAGACTATGTTGTTGCAGGTATAGACAAGGAAAAGCTCCCTTCGACTTCTGGTACTTGATCTCTTTGGAGCAGGAGAGCATGGGACCAAGCCGAGGCATGCGATGCTGAGGATTTGCTTACTTGTTTTTCTTTTGTACTTGGTTTTAGTGTTGTATTCAGCATTGTGAATTATTTTGATTCTTTCCTAGACATATGTATTATGCATCATTTCATATATACATGTGTTCTCCAGTTGTTATTGTTTTAGTATTCCGCTTTTTTATTGTTGTTTGATATTTACTGCTTCTACTATTTGTCTTCTTTCGGTACTCCCATTGTGTACTCTACCAATAAGGGCATATTTTCCCCCCTATCACACCCATGGCCCTTGCTACTAGTTGGATACCTCTGGGGTTTGGGGAAATTCTCTTGATTCCATGTGAACAACCTAGTATAGAGCTCCTCTAGGTGGATAACTGAACCATGATGTTACATAGGAAGTGCATGTATGGTAATTCCCTTTGGTAAAATGACCCTACTATTTCAAATCTGTTCATCCCAAATCATTATGACATATATAGACCATATTCATTTTCAATTGATATGAATATATTTAAATTTCCAGTATATTATTGGACCTAGAAATATATTTCACCTCACTCACTAGTAGGTCTCATGAAACAACTATTATAGGGTAATGGGAGAATCTTTATGATTTATGAGTAATGTATGTGAATAATGCCTTATTCATATGATTATGTTTTCCATTATTATTCAAATTCATTACCGTGAATAATATTTCTATCCATGTGACTATTAATTCCCCATTATTAAATGGATTATGCTTTTGTATTCAGTTTTATGGAATTAATTATACTTTTGATGTTTTATAATCCATATTTATCCTTTATTAGATTTTTCTGATCATTTTTCCCTTACTAATAATATAAACTCAACACATTCACAATGTATCCTCATTTCCCTAGGCAATGGGGTGGTATATTATGACTAAATATTTATATAACAATATAATAAAGAGAAATACATTTATATTTTGATATTTAATGTTATTAATCTAGTATCCTGAGGACTACTAAACCTTGATCATTAGAATATTACAAATTTTACTATGTATTTTTTGTAATAATTAATACACGTTCTCTAGAAAATTGTGTTTTAGTAAAATAAAATTGAAACCAAAGGAATTTAACATATAAATCTTTTTGAAAAGGAATTAAAAAAATCATATATTGATAATTTATACTTTACTACTAAAATAATCAAGGTATTATTGTATAAAAAATTCTTGTTATAAAATATTATTTATTTTGGATGTTCACAAATTAACCAAATAATTATTATCAAGTAATTGAACATCTATAAGAATAATAAACTTGGAAAATAACCTCAACAAATTAGATGATTGTCTAAATAATCTTGATAAATGAAAAAATATTTTTATAGGTAAAATTATTAAATTTATAATATAGTTTACTGAGTTTTTGAATAATAACAATACCGACATACTAAAACCTTTTATCCCTCAATCGAGATTAATAATATTAAATCATTTTATTATCCATAAGAATACACATAATATGTGAATAAAAATGAAAGGGAGGTATAAAATACGATTATGTATCTAGACAAATTTATTCTGTAAAAAGGAATATTTGAGATGGGGAATGTCATTGTGGTTGTGCATTATCTATATAGTTATATTGTCCAATGGTATTTCAATATTGAAAATAATTACGAAACATTGGTGATTGAGACCACATATTCGAATTATTTAATGTTTATTTTTCATTAAAAACATCATCATTGAGAGAAAATTGTTGATATTGAAATGAGTTATATGAAATAATGAAAAAAGAATATATAGTGGTTGATTATGATTAAAATTTTACTATGTTCTAAAGATGTGTTATATTAAATCTATAAAATAATAATGGATTATTAATGATTACTATGATGGTCTATTGTGATTTCATATAAAATCCCCAGTATTTTAAAAATTCTCAATATTTGAGGAGATAATAACAAGAGTTATCAAGAATGAGAAAGAGTTATGAAAAAACATTTAGATTCAAAGGGGTGTAGGGGGATAATAGGATGGATGAAAACCATGATTCAATAACAGAAAATAATGGAATTGTATATTTTTAATCTTCGAAAAACAATGGAACGAAATACTATAAGACATACATATAAGGCATCACTATTTAATAAATGTGTAGTGATAAATGAAATAAAGCTCATTGGTATAAATGAATGAGGGTAGAAACCAATGTGTACTATTTCAACTACAAATATAAATGACATTAATCTAATAAATTCCTTATGTTCCAAGGTATTCTTCGACGTAAGATGGTTATGAATCAGTGGTTTTCCTTTTCCTTAACAAAATTTGATGTAAATGTTAAAAAATATGTGATAGTTGGTAAATTTTTTATACCATCAATTTGGATAATATATTCATTTACATAGTCTCAATGAGTTACAATATATATATTTTGTGCGAAAAGAAGATTAAATCACACATTTCTACTTTATTGATGGATGTATTAATTTGAAAACCATATGAAATATTTATCGCAATAATGGTACAAAAATTATTAAAATATGGATGCATGGGTTTTATCTCAATGAAAATATTTTCATAATTCCCATGGTAGATTTTAATTTAAACTTGTTGACGAATTATCTCTTGTATTGAAGTGTAAAAAGTTATTATAAGAATAAATAATTTATAATTGTTGAGTCCAGTAATGAGTTACATTTTTATGGGGAGAAGGAATTACATGAATCTTATCTTTAACCTCCCCATATAGCTTATTATAATGAAATTCATGGGAATTATATAGATGTATGTCAATCTATGACATATAAGTATTTTAATAGAACAAAATATTTTTCAGTTTTGTGAGAATATATTGACGATTTCCCAAGTGAATTACAAAGACTACCCTTTGATCAAGAAGTTGAATAGTTAATTGGCCATAACAATAATACCTATCAGATATCAAATTCTTATTATAGGACATCCCATTTGGTGTTTCATTTGTAGAAGGAAAAAATAGTTGATGTATATGATAAATTGTTTCTACATCCAATTGTAATATTGTACAATAAGTCTATTAATCCATTGTAAAGAAATTAATGGAATTACTTGAATAAATAATTATCTAATAACTTATATTTATGTTATATTTTATCTATATGAATGGGAGTAATTATTTTGTGAATATTAACCTTCCTTGTAGATACCATCAATTAAAATTTCAAGAGGATATTCTGATTTAATTTTTTATATTAGGTATGGCCATTATGTGATTAAAATAAAAGAGTTTGGAAAAATATATTATCCCTCTTCTCATGTGGATATGCTTTATAGAGTGTTAAATTATTTTATTAACAACTTTCTGGTTGTATTTATTTATGAAATTGATATATACTATATGATTTATTTGTATCATGATACTTATCGATGAATTATTCATGAGGTGTTAAGGAAAAAATAATTATATGGGGAATTTCACATATGTAAATTTTCGTTTCAATGAGTTTATATTATTTTTATATTATGTCTTGAGATTCTATTCACATTTACCTATAAATGGTGAATTCTGTAAATGAATGTATAAGACACACTTATAGAATATAAATATGTATTTTCTATTTTTTATATGTTAATTTCAGTTTTTTGTTGAAAGTATTGCCTGATTGGATTATCGGTTAACCTGGAAAATAGGTTAGGTGTTCTTATAACATGGAAAAATAAATTTGAATAATTTTTAAGTAATTAAAAATAGAACGTGGAATTCCATGTGTCGAAACATCAAGCTAGAAAATAATTTTTTTCTATTTACAATGATAAATCATGGAGTGGTCATGAATGTGTCCTTGTGAAAGATGATATAGTTGTGTCCCAAATCCCATGAATGTTGAAAACCCATGAGGTTAAATATATAACTCATAATTTATATTTGAAAAAAATAATCATTTTAGGATATTTATACATTACCATTATGAATAGAGATGTTATATATACACGAACCAAAAGAGTTATAACCATATTATTAACAAGAAAGATCATATTATTAGGAAAATATGTTTGTTAGAAATAAATAAGGAATACGAATGTCATATCCATTGTCATCTAGAAAAATTAATTAAGATTCCGTTGGATTTTATTCGAAAATGATATAGTATATTATCCATGTTAAGGGTATAGAATGCTAATATTCTAAAATAACTTGTAACAATAGTTTTTGGTATTATAATGGAATGAGAAACATCATTCTCATTCCATTTAATCTCCCAAGCATATATATAAGAGTTAATTATGAAATTTAAACATTGTGATAGAAACAGACAAATTAAAAAGTAACAGGTAATGAATTTGGGATTACAAGATATCAATATTGGTGAACATGTAGTTTTATGTTTTGGAAACCTGTTATGTGTTCCATTTGTACCATAGTAGAAGAATGATATATTCGATAAGACACATAGATCATTCTTCATTATACACTCTGTAATTACCATAAAGTATTCAGATATCTGATAGAACCGTTTGGGGGGAAATATGATGGTGGAATTTCAAAATTATAGCAGAAGATGATTAATATTCCAGTAGTTGAAGGATAAAAGTCAACTTGCAATGCAGCAATAAAACATTAAAATATACTACAGTCGAAGTGGGATATATTAAAATGAATTTATTCATTGGGATTCCTTGTAAAACTAATGGTAATTATTATTTATGTGTCATTCTTGATATACATTAAAATGAATATCATTTCCTTGAAATTTATGAATATTTTTCACCGGGCCATCATGTAGAGTTATATATAAATGAAGTTGTAAGAACTCATGGAACACCCCTACCAGAGTCTATGATAAATAACTATTTTTAACATTAAAATTTACAAGAGTCTATAAAATGATTTAAATATAATGATTAATATTATCACAACTTGTCAACCTAATAAAGAAGGCAGTCTGACTAAACTATGTAGGAATTGGAGGACATAAAAAGTTCATTATCTCCTAATTTCAAAGTATGTTTTGATCAGTGATTACCATTTGTAGATTTTTTTAAATAATAAATGAAACTATAGAATTATGATTTTATTATATGAATTCTTGTAAGTAATTATATTTTAAACATTAATGGTGGCAGATAAGTTTGACAAAGGACGATTTTGTGTCCTAAATTTTTGGAAAAAGCAGCTCATATGGTAAGAGACATCCCGATTCATATCAAGGTAACCAAAGGTAGAAAGAAAAATATGTGTTTAAGGTTAAATGATGGATATTTAATTACATGTGGTACATTATTTATAATTAATGATATCTACATGGAAATATGTTATTTTATTTCAGAATAATGGAAATGTGATTCTATGTTATGTTGTTCCATTTATAATTTGTAGTAGATAGTATCAATGGAAGAAACATTGAACATGAAACTATTTATATTGTAATTTAATGTTGACTCCCATATATATCTTTTAGAAACATATATTAAAGAACTTGTCAATGTCCTAAAACCTAGTCAAATTATTTCGAGATGAACATATATTATAAGGTGGTGATGATTCCGATATATTATATAAGTTATTAGGGGAAACAACATTGATCGTTTTTCCTATAGAAGGTATGTTAGAGTAATAAACATATATATAAGGAAATAAGGGATCTATAGGATTATTTGTTAATGGAAAATACATATATGTTTTTGGACTAATTTACATGTTCAAAAATGAATTATTTAAGAGGGTGAGAATATAATAACTAATATTCTGTAATAGTAAATAATCCATTAATAAATATTTTATGTCATTATTAAAACATTATTATTTCACCATAATTCTAGAATACTTATTTGTAAAATTAATTAATTAAATATACAATAGTAGATAAATATTGTAAAATAAGGTGTTTAATAATGTTTGATAACACCGTAATCATGTACTCCAGTGGATCATACATGAAAAGTGTAAAAAGTACAAGGGAAACATTTTTATCTATTGGAAAACAAAAAAAAATTAATTCACTTGGTGTAATAATATATATAATTTTGTGAAGGGATTTATATTATGATTTATGTATAAAATTAGTAAGATGATTGATCAAGATGATAAATGATCCAAATGATAGTTTTTGGTATAATGAATAATAATATAATATTAGGTTTATTGTATATTTAGTGTAATGATTAATGTTACTTATCATTTAGGGGATAACATTTTACATCTAAATATAGGTAAATCCCTCATGAATATCTTTTATCAGTGTTTGGTAAGTAGGTTCTATAACTAGGGTATACCCAAAATCAATCCCTAGAAGATATCTATTAAGTTATGTTTGATGGAAAACATTTATGAGATATTTTTATGTTGGTAAAAATCTTCAACCAATCAATATTATTCTACTAACCACGTGAATGTACAATCGTATTACACATTTCCCATAAGGTTTATTTTTGTGTGATTAGAGGTTATGTAGGTAGGAATTTATTTTCATCTAATGTAAATTATTTATGAAAGGTTGTTTTCTCTTAAACATTATTTTTTATAAATTTATCTATAAGACATAAAATTTACATTGTAGGTAATTAGATAAATAATTTTATAAAACTAGTATCTTATTAGTAATTAAGATACTATTCTTTGATAATGTGAGATATTTGGTAATTTTTTATTAAAATTATATATTATATTATAAATTGTTGAATATAATAAAATATGGTTAATATGATATACATGATATCATATTTATGTGTAAATGACTGATTTCGACCAAGGAAGAGTAACTTAACAATTTTTTTCACAAATCACTATATTATGGCACACATGGTTGTAGTTGAGCACAATGGTTATAGTGTATCACAACAGTAATGTGGAGTTATAAAATAATTAATACATTATTCCATGAAATTACACTCAACACAACTATAAATACCCACCCCACCCTCTCATTATTAAACAACAAATTCGGTGTAACCTCTTAATTTCTCTCTCATGTAGTCTCTCTCCTAGACCTCTCTTCATTTATAATGAGTTTTTACAAATCCATGGTCAGGTTCCAATCAATGAATATTAAGATATGTAATTGTTAAAATTTCTCCCTCATCAATACATATTTGAATTTAATTATTATTAATATATTTTAGATCAAAATTTAATATAAATGCATGATAAGTATCCATTTTTGTCCTATAATTAACTATTATAAATGATACATAACCCAAACCATATATTTATGAAAATGTTTATTACTATTAGTATACTGGAGTAAGGGTTTATTTTTATATAATATCAATACCTATTAACATTACAATTGTAATATTCTATTCAATCATAATTATCTAATTAATATAACGATGTCATGTTATTTTTTTTGTAAGGAAATATCCTTGTACATTAAATATTCCATTGAATTTAGTATAAAAATAACATTTTTATATTAAAAATGATCCATAATGTTAATTGAGTTATATTTTTAGGTCATAACACTCATTTGAAAAACCTATATACTACAAATTGATCAATTTGATTCACTATCCATTTTTAAATTAATAAACATTTAAAAATATAGATATTTTTTTCTCATTACTCGTCTATAATTTTTTCATCATGACCACAGCCATATACCTAAAAATATTGTAAAAAACATTTTAAAATGAATGATGAGTACGAAATTCCTAATAAGTGCAAAAAAAGTCAATAAATAATCCATTGCTCCCTGAATACCGAAGGAAATTGTCCCATTTCAAAATTAACTTTTATCACAAAATAAAAAATTTAATTCACAAGAAATAAACTTCTGTTCAAAAATAGTTTCAAAATATATTCCTTATGAAATATATAATGATAAATAAAATTCATGAGGGTTTCTTTGAAGCCATTAAAATATGATAATAAGTTTTATAAAAAGATATAATTTCTCTCCTTTCAAAATAAAATATATATACCTTTTTCTTTGTGAAATTTTATGATTACCCAAAGAAACCCATAAAGAGCCCAGATAAATAATATAGGTAAATTGAGGAATAAATTTCATATAACTATTATAAATTGGATAACATTCACATTTATAAATTTAATAACCAATATAGATACATATAAATTATCATTCGTGGTTATAATTGGAATAATAATCACAATATATTCCAATAATATATTTGTGGAAAACGAATCACGTGAATCCATTCATTTACCAAATGCATTTGAGATATTTAATGGGTCACCCTCATTTGATTAAAAATATTACAACCCATCATAATAAAAAATTACAATAACAATAATTAAATAGAGAAAATTTTGTACCATAAAATAATTATTTAGATCCATAATAAAATATTTTTTGAAATTGATATATCCTATTACATCAAAACATATATTTTTTAAACTAAAATTAATGAGAAAAATGGACGGAGGGGTTTTTATTGAAAAAATAAAGAAATATTATAAATTATTACAAATATCAAACAATTTTTACATCGGAATGGGAAATTCATTATCACCATATATGATAAAACAGAACATTACCTTTTCCATTTTTAATGAATTTCCAGACATATTGTAAAAATATCAAATTTAAAAACTATTGTATGAAATTAATTGAATCGTAAAACATAATTTATAAATATTTTATGTACATATAAATACTCCCATAAAATAATTTTAAATATATGGATGAAAATGAGTTTATTTTGAATAACTAAAATAGGGTTTTTTAGAATAAATTCATATAATGTGAGTACAAATCATTACATATATTCTTTATATTCTTATGTAATTGTGTAAAATTAACTATTTATGTTCTTTAGATTCTTTTTTATGTTTAGTATTAATTTTATTTTATTAATTACAACATTATATATATTTAATAAATTAATTAATTTCATATAAGAGGTTTTGAAGATATCCAATTCCAATATCCAAAATGATGTTGGTGGAATAGTTGTGGTCAAATATGAAATTATGACATCCTATAAATAATATAAATAATGAAATATTTTTTTATACATTAATTAAAATTTTAATACTTGTTAAGAACTATAGTTTTGAATAATGAACCATATTAAAATCTTGGAGAATGTAGGTTATACATACCCATGAGTAACATTTCCATTATCCAATGATCATTATGGAAAGAAAGTATGTATAATTTTACCTTCAAATAATTATAATAATTTCATAAATAACATATTATTTATTAATAGTTACTTATATACAAATATATCATCAATGTGACGTGGGGATGAAAAATGAATCACATCATATTGTGAAGGTGGTAGTCTACACCCACATATGCACAAACAACATTGTCATTTTTTATTTATTGGAATGATTACAAATATATGTCATATTTTATTTCAATAATTAATAATATGTTATAAATATAATATATAATCGTTAAATACATCATTATAACCAGTTGTGATATATGAAGATATAAAAACATTACATTCATTCATGATGCGACAGTCTGTCGCACAAATGAATGCTGGTTTCTATTTCCATTTGACTGAATGTGAGATGGATAAAAGATATAATATTAGCATAATAAAATATCAGTATTTTTTATATATTGATGTTATTATATATGTTTTTTTTGAGGAAACTTTTATGTAGTTTAAAAATACAAAAATAAGATTCAGTTAAATGTTATACCTCTTCTTTGGATAATCCCTTTTTCTTTACACCTCAGACCTCTAAGATTCATATTATTTAAAAATTATGTCCTAGAAATAATGGTTAGATGTTTAAAAAATTGATTTTGTTAAATACTAGATGAACTAAAATACTCAAAATGTTTGACTAAATTAGATTATGTGGTCCCATTTTTTAATAGATGGGTGGTACACTCATCGGATTTATAAAAATATTTAATTAATAAAAATTGGTTATGGTATCCATGTCAATCCCAATTTAAAATATTTTTATGTAATATTAATATTTGTTTCAATTTTCTCATACAATCAAATTTTTACATATTTTTATTTCATTGATTAACATTTTCTTTTGGTTTTACACATCATTAACCTCTTTGACAAGTATAGTAATATTGAGGTTTTCTACCTTTCATGGGTTAATAATATTACAAAAAATTGATTAAAGACCCATAAAAGGAACATTGATAATTTTCTTAACCAAATTCCAATAATATTTCTTAATATTATAAATTTTTTAATTTAAAATAATTTATTAATATATTATTTTTTATAAAACACCATTAAGGTAAATAATATAAATTATTTTATATTTTAACATCAATAACATAATAAAAATATGGGTATTAAATAAAATGAATAACAAATATAATATTTCATTTTATCTAAAAATATAATGGAATATAAATAATTATTTGTTTTAAAAGGTTGGGGTTAAAGCCTAAATTTAATATTTAAAGAAAAGTCTTCATTAGTGTGGGTTGAGGGCAACCCCTTACGTTTCCCGAAGGACCAAGGCCATGTGGCCTGATTACAAGGCTTGAAAGCCCAATTTTTTTGCCCAAAGGACCCCTCAGTGAACAGTACTACTACAGTACAACGTACTGTACCGCTGCCACTACAGTACCTCCTAGAGTGCCTCTACCACTATAGTATTGTCACTACCACAATACTGCAACAGTTCCCTACTACAGAATGCAATAGTACCCCTGAATTTTCTTCCTACCAGGATTTGATCCTGGGTCTTTTTTATTCCAAGGAGTCTGTACCACATGGGTAAAAGATTGTTTGAAAAAATAAGTATTCAATACATATTATTTTTACCTTTATTTATTTGATTTATTTTTTTTCAATTAATAGAATAATTATTGTTTTAGCATTGTGTATGAATTTAATTTAATTATTTATTTTCATAACATTATAAATTATTTACCTGGATGAAGTTAGACATTTTAAATGAACATATCATCAATTTATCTACTGGGTAATAATATAATTGTTATCATAAACAGGAGTGTGACATTTTTGGCATTATATTCGACAAAATAATATAAACGCTATAATCATAATCAAATGGAAGAAAGGCCTTATAACTAAATCATGGATGAAAATGGAAGAAATGTACTGCTGCACTAAAATAATGTGAATATTTAGGGTTATTTTATTATATTTGTAATAATACTTTTGACCCTTAATGTCAATATTTCCCATTATTCATGGGAAAAAATACTACAGATACTATTCAAAATGGAAAAACAATATTGTGAAATATTTTCCCAACATGTACCACCAAATTACAATGATGTAATCCATTATAAAGAATTCATAACACTAAACTTGAACAAATTAATTTAAAATCAGTATTGAATAATAAATTCAAAATATTTTTTCAGATAAAATATATTTTAAATATATTTTTTTTATAATATGATCTAGTATAAAATTATTTTCCAAGACATTAATTGGATTATTAAAAATTAAAAGAAACTATTTAAATTTTAAATGCAACTTAAAACAGAAATGAATTATTTAAATTAAAATAGAATACATTATACGATAAAAAGAATAATTTTAACAATTCACTGAAAAATCAATCTTTTCAAAAAATAATATTTTTATCCCAAATAAAAATATAATATACGGATGTCAGAAATGAAAATAATTTGGTCAAATAATATTTCCAAATTTTCAGGAAATTATATATAATACTTCTAAAAAAGGAATATAAATTATTAGGATAAAATAATTTGAAAGCATAAATTAACAATAAAGAATAGTGTTATTTCATAAGCTTTAGTCAATAAATTTTTATTTATTAGAACTTATATTGATATATATATATATATATTATATTTTAGTTAATCATATTAAATCGTTCATATTTAATTAATAAATATTAATAGTAAGATATAAATAATTTAATTTCATATTTTGATTAGGTTGTGTGTTGCATGTCATACAAATTATCGAATATAATATCCTTTGTTTAGAATACTAGGATATTATATTCTAGAACCATTAGTAAATTACATCCTTGAAAATTGAACTTTTAATCAAAATTAAGGCATTGATAATTGAAAATTCCATTTTATCTACCTACATAATTAAATGGTTGAAAATCATTCCCCTTAGCAATAGGGAAATAAATATAAATTCTATCTATATTAACACATAATTAGTTTTCCAAATAATAAATTATTAGTGAAAGGTGTAAATAAGTGAAAATAAGAGAATTATATTATCTAATTAATTTAGAATATTTTTAAGAGAAAAATGACAAAAAATTGAATTGTCTTGAGAAATTTAATGACCAAAAAACTATAACTATGTGATAGATGAAACGACCATCAATTCATAAAAAAGAAGATAATATGACATTTTTTTTCAAGATATTTTTTCCAAGTCATTTGGAATACATTACCATATAGATAAAGAACATATTTTAATATACTTACTTGATAAGTAGAATTTCATCCTTTAATTAATTTCCATCAAAATCTGATATTTTAGTTTCTAAATGATGATTAATCAAGATGATTCATTACTAGAATAACTAAAATAAAATTATAAGGAATGACATAATACAAAAGAGAATGGAAATTTATTCCTCATATCATTAGACATTAATAAATAATTTTTTTATCCCAATGCATGATAATTCCAAAAATTTAAAGAACATTATATAAATAAATATTACTTTAATCTATAAAGCCTTAATAAAAAAAATATAACATATGTCTATAATAAAAATTAGTCATAATATTCCCAACCAACATTCCAACACAAAAATTCAGACGGTTTTAATGAAACATTCTTCCAATAATAATTTTACATTTATTTAAAAGAACATTAATCACAATTAATATCATATATTAAAAAAATATTACATAATAATATAATCTCAAAGATATGAAAATAATTTTCACAAATGGAAAGAATCACCATAAATCTTTTATGTTTACAAAATATAATCCAACATTAAATCCCAAAAAAATTATATGAGATAATTTTTACCATCACCATGTAATGTTCCCCAGATAGTGAAACTTATTTGAAATAACATTGATATGTTAATAAAAAAATAATTTTTCAATTATCTCGTAATATAAAAATAATAAAAAACATCATAATATATATCATTAATTTCATATCTAATTGGATATCACAAAGGCATGTTGTAGGATATTTTCCATTTCAACCATTCTATTTTGCGTTTAATCCTCATGGCCTTTCCTAATGTGATGAGTTATCAACCATCCAGTTGAATTTTATTTTAATAAAAATATATCAATATTATTCCAATTACAATACAAAAATTATGATGAAAAACCTAATAAATTCCATTAAAAAACTTTTTTACTTCTACGGTTTTCTATATAGCGCATTTCTCCAAAAAATCAAAAAATCATAAATAAATATAACATCATTAACATTAAGAACATTTTATTTTAATGTTTTTATAGTCCCTTTACCGTAAGTCTATAAATAAAAAAATAAAAAAAGTCACCATTTTTCTATAACACTTTTCAAAGGTAATGATTTCTTATTATATGTAACTCTAAATTTTTAAAACAAAATCTATTATATAAATTCTCATTATTCACATTATATATCAATATTTTCTTAATACACACATCATTATTTCAACATATCTATTAAACCCAAAATCATTATTTTTCATATTAATCAATGATATGAAATATTTACTTATGATCCATCAATATCGACATAATCATGATAAATAAATAAATCAGAAGAAAATTATTCATAAATTTAATCTAGATTCCATGTTATTACTTTATAATATATATATATATATCATTTTTATCTTATGAAATAAAATTCAGATAATTTGAAACTAAATAGACATGCCCTGGGTGTCAATTACATTTACAAATAATATTTTTGATTTGATATTTTTAAATAAAATAAAATATATAACGTGTTACAGAGAAACTTTTGATAAATTAAAATGTTCTGTATAAATAAAATTGTTTCTTACATGATATATGGATTTTCCAAAACATTTCAATATAATTTTTGTAATAATTTTACATTATACTAATAAATAAATCCTATGTAATGGATAAAAGGTTGAGTGGTGTCCTTCTACATTCCTCTTGATAAAATATATATAATATCCATAAAATAACTTCTTTAAAACATGAAATTATGTAATTCATGATAAAATGAAAAAAATCCTTATAAAGACATTAAACATATAAATAATATAATAAATTTAAGCATTAAATCCTAAAAAATAACATTTATGAAATCGATATTAAATAATTTTTTATCCTCAAAGGTTATCTGAAACCAGTCATCATACATCCTTTTATATTTAATTGAATTATTCATAATTAAACATTTGTGTTAAAATTAATGGAAACATATTCCTCTAATCTATAAATATTCTCCCAAAATATCATTAGTTACCTTAATATTCTATCCCATTAAACCCCAAAAAGGTTTTTCTACGCCATTGAACTTATAATCCACAATAAAACTATTAAACCATGATGATATCCATAACTATTATGATAACCTTAATTGAATATAACATAATCTCTAAGGTTTTATAAACGCTTATCTAACACAAAATATATGAATTTGATCATATACATTAAATATAAATGTTACTTTGAACTATAATTCACATTCCCAAATTCCCAATATAATTGAATGTTTATTTTTAAGGATTTAGTTCATAACTATTCCATAACAATCATATATATTTTCACATGAAAATTTTATTCCTTTTCCATTTTACCAAAAAAATGTTTAAAAGGAAACAAGTTTTGTTTTCATCAGACCTCTTCACAATTTTCATTTTTACCAGATCATTTTTCCAAATAATCCGGTGAAAAAAAATTAATATTTAAAATGATAAAAAAAATTGCAATTGAAAAAACAGAAATAAATTGTTATTTCATTAATTTATATTTAAATTTTTCCTTTTAAAATTTAAATTTGAGCTATAAATATTCATTTACCTATGAATGAAATCAAATTATCTTCACAAAACATTTCCAAACAAATTTTATAAGAAATTATATTGTAAAAATAAAAATCATAAATGTATATCATATAAAACCCTTCATTAAATTTCCTAAAATTTATAATTTTAAACATTACGAAGTTACATATATATTTTATTTCTTTGAGAAATCATATATTTCCATAAAAGACATAAAAGTTTAGAGAAATCATATTGGTTACTTGATGCATATTTTTAATATCCCTCATACAAGTGGAAATAACAGTAAAGTTACCCATAAAATAACCATCATTGTTACATGTAAAATAAAAATCATTTTTATCATTATAATAACCATTATAGTAGATTATCCTAATGTTATAAGAGATTACTAATTAGTCCACTTCATCCTGTTAACCAAGTAATTAAAATTCCATAATATGATCATCCAAATTTGATTATTAATGGAACCTCACATCATCATAAATAATTCAAAAAACCTTATCAAAATAAAAAATTCATATATCATAAAAAAATTATTTCACAAACAATAATAATATTTAATATTTTTATATATCCATTTCCATTAATGCACATTTTTTTATAATGAAAATTTGAAAAAAAAGTGTTGGACAGTTTTTCTTTGAATAACACATAAAATTTTATAATTGAATCCAAACATTAAATAATGATTACTATTGAAGGAAAATTTATTGTCACTTTTACATATCATTCCTTTTGTCTTTTTTAAATAAATTCCAAAAAAACAACATTCATTTTGTAAATCATTAAATAAAATTCAGAGAGGAAAAATATTTCCTTTATAATTCTTTTATTACGAAATAAATACATCTAAATAGAATTTTAAAAAAATGGAAGGAAAATATTTTCAATGGAACATTATAAAATTATTTTTAAAAGAAATCCCCTTACCTTATGTTTGACATGTCAAATATATTATTTATCATCATGAATAACTTACATATATTATAATTTTAATTTAATATGATTTTTTTTCAATTATATTGTTCATTTTATTTTATACATTACCATTATATATCTGATTAAATAAAAAAATAAGTTAATGTTAGTTGTTTTGATGATATCTGTTTTATAAGTCAAAAATGAATTCAGAGGGTTGACTATGGTAAATGTGGTAATTATTACATAATAAAATAATAATAATAATGAAATAAGTATCCTTTAACACATAAATTATTATTTTAAATCATATCATGAAATATTTTCATGAAAAATGAACTATGTAACAACCCTAGAAATGGTAAGCCATTAGTACGGACTATTAACATATAAATTTTTTCAATGATCATTATAGGAAGAAATTAAGTTTCATTAAATATTTTAATAATGATCACAATTTAATAAATATATTATTATTGATTTAAATACACAAAAACATATATAAAATATATATATATATATATATATATCATATATGTGATGAGGTGATGAAAATAAACATTTTTCGTCATAGAGGCAGTAGTCCCCATGTACGTATGAGGGATATCCTCATTTTTAGTGATTGAAATGGTGTAAAAATATTTGAAATATTATATTTTAAAAATGATAATTATTTTATGAAAATAATATCTACTCATTAATTCCATCATTGTATTCAGACATGATAAAAAGTGATGGAAAATTAATAACATTAGTTTGTGAGGTTTTAGTCTTTTGTCTGACGAATGATGGTTTCATTTATCCTTTTATAAAATAGGTGATTGATATAGATTAAGAAATTAACAAAATAACATATATGGATATTGGATATAACGATGTTATTATTTATTCATGGTTGATGATTTTATGTAGGTGGTAATAGAAAAAAATAAAATCATTCAGTTAAAATCTAAATTTCTTTTTCAGATAATCTCTATTTCATTATGAAAAAATTCTTTTATGTTGGGTCTAATGCAAAAAATAATTCCTCTCAGACATATATATCAGTGTTATTAATGGACATGTGAATGCTATGGTAGAATAAAGAGTCATTTGAAATGTAAATTAATGAGAAGGATATGTACTCTTTTATATGACAGGGGAGGGAACCTCTTGTGATTTCATAAATTATAAAATTAATATAATATTATTTGGATGTAAAAATAATCCCAATATTTTAAATTTTAATATAATATTATAAATTTTCAAAATATTTTCATAAAATAATTTTTTATATGTTTCGATGACTTATTTACCCTAATATGTCTATTTTAACCCTTGTTGAATCCTTTGAAAATTACCATAGTACTAAATTTTTATATTCATTAAGTGAAAATAATTTAAGAATAAATGAATAATGACACACAAATAGACTTTGGTGGATGTAACTATCCATTTAATATTCATTTGTCTAAATATAATTTTTAATGAATATTGAATAATTTAATAATATATTATTTATTATATAATATCAATGATGCAAATTTTAGAACTAATAATTTATATTTATTTTATTAAAATAAATAAATACAATTAATTCACATAAAATGAATAAAAATATGTGTAATATTTTTCTATTTATCTAAAAAATCATCTACAATTATGATTCATTCAAATAATATAATTTTTAATTATTTAAAAATAGTTCCTATTTTTATTGTGTAAGAATTTAATGAAATTATATCTTACCCTAAAAATAAAAAAATTTCCATGATGATGGTAAATAATATAAATTTAAAATTAAATTTAATAAGTAAACATATCCACAATTTATCATATATTAAAATAATATAGAGCTATTAAGAACTATTTCACATTTTTAACATTTGTTTACATAAAATATTAAGACGGTCATAATCAAGTCCAAAAGGATAAGAAAGGCCACATAAAATAATGATGTATTATTTCATACAAAATTGAATGATATAAAAAAATTATGTCAAGAGTTACATTCATTTTATTGTTTTTAGCATATTATTTTATCCCTTAATTACTAGATTTATCCTTTATTGATGAAATAAAAATTACTAACAATACTATTAAAATCAACTAGAAAAACAAGTGAAACGTATAATAAATTTTGAAAAATTGATTCCAAATATGAAACGATTATTTCAAAATTCTAAATATAGAAGTTGAATAATTTAATTTAAAATCATACTAAAACCATGGTGAATTTTTTTTTTTAAATTAAACTTTTTAAAAATAAAATTTTTTATAATATATTTAACTATATATTCATTTAAATACTTTAATTGTATTATTTTTCATTAATAATATGTAATTAAAATTTACAAATAATACACAATATACTTTGAGTTTTATATATTTCATTGAGAATATAATTTTCGATTAATTTAAGTATTTTTCACCATTCATTGAAAAATAAAAATGTTTAGAAAAATTATAAAAATTCCCCCAAATGCATATTTTATCATGATTAATTAAAAATTTAAGTTAATCATATAAAATAAATTTTCAAAAAATTCCTAGAAATTAAATTTTTTATCAAAAACTAAATAATAATCACTTTGTTAAGAAGTCATATTTGTTATACATAAAACAACATTTAAAATTTGTGCTCATATCCTATTAATTAATAAAAACAACATCATTAGCAAGAAATTTTATATAAATTTACTATATAAATAAATTTAATTTATTCCCTCCAAATTATGGGATGGGCTATAACAATTATATTTAAATAACAATATTTCAATGATTATTTAGGATTTGTGATGCGTGCTGTACACATTATCAAACATGATGTCCTTATATTAAAATTTAAAAATATTATGGTGTTCCAATATTAAGACATTCAAACCATGTTACCATTACATTTATGCACATTGTCCCCAATTCATATGCTGTTAATATTACTAATCCTCATTACAGCCAAAGAAATAGTATACATCAATTAAGTAAACAGTATTTGATTTCCATGAAAATACATACATATATAGATTCTAAATGTTTTAATGTTTTTGGATTATAAATATATTGGGGTTATATAATATAGGTGTTTTTTCTGGTGTATTATGTTTATCACCCAAGGTTCATGGTGAATGGGCCATTGCATTGAAGATTATATGAAACAATATGAGGTATGTAATGGATTATTATCCCAATTTTACGAACCAAAATGTAAAATCCACATGGTGGAATATATTTTATGGTTGTAAGATACCGACCTTTTCTAGGGTCATCTAAGGATTGTTTTCATGTACTTTTTCAAGAATTTATGTACCTTTATCTTTTACTAGATTCTTGGGGTGAGTTTGGGGGAACTTTTAATAAAAACTAAAGGGTTGTGCACGGTTTGTGCATTGTTTGAAAAACATTTTGATCAAACCATACACAGTGTGCAAAATTGGATAGAGGAGTTTGCATTGTTGGCGCATAGTTTTCCTAATTGTGTGATCAAACCATTCCAACCATGTAGAAGTTGTAAGTAGAGTATGCATGGTCAGCACACAGTTTCTCAAACCATGCGCCTCTACCTTGGAAACCGTGTGTGCGGTTTTTAATATCCTAAAATCACTTTTAAAATCACAACCCCCCCCCCCAGGACTCCCATATCTCACCCTTGGTTCGGGATTGATAGATTTTAGGTGTTCCCAAATCACTTCGAAGGGATTCCAAGGCGATCAGAACAATGTTCTTCTAGATTGGAAGCCCGGATTGAAGATATGCTCTCCTCCCACTATGTGTATTTCATCCTAGTGCTTCTCCAATTTAATTCCTCCATCATTCCTAATTATTTTCATGGAGGATCTTCATTATTTCTATGGATTTAAGCCTATGGGTTCAGATCTAGATCTAGAATTTTGAATCTAGATCTATATTTGTATGATCCTGGGGCCTTCGATCATAAATGGGTTTTAGTGAAATAGATCTGGAGCATGATCAACAACGTTGTGCCGCTGAGATTTTATGTATTTCTTTTAGGATATAAACAATCAATAAATCGAGGTAGGTAGTCTAAATTGAACTCCCATTTTCATGATTTATGATATGATTATGAGTTTATGAAATTTATTGATTCCCTAGATAATTGATTTCCTGAATGGGGTTAGTTAGTAATGTGGAATTGATGTGTCTTTACCTTGGTAATTTATTGATAATTGAATCACGACACAATTGAATTTGGGGTTTCCCAATGTGATTGATAGCTTGGAGATTTAGTTATGGGCTTTGATCATGTATTTTAATTACTGAATTGATTGTATTATGATGTGTAATTGGGAGAATTAATTATGAAATAACATTTGGATTTAAAGATAATTAATTTTCATAATTAATTATGACTAGATGGATTTGGAAATGAATAATTAATAGTGAATAATAAATTATGGAATAAGAATGTAATTGATTGGTTAATTAATTAATTAATTAATTAATGAATTATATTCTTAGATAATTGTTGAAAAAGTTAATGGATTTGAATTGTTTAACTAATACTTGGATTTGTAAATTATTATTGAGGAAAATTCTTGTGAATTAAAAAATTGATAAATGGATGAGATTTTGTGGTTCTTGGTATGACATTCTAGACCAATGTAGACGTTGGGACATGGACTTGGAATTCCTCCCCAATAGTTATCTAAGCACTTATATGTATGGGTGTTAAGAATAATGACCTACACCGAATGAGAATTGGAGTGATTGTGCATGGAATGATTTCCTAAACCAAATTATTGATTATAATAATGAATGATGTTTCAATTGATATTTGGGGTGATAAGCATGAAAGACTACACTAAATGAATGATAATAATGAATGATGATTCTATTGGAAAAAATGGATTGAATTAGACTATTGTGAATATTAAGTATTAAATGATAATGTGATAATAGTTTAATTTATAAATTGTATTTATTTAATCATATAACTGAAATCACTATCTTTTTATTGGACTTATTTTATAAACCATTGGTGGTGGACTACTAAGTTATACATACACCATATTCAGGCCACCTGATCAGCACCTGAGTAGAATTTTATGTTGTAGGATATGATAAGGGAAAGGCCTTGGGATAGGTTATAGTTTGAGATTGGAGCATAGGAAAGGGAACTGGACAAGGTTTAGAATTTGTTGGGGAGTCTATGTCTTCACATTAAGTTTAATTTTAGACACTTCACATTTTCATTGAAATAGATTTTTTTACCTTATAGTTGAAAAATTGTATTCTTTGGTTTGACAATCAAATGTCATGGTATTGTTCTGGTTATTTATACGCTTTTGTACTTGGATATTGATATTTTCTTCAGATGGTGTTTTATTCTAGTAACAGAGGGTATAGTCTCCCCAAGACTGACTTACCAAACCCATGCTGCTAGTCTTCACCCTTTGGTGTACGAGGAGACACACTTGAGGGCATGTGTCCAACTGGCTCGGGGCACCATTCAGTTTCTCCCGGGCCGGGATGTCACAATGTACTATCAGAGGAGATTTATTTTCGTTTTTATTATATTGTCTTACTATTTTGAGAAAAAAATAGACAAGATTCTAAGAAGGGTAAAGGTTTGGTAATGAGCTCGTGAATGGTAGTTTCCAACCGATATACGGGAGAAAATATAAGTACTCAGGGTGGGATTATTATGATTTTTATATGTTGTTACAGTTTTATATTATTTCACCTTGAGTGAATCACTTGTGGTGTGATGTGATATTTTTTTTAAAATTGCTGTATTTTGATTCATGGCCTAATCAGACAAGAAATTTGAGTCTATATGAATCATTCCAAGAACTCAGGGTTGTCACAACTTGCATCATTCATGGAACAAATGGGAAATGGGTTATTGTCAAGTAGTTGAACATGAACTATTTTTCCTTATAGTGAGATTAAAATAATGATGGAAAATGAGAATAAATTGTATTTTAATGAGGACCTTCATTGTTGAAATAGAAATGATTAATTAAAAAATTGTTGAACTGACTAATTTTAGATAATGTGATTAATTAATGGTTAATTAATTATTGAAAATGAATATACCCATTGTTAACATTGACCTAGGAGTTGGATGGGTAAGGGTAATGATAACGCCTCTATGTTGACCATGAGGAGAGGAATGGGAGAAATGACATGTTGGAACTTCTTATTATTGTTTCTTCCCTTACATAAATTTTATAAGTTTGCATTATGAGACCTAAGACGTGTATTTGGACTTGTAGGAGCATGCATCAATGAGGATGGTTGAGGGAGAGACTGAGGGGTATAGCCCAGAACGAACTTCCAAAAAGGGAGCATGATGCACCATTAGTGAATGAAGAGGAAAATTAGAGTAGTTATGAGGGTACATTATGAAATTTATGAAATTCAAGGATAGATACCAAAGAGGGATGAGAAAATAATGTTTGTGTTAACAAGGGATTTTCATTTGTAGCTCCCTTTAACTTTTATTATAGAGTGTGGACCTGATGGAACTAAATTCTGGATTGAATCCATAGAGATAATATCTTAACATTTGGAGACTCTGCCACAGATAATGGTTATGATGGATTCGTATATGCTATGGGGTTCTCTAATGTGTTGGTGGGACATTCCTGTATGATCATGACATAATGATAGTATATTATAAAAGGACTTTTCGGAGACGTTCTTAGAACACTTCTATCCCGACATGCTAAGACAAAACAAGGCTTCAAAGATTATGAATTTGACACAAAGACGCATGTCCATAATGGACTATGCCGAACATTTCACAGATTTATAGTGTTTTTATCTAGATTTGGTGGTAAATGAGGCATCATCGGCAAAACAATTTCAGGATGGACTTAAGTGTGAAATTAATATCTAGATGAATATATTCACGGGGAAGAAATTTTCAAAAGTTGTTAATCATGCTCTCACTTTTTTGGGGAACCCAATGGAGGCATCCATTACTAGATATATATCTAGACGATCAGGGGGTATGTCTTCTGAGAGAAGGAAGAAACCTCACAAGCAATATAGTCAGGAAAGTGGAAAGCAAGGTGGACAATCTAGAAAAACAATTACACCAGATCATTCTAATGAACTTTTCCACTACTGTGGTAGGTAGGGACATTATCAAACACATTGTCCTTGATCACCAGTGGAGTGGCTATTTTTTGGAAATATGGTACATATTAAGAGGTTTTGCAGGAGCCATCGTATGGCTGGTACTGAGGGAGCTGCTACTCAGAGTCAAATTGTGGGAAAAGGGTCATCTACACCATATAGGTCTGGGAACTAGAGTTTTACTAGAAGAGGTGGAATAAGAAGTTGGAATGGTGCTTCATGGAGTGAGCTCTCATATCTGCAAAGTGGTGCTACTCAAGGGAGTCAGACGACATCACATGGGATAGGGACATGACAGATACATGTAGTGAAAGTTGCTTCAACATTACCTATTACATTGTTTGATACTGGTAGCCATCATTACATTATATCTACAAATCATGGTAATAGATTTATCCTGGAGGTGGAGTCAATAGGTAGGCTGATTAATATCGATACTCTATAGGGAACATGGACTAGGGATATCTGTGTATGAATGTGATGTTCACTAGAGATCAGAGAGTAGCATTTCTTTTGTGATTTGTATGTCCCTGGTATAACTGGATTTTACCTGATTTTGGGTATGGATTGGCGAGTTGCATACCTAGCCCACAAATTTTTTTATCATTGGATAGTGACCTATGTTTCTTTTAATGGTTATCAATATTTCATTTTTGGATAATGGGATATCCATGCAGGAAGAGCTGGGCAAATTACTCAACAATAGGGAGATCTCCCCACTCAATATGGTAGTCTTTTTCTTGATGATGGGAGTTGTAGGAAAGACGTCCTTCCACCAATAGTAGATGTGTTTAAAGATTTCATTCATGAAGACTTTTTAGGGTTTATACCTGAGAGATATGTGGAATTAACTATTTATCTCATGCCAGGATATGATCCAGTATCTATTCAACCTTACAGAAAGGAACTGACTGAGCTTCAAGAGCTCAAAATGCAGCTGGGGGAGTTCAAGGATAAGTGGTTTATCCGTCCAAGTACATCACCTTGGGGATCACCTATTTTGTTTTCAAATAAGACCGAGGGGTGTTTAGGCTTGTGTGTCGATTATCAGATGTTGAATAAAAAGGTTGTGAAGAAACGATATCCTATTCTACGTATTAATGATCTATTTGACCAACTAAAGGGGGAAAGTGTGTTCTTAAATATCAATCTAAGATTAGGGTTTCATCAAATGATTGTTCAAACTTCTGATATACCAAGAACTACTTTTAGAATTAGGTATGGCCTTTATGAGTTCATTGTAATTACATTTGGATTGAAAAATTCTCTAGTAGTTTTTATTGCCTTGATGAACAATATATTTCATCTGTACTTAGATCAGTTTGTGGTGTTGTCTGTGGATGACATCTTAGTGTATTAAAAGATGCATGATGATAATTCACAACTTCTAGACATCATCTTGGGTACAATAAAATGGCATCATCTATATTCCATGATATCCAAATTTTAGTTTTGGATTTTCAGGGTACACTTTATGGGGAACATCATCTCGGAAGATGGTGTGGTTGTTGAATGGGAGAATGTTCCAGAAATGATTTTTTAGGATAATCCCATGAATTTTTTTGTTATTCGAAGATATTTGGGATTATCTGGTTATTACAGGAGGACCATCCAATACTTTTTCGGAATGGTGGCACCGCTTAATGGTTCAATAAAGAATGGGATAATGTTTTTTTGAACAACCGCATGTAGTAAATATTTCCAAGAATTGACAAAGTGCTTGAATTCAGAACCAATTTTGATCTTACCACATAAAGGGGATGAGTACATGTTTTTTGTGATGCTTTTGGGGTCGGACTCAGGGTTTTGTTGATGCAAGGAGATAAAGTCATTACTTATGGGCCTCGGTAGTTAATGCCACATGAACGGTATTACCCTACGCATGAACTCGAGTTAGCAGTAGTGGTTTATTATCTTATGTGTTAGAGACATTATAATTTTGGTGAAATGTTTATAGTTTTTACAGATCACAAAATCTTGAAGTATATCTATTCACAGCATGACTTGAATCATCAGTAGAGAAGATTGTTAGAGTATATGAATTATTCTGATTTTGAACATTCATATACACCATGGAATGGTAATTGTGTGGTTGATGCCTTGAGAAGAAAAACTCACACGCCGTTGGTACATGATTCGAGTGAAAAGTTTATGGTGATGTCCTTGGTAGTGGAAATTCATGTTGTATTTCGGGAGAGTCAAGAGACAATTACTCGGGTTTCTGTAGCATTGGAGTCTAGGCTCTTGAGATGGATCAGGTACATGCATCATGATGATCCAGAATTTTTAGCCTTGAGGGAAAGCCTTGAAGGTGGGGAGATGCCTTAATACTAGAAAATAGATGAGGATGAGGTCAACTATGTGAAAAAATTGTTAGTTGTGCCTATGAGTATGTGTGAGGAACTCAAGCCAGAATTTCATGCTTCAAGTTGGGAGGTACATCCTGGGGTGAAAAAAATGTATCGTGACCTTCAATGATATTATTTGTGGACAGGCATGAAAAAGGAGATAGTAGGGTTTATACCAAGGTGTTTCATCTATGAGCAGGTGACATCATAACATCAACGATATAGAGGATTATTGTAACCATTTACTATTTCAGAATGGAAGCGAGGTGACGTTAATATGGATTTTCTAGTAGGACAACCAAATATCTTTATGAAGAATGATACTACATAGGTCATTGTGGATCGACTAAAAAATGTATAACACTTCTTTCCTATCTATGAAACAATTATAGTAGAGTAGTTAGGAGAATTTTATGTGAGATACATAGTTTAATTGAATGGGGTTCAACGAAATATAGTATCAGATCATGATTCATGTTTTACCAGATGCTTCTAAAAGGGCTTACAGAAGGAACTTGGTACACTATTTCTATTAAGTATAGCCTTCCACCTACAGTCAGGTGGGATGTTGGAACATACAATATAGGTGTTAGAATATATTCTACAAGCATGTGTCCTTGACATTGGTGGTTCTTAGGAAATGAACTTGGATTTATTGGAGTTTTCCTATAACAGCTGTTATAATGAAACTATATATTTGGAACCTTATGAGGCACTTTTTGGTAGACCTTGTAGATCACAACTATGTTGCTTTGTCGATGGTGGGTAAGAGATTTTGGGACCAGGACTTGTTTAGGAGACATCGGAGCAGGTGTGGTTGACTAAGAAATGTATGGCAACGGCTCATATTAGAAAAAAGTCATATGCTGATAGATGGAGACAAACCCCAGATTTTATGGAGGGTGATCATTTATTCCTTTGAGTTTCACCTTGATTGGGTAACCATTGGATATAGTGGTAGGGCATGTTAGCTCTCAGGATTGTAGGGCTGTTTGAGGTGCAAGTGAGGGTCAGGCTGGTGGCGTACTGATTAACACTTCCTCTGAAATTCAATGCTATGTAAGATGTTTTTCAAGTGTCACAAGTATGGAGGTATCACCCCGACCCTTCTAATGTGATGGAATTGGAGGAATTTGACCTCAAGATAGATGCATCCTTTGAGAAGCATATGGTATATATGATGGGACATTGTGAGAATGTTTTACATGGATAGACAATTCCATTAGATCACGTGTTCTAGAAACATGGTCATGTTTAAGAGGAAACATGGGAACCAGAAGTAGAATTGAGGTCTCAATGGTCCACTCATTATATCATCGAATCATATATATGTTTGGCAGCGCAACTCGAGGATGATCTATTGTATGGTGGGGAGATTGTAAGATCTTGGCCTTTTCTAGAGTCATCTTGGGAATGTTTTTAGGCATGTTTTGAGTCTTTTAACTACCATTAACATGGAGTAGAATATTGGTGTGAGGTTGGGTGAAATTTCATGAAAAAATAAAGGATACTAGTCTATCCAAGGTTTTCACATGTTTTGACAAATCGAGAAACAAAACTATGCCAAGCGTGCGAAATTAGATAGAGGATTATACACTGTTGGTGCACGGTTGGCCTAACCATGCGACGAAACTATGCCCACCGTGCAGAGATGGGAAGTGGAGTTAGAATGGTTGGTGCAAGATTTTCATAACACTACACCTCTTCCTAAGAAACTGTGATTGAATATTTAAATATCCCAAAAATATCTTTTAAAACCACCCGAACCCCCTAGACTCCTATATTTAGACCTTCGGTCGTGTTTCACTGATTTTAGGTGTTACCAAATACTTCCAAAGGGATTCCATGGTGATCATCACACCATTATTGGATATTGGAAGCTTGTATTGAAGATCCACTCTCATCATGATAAGTGGATTTCATGCAGATGCTTCCCATTATTCATTCCTTAATCTGTCGTAATTGAATTCCTGAAGGATCTTCATGATTTCCATAGATCTAAACCATTGGGTTGAGATCTATATCTATGATTATGAATAGATATCTAGATTTAAATAATCATGATTTTATTTATCTTAATTGTTGTTATAGGGATTTAGAACTAGATCATGATCAATGATGTTGTGGAGATGAGATTTTGGGGATTTTCGTTGGGTTAACTTCAATCAATAAATTGATGTAGGTTGTCTATATTGAAATCCTATAGTCAGGAAATATGATATGTGTATGAGTTTATGAAATTGTGGGTTTCCCTTGATAAATTATTTCTAGAACGGGGGTAATTAGGAATGTGTAATTGATGTTTGTTTACTTTGGTGATTTATTGATAACTGAATCACTTATCAAATGAATAGGGGGTTTCCCAAAGTGATATATATCTCATAGATTTAATTATGGGTTTTGATCATTTATTTGAGTTATTGAATTTATTGTATTAAGATAATTAATTGGGATAAATAGTTTTGAAATGATTTTTGAATTTAAATATAATTAATTGTGAGAATTAATTATGACTTGATGGGTTCTGAAATTGATAATTAATTGTACAAAATTAATTATGGAATGAGAATGGTATTGATTGACTAATTAGTTTATGAGTTAATTAATGGGTTATCTGATTAGTAAATTTTGTCATTAAATAATGGGATTTGAAATTTTTAACTAATCATTTGATTAGAAAATGATTAATATCGAAAAATTCTAAGGAATTTAATAATTAATAAATGGATGAGATTTTGTGGTGTTTGGTATGACATCCTAGACAAATTTTGAAGCTAGGAATTAAACATGGAATTCCTCCCTTATAGTTATCTAAGCACATAAATGTAAGGTTGCAAGGCATGATGACCTAAAAATGAGAATTGGAGTGCTAGGAATAATGTCCAATATTCACTGAGATTTTAGGTGCAATCCAGGACGTCCTACACCAAATAATTAATGATAATAATGAATGAAATTTCATCTGAGATTTGAGGTGCCTGGCATGACGACCTTCAACAAATTAATGATGATAATGAATGATGATTAAATTGTGAAACCATGGATAAATTGGCCTAATTTTACAATTTAGTATTAAATAAAAATATGATAACTATTTAATTTATGAATTGTATTTATTGCTTCATATAAATGTATCACTATCATTTGACTGGACTCATTTTAGACAGTGTTGGTGGTGGCCAACTGAGTTGTACTCACACCCTATTCCGGCCACCTGATCGGCACATGAGAATACTTTTTTGTTTCCAGAAATGATAAGTGAAAGGAACTATGATAGGTTATAGTTTGGGATCAGAGCATTGGAAATGGATCCAAGGGTGGTTTAGAATATTTTTGGGAGTCGTTGTGTCTTTACATTCAGTTGCATTGTAGACACTTGAAATTTGAATTGGGATAGAATATTTTACCATTAAGATGACTATTGTATTCTCTGGTTTGATTATATTATGTCTTGGCATTGTTTATATGGTTCTAAACATTGATATTTTTATTTGCTTCCAATGGTGTTTTATTCTGAGGACATAGGGTATAGTCTCCCCAATATTGACATACGAGACCCTCAATGCTAGTCAACACCCTATAAAGAACAGGGAGGCGCGCTTGAGGGTATGTGGGCAATCGACTTGGGGCACTATTCAATGGATCCTGGGTCGGGATGTCACAATGCGTTTATTTTATATCATACCATTTTAAATATTTTTTACTAAATAGATTGAAAATAATTAAACATGATAAGTAATTATTAGCAATATTTCATACGAATCTCATATTATGAGCACTTCATGAAAACTATTTATACCTAATGATCCTTATATTAGATATTAGAATTCCAATATAAATTATTATTAATTAATATATTGGATAATTATATTCAGGACCCATATAACCTATTTGTATATAATATAATAGGACATTTTTTATGATTTATTGGAAAAATTTCCAATATATTTCAAAGTTGTTGAAACATGAATGTTATTCCAAGTATAAAAAGTCATCATTTATATTTAAATTCAATGAATTAAAATTTTATGTTATGGGTGGGGCCCATAATTTTATATACTCACTATTAACTAGTTAATTTCATGGTAAAACTATCGTAGGGTAATGTGATCGTCCATACCCATAACATACAACGTATTGGTATATGGCCATATAAATGTTATTATGATGTCCAAAAATATGATATCCATTTTGAAAATTATTATTATGATATATATGAATATGTATTACTTTATATTCCATATATTAATAAGTTTTTTTTCATTTTCATGGCTTCAATTTTACATAGTATTTTTCATATTCCATATAGTTACTTTATAATCATGGGATGTATTTTTTCCCTTATAGAGAATTTAAGATGACCATAATTACTATGTTTTGCAATTTCTCCATGTAATTTAGTGGAGTACTCCTGTTGAAAAAGGATCGAGTATTCAAATAAATATTTTAAATATTATGTTGTAAAATTGTAATGTATTTTATCTTGATTCTTGTGGACTACTAAACAATGATCCTATGATTGTTATAAATTTTACACCATTCTTGGAGTAATAGATAAACCAACAATTTTAGAAAAATTTGTTCAGTGGAATAATAAGAATGGATGATCTAAAATTCCTCTTAAGGGTAAAAATATTATATATTATACAATGATTATAAATGAGGATAATATAAGAATTTTTGTATGAGTACTTGACCAGGAAATACAATTTTAATTCCAAATAAGTAAAATATGTTTAATATTGAAACATGTGCTAATATCATTTCAATAAAATTATGCATGATTAAGTGTTAAAAATCATCTATAATGAATAAAAATCCCTAAAAATATATCGTAATCATAATAAATATGGTTTCATCATACATATAAGAACATAAAATAATTCCACAAAATAAATCTCTCTACACAGACTAACGTTGTCAATGGGGATTACTCCTTATTTAATAATATTAATTGTAAAGTTAATCTCATGGGATTATGTAAATGAAAATGTCATTTACTTATCTTTTATTATTCACCATTTAAAACATTATTATTTCAGGATATTTTATTCCTTATATAAAAATTTTAAGGATATATAATTATGAGTCCACCCATTAAATGATGTACACCATACTTATATGACATGATCTTATGATCTCAATTATAGAGGCACAACAACTTCCCAGAATTACCAAGGCTATTCTGGATGGGTATCAACAGACTCTTCTGGAGTCTATTGAGATCTACATGGATCATGATATGTGTCTGCTCGAACCATCTTATTTGGGTGTTTTTTTATCATAGATTTTTTCAAGACTATTTCATCGTCGGATCACTAGGAGAGTAGGAATGAAATGATGTGGTGAAACATAATTCTAATGAAGTTAATATTCAATTATTTTCACAACAGGAACCATGCACATGCTACAAATGATAATATTATGAATATGTGGATTATCATGGCTTCTAGGTGTCACTATTTTCGAAATACGTAGGAGTCAACCCCTGAGCATCTATTTTATGGGCGGGGGGGGGAATGGGTTCAGACAGTGTGGTCCTTTTTTGGAGGATTCATGGGCTATTACTATCAAGAGTATAATAGATTTATTTTCATGGATAGATGGTTTTATGGATCTATGGTAGATGAAAAGTAATGAATATCTCATGTTGTGATTCTCAGTTTTTGGTGTTGGTGCATTTGGAATGCCAATAACTAGGCGAGGTTTGAAGGTTATGTCTCCGTAGTGAGGTCCATCATTACATGGTTTCATTACCTATTGACAAACATTGTATCTATTATCCATGATTTGTGGAAGGATCCCCCTACTAGTTTGTTCTTGGATGATTCTCCCTTTCCAAAAACATTCTCTAATAGTTTTTTGGGAAAATGGGTCTGTTGCCATCCTCCTAATTTAGGCTACGAACTGAACACAGAGGGCTCATGCTTCGTGGTTGTGATGTGGGATGGGTGGTTCGTTACAATGGCAGAAATATGGTGATAGAAATTAATTTTTTTTTTTTTTGGAAATGGTACCATTGGCTAGGTCTAAATTTATGCTTACTAGTTTCATACTTTGCACTCAGAAAAATGTTCTTCTTACCCATGTGGAGGCAAACTCTCTGGTACTTCATGATGAAACTCATGGTAAAGGTGCCACTCCTTGGGCCATATCTTATACCATGGGGAATTGTTGTTCCATCATTTTCCAAAAAATTCAATTCAACGAAATATGGTGCGCGGGGAATAAAGCTGTGGACTACATGGCTACTCTAGCAGATCCAAGCACAAACAACACCCTCCTTCTCTCTTTTAATTGTATGAAACCAGATGGAGTCAATTTTATTAGAGGGGATGCGCTCGGTCCGCAATACATTAGACCACCCTAATACTAGGGATTATTTTTTATAATTTTCATTTTAAAAAATTTGACTTTTATGGATGGATATGAATCATCAATGGATGTTATTATTGATGAAAATGTATTTGAAAGATTACTAGAAACTTTATTAAGGAGAGAGAAAGATTCAATTTGAAATCTCTATTTAAAATATGAAACAAATTTACCAATTTTTATGGATAATATATTATTTGAATAGAACAAAGGAAATATATAATGAAATATTCCGATAAAATAGTACCTAGTTTTATAGAATAATAATTTTATGCAGTGTACATTAAAAAAATTCAGCACACATTTTTCATAAAATGAAAAAACTACAATGTTTTTAAAATGATTATAAGCCTCCTTTTAAAAAATTTTGGGGAGGAAAAATATAATCAGAAAATAAATTCAAAAATATTTAGATATTTGAAAATTCATCCTTCAAAATAATTTAATGTAAATATGGACATCAAAGAAAGGATTCCTGATGCTTGGGAAAATGGTCGGCTTTCCTTGAATGATTTGTTTCCATTCTCGTGAGTCCATAAAGAGTTTAAAATTAATGAAAATCATGAAATATCAATAAATAAATATATTAGATGAAAATATATATTATTTGGTAGAGATAGATCTTATAATTTTTATCATATAAAATTTAAGCATAAACAATATCAAAAAAATGAAATTTGAACATAAAACGCTTTCAACATGTCCATATTGCTTTCCTAGAACATTAAACTACTATAGAAAAATTTTAATTTTAAAATATTTCAGCACTAAAACTATAATAATACCTATAAAACCATACCCGTTTTACATGTAATATCTTATCATCTATTCATTATCATAATTCATTTTCATCATCATATTAGGTGTTAACTGTTTTTCGTGTTTATTTGGTTCTTTTGTTATAAAACTCGCAGTCTGAGAATAGTACATTCTACTATAGAATTTTAAAAATGATAAATGTTTCATATATATAAAATAATTAAATATTTAAAAAACATTATCTAAAATTACGATTAAAAATTAATTACATAACATTGTGGAGATGGTAGTACATACAAACGCACATGTAATATTTCCATTTCTCGACAGATTGAATGAATGAAATTTAAAAAATTATTAAAAAATAATTAATATTTATTATAAAATTAATATAATATATAAAAATTAAATATATAATAATAACACACCGTTAGTTATAGTGGTGTACAATTATTCTTATCATTATGTGGAGGCGGTAGCACACACTTACCAACAAGTGATTATTTCATCACCCATTGGATTGATAAGACTTGGTAAATGGTTGTTCCATCATCATACTAACATCATTTTATATTGATGATATAGGAGTAATATTTTTTTCATGGGAAAAAAATTATAGGATGTTAAATATGAAATAAAATTGAATGCATGTCTTTAATATATATTTGTCTTCATTGAGAGACCTCAATTGTTTTAATCCATATGCATTGATTTTTTAGTAATTAAAAAAGAGTTAAAGTTATATGATTATTGGAAGGATTATAGGATTATCTATCATATATATTGGACAATATTAAAGGACTATATCTTGTGATTAAGGTATTAAGAAATGTTCCCTTTTATAATTGAGGGGTGAGACTCATATGGAATTTCATAAATGATTTCATTGATATAAGGTCTCATTAAATGGAAAGTGGATCCAAATGAATTGAAATTTGAATCTAGGTTAACATAAATGTTAAATCTATTATTCCAAAAATAATTTCAATTATTGTGGGCTGAAAAACTACCCTTATCTCTATACTAATCCCCAAGTTAATCCATTATAACAATGATTGTGGTGACAATATTTTATTATTTAAAAATATTCTATATAAAAAATAATGATTAAAAATTAAAATTAAATTAAATATTACATTAAATTATATTTAATCCAAATTA
The DNA here is from genome assembly GCA_963277665.1 of Viscum album. Classification (NCBI taxonomy): domain Eukaryota; kingdom Viridiplantae; phylum Streptophyta; class Magnoliopsida; order Santalales; family Viscaceae; genus Viscum; species Viscum album. The sequence continues at coordinate 181,043,879 of OY728121.1, forward strand.
TTAGATTCAGTTTCTATAAGTGGATAAATTCAACATAAATTAATATTGTAAACAATAATGAAAACCCATTTTCATTCATTGTGTTTTACGTGTAAAACATAATATGTTTTTATTATATTCCTTGTAAAATCTATAAATTGAATGATAAAATTTTATATTTAATATATAATCATTTAAATTTATTATAATAATAAATAAATATATATTAGTTCATTGGTTGATATAAAAATAGATTTCTCTCATAAAATTAGTTTGTTAGAAATTTTTTTGTAAAGCCTGAAAATTATCTTAGACTGAATACTGTATAAAGATGATATTTTGATATTATTTGGATTATCTATAATTAAATTCAATGTATGATTATATATGATACAATTTAAAAAATAAGGTGGAATATAATTTAAAAAATTACTATTTCTAAAAAAATTATTCTTCATTTAAAAATTTATATTTTTACATAATTAATAAAAATACAAATTAATATATTATTTAAATAATGATTTTTGTAATTATTTCCATTTCCTAATTAAAATTAATAAACAAGAAAAATGAGATAAAAACATTTTGGTAGAAAATATAATTTTAAAACCCAAATATGTCATTGAGGAAAATTCAGTACATATTTCTTATTCCCTAATCCATAATTTTTCATTAATAACACATTTAAAAATATATTTTGTAAAGTGGGTGTTACTTTTTGTATCAAAAAATTTAATGTCTATTTTATATCTATTTACTATATCGTGGTTCATATAGACATAAGTTTTATATAAGGAAATCAAAAAAATAGTTCATGTTTTAATTAAGTTGATATACATTTAAAATTCTAGCATGTTACATTATAACAATCTTAAAATGAATTTATACATTGAAATTTTGTCACCTATGTATAGAAAAATGAGGCCATCATCACATCATTGCATATTTTGATACTCATGTTTCATTTATAAATTACTCATTTATACAAATAATATAAACTAGATGTCTAGACATTCCTTATGTAACTTTATTTCCATGATCCAATTTTTCTAGATATTTTTGTTAATACAGAAGTTCATGGACCATTATTATAAAATGATATTTTAGTAAATTATAAGGATTAGGTATCTACATCATAATAGTGATATATGGAAAATAAATTAAATCTAAGAGTTGTTTTTTGGAGTGCAAATTCATAAGATTGGTTCCCTAATTTATTAATAATCTCACCCGGACAAATATATATAGGGATCACATTGGACTTATTTATTAATTTAAAAATATTCAGAAATGGATAAATTATCCAAAAAACCATCTCATTCATTTAAAATTGTAGATTTAGTTTATTACAATTAGCATAAATCATCTCTGGACTATGAGTATCCTTTATGTTAAACTGAATGGATATAACATTTTCCTCCATTTCCATAGCTACATCTGGAACCAATATATTCATATCAAAAACTTCATCATAGTATGTTGGATATCTAGAAAAATATATGTTGAGGGGGTGATACTAGGCCATATGAATTTTCACATAAAAGTTATTGTTGTAATAAAGCATGACTAGATGAATGTGTAAGTCACAACAACCATTGAAATGAATAGAACATGATATCTACATATCCAACTATGTTTTAATGGTCATATAAGTGTAATCATTTATATATGGATGATAATCATAACTAAAAGACAACATTTTATGTAGATATTTATAATTACTTCTCACTGAGAGCAAGGTAATGCTCAGATCCCAATTAGAAATAATATAATGTGGCCCCAAGTAAAACTAATATATCATTAATTTATATAATGAAAAATGATAATGAGATAAATATTCCAGGGAAGAAATAAAGTTCACTAATCTCATAAGGTGTTCAACTACAACCCAAATAACATTATAGATTTATATGTATTAGTGAGTCCAATGATAAAATAAATAGTAATATTTCCCATTTTCATTTAGGAATGGGTAATGATCATAATATCCCCATGGAATTATGTCCCTCGTACATGGAATTCTAAGATACCAAACATAGATATATATACTCCCCAATATATATCATTATATTTTCCATCATAACACTCATTATGATATACATACATCATCAAACATCCAGGTTTATTAGATAATGAAAATAATTTATCTTATTCTAATAGTTATTGCTTTAGGTCATTTATTTATTGGAAATATACTATAGTCATGTACCTTATAATTTTGACAGAATCATGGTTAAACTCAATAACATTTTGGAACTTCTTTTTAAAATAAAAATCCCCCTCCAAATCCTCCTTAATATTTATATCACTGGATGGTTGAATAATAAATTGATAAAGATAATATTTATCCCCATACAAAACTATTTATGGTCCATCATTTTTAAATGAAAAAAAATTAATGGATCATTCGAGATACTCATCATAGATAAGCGTGAATGATCCTATCGAATCAAAGTATCACTTTGAATTCATTCCTATAGTTGTAGATTATTCTTTATACATTATCATTAATCAAATCCAACAATATTATCTGGTGAATATTTAAGTCTTTTTTGTGAGAATATGTACTTGATAATTATATGATTTCTATATATGACATAACATTGAATGTAAATATAATTTCTCAGTATATTTAATGAAATGGTTCATAATTCTCTTACACCCCATGTCATTATATAGATTTTTTTTGAAGGAATTAATTTTCATTTCGGTCTTGTGTTGAACACTACATAAATTTAAAATTTCTTTATTTTCTATACCATTTTATATGTTTGATATAGGAAACACCGGTTTAGATTATGTTACAAGAAACACAGAGTTTTTAGAAACCAAAATTTGATAATTATTTTTAAAAATACTATTATAACATATACATTAAACATTTTTAAATGATTATTAATATCTATGTTAGAAATAGAATTTACAATGGCTATATATAAATGAAACAGAATTACAATGAAATATATAATTTTCAGAAAAGTCAATTTGTTATGTAAAATGATATTTTCTAAAAAGATCTAATTATTATGTACTTTTGTAAATAATAATATCAATAATTTTAGAAACATTTATATATTTAATTTTGTTATATAAAATTAATAATTAATTTCATAATTTCAAAATTATATTAGTTTAAATATTTCTGTTATATTTTAAATATTTCATTTTTAGATGAATAATTAAAAATACTAAATTTTAATTGAAAATATCATTTTCATGTAATTTATTTATGTAGTTAACCAATATTAAAATTATTGTTTTCATGTTTAATTAGATAAATTTTACATAAATTAATACAATTTAGTTTATTGGAACCAATTCCACATTAAAATGGATATAAAATCATTTCATTATTTTGAAATATTTATCTTTAAGAAGCCACTTTTATGAAACATCAACATGATTGACAATAATTATTCTAAACCACTTATGAGTTTATAATATAGATAAATGGATCCAGTATTTTTAATCAGAATAATTTATAATTTCTAATATTTTCAACATGGATTTTTATCAAAAATGATTTTTTATGTAATTAAAATTAAATAGAACGATTATAGAAAAATTGAGTTCACTTACTGTACATAATTGGACATAAGTGTCCAAATAAACTATAAACATGTTCAAAAATATTTTATGGACACATATGGACAGTAAATTATCTTGGATTGATTTTTATTATTTATTTGAGAAACATAATCTAAGGGAGGCCCCTCAATAATGTATTTCTTTTTATATTTATACGAACAACGCTCCTCCACTATAAAAGGAACTCGACCCCTCTATTATACACACCATTCCAGAACAATGGCTTGGAAAAACTATGAAAAATATACTAAAAAATTCCATAACATAACCACAGAGGCCTCACATTTGGAATAAATTCATTCAAGGAATCATTTTGGTTCAATCCAGTAATAGTTACCCAAAGAAGAGGTAACACCATTCAACAATAACTTTTATTTTATTTATATATACACACCTTAAATTAATTATATTACATGATTATATAATAAAATTAGTATCCAAAATATTATTATATATTTTTTATTTCTTTTTTAAGACCTACAACCACACACACTTCCATCAAATTGGATACACAATCATCATTCGTGTTTATGGTGGACTATCACCTCATAGACCGATGTTGTTTTTCATTTCATTCCCAACTCTCAAGGATGTAAATAATGATGAATGTGATATTTTTATATGATACATATGATATTTATGAATATTTTTTTCTTCTTTATTTATTATAAAATAAATAACATTATGCATTACATTTTGTGCGAATATATGAATAGTGTTTGTCGAAATGTGGACTATCGCCTCCTCAAAGAGATATTATTTATACACACATTTCATTTAACTAATATAGGGTGGATTTAATACACATATTTCATATATAATTCAAATTAATTCATATGAAATTAATATATATATATATATATGTCAATTATTTTTAAAAATATGATAAGAATACGAAAACAACATTCAGGTCTATGTACGACAAACCATTTCAATAAACAGTGAAATTTGTATCCTATTACTATACTTTTTATATTATCATTAATATTTTTATAATGAATATATATTATATATATATATAATTTCTTAAATTATTTAAGGTCTCTGAATTAAAAGTCAAAACATCTGTGAAAAACAAAGCGGTTATAACATGATAAGTGACATAAAAATGGAATTGTTAGTAATCTAGAAACAAAAGAACATAATTAAATCATAAATGTATTTATATAGAAGAATATATATATATATTATATATTACTATTAAAAATATATTTAATATATAGGGGGTTTGAATGAGTATTTTGAGATCCAAGACATAAAGTGGGGAAATATCCTCTCACCTTTTATATTCATAAGATAAAAGCAATATTGACCACTTGTTTCTTTTTTGGGGATTATATAATTCCTATTAATTTATTATATCACTATTATCATTGATGGTCATGGTTTTCAAAAAACCATTTTATTATATCAGATACATTTGGGATTGTGGAACAATAGTTACCGAATTTGTAAGTTAGTATTATCTCAATTTTCCTTTTTTATACACATGTTTTGATAGGAGACTATATTCTTTTAAGAGGTCTGTATACTTACATTTGACATGTTATATAAATAATAAAATTAGTTTCATGTAATTTTTAGGCTCATTTAATTCTGTTATCTCTTGCAGATTATGATTAAATGTTACCAATGTTTTATGAGTTTATTGCTAAAATGTTATCTTTTATCGCGATTGTCTATGATATTAATTCATAAAAAAATTCATATGACACTTATATGAAGAATTACCATTATTTTATTATTCTCTAGTTTTCATTATATATTATTGGTTTGGTTCTATTTTCCATTCTTTAGTATATAATATAATAATGAAACTATCTTTAGGAAATTATGACCTCGTTTTATTCTTTTATCAAATATATTTTTTATTCTAAAAAATGTTTTCAAATATGCTTTGAAAATATTAAAAAAATGATTTTGTAAGGAAAATATTTTAATGTAATTTTTCATGGACATGATATTTTAAAAAATTACGATTTTCAATTTTTTTACTTATATGTTTTCAATATAACTTTAAAGAAAAGTATTTTCAAAGTGTTTTTCAAATAAAATAGCATTTCATAAGAAATGTTTCTAAAATATATTATAAAATTATTTTTTTATCTAAAATGAAATCTACTTTTTTAATCATGAATTTTTGTGTATATGATCTAAGGAATGTAGATCAATTATTTCCCCAAATATTTAATGTTTTTATGGAATGATTTTTGTGACACATGTTTCTCTTCTATGACTTATATGCTTCGGAATCTTTCTTATCTTCACGGGTAATAATTTGACTAAATGATTATGAAACATATATCTTTTTGAAATTATTAGATATGATTCCATGTTTATGATACCCAATTTATTTCATGGTTTTTGATAATATTTTTTATGATATTTTGGATCATGTATATATTATTTAATTTTGAGTTGGTTGAGGCTAATATCTCTTTCCAATACATTGGGTATTGATTTATATCTCGTAAGATAGACATCACTGAAAATGGGGTATGAACATAGAAATATTAATAAAATTGTATACTATGTTGTTATTGGTCGTGAAATATTAATAATAATATTGTCATGAGAGTAAACCATTCCTAAAAAAAATGCTTGGTGAGTGAATACATTCCACTATGAAAGACATGAAAATAATCTTTAAACACTATATAAATATTTTTATATCATTATGTTTCCACCACAATTTCATGACTTATTCATATGATATGATTTTACCACTAATGATCTTTATTCTCTTATGAATTATGTCTTATGAAATTAAAACATTAATTTCATGACTCCTGGTTATGTTCTTTTATATACTGATTATGAAATTCTAATGTTATGATTATGTTTTCAAAACCTTTTTGTTCTGATAATTCATATATATATATATATACATTTCATACCCATACTGAGCATCTAACCTCAACCCTTTTTCGGTTTTCTTTCTCTAGATTATGTTGATATTTATTTTTTTTCATTATAAGTAGTTTTATAGTCATAAAGATCCTAGTGGGAGAAAATGTAGATCATTTAGGTATTAGTGTTTATGTTTCCATGTATACAAATTAACTAAACGAATATAGTCATTGGGTATCTATTTGTGTAATGTATTATGTAATATGTAAAAAATAATTTAATATTTATTATTAAAAATAATGTTTCACTATAGTTATTTTCAGAGAAAAATGTTTGTTAAGAATTCTAAATTAGGGTGAGAAAGCCGTAGTGATAACCATTAGAATATTTCACTACGGGTATGATTAAGGATGAGTAAAAGTATTTGAAAATGTCATATAATTTTTATAAAGGATAGAGTGAGTGTATTTATTATAGTTCATCTCTATTTGGATACTACAAGAGGATGAGGGACTATATGATATGTAAATATGGGTAACAACCCAAAAAACACTGTATTGAGCTGGAATCAATTGGGAATTAGTTCACGATAATGGGAATTGTTTTAAACCTAATTTGATTCTCCCATGGTATATGAATTGGATGTTCACTATATCTTCATGAACCATCCTAAAAAAAATTATATTAAGGTTGGTTTTGAATAACCTATGATAAATTTATGTTGACATAGTTTGAAGAAGGGTTCATAATTTAGACATACCATAAATGATTTTTGTGGTTTCCCACTATGAATATTGTTTCTTACACTTTGAATTTGGGTTTTAGTCAATGGATGGAACCCGAAGGAATCAAATAAATGATGAAATTGACTAAAATTTCAATGATTTATCACCATTGAATAAGAAAATTATTTGATTAGGAAATGAGAATATTATTTCTATCCAAACAAGGAATTTTAATATATGAATCATGTTGGATTTTGAAATGATAATATGAGGGAAATTTTTTTTAGTCCTTCATGATGATACTCCTACCTTCTATAAATGAGTCTTATGGTCCACTTTTCACTGAAAAATTGATCAATACCACTGAATATATATTCCCCACTATTCTATTTTAAAAAATTAAAAATTAATTTTGGATTTTTATCATTTAGAAGTCGAAGTGAACCATTGGTGGACTCTAATAATAAAATATAAGAAATAAAGATAAAATTTACTCTATGGATTAGGACACATTAAAAAACGTATTATTAAATATGTTTATTACTCATATTCAATGTAAAAATTAGGATAAATTTACCCATGAGTTAAATGAAATGGATAATTATTATATTCATACTTTGTGGATTAGTTTACAAGACAAGCGAGTTACGCTTATAGAATTTTAAGCCAACCCTAAAGTAAATTTGATAGATTCCTCAGTTCATTAAAATCATGATTTAGAATCATACTAGCCATATGTGACATCAGTAGCAATGAAGAGATGGTGCTTTTCACAATAAAGGTTGAAATGGAGGTTTTAGTAACATATCAATCTCAATGTTTTGATATTAAAAGAATAGGGATTTTAAAGGAAAATTTTAAAAAAATAAAGAGAATATGATGTACTATCCATTATGATATATCTTGGGAAATAATTAGGGATGAAATTTTATTATGGTGTATACTACATATTTTTGGAATATTAGGAATGTTTATCAGGATTTTTGATTTCCGAATTGATGGGAAGTAGTTATATTAAAATGAGAATAGAGATAATGGATTCGTTAATAAACCACAAGTAATTCATTTCATCAAGTGTAAAGAGAATGGAAATTATGATTAATAGTTCACAAACTTTTGTGTTAATGATAATGACATGCAAACAACATCTTAATCTGAGGGACAAGTGTAAATCACATGTGATCACTATTTCTGGAGAGGGACGCGACAACTAAGTGGTGAAAGGTACACATACCATCAACTCTAGAACTACAAATTTTTTATTCTTGTTTGAATATACACACTCATTCATGTCAGATGATTTTTTTACGGGGATAAATATTCCATCCAAATTATTATATGTGGAATTAGAAGTGAAAAAATGTAATAATAGGAAGAATTAATCCCAAATCCATGATTCCTCTCTATTTTATGTTTTTGGGAATGTGATTCTTACAAATCATGTCATTCATCCTCTAGTTAAATTTTCAATCATATTAATCATGGATTGGAATGATATTCATAAATCTCACATTAATTTTCTATTAGAGGTACATAAATTTGATATTTTAATAAAACTAATATCATATATCAATTTGATTATATGTAAAATATTTTTATGGATATTTCATCATGTTTATGGATCTTAATTCCCATTCTGAATGGATATTTATGTCAAATGTTTTGGGTGAAACTTGATAACGATGATATTCCTATTTTTTATGAATTTGTGGAGGTATTTCCAAAATATTTTCATATCCTTCTATTAAAACATGAACATGAGTTCTAAATAGAACTCCTACCTAGTTATTCACATACTTCAAAAAAATCGTATAGAATGGACATTATTGAGTTGTAGGAATTGAATAAAAATTTTCAAGAAATCTATGACAAGGGATTTATTCATACCATTGTGTCCCCTTGAGGTTTAGCAATCCTTTATTGTTGGAAAAATATGGACCAATGAGACACCACACTGATTATCAAGACTTGAACATGATCACAATCAAGAACAACTATCATCTTTCCTATATATATGACATGTTTTATCATCCACATAGATCTCAATAATTATCTAAAATTTGTCATCATTATATATATCATCAATTGAGAGTCATAAAGGATGATTTAAAATAAACAAAATTATGTACCTGATATATACACTATAAATATATATTGATGTCTTTTGTAATTGCAAATCCCCTAGCTATTTTTAGGAATTTAATGAAAGGATTCTTTAGAGATTACCCTAATTTGTTTGTGGTAGACTTTATAAAAGATATTATTTTATATTCAATAATAACGGACGAGCAAAAAGACCACATTATAAATTTAATAAAACACTATAGACGTGGAAACTATTAGAAAAATTTACAATGTGTTAATTTTGAAAGAAAAAGTGTCATTTTAAGTTTATATAACATCAATAGTGGTTACAGATGTACATATACATCATATATGATGTTAATTGATTGTTGCACCATAACAACCAAACTGACATAGATATATAGTTTTCTTGGTTTTTCTAGATATTATAGACAAGTTGTGGAGAATTTATCACAGTTATCCAATCCTCTAACAAAGTTAACTTGGAAGGGTTTCATGTGCCTATAGGATGTTGAATATGAGGAAAGTTTCAAGGAACTAAAATGAATGTTAGTTAGTGAACCCATTTATACATTACCCCGTAGTAGATACATTTTTCTAATATATAGTGATTCATTAATTAATGAATTTGTATGTGTTATTTTGTAGAGTAACATGGTTATATACTATGCCTCATTAAAAATTAAGGATTCATGAGAAACATTACTGAAAACATGATTTAGAGTTATCTATGGTAATTTATTATTTAAATACAGTCAGGAATTATCATTATAGAGAAAACTATGATACATATACTAATCATAAAATTTTGATGTATATATTAACATAAAAGGAGAAAATCACACACTATAGAATTTGGTTAGAGATGATAATAGATTATGATTAAAAAACAAAATACCATCATTGAAAATTTAATAAGATGGGTTATTATTTGATTCAAAAGAATTGTGATATCTTATCGATGATGATGACAATAAAAGATCCAATATCAATTTATTTCTAAAGGATGGTCCTGGAAATCATGATTGAAGGGGGAAAATATTGTCATTCTAAATTAATTTTTTAAAAATCTATCAATGTTTACGTTAAAGAGGCAAAGATGGAATTTGAGGTTATAGAATAGAAGCTTACTAATATTCTCTAGTTTAGCCTTCATAATGACTTAATGATAAGGTTCGAGAACTATGTATGTTTTTCATCCATGTCATATTTGAAGAAGGAAATATTAGAGGAAGCTCATAGTTATTCATTCCCTATTTATAATATATGTATTATTATTTAATTATTATACAACACATAACTGTATGCTTTTGATTTTGTGGGAATATGTTAACATCTATTGTGGATGTGTCGACAGCCACCTCGTCTATGAGATATAATTCATTCAACATTTACATAGAATATATAATTTTTGGATTAAATATACATATGTGATATATATTAAATAATATTTCTTCTTTAATTATAATATATGAATTATATATTTCAATATCATTAACATTTCAAAATTAATATAATAAAATGAAAATAACATTTATGCATACATACTATCGACTGTCACTACGTATTGTGTAACTCATTTTATAGTAATATATATATATTATATCATAATAAATAAATATGTAACAAATATATATTATATTTATATCACAATTTAAATTCTAGAAATAAATGAAATCATTATCCCTATAACCAAAACAATGATTGACATGTCGAAACATTAGGGAAAAAATTCTGTTATTGCCTAAAACGTACCATTAACATTGAATTGATTATTAGTGAGAAATATTATGTCATATGTAAATTAGAAATTAAATATATATATATATATATATATATATATGGTTCTTTGATCGATTTATAATAAATTTATTTTAATTATAAATGTCTTTTAAATGAGTATAATGTGATTCAAGACATAAGGTATGGGTATTTCCTCACACTTTTTGTGTCCTTGAAAGAGATCCATATTAACCACTATATTTTTTATTGGTGTCTATATAATTCCAATGAGCGTATTCTATTATTTTTATAATTTAATTAGTTTGTATTTACAGATTCATTTTATTATATCTTATTAATTGGTTTTTATGGTTCAAAAGATACCAAATCGGTAAGTTAGTTTTCTCTTAATTTTTTGTCATTGCGGGACACATTTTTCTGTGAGAAAATATTATTTTAAAATATTTATATACTATCATTTGATATGTTATATCATTAATATTATTATTTTCATGATATTTTAAGCTTTATATAATGGCGTTCTATCCTAGTAATTAGGATTTATGGATACCAATGTGGAACGAGTTTATCGTTAAAATCACATCGTTTATTGGGATTGTTTATGGTTATACTTCCTCTGGTGAAATATTAATATCCACATCTCAATAATTATTATTATTTTATTCAATTTTTTCATCATATCATCATGTATTGATAATTTTTTTTGATATTTTTAAATTAATTTAATTATAAATTTTTATGGAAATATAATGATATTTCTATCTTCAAATTGAAATATTTTGTATTTGAGACCCCAATTTCAATGATGTTTCTTAAATTATTTTCAAAAATATATATTTTTCTAATATATTGTAGATTAATATCCAAGGAAATAATATTAATTTTTTTCCATGATTCTTAATGCATATTTTATATGTTTCCAATTTTATTTTAAATGATGTGTATTTACAAAGTGATATTTCAAAGAAAATATATTTTCTCAAGATATTTTCTAAAGGGTCATTCAAAATTATTTTCCATGTATGTAGTTATCGTTTGGTTTTACACATGTATTTATAGGGATATTACACTGGGTAAACATTCAATTTAATTCACCAAATTTTCACGACTTGTACCCTAGGGAACATGTCGTGACTACCTGAATCCCTCCTTCCAACGGCTAGGGGTTGGCGACTCGCACTGAGTAGGAAAATATCATAAAATAAAAAGCATTACCTTTAAACATGCACATATCCACAAATATAAAATTAAATATGGTAAGAAAAAATTAAACCAAAACACTTTCTGAGACAACTACTGAGAGTACAATACAAACTGTACATATAAAGGGTCCATAATACAAGCCCAAAACCAAAAATGAATGTACAACAACCACAGTCTGTCCACTCTAGAACCTACATGAAGGGTATGTGAAGCATAAGTTCTTGTAGTTGTATAAGTATGTTCAACCGTCTGGTCTCACTGACCACCACCTATCCTCGAACCACTGAGGTCACTATCGAAGTGTCAATCACCTTCCTAAGACACGAAAAGTGCGAGAAAACCCCATGAAGTGTTGAGTAACACAATACACATAAGTGACCCTAAAAGAAAAAGGATGGTCAATAAAGCAAGACTACAATGAAAGACAAAGAATCCATGAAAACTCAAATAAAGAATAACTAATTGTATTGAAATTATGATTATCTTTTGAAAAGATGAATCATCTTGTACTATAGATGTAATAATCCCTGATGATTCAGTGAGTTACACTTGAAAACTAGAACACTGAGGTTTGATCCACTATTGGACCACTTTGGTCCTCTCGGCTACTAGACCAGTGAGGTTTGGTCGGCTACTAGACCACTGTGGTCCTCTCGGCTACTGGACAACTGATGTTTTCTCAGCAACTGGACCACTAAGGTTCACATGGACTCTAGACCACTGAGGTCCGCTCAGCTACTGTACCACTATGTTTTTCTCTCCTACTAGACCTCCAAGGTCCCACTCGTAATATCCATCATGTCACAACCAGATGTAGGATTCCCGCTCTCCAGAAAGCATGATTATAGGATAATCTAAAGCTCAAGCCAACGGTCATATCATGACTACCATGAAAAATCACTATGATTATACCCCAATAATTGTTTCTTCTAAATGGTAACAATGCCATAGATGTAACTTCAATCAGATGTTTGGTCTAGATGATATTAGCGTTTTAGTAAACAAGGTATGGTTGTGTCAAGGCCTAGTCCGAAATAGTCGGACCGACTGGACCATCCCGACTTGGGGGTCCTGCATGATGCAACCCACCTCGACTATCCTAAACCGAATAGGATTGGTATGGAACTAACCTTTCCAAATTTATCCAATGGCCACGCCCATCGGTCCTTGCTGGATTCATTACGGTTCAGGTGTGGGTTCAACCGAGTGACCTGGTTAGTATTCTCTGGCCATGTCTGACTGGGTTAGACTGGTTTCTTTCCAAGTGGGCAGCACTACTACCCGATTCACATTGTCAGCCCAACCTGCATTAGCCAGCCAGCATGATCCCATCATGAAGGCTACCTCAGCATCTAGTTTTCATATCCAAATGGTTGGCTAATGCCAACCAGCTCCCTCCGTATGCAGTACTATGTGGACCACATGCCAACACATGCCATGAATTCCTCACGACACCCATGAATTGATGAGGCTCTCAACTGGATCCACTCTCTATTTCCATCAGGGCCCCTACTACAAGTGGCCTTCACTACCTCATCTCACTATTGGGGTGAAATGTCTTTCAAACTGTGTTTCAGTTCTCCGCCAACGTCAGCCGCCACTGCAGGACCCAACTGGATACACCAGTGCTGCCACCAGAGCACCAGTAATCTCCTTATCTAGCCACCAGACTCGGTCTAGATTTCAGTTTTCAATATGTCTATTCATTCGTGTTTCAGGGTGCTTCAACACCACTACCATGTACACCTCACTAGTTTTCCATCACTCTGAGTGTCCGGCCTCATTTGTATTCCCCCCAGTAGTGATCTGACATGACCTCGTGGGTACATCAATAGTGAACAAAGAGGGTGGGAGAGAGATGTGATCATAGAGAACACCCAATTAACAAATTGACCTTTTTTTGTCGGCCCGAAATTTTTCATGTCAGAAGGATCATTGGGAAAAAATATAAAAACAATGATTTAATCCCTATAACCACTCCCACAATAAATATTTCCCAATCCCACAAGAATAATCTAGCAACGGATAATCAGGTTAGTGATCTGATCCACAATAGTCATATAGAGGGGAGAACATGGGGAAATAAATCACTATGATTTAGACCCCCAAATGGAAAATAGAATAGGTTTTCATCGGGTTTTGATCATTGTTGGTGATCCATTAAGAGACGTTACAATCCATAGTCTCGTCGACCCCCGAATTGTGATCCATCGTCACTGGAGATTTGTCATTCGACTTCATTCATCACTCACCAAAACAATTCCTCTAGAGAATTTGAGAAATCTATTAGGTCATCTCTGGTACCCATAGCTTTTTTATCCATTAAATGAGGAAACACATTTATGTGTTTCTATTAAACTGAGTTTCCAGGTCATTACATTGTTTCATTTATGAAACAATGTTTCTATTACGATTTAGTTACAATGTTTTTACCCTATTTCATTTATGATTTGATACATCTGACTCGATGTTCCAATGTTGCGAAAATATATTTTTGAATAAAATAAATTTCTTATGATTATTTTATTTCATGTCCTTAAAATTTTCAAAAATTAACTTTTACCCTCAACCCACTCCAGTTGAGGTTAGGCCCCTCTTACGGTGAATGTCTCATTTCAAACTCAACGATTGTCTTGGATTATTAATCCAGGTTACTTCTTATGAGTTATGGTGATTTGAAAAATAAAATAATTTTATATTTTATTATTTTATTTACATTTATGTCCCAAAAACCAACGTTCATAGCTAGACCACGATGGTTGATGTTAGGATCCTCTTAAGGAAATTATTAACTAATGAGCTCAATGGTGGTCTCATATTTTCAATCCAAGTTACTATTCATGAGTTATATATAATTAAATATAAAAAAATATATTTAATTATTTTATTTTCATCCAAAAACAACATTCCAATTTTGAAATTCGCCGTCAATGTGAGGCTCTACCTATGGAAATAATTCCCTCATGAACTCGAAAGTGGTACTAGATTTTCAATCTCAGTAACTGTTTTTGAGTTATAATGGTTTGAAAAATAAAATGAATTTATTTTATTAATTAGTTTATAGTTATTCCATTTTTATGTTTTATCACTAGAGACCCACATCAACTAAACATAAGTCACATATAGGGTAAACACACTACTTGGAATACAACGAGTCCCTCAGATTTGTTATCAACGAACCCCTTTTAGAGTTATTCTAATTTATCAAGAAATCCTCTCATGAATGATATTTAAAATATAACATTTTACAATGGACCATTTCAGGCACACTGAGCCTCATAATCACACACAACATCATCTACTAATCTTATAATAATCCAATCTAATTTAAAATAAAAAATTTCAGGGAATTCCAGGACATTAAATTACCCCCACCATTAGATTTTTATGTCTTAGTAATCCAAAACAAGGGATAAACAAACTAATTTGGGTACTGGGCATAGATCTAATCCTCCTACACCCATGTGCTCTCTAATATATTCTCATTATTCCAAAAAATGTACACTAGAGGAATTGAATATCCAAGAAGGATCCACTCAAATCAATCCTCAATATCTATTGGAGACTCCAAAAATGTCTCCATGTGGTTAATTCTCTAGCTTGTAGGGGAATCCCGATCCATCTACTAAAATCTACACCATGGTAGTTAGGAAGTGTTTCAACTGGGTGAATCTATCAATGATCACCCAGATGGAATTGTGTCTCATTGATGTATGTGGTAAACCTGTCACAAAGCCTATAGATATCGCATCCCACTTCGACTCTAGTGTATCGAAGGGTTGTGTCAAACCTGCTGGAAGCTGTTGCTCAACCTTTGCATGCCATTAAGTGAGACGTCTATAGAAAGACTCTTCCACTGCATTGTCCATAACCAACCACAAATACTGACATCAGAGGTCCTCGTACATCAATACTACACTTGGATATAGTACCAAGAAGGATATATTGAACTACCTCAACACCTCCTCCCACAACTCCACTAGTACTGTGGTGTATCCTCTGATAACGATGATGTGCTCCCAACCATTCGAATATCATTCAAGGGAATGCACTATGGACATCTGGGGAAATGTAGTCTCGTTTCATGCATGTACATGTTGTGCATCCTGGAATCTATATAAGGGTTTACGAAAAACTACCATTGATAGTTAAAATTTTGTCTCCTCTCTAACCACGATAGATATCAAAAGTGAGGGAAACTACTCTGAGGCCTCATTCAGTAGCTATGAACATGATATCTTGCAGAGAGAATCTTCTATCATGTTCCAATTCCCATGAGTATTAACTAATTAAATTTCATATTCTTGGAGGGACTCTACGCATCATCGCTATCTATTGTTCAAATACTTCTGAGATAATATATACTTGAGACTCTTGTGGTTAGAGTAGATGGTAATCCATTCTCCCACAAGGTAGTGTCTCCACATCATTAATGAAAAGGCTACCGCTACTAACTCAATATTGTGGGTTGCATAGCTCTTCTCATGTTGTCTCAAATTATGTGAACCATATGAAATCACCACATTCCTATTCATCAAAAAACCATGTTCGGTCCATGAGGCATTGCAGAACACTACATACTTTACTCCATCCTTTGGAAACCTCAAGATCAGAGTTCTCATCATACAATATCTTATCTACTAAAAATCCAACATGCACCTTTCCATACACACAAAAGGCTTCCCCTTTCAAATGATCGAAGAGATCTTCAGTTCTAGGTAGTGGGTACTGATTCTTCACTTTCACATGATTCAAGCACCAGAATCACCCACATAACCTCAAGCACATTTCTACCATCTGTAAAACATTAGTGGGGATACCCATGGTGTACAACTAGGTCTCACAATTCCCTTAATTTTCAGGTATATCATCTTCACCCTCATCTTTCAATGCTCTGAGAAATCCATATGATATAAAGATTCTAAAATCGACTCCATATCAGGGTGTAGGACAATGTATAAGTCTATTTCTCAATGGGGTGGTAAACCTGGAACATATATAGGGGCGACATATTATAAGGACTTGAACATAAAACATTACATAATAATGAATTAAATAAATAATTCACATTGATGATATTTTCATGTTTAGAGTTTTAGAAAATTAGGACATGGCTATTACATCTCAAAAGATTACAAAGTAGACACTCCTACTCAGTTTCCATTTTTTTCACAAAATAAAAACTCTTGAACAAAAGAGTGATGTCTAGTTCCTTGTTTTATACAGCATGGCATTTCCTTGATCCCATCCTTGACCCTAATCCACTTTATGTCCTGTGAATAACAACTCAGAAACTTGGGATGAGTATAAAAAGCTCAGTAATGGTTATAAAAATACAGAATGAAAACAGTAGTCCATGTATACATAAGATTCAATGAAATCATACTTTACTCATAAAACATGAGCACTTTAACATACCTCATTAAATCATAACATTTATGAATAACTCATAGAAATCAAAATACATAAAGGTAACTTGAGGAATTGATAACATTATTACGTAGGGAGTAACCCTCATAGTTACATTTGGAATACCCATCACATTATATTCCCTAAATCTCTTCGGCAAAACCATAGCACTTAACTCCTCCACATTACCCAATGCATTGGAGAGCTATATCGAGCTCACCCGCCCTTAGTTTATCACCGAACCACCCGTCTTCATAAAAAATTCCCCAGAACCATAACATAATCGTATCACATAAAACATGCATAAAGGAAACATAAAATTTCAACATTTCAATAACAAGATATCAAAAAAAAATTGATATAATCAAAACATTATAAAAACCATTTTCAAAACCAAAATAAAATAAAATTAAAACATAGTATTTATTTTTCATTTAAAAAAGTTATGGTTTATAGAGGAAGCCGAAACTCAAATAATGGTCATAACGGCAGAGAAGTCATTATTTCCACATACGTAAGACAAAAACATTCCCTTTTCTCATTTAGTGAAACGACTCATATAAAAAGATTCCCTTTGAGTAAAATTCAAAGGGGTTTATACAATGTATAAATGAATGTTGTGTATAAATAAAAATATGCATCAATGAAAGGAGATTGAGACGAAGTCCCATACCACTTTGAAACTTTTGAAAAGATTCTCAAACATTCATGTCCATATAAATCAATCCTTAAAACAATTTTCTAAAAATGGAATTGGATGATAAATGTTTAAAAGAATAAATCTTTAAAACCATTTAAAACAATGTTTTAATAAATGAGTCCGTTTCCATTAAAAACAATTAAATTATCATCCACATGAAAGTAGACCATTTTAAAAACTTTTATATGACTTGAGTATAGAAATAATCTGAATATGGAATTTCCAAGGGGCTGTATATACACTTTAAAAAGAATATAAGTTCATATCATCAAGAAGTGTCTCAACGAAGATAAATTGAGACATAATCCCATTCAAAGATCATGTCATTAGTGCAAGGATAAATCAATGAAATAATTATGTGTGAAAAGTATAATTACACCCAATATAACTGGATATCAAGTGTAAAAAAATCAGAGGTCATTCACACATAATCTTGGAAAAACAAAACCAATGACATAGATATTTAACTCAATGAAATGAGATTGAGTTATGATTTCCCATAGAAGTTCGTATAAATGACGTAAGAATTTATCAACGAGATGATTATGTGTAGAAATAGTATATCCACACAATGGTTTTTGGAAATTACAACATAGAGATTCCACACACCATCTTGGTATAATAAAATAATGAAGAAGAGGTTTACCCCAAATAATTTAATGTGGGTTAAGAAGTTCCTTTACAGAAATCTAACAGCCTAACCGTGTCACTTTAGAATTCATAAAATGCGATGATGAGGGATAAAAAGGGGTATATCATCACTTGGACATAAAAATTATATCAATAAGGATATATGAGAACATATCCTATCATTATAATATTAAAATACCTAACAAAAAGAAGTCTTTTAAAATGAGGAAGGTGAAAGGTTCCCTTACCGATTTGGGTAACTTTGGAAATGTACACCCCATGGAAGATGGGTCATACATTGAAGACGTAAATACCCATAAATTAAAGTATATTACATAAATAGTATAATAATGGGAATTACATATACCACTCAAAATAAATAGTGGAAAATGTATCATAAATATCATGGGAATAAAAGTGAGATGAAAAATCCCATACAAAAACTCGACAGCCTAACGACACCACTTTAAAATTATTAAAATGAATTGATGAGAGTAAGAGGGGGTATCTAACCATATGAAAATAAAAATTTCAGTATGTTGAATATAAAATAACATCATAAAACATAAAAACATGTATCATAAATGAAATGACATAAAAGAGATTACTTGAAAAGAAAGAGAGAGGTCTGATCCCTTACCTCGTGTCCGGCTTGACTCGATCGTTCTTTAATCTTCTCAATAATACACTAGAGTTAATTTATACTTCCTTAAGAACATTTTTTAGGTTCATTATTCCTTTTATATCATTTATTATCAATTTATTAATATCATGTAATTATTTATGTTAATAATGGTCATTTTGTCGATCATTGGTACTTGAGTCAAAAATAAACTTATTATAATTACAAGTTGTTCATGTTGTAAAATATACATTATATCCAGATATATATTCATGATTTAGATACCATATATATAATAAGTATCCAGTATATAAATTAATTTATAATATTACATAACATTTAGAGGTAATAAATGAAATGCACCGTTCATGGAGACGGTATGCCATACGTACGCATGAACGCTACATTCATTTCTATTTCATATTTAATGGAATGAAATCATAATGATATAAAGGTATATTATAATTACATTATAATATCATATATATAATATCAATAAACCCATCTTTTATATGTCCCACATATGTCATTAACGAATCAAATCACTTTGAGGGGGCGGTTGTCCGCACTTCCTAAAATGAAGATATCACGTTTACCCATAATGGAAACCGTAAAGTTATGCCATATATGAAAAAATTAAGACTAATATTGGAAAAATAAACATAATATATATCAAAAATAACAATAGTGACATCATAATGGCCACCATGAATGGTGTTAGAAGAATATTGAACAATCATCATTTCGTGAGGCAGAGATTTGCCATCCACAGAAACAATATGTTCTTTAACCATTATACGGAGGAATTTGTAAGTGTAGATAGAATCCATCTCATAAAAACATCCTAGTATATTGTATATACTGGTGTTTCAACAAACTAATGGAATAAATAGAGTTTACGGGGTTGGAGAAGCAAAATAAAACAAAAGAACATAAGAGAAGACATTACCTTTAAATCGGGTAACTCCTCTTCGTTTGAACCAAATGGGTTTCTTGAAAAGATTTATGCCTAAGGTAAGGCTTATATGATGAATATATGGATTTGGATAGTTGAAATGACCATATTTTGGCCTAGCCGATGGCTTGATTGGTGGGGGTAAGGTGGTAGAGGTGGGGGCCTTTTACAAGAGGGAGGAGGGGCATTCTTGGAAAGTCATGAAAAGATACTTTATTATAAAATGATTTTCGAATATTGAAGGTTCCAAAATTATATATTTCGAGGATAAGGTGATATAGGTTCGAAATAAACCCATAAAATAGGTTTTTGACAAGTTTATGTTTTAGATTTTACCTTATCTTCTCATTTTATTTTAATCATTTATTAATTAGGTAATCACTACGTCATCATGGTGTCATAAATAAATTTATTTATTGAATGTCTAAAAATTAAAAAAAAAATATAATTATGCAAGAAATATTTTTATCTTTCAAATTAATATTTATAGTCAAAGATATTACTTGTATAACCCCATTTAAAATTGTTTTAGTAAAATAATACATGTTTGTGACATTTTTATTTTAACATTAAATAAAAAGTTATTAATGTCATTTTCTTACCCAAGTGGCCCCATGGGGTCCCCAAGTTGACCCATGTAATTTCTTGGTCGGAAATGACACATCCAATAAGGGTATGACATGTTTCAATGTAATTTCATATTATTATAAGATTATTTTTACCTTAAATTACAGTAATTACATTTAATCACAATTAATAAAACGTAAAAGTTACTATTCAAGAAAAAAAATTATTTTAATCCCATTATACCACATTTTACATCCTAATGAAAATCATGTATGTCGGATTTTTGAAATTCAAATCACAAAAGTGGTAAAGTTTCATTTAAATGAAAATTTAGTTTTTGAACTATCACTTAGTGGTTTCACTGTTCATCAAAAATTGATGTTTTTCAGAAAAATACCAAAAAT
Organism: Viscum album; assembly: GCA_963277665.1. Classification (NCBI taxonomy): domain Eukaryota; kingdom Viridiplantae; phylum Streptophyta; class Magnoliopsida; order Santalales; family Viscaceae; genus Viscum; species Viscum album. The sequence continues at coordinate 181,065,339 of OY728121.1, forward strand.
TCACTGAAAGATATATTTGATATTCCGAATTCAAAAATGATGACTATTTTAAAAAATTCAAAACATAAAAGTTGAATTAATTAATTTAATAATTAATTCCGGCTGTCAAAACAAATAGCGTGTTTTTAAGAAATAATATCTTTTTAATGATTGAGACTAGTTTAAGTCCAATTTCAAAGTGAAATTAATTTCAATGACAACCATTGGATTAAATGGTAAAAATATATTCTAATTTCAATTTAAAACCAATTCAAAATATGATCTAATCATGTAAATAAATTATATTAAAACGAGGGTTTGAATTAAAATATAATATTTTTTACTTATTCATAAAAAATGAACTTTATCAAAAAAATAACAAAAACATACACAAATTAAATTTTGATGTCCAAATTCTAAATAAAGATTTTATTTGGTCCAATGTAACATATAAAATTTTCATAAAGTGTATTTAAAAATGGTTTGCCATAAAAAGGTGGTTAATCGTCCTTTTAATGAATATTAGAATATTTATGCTTAAAATTGGATTCATTCGCATTTTAATCCTCTAACATTTATTGGATAAAAGTAAAATTTTTTGACAAACATATATAATAAATTTTTAGTTAGTTATTTTCATTCGCTCCATTACCACGTCTAGGCATTAACTACCATTTAAAATAATATTATTTTATTATTAGAGTGCAACGTAAGATGTCCAAGAAACTCATTGTTGCATATTGGGTACGCCATCAAGCATAGTGTTCCCTTTAAATTAATATTAACATTTTATTCACAAATATGGACAAATATGAAAATATTATATTCTTTATTTACCAGGGGTGTTACATCCTTCCCCCCTTTGGGAATTACGTTCTTGCAATTTTAAAATTGGACTCAAAAACTTCATTGAATGTCCCCCATCGAAAAAAGAGTCAGTGAAACTATCCCTTTAAAATAAATAGAGAGAAGTAAAAAGGTCACCTGATTTAACCCATAGTAGGATTACATGTACGAAAACATGGACATGGAAGAGAAAACAAAGGGTCTTTTTCTGATGGAGAGTGATAGAAAACTTGTTTATGAGAAAGTTAACCACTATAAAATCACAAACATGTGATGGGTTAAACAGTATTTGATTCCCCAGTAAGAAAAAATAACAGACAACATTTTTGTTTTATGTTACCTTTAATCGAGGAATTTATTTATGAGCATAACTAAACCATAAGGAAACATACTTACTTGTCATGTTGACATTCAGTTTTTACTAGATTTCATACAAAAACTCATATTTTCTCCAAAAGAAAATGAGTATTTTGGATGACTTGCTCACATTAAGAGTATTATAATCAACTTCTTGAGAATCACCTACTCTAAAAAAGATAACTATATATTTCCCATGTATTTAGACCTTAACCAAAACCAAAACCAAAAAGGTTAGTACAAGATCAGATAATCCACAAAACAGATAATCTTTTATAAAAAAAATATATTTTTAAACTCCAAAATTTGTCCAAGAAATCCCAAAGATCAACAAAGACCATTCGATAAACAATTGTCCATACAATTCTTCAATGTAATCCAAACTATGATTGAAACCCAAATCATTGAAGGATTTAGTCACATAGTCTTCCAAGATAAATATTAACAATTATCTACAAATATCATTAGTTACTATTAAAGTCACATATTGAAAAGTAATTAACCTATTCACATATCCTCCCTGATAGGTTAGTCATTTCCATAGATAACCCATAATAAACTTATTCTTAATTCATAAAATCATCTAACTAAAAATAATTATTTAAACTAACAGGGGCTTCACGTAGCCCAATGGTAGGTGATAAATACAAGTCGCACATTGGTTGTGGGTTTGATTCCCGCAGCTTCGTCCGATGTGGCAGGTTGTCACACGTTCAACGTGTTGTCCTTTTTCCAGAACTACATAATTCTTATAAAATTCCCCAAAGGAGATAAAATCTTCAAAAAAACCATAACATAATTTAACATCAAGGTTATCTCATGCCTTTGATTTTCCATCATAATGTATAGTAACCCATAATTACCTCAAAATTAAGGATCATATAAACCCTAATGGTTACCTTTATAATTATTACCTGAACTTCCACATCGAGTGGGTTCTATCGTACATGATGCATCAGAGAATTCACCAAGGTTCAAGTGGTTAATCTGGACTTTTTGATAGTTGGTTTCGAGTAACCACGAAATTCTTCATTGAATCCCCCATTTCATCCAGTCTCTTTATCAGAGAACCACCACAGTTTCCTTCAAACCCATTGTCACTTTGGTGCCTGCTAGATCCATCCATTTACTAAAACCAAAAAGGTCAGTGTCAGTATATCATTAGAATCATCATATAATACTATGATATAATTATTAATGTTATCTTAAACTCATTCACCTTACCTAAAACTATGACTCTTTCTGAAATCCTAACCATTATGGTAATGTTACTTATACTTAAAGAATACCCTAACCTCTAAAGTTATTTAAACCAACCTTTGATACCAACTATAAGGATCTGGCCTTAAAACATTACATAATAATGAATAAAATGAAAAACTCACATTGAGGATCTTTTTAGGTTTGGAGTTCTAGAGAATTAGGACATAACTATTACATCTCAAATGATTAAAAAGTAGACACTCCTACTGAGTTTCCATTTTTTTAACAAAATAAAAACACTTCATCAAAAGATTCATGACTAGTTCCTTGTTTTAGACAGCATGACATTTCCTTGATCCCATCCTTGACCCTAATCCACTTTATGTCTTGTGAAAAACAATTCAAAAACTTGGGATGAGCATAAAAATCCCAGTAAGGGTTATAAAAATACGGAAAGAAAACACTATTCCATGTATACATAAGAATAAATGAAATCATACATTACTCATAAAACATAAGCACTATAACATAGCTCATTAAATCATAATATTAATTAATAAATCATAGAAATCATATTACGTAAAGGTAACTTGAGGCATTCATAACATTCTTACGTATGGATTAACCCTCATGGTTACGTTTGGAATACCCATCCGAGTATATTCCCTAAATCTCATTGGATAAACCATAGTGTTTAACTCCTTTGCATTACCCAATTTATTGGAGATCTATATCGGGCTCAACCACAATTAGTTTATCACGGAACCACCCGTCTTCAAAAAAAATGCCCAAGAACCATAACATAATCGTATCACAAAAAACATGCATAAAGGAAACATAAAATTTACACATTTCAATCACAAGATTTAAAAAAAAATTGATATAATCAAAACATTATAAAATCCATTTTCCATACCAAAATAAAATAAAATTAAAACATGGTATTTATTTTTCGTTTAAAAAAAATTATGGCTTGTAGAGGAAGCTGAAACTCAAATAATGGTCACGATGGCAGAGAATTCGTTGTCGCCGCATACATAAGACAAAACCATTCCCTTTTTTCATTTAGTAAAATGCTTCATATAAAAAGATTCCTTTTGAGAAAATGTCAAATGGGTTTATACACAGTATAAAAGAATGTTGTGTATAAAACAGAATATGCCTCAATTAAAGGAGATTGAGATGAAGTCCCATACCACTTCGAAACTTTTGAAATAGTTTTCAAAAATTCATATCCATATAAATAAATCCTTAAAATAGTTTTTAAAAAATGTACATGGATGATAAATGTTTAAAAGAATAAATCTTTAGAACCATTTAAAACAATATTTTAATAAATGAGTCCTTTTCCATTTTGAACATTTAAATTATAATCCACATGAAATTAGACCATTTTAAAAATCTTTAAATGACTTGAGTATAGAAATAATATGGATATTGAATGTCAAAGGGGCTGTATATACACTTTAAAAAGAATATAAATTCATATCATCCAGAAGTGTCTCAACGAAGATAAATTGAGATGTAATACCATTCAAAGATCATGTCAATAGTGCAAGGATAAATAAATGAAATAATTATGTGTCAAAAGTATAAATACACCCCATATAAGTGGATATCATGTGTAAAAAAATCAGAGGTCATTCACACATACTCTTGGAAAAACAAAACCAATGACATAGATATTTAACTCAACGCAATGAGATTGAGTTTTGATTTCCCATACAAGTTCATATAAATGACGTAAGAATTTATCAATGAGATGATTATGTGTAGAAATAGTATATCCACACAATGGTTTGTGGAAATTACAACATAGACAATCCACACATAATATTGTCATAATAAAATCATGAAGTAGAGGTTTAACCCAAATAATTGAAAGTGGGTTAAGAAGTTCCCTTACAGAAATCCGACAGCCTAACAGAGTAACTTTAGAATTCGTAAAATGAGATGATGAGAGATAAAAAGAGTTATCTCATCACTTTGACATATAATTAATAGCAATAATGATATATAAGAACATATCCCATCATAATAATATTAAAAGACCTAACAAAAAGAAGTCTTTTAAAATGAGGAGTGTGAAAGGTTTCCTTACCGATTTGGGTAACATTCGAAACGTACACCCCATGGAAGAAGGGCCATACAATGAAGACGTAAAAATACATAAACTAAAGTATATTACTTAAATCGTAGAATAATAGGAAGTACATATACCACTCAATGTTAAATGTGGCAAATGTAACATAAATCTCACGGGAATAAAAGAGAGATGAAAAATCCCTTACGAATACTCTATAGCCTAATAGCACCACTTAAAAATTATTAAAATGAATTGATGACAGTTAGAGGAGGGCTCTCATCATATGAAAATACAAATTTCAGTATGTTGAATATAAAAGAACATCCTCCAACATAAAAACATGGAGCATAAAAGAAATGACATAAAAGAGATTACTTGAAAAGAAAGAGAGAGGTAGGATCCCTTACCTCGTGTTCGACTTGACTCGATCGTTATTTAATCTCCTGAATAAAAAACTAGAATTAATTTCTACTTGCATAAGAACATTTTTTATGTTCATTATACTTTTTATATCATTTATTACCATTTTATTAACCTCATGTAATTATTTAATTTAATAACGGTCGTTTTGTCGATCATTGGTAATTGAGTCAAAAATAAACTTCTTATAATTACATGTTGTTCATTTGGTAAAATATCCATTATATCTAGAAATATATTCATGATGTAGATATCGTATATATCATATATATCCAGTATATAAATTCGTTTATAATATTACATAACATTTAGAGGCAAGAAATTAAATGCACCATTCATGGAGACGGTAAGCTGTACATACGCATGAACGCTACTTTCATTTCTATTTAATATTCAATGGAATGAAATCATAATGATATAAAGGTATATTATAATTCCAGTATAATATAATATATATAATATCATTAACTCCATACTTTATATGTAACATCCCCAAATGATAAAGGGTTAAATGACTAAATGATATGACTCAGGTCAACAAGGTGCACATTTCTTTTCGGGAGCCGTTCTGATTAGAACTCCACAGTTAAGTGTGCTTGTCCTGGAGTAGTGATCAGGATGGGTGACCTCCTGGGATGTTTCACAGGGTGTGTGTGAGTGAGGAAAAAACACACTGGAAAGGACATGTGTTGGCCTGTGGGGACTGTCATTAGTCAGATGAGCCGTTCAGACTTGTGGGTGGACCCTGGGGTGGGCCCCCCATGTCTGCGGGGAAACTGGTGGTACCTGGTGGGCTAGAACCCGACGGCCATGTTTAGGCAGGGGGTCTGTGTTGTCACCGGGACCCAGTTGTCACATTTAGTATCAGAGGAGGAACCTAGCCATAAGTGCGCGGTGCACTGCCTGGGTTGAGATGTAGGGCCCACAACGAGGGCGTTGTGCTATAATGGGGGGTGATTGTAACATCCCCAAATGATAAAGGGTTATATGACTAAATGATATGACTCATGTCAACAAGGTGCACCTTCCTTTTTGGGAGCCTGTCTGATTAGAACTGCATAGTTAAGCGTGTTTGTCCTGGAGTAGTGATCAGGATGAGTGACCTCCTGGGATGTTTCCCAGGGTGTGTGTGAGTGAGGACAAAAGACACTGGAAAGGACATGTGTTGGCCTGTGGGGACTGTCATTAGTCAGATGACCCGTTCAGGCATGTGGGTGGACCCTGGGGTGGGCCCCACATGTCTGCGAGGCAACTGGTGGTACCTGGTGGGCCAGGACCCGACGGACATGTTAAGGCGGGGTTTCTGTGTTGTCATCGGGACCCAATTGTCACATTATACGTTCCACATATGTCATTAACGAATCCAATCACTTTAAGGGGGTCGTAGTCTGCACTTCTTAAAATGATGATATCACGTTTACCCATAATGGAAACCATAAAGGTGTGCCATAAATGAAAAAATACAGAATCATATTGGAAACATAAACATAATATATATCAAATAAAAAAAATAGTGACATATTAATGGACACCATGAAAGGTGTTAGAATAATATTGATCAATCATCATTTCGTGAGGCAGAAATTCGCCATCCACAGAAACAGTATGTTCTTTAACCATTAGACGGAGGTGTGTGTAAGTATAGAACGAATCCATATCATAAAAACATCCTAGTATATTGATGATACTTTTTTTACAAAATAAAGTAATATAAAGAGTTTTTGGGGTTGGAGAAGAAAAATAAAACAAAATAACATAAGAGAAGACATTACCTTTAAATCGGGTAACTCCTCTTAGTCTTAATCAAAAAGGGTTTTTTTAATAGATTTATACCAATGGTAAAACTTCTATGATGAATATAGGGATGTGGGGAGATGAAATGCTTATATTTTGGCCGAGCCAATGGCTTGAGAGGTGTGGGTAAGGTGGTAAAGGTGTGGGCCTTTTATAAGAGGGAGGAGGGCCATTCTTGGAAAGTCATGAAAAGATACTTAATTATAAAATGATTTTTGGATATTAAAGGTCCCACAATTATATATTCATAGGATAAGGTGATAAGGGTTAGAAATCCACCCATCCAATAGGTTTTTTACATGTTTAAGTATTATATTTAACCTTATCTTATCATTTTATTTAAATCGTTCATTTATGAGGTAATCACTGCATCATCATGGTGTCACAAATAAATTTATTTATTTAATTTTTAAAAATTATAGAAAAAATATCATGATGTAGAAATTGTTTTATATTTCTAATTAATATTTATTGTAAAAAATATGACATGTATAACCACATGTAAAAATTGTTTTAGTAAAACAATACATGTTTGTGATATTTTTATTTTAACTTTAAATAAAAAGTTATTAATGTCATTTTCTTACCCAAGTGGCCCCATGGGGTCCCCAAGTTGACACATGGATTTTCTTGGTCGGCAATGACACATCCAATATGGTTAGGATAGGTTTCAAGGTAATTTTATATTATTATAACATTATTTTTAACTTAATTTACACTAATTACCTTTAATCGCGATTAATAAAACTTAAAAGTTGCTATTCACCAAAAAAATATTTTAATCCCATTGAACCACATTTTATATCCTAATGAAAACCATGTATGTTGGATTTTTTTAATTCAAATCACAGAAGTGGTAAAGTTTCATTTAAACGGATAATTATTTATTTAACTACCACTTAGTGGTTTCACTATTCATAAAAAATTTAGGTTTTTCAGAAAAATTCCAAACATTCACCCTAAGAAATATTGGATATTCTGAATTAAAAAATGATGAATATTTTACAATATTCAAAAAATATAAGTTGCATTAATTAATTTAATTATTAATTCCCACTGTCAAAACAAATAGCGCGTTTTTAAGAAACAATATCTATTTAACGATTGACACTAGTTTTAGTTAAATTTCAAAGTGCAATTAATTCCTATGACCACCATTCGATTAAATGGTAAAAATATATTCTAATTTCACTTTAGGACCAATTAAAAAGATGGTCTATTCATATAAATAAATTAGATTAATAAGTTGTTTTGAATTAAAATACAACATTTTCCACTTATTCATTAAAAATGAACTTTATCGAAAAAAATAACAAAAACATACACAAAGTAAATTTTGATGTCGCGATTCAAAAGAATGATCTAATTTGGTCCAATATAACCTATAAAATTGTCAAAAAAAATGGATTTAAAAGTGGGTTTCCGTCAAAAGGCAGTTAATCGACCTTTTAACGAATATTAAAATATTTATGCTTAAAATTGGATTCATTCACATTTTAAGCCTCTAACATTTATTAGATAAAAGTAAAAATATTTGACAAACATATATAATAATTTTTTAGTCAGTTCTGTTCATTCACGCCATTACAACGACTAGGTGTTAACTACCATTTAAAATAATATTATTTTATTATTAGAGTGAAACATAAGATTTCCAAGAAACTCATTGTTGTTTATTGGGTATGCCATCGAGCATAGTGTTCCCTTTAAATTAATATTAAAATTTTATTCACAATTATGGATAAATATGAAAATGTCATATTCTTTATTTACCTGGGTGTTACACATATTTATATTCCACCACTACTTCTGAGAACTCATAACATCTACTAGACCGAGAGTATGGCTTTCCAACTCTATAGTGATCAACTTAATCCTCTTATGCAGGATCCTAACCTATGCTTCTTGGGTTCTTATTCTCGCCATCAATGGAAAAACCAATTCCAATATTGTGGACACACCACACCTTTTTTCATAAAATAGTCAATATGATCTTGAACTGTCGATGACCAGTCCCTACCCAATCTAATGTCGTAAGGCCTGGACACATCGTCAAAGATTTTCCTTCTAAAACTCCAACATAAAGGGTTACACCACACCATCGATATATGCACAATTATCTATTCGCGTCCCATAGGTATCTCTAGGCATAAGTGTCAATTCAATGTTTTAACTAGAAACTCTAGTACTTTAACAAGATTTATGATGAGAATGAAAGATTATCCAACCTAGTTATTAATATGATAGCTATGTGTAAACATAGACAGTTCCTCGAATCATCCCTGGAGCCCTTGGGTCATATTCCTTGACCATAGGCTGCTACTTCATTCCCCTTTCCTCCCACACCATGAGCCTAGTGTGGACCCCATTGGGGTGGTGGTTATAACATGTCATAATGTATTCAACCTCTTACTGGTCCCCCAGTTAATCAAAAAAAAATCCACCATGCAGAATCTTTCATTTCTATCACTGTCTCTACCCTGGTGGCCCATCCACCATTTCACCGTATGCTCGACGGGTTGTACAATCTCTAGCGATATGTCCCCTTCCTTATTTTTAAAAGTATTACCTCTTCCTAGGTCATATTTATACACCCTATAACCCCTGATCTATATATCCCCTATCTTTTGACCTCTTCTATGAATGTCTCATAGGTCTAAGTCTCAGAAACTAATGTAAGATTCATGCTCTCCCATTGCACACATCCACCGGCTGTATCTGCTCAGCCAAAGGCCTTTCAAACACAAGGTTTATCTCTAGAACCCTATAATTAGTAGGAATTCAAAGAGGAATATTGTTAAATTGGATGACCCTAAACACACCTCACTCAGAGGTCCAAGTTAAAAATCACTGTTATTATCGAATTCATCGAGTACCAAGAAAAGTCGGTACACCTCGATGAATACTCATCTAACATCAAGTCATCCTTCTGAAGCTATATATGATTTTTCTCACACATATACCTTTTCTTTTAGGGTGACAGCCCCTTCTCAGATAATGGTACCCAATCTATGACCACAAAAGATTAATCTCCTCGTAATATCAGGTAATAAAAACCCCGCAATCGCTATGCTAAGCTACAAATAAGGCCCACCGCGACGCTTTCCATCAAATAAAACCTTGTCCTGACTAGGTGTAAAACTTGGTCACCACCTCAAGAAAATCTTTATCCCCCTATGTGTCATTCTTGCCTTGAGTCGTTTGGGTTTTGTATTGAAGAAACTCATAAAGTTTTCTTACACTACGCATCTCATCCACTAGTATTGCAGGTATCATGTGTTACTCCAGAGGTAGTGGTATAGCTGCTATAACACCTGGTAGTGTTTTCTCTATTATGAGTCCATGTACCCATCTCATCACACCACATATCATCCTCAAGTTAATGTGGTGGAATCCTAGATGTATATCAACATGGAAGCATTTTGAAACTAAACAACATGTACAACGATCAATATAGTAAACCTGGTGTGCTAGCTCATGATGGACCTGGAAAAATACACCCACTAATATACAATGCATGTACTATAGTTTTCTCCCTACTATAAGTCATTTCAATTTTCGAGTCGGAAAGAAGAATTCATGGTCCTGGTGAATTGATACATCAGCCGTTATACCATCAGTAGATTTTCTGGCCTAAAAGCCGAAGTAGAAACACTTAACATTCTTTCTACAAACCGAACTCCCAAAATCTGAGTTTTTATGGTATAATTGACCTCCTATGATACCTCATTGTCAAAATCCATTCCCCAAGGCAAGTTCCATGACTAAACCAAGAAAATATTTTATAGTCTAGGGGCTGGGAACTAGCACCGAGTAGTCATATCCCCAAAAGAGATGGATTTACCCTAAAGAATGTACAGACGCACAAGGTTCAAACCAAGTAAGTTAAAAAAAAATTAAACCAAATCTTTCACGGATTCAATTACTAATTGTACATTATAAACTGAAATTATTAAAGGGCTACAATAAAAGCCGAAAACCAAAATGGAAAGTAAAACTGTCATGTTCTATCCACTCAAGATCCTGCATGAATGGTACGTGAAGGGTACCTTCCTATAGTTGTTGAATAATGCTTGTTTGTCCCGTCTCACTGAGCAAAACCTAGTTCCATGTTACTAATGTCTCCTTCGAAGCATCAATCACGTGCGCGAGACACGACACTAGCGGGAAAAGACTGTGCAGGGATGAGTAAAACAATACATAGTAGGGACCACATACTGAAATGGAAAGACAACAAAGAAATAGCACGATGTAAGACTAAGAAGTAGTGAAATATCAGACCAATTATAACATAGAGCTTGGAATGTAAGATTATCAGTTGTAAAGCTGATTAATCTTGTAATTCTAAAGGAATCATCCCTGATGAGTCATTGAGGTTCACTTGGCTATTGTACCACTATGGCAGCTCAGTTACTAAACAACTATGGTTGGATCAGCTACAAGCTTACTGAGGTCCACTCAGCTACTATACCACTAAGGTCCACTTGGCTACTTTTCCACTAAGGTCCCCTTAGCCAATGGACCACTGAGGTCCGCTATAATACATGATCACTGACATCTTCTTGGCCACTGGACCACTAAGGCTACTCTACTACTGAAACGTTGAGGTCCTCTCTGCTAATAGACAAAAAAGGTCCACTCAGATGATGTGTAACACCCCATGAGTCTACGGTACGCTTCTCTTTGAATAATGCAATAGCGTGTGTTGTACGCAACATCGAGTTCTAACACACACCGCAACCAATCAAACAAGACGTTATGAAAAGTAATACATAATTTTAAAAATTTTAAAAATTTTATCTCTCAAAATGGACTTCATTTTTGTATTCGGAGTATCAAATTTAGCCTAAGGTGAAATTTTGGTACTTTTCGGATAACTTTAATATTTTGATGAATAGTGAATATTACTAAATTTTAATTAAAAACAACCTTTTTTAATCAAAATAATTAATAGTGATAAATTAATAATTTGAGTGGGTTTAAAGTATATTTAGAATATATTTTTACCATTTAATACATTTTTGTTCATTGGACATAATTTCACAGTAAAACCTGACATAAACAAGTATCAATCTTTTGAGAGTTATTATATTATAAAAACACGTTCTTTGTTTTGACAGCAAGAATTAATTTTAAATTAATTTCTGCCACTTCTGTATTTTGAATTTGGAAAAATGGATTTCATATTTGGAATCAGGATTTCCAAATTTTGTAAATAGGTAAATTTTATTTTTAGACATTTTCAATAATTATTTCGGTAAATATTTTATTTACCATGGTTAAAGGCTAAATCCGGTAAATAAGGGATAAAAAATAATATTATAATAACACTAAATTTTACTATAACGTGTCTTGACATTATTCATGGATGCATGTCCGACCATGGGAATCTTTGGGTCGATTCTAGGACCACATGGAGCCACTTGTAGGTGATAGGGACACTTTATTTTAATTATGTTAAAATAAATAAAAAATGACAAAAGAATATATCTTTTAGAAAAACAATTTTTACATAGGTTTATATATGTTATATATTCAACTATAACTATTCATTAGAAATATAAAAAGATTTCATACATAATGGTATTTGATTTATAATTTTTAGACATTATATAATTTAAATTGTTCATGACACAAGGGTGATGCAGTAATTACATAATTAATGAAAAATTAGAATAATTGATATTATAAATACCAAAATAAATGTAATTTGAGAGTTTTTATAAATAAAAATAATTTAATAGGATAATATGACATGTTAGGATTGATTTAATTGACTTTTTTTGAATTAATAATTCTGTTATGATTTTTACAAAAATCAATTATTGAATAGTGTCAAAATTGACATAAAAGTGTTTTTTTAAAAAATATTTTATTATTAATTGATATTTAATTCCTAAAAATCTAAGGTTCAGAAAATAGTTTTATATAATGACATTTTTATCATTAATTGAGCACTTTGGGGTCTCTTGGATGTATATAGTATGTTTATTAACCATATAATATAAAAATACAAAGAGACATTGTAAAGTGAAACTAATTAACTAAGAGTTAATACTTAAAGTGAGGTAAATATAGTAACCCAAACCTGTATAAATATTATTGTTTAAGTTATTTTAGACCTATCCCCACCTTAACCATTAAATAATCTACTTTGGAGCCATTATTAACTGAATATGATTTTATTATAAAATAATATTTCAAGCTTTTCCAAAGGTGCCTCTCCCCACTCTTATAAAATAGAACTCCCTCTTCTCATTAATTCACACCATCAAAGCATTTTGGATCAGACACACCCTTCCCAAATACACTCTCAACTTCCCTAAAAGCATCATAGAGGCCTTTTTTTAGTCAGAAAGCCAACCTATGGAGCCATTTTGATCAAATCAAAATGAAGAACCCGAAGAAGAGGTAATGATTTCACCACCCTTTTTCAACTTCCTTTCTTCTTCCAATTCTTATTTCTTTGTTATTACCATTCTAAAATAATAAATCCAGTATATTATATATACATTTATGTTATTATAAACATGGTACAACCATATTTCAGTATTCTATCCATCCTTTGAATGACATGTCACCATACATGCTTACGTACGGCTTACCGTATCCACGTCGTGGTGTAATTGTTATTCATAACATTATTATTTGGATGGGTATAATAATGATGTGTAATTCATGTAAATAATAAATATTACATTATAATTATTCTTTATATATGATATACCTTCCAATTAAATATTATTTTAATATCAAAAGAATGATATTTTCGCTCGTACGTACGTACGGACGACCGTCTCCACGAACGCGATGAGATTCATTCTCCATCGTATCCATTCAAGTATAATTCTAATTTGAAGATTAATAATAATGTTTAAGGACTTAATAAAATTTTGGTTATGAATAAGATACAACCTATCCATAAAAAACATCTCTTACATAACACAACATATAAAAGAAACTGAGTAAGTTAACACCTGAAACGACAATAATATTAAGATATTATTGACAAACCAATGTTAAAAGATCATATATGATATCATATTAATCTATATGATTCTTTTATAATTTAATAACAATTGTTTCACCATTATACAGGAGTTTATCCAACCCCAACCAAGGAAAAGTAAAAGGTATGGGTTTATTTCGCAATCTCTTCATTATCCGATGTTGTTTATACGTAAAAATATACTGGGATATCTTTATCATCCACATCCATGTTTCTTAAAAAAAATTTCAAAACATTATTACTATTTTAAAGAATATGGGTTAAGGTCATTTATACCCTTGTTTTACTTTTTATAATAAGTTTATAAAGTAATCTTTCTATCATTTTCTAAACAAGGTCCTTTTTAACCTTTTCGACAGAATTAAGGTAAGAATGATTTTTTAACTTATGCGGCAGGTGTGGATATTTTCCACCATTATAAAATCTTATAAGCTTAACTTACAAGATTATAAGAAAATTTTCAAAGTAAATTTTTTATTTTATAATTATGTGACTTTTAATTGATTTCCAAAAAATGGATATTTCTCTCAAATAGTTTTGATTTCATCTATGCCAACATCCTTTGATGGATTTTAAGCTTATTTGATGTTGATTTATTATGATACAAAACATCAATATTGTATTGATTGTTTTTTGATTTTTTTGACTGTGGATGTGTTATTTTTATACCATTCATGATTTATGGAGAATGTACTGACATTTCGTATGCTGGTTTTAATATGAATGTTAATGATCTATTTAAACCTGTTAATATGAGGAATGCATTGGACTTAATACATGATGGGTGGAGCCCACTATAGCCCCTAGATGCATCGGTAGGTCTCATGAGACAAACTGGTGTCTTGGAAAAAGGCCTTGACAAAATCTTATTTGTAGTCTTGGCACGAGGCCTTGACTATGTGGTTATGATAGTCTGGCATTATGCATTACATCATTATGAAAGTGGTTATTGATATTTCATGTGATTATTCGATTAGTAGAATATCCATGTGAATATGTAAATGGAATTATTTCATTTTATTTCAGCCATATTATGTTGATGTTCAACTTTAAAAGGATTTTGTTTTAGTTATACATTGCCTTAAATGTTTATTCCTATTTATGGAAGTTATCCTCTATATTGTTATCCTTACTAGGAATTTGAGCTCACCCCTTTCTATGTTTTATTTTTCCCAGGATGTGAAGAAGTATTTTATGAATGGCCTACAGGGATAGTATGAGGGGATAATAGTGTGGAAAATGAAGACTATATTGTTGTAGTTTTAATTTTATGATGTAATGTAAACATTATTAATGTATCTAGTTATTCCAAGGCTACTAAACTAATCAGTCTTTTGAGACCTGATCTTTCTTGTGATCATGTCAATGTTATGTAATAATGGACTGACTCTGGGTAAATGGGGTCGGGGAATTATAGTTGGTATCAGAGGAAGTTTAGTAAAAACCATATAAGCTAGATTTAAATAAACTCTGATTAGAGCACATAGACCTATGATGGACATTGAGAATTAGTATAGAAGAACTTCCTAGAATTTTGGTTCTGTAGAGATTTTGTGAGTTTTTCAAGCAATACATCCCTGTCTGGATACGAGAAGGTAGAGGCGGCTCTGGCAGAGATGTACATAGGGGTAAAACCCGAAAACACCACTTTGAGCTAGACTCGAACGAGAACTGGTTCCCGACAACGGGCCATACTGCACTCTTGGTTACGACACACCTGGGGGATATGCTTAGGATAACTCTCATTTTCATTAAAAATCTTTATGAAGGGATTATGAGTATATAATTCCTCAAAGAAAACATTTTTATGATTATGGGTTATATCCATAAATATTTCAATATATGTTAAGTGTTTTATAAATATGAAATTAAGAATTTTGATTCATAAACTGATCTAGTTTATGCCATTGTTTAGAAATGGTGCCTAGTGGAAGAAATGGAAACTGTATCATTGTATACACTACATTTAGGGATTTCCCTCCTGCTTAAGATAATTATAGTGGAGCTGGTGATGCAACTGGTGCCGATCAGCTAATCACCATAATGGGACAACTCACTCAGGTTATGAATAATAACCTTACCCATATGGAGCACCCTGATCCGCAGCATGGAGGATCAATGTTATATCACTTCATGAGGAAACAACCACCAACGTTCAATGGGAGTAAAAATCCCTTAGTAGCTGAGAAATGGATAAATTCCCTAGATAAAATATTTCAGGCTTTGGGGAGTAGTGAAAGGGAAAACGTTATCATAGTAGTTTACCACCTCACTGGAGATATTGATCAATGGTGGTCATTGATTCAAAACACGAAGGAAGATGATGATGTATCAAATATGGAATGGAGGGAGTTCAAAGATCTGTTTTTAGAAAAATACTTTCCTCGTGACCATCGAGCAGGTATGGAAAGACAATTTCTGAGTCTGAGACAAAAGGAGGATGAGAATGTCGCAAAGTATGAGGCCAACATTACAACATTATCAAGTTATGCTAGAAATTATATACAAAACCCAAGAAGTAAGATTGATAATTTCTTTGATGGGTTAAAACAATTTCTCTATCGAGAATTAGTCTCACAATCTTTCTCATCATATGAAGACATTGTCTCATGTTCTATCAAGACAGAGAAGGAATTTTGTATGTCATATGAATTTATAGCAAAGCAATAGAATAAGAGATCTTCTGATCAATTTAGAAATGAAAATAATGGGAAGAATTGAAAAGTTGAATATCCATCCTGCAGAAAATGTGGGAAGAAACACCCTGGTACTTGCTTAAAAGGAATGGTAGTCTGTTACAAGTGTGGTGAAAAATGCCACCAAACTCGTGAATGCTTGGGGAATAAGGAAGCTACCAATTTCCAATGCTACAATTGTAGGGAGATGGGAGATTATTCAAATGAATGTCCTATTCATGAGGGGAAATTACCTCAAAAAAGGCCAAGGGATCAAGGCCAAGATTATGCTATCACTATTGCTGAGGTAGAAGCGCCAAAAGACGTGGCGGCAGGTAATTTAATGGTTTCCTTAAGTTTAGAAAATGCATTATTTGATTATGGATCATCAAATTGTTTCATATCATCCCAGTTTTCTAAGAAAATTAGATATTTCCAATTTGATTTAACAAGGGAGTTGTCAGTTAAAACTCCTAAGGGAAGTATCATTGAAACAATGTTTTGTGAATCAGTCCCCATTAAGGCACATAAATGTTCTTTATCTGCTGATTTCATCGTCATGACTATGAATGAATTTGATAGAATCCTCGTTATGGATTGTCTTTTAGACCATGATGTGAAGATTTATTGTAATAAGAAAGAGGTTATTATTCTTGATGATGATGATATGGAACACCTTATCTTTAGAGAATAATCGTCGCCACCTAATTCTTATATATATCCACCCCCAGTAGCTCAACTAAATTCAATTATTGTGGAGTAATAGAATAAAATGACTATGGGTGAGGAAAGGAATGTTCAAATAGACGATGTACCTGTTGTGAAAGAATATATAGATGTGTTTCCAGAAGATTTACCTGGACATACTCCAGAATGGGAAGTTGAGTTTTCCATTGATTTAATTCCTAGATCAAGGCCTATATCGAAGACCCCCTATAGAATGGCCACTATAGAATTAGTAGAACTAAAGAATCAACTAGAGGAATTGAGTAATAAGGGATTTATTCGCCCTAGTGTTTTTCCTTGGGGAGCCCCTATTATTTTTAAAAAAAAGAATGATGGATCTATGAGGTTATGTATCAAATACAGGGAGATCAATGCTACAACAATAAAGAACAAGTATCCCCTACCTTGCATTGATGATTTATTTGGCCAAATGTTTGGAGCTCAATATTTTTCAATGATTGACCTTTGATCTGGATTCCATCAGTTGTGTGTGAAGAAGGAACACATTCCGAATATAGCATTTCGAACAGGGTACGGGCATTACGAGTTTACAGTAATGCCTTTTGTATTGACTAATGCACCCTCTATTTTTATGGATCTAATGAATAGAGTTTTCCAAGAATATTTTGATGACTTTGTAGTGGTATTTATTGATGATATCTTGGTATACTCCAAATTATACAAAGATCATGAAAATCACTTGCGCATTATATTGAAGACTCTAAGAAGACATGAATTATATGGGAATTTTAGCAAGTGAGAATTATGGCTTCAAGAGATTTCTTTTATTGGCCATATTTTCTATAAGGATGGAATTTCGGTTGATCCTTCTAAGACCAAGGCAATCCAAGAATGGCCTGCACCGACGAGTATAACTGAGGTACGTAGTTTTATTGGTTTAGCAGGTTATTATTGACATTTCGTCCAGAATTTTTCCCAGTTGTCTAACCCATTAACAAAGCTCACACGTAAAGGGGTTAAATTTGTTTGGACAAAAGAGTGTGAATAATATTTCGAATAATTGGATAGAATATTAGTCAATGATCCTAAATTAACTCTACCATCGTGGAATGATGGGTTTGTTATTTATAGTGATGCATCAAATAAAGGACTTGGTTGTTTCCTTATGCAGAATTACATGGTTATTGCCTATGCATCATGATAGTTGAAAATTCATGAACAAAACTATCCTACCCTTGATATCGAGTTAACAGTTGTGATCTTTTCTTTGAAGATATGGAGGAACTACATCTATGGTGAAAAATGTGAGATTTATACTGATCACAATAGTTTGAAGTATATTTTGTCACAAAAAAAGAACTCAACATGAGGCAAAGGAGATGGCTTGAATTACTCATGGATTATGATTGTATTATACACTACCACCCGGGGAATGCAAACAAGGTGGAAGATGCTTTGAGCAGAAAAGATCAAGGAGTTTTGAACAATATGAGAATTGAATGGGATCCAATTTTAATGGATCTAGTGAAGATGGACATGGTAATAACTAGGGAGGGTTAAAAATCAATGCTTTTTCAAATGGTTGCCAAACCATCATTACTAGAAAGGACTAAGAGTTCTTAAACCGATGATGAAAATTTTTGATAGAAGATTAAAGCTGTGAATGATTGGAGATTGAGAGACTTTTTGTATGAAGAAGGAATTTTGAAATTTGGGAAGAGACTTTGTATTCCCAATATACCTGATCTAAAAAGGGAATTGTTGGATGATGCTCATAGTTCTAATTTCTCAATACACCCTGGGCGCACCAAAATGTATAGATATTTGAAAGAACATTTTTGGTGGGATAGCATGAAGAGGGATATTTCTGATTTTGTATCAAGATGTATAGTTTTTCAACAAGTGAAATCTCGAAGGCAACATCTTGGAGGAGTCATGAAACCTCTTCCCAGACTGGAGTGGAAATAAGACAATATTACAATGGAATTTGTTATGGGGCAACTAAAGACTCTTAGAAGGAACGATGCAACATGGGTTATTGTTGATCATCTTACCAAGTCAGCACATTTTATTATTATAAGAGAAGATCTACCACTTGAACTTATAGAAAGAGTATATATTGATGAAGTTGTGAGACTTCATAGAGTACCCCTATCGATTGTTTCTGATCGTGATCCCCATTTTACTTCATGATTCTGGTAAATTATTTAGAAAGCCTTGGATACAGAACTTCATTTCAGCACTGCCTACCACCCTCAAACAGATGGACAATCAGAATGAACTATTTAAACCTTAGAATACATGTTGAGATCCTTATCACTTGACTTTAAGGGTATGTGGGATCAATATTTACCTCTGGTATAATTTTCCTATAACAATAGCTTCCATTTGAGTATTCAGATGGCACCATATAAAGTGTTATATGGAAAGAGATGTCGAACACCAACCTGTTGGGATGACATTGATGAAAGAAAACTTGTAGGCCCAAAACTAGTGGAAGAAATGATGGAAGAGGTGAAGGTAATCCAAACCCACATCAAAGCAGATCAATGTAGGCAGAAGAGCTATGCCGATAATCAAAGAAAGGATTTGAAATTTCAAGTCAGTGATCATGTTTTCCTGAAGGTATCTCCATGGAAGGGAGTTATATATTTTTGTAAGAAAGGTAAATTGAGTCCCAGGTACATTGGACCTTTCGAAATTCAAGAACAAATTGGGGATGTAGCTTACAGATTGGCAATGCCACCAAGTCTCTCCAAAGTTCACGATGTGTTCCACGTATCTCTGTTGAGGAAATTCGTGCCAGACCCAACGCATGTACTCACCTATGAGGAATTAGAACTTGAACCTGATCTATCTTATTTCGAAGATCCCATCAAGATTCTTGATACGATAGAACAAGTGCTGAGAAACCGAGGGACTCATCTCGTAAAAGTTCAAGGGAGAAACCAGAAGATGGAAGAGGCAACGTGGGAACCTGAGGAACTTATGATGAAGAACTACCCGAGTCTCTTCATGCGGTAGTATTCTAGAAATTTCGAGGATGAAATTATTTGAAGGAGGGGATAATGTAACACCACAAGCTTCTACGGTACGCTTCTCTTTGAATAATGCAATAGCATGTGTTGTACGCAACATCGAGTTCTAACACACACCACAACCAATCAAACTAGCCGTAATGAATAGTAATACCTACATTTTAAAATTTTATAAATTTTATCTCTCAAAATGGACTTCATTTTTGGATTCAGTGTATCATATTTAGCCTTAAGTGAAATTTTGGTACTTTTCGGATAACATTAATATTTTGAGGAATAGTGGAGATCACTAAATTTTAATTAAAAACAACTTTTTTAATCAAAATAATTAATAGTGATAAATTATGAATTCTTGTGGTTTTAAAATATATTTAGAATATATTTTTACCATTTAATACAGTGTTGGTCATTGGACATAATTTCACAATTAAACCGGACATAAACAAGTATCAATCTTTTGATAGTTATTATTTCTTAAAAACACGCTTTTTGTATTGACAACAGCAATTAATTTTAAATAATTTTTTTCCACTTCTGTATTTTGAATTTGGAAAAATGGATTCCATATTTGGAATCAGGATGTCCAAATTGTGAAAATATGTAACTTTTATTTTTATACATTTTGAATAATTACTTCGGTAAATATTTTATTTACCATGGTTAAAGGGTAAATCCGGTAAATAAGGGTTAAAAAAGAATATTATAATAATACTAAATTACCCTAAAACATGTCCTAACCATATTTATGTATACATTTACGACCATGGACATCTTTGGGTCGATTTTGGTACCCCATGGAGCCACTTGTAGGTGATAGGGACACTTTATTTTAATTAATTTAAAATAAATACAAAAATAACATAAGCATATTTCTTTTAGCAGAACAACTTTTACATAAGTTTATATATGTTGGATTTTCAACTATAAATATTCATTAGAAATAAAAAATCATTCCTATATAATCGTATTTTATTTATAATTTTTAGACATTATATAATTTAATTTATTTATGACATAACGGTGATGCAGTAATTACCTAATAAATGAAAAATTAGAATAATTTATATTATTAATACCCAAATAAATGTAATTTGAGACTTTTTATAAATACCAATAATTTTATAGGATAATATGATATTTTAGGATTGATTTAAATATCTTTGATCGAAGTAATCATTCTGTTATGATTTTTACAAAAATCAATTATTTAATAGTGTCAAAATTGACATAAAAGAGTTTTTAAAACAAATATTATATTATTAAATGATATTAAATTCTTAAAAATCTAAGGTCCATACAAGATACCTATATCATGATTGGTGTATCATTAATGGACCACTTATGGGTCTCTTGGATGTATATAGTATGTTTATTAACCATATAATTTAAAAATAGAATGAGACATTGTAAAAGTGAAACAAATTAACTAAGAGTTAATACTTAAAGATAAGGTGAATATAGTAACCCAAACCTGTCTAAATCCTATTGGTTGAGTGATTTTCTACATATCCCCACCTTAAACTTTAATGAATCCACTTTTGAGCCATTAGAAACCAAATATGGATTTATTGTAAAATAATATTTCAAGCTTTTCCAAAGGTGCCCCTCACCCCTCATATAAAAGGGCTCTCCGCCTTTTCATTAATTCACACCTTCAAACCTTTTGGTTTTCCCAAACCCAGAGAAAATACTCTCTAAACATCCCTCAATTCATCATAGAGTCCTTCCTTTAGTCATAAAGCCATCCTATGGAGCCTTTTTGATCAAATCAAAAGGAAGAACCCGAAGAAGAGGTAATGATTTCACCACCCTTTTTCATGTTCCTTTCTTCTTCCACTTCTTCTTTGTTTGTTATTACCATTCTAAAATAATAAATCCAATATATTATATATACTTTTAATTTATTATAAACATGGTCAAACCATATTTTAGTATTCTATTCATCCTTTTAAGGACATGTCACCATATGTGTGTACGTACGGCTTATCGTCTCCACGTCGTGGTGTAATTGTTATTCAAAACATTATTATTTGGATGGGTATAATAATGATGTGTAATTCATGTAAATAATAAATATAACATGATAATGATTCTTTATATATGATATAACATCCAATTAAATATTATTTTAATATCAAAAGAATGATATTTTCGCTCGTGCGTACGTACGGACTACCGTCTCCACGAATGCGATGAGATTCATTCTCCGTCATATCCGTTCAAGTCTAATTATCATTTTAAGATTAATAATAATGTATCAGGAATTAATATCATTCTGGATACGAATAACATACAAACAATCCAGCAGAATCATGTCTTACATAACAAAACATATAAAAGAAAATGAGTAAGTTAACACCCAAAACGACAATAATATTAAGAAATAATTCACAAAGCAATGTTAAAAGATCATATATGATATAATATTAATGTATACAATTCTTGTATAATTTAAAAAGAATTATTTCACCATTATACAGGAGGTTAACATACCCCAATCAAGGAAAAGTACAAGGTAAGGGTTTATTTCGCAATGTCTTCATTATCCGAGGTGGTTTATACGTAATAATCTACTGGGATCTCTTTATCACCCACATCCATGTTTCTTAAAAATGTTTTTCAAAACATTATTACTATTTTATAGAATATGGGTTAAATTAATTTATACCCTTGTTTTACTTTTTATAAGAAGTTTATAAAGGAATCTTTCTGTTGTTTTCCAAACAAGGTCCTTTTTAACCATTTCGACAGAATTAAGGTAAGAATGTTTTTTTAACTTATGAAGTGGGTGCATCTATTTTTCACCGTTATAAAATATTCGAAGCTTCCCTTACAAGATTATAAGAAAATTTTCAAATTAAATGTTTTATTTTATAATTATGTGACTTTAAAATGATTTCAAAAAAGGGATATTTCTCTTAAATTGTTTTGATTTCATTTATGTCAACATCCATTGATGAATTTTAAGCTTGTTTGAAGTTGATTTATAATGATACAAAACAACCATATTGTATTGAATTTTTTGTTATTTTTTTGACTGTGGATGTGGTATTTTTATACCATTCATGGTTTATAGAGAAATTATTGACATTTCGTATGCTAGTTTTTATACGAATGTTTATGTTATGTTTAAACCTGTTCATATGAGGAATGCATTGGGTGTAATATGTGACGGGTTGAGCCCGCTATAGCTCCTCGATGCATCGATAGGTCTCATGAGACAAACTAGTGTCTTGGGACAAGGCCTTGAAAAAATCTTATTTTTAGTCTTGGCACGAGGCCTTGGCTATGTGGTTAGGATAGTCTAACATTATGCATTCCATCATTATAAAAGTGGTTATTGATATTTCATGTGATTATTCGATTAATAGAATATCCATGTGAATAAGTAAATGGTATTATTTCATTTTATTTCTCCCATATTATGTTTAAGTTCAAGTTTAAATGGATTTTGATTTAGTTATACATTGCCTTTAATTTTATTCTTATTTATGAAAGTTTTCCGCTATATTGTTATCCTTACTGAGCATTTGAGCTCACCTCTTTCTATGTTCTTTTTTTCCCAGGATGCGAAGAAGTATTTTATGAATGACCTGCAAGGATAGTATGAGGGGATAAGATTGTGGACTATGGAGGCTATATTGTTGTATTTTTAATTTTATGATGTAATTTAAACTTTATTAATATACCTAGTTAATCGAAGGCTACTAAACTAATAGGTCTTTCGAGACTTGATCTTTCTGGTGATCATACCAATGTTATGTAATAATGCACCGACTCTGGGTAACTGGGGTTGGAAAGTTACATGATGGACCACTTAGGTCCCTCTTTTCATATCCTTTATGTCACATGAATCCATTCGATTCCCACTCTCCAACACACATCATTCTGGGAGAATATAATCTTGAAGAAATTAGTCGTATCTTGACTTCCACACAATCTCACTTAGAGTACAACCAAATGACTGTTTCATCAAAATGGAACCAATGATATAGGCAACATGCCAATCAGATTCCCAGTCTTAATGATTTTTTAATTTTTAGTAAAAAGAAGATAGTTGCATCCGGGCTGGGAATGACATTGTCTAGTCGACCCAACCAACCCATCCCCGGGGGTCCCGTATGACCTGACCTATTCAAGCATGATCTAGTGGTGATGCCCGGTGGCCAGGCCCATTTGGATTTACTGGACCCTAGGTGGTTCGGCGTGGGTCTAGCCCTCTAGATTGCCCAGTAATCCAGTTTTCATTCTCTGACCTGGTACAACTTGGAAGGACTAATTTCATTCAATTTGGGAGATATAGTTGCCAGGCTCACTCTGTTTTCCTGACATCCATAAGCAAGATGGCTTTATTCAAGTCCGGACGTTGCCTCAATGTCTATTTCACAGAGCCACATGACCGAATATGGTCGGCCACCTCCCTCTTCATGTGGTCCCGTATGGAGAACATGCTACTGTACACTAGGGTCCACCCCAGAGGCTGCTCAAACTGATGCGGCAACCAACTAGCACCGCACCCATTTACCACCACATCTGATTCTGTCTTCCACCTTAGCCTCCTCGATGTGGCACCGAGGCACACCACCACCCACCCGTAGCTTCCAACGACCACCATCGGTACTTCCTCCTATGAATACACACTATTGGTCTCCTTTTCAGGCAACTGAACTCGTTCTTGTGCTCCGTTTTTTGATCTTTCAGCACTTCCTAGTTTCTCGGGGAATCACGATGACTCCAACATACTCATCTCCATTATCTATCACTCCATGGGTGAAACCTCATTTAGATTCCCCCCATAATACATCCAACATGACCTCATGGGTCCGTTGGTAGAGAACTAGGAGAGAGAGAGAGAGATAGGGGATCATAGAGAACACCTATGGAAGAAACATGCCTTTGTTGAAATCGTCCCAGAATTTTTCTTTATAGTGGGATCACATTGAAAAAATATAAATCAATAAGACTTAATCCCTATAACCCATATAAGAATAAATATTTCCCTATCACATAAGAATAATCCATCTTCTAATAATTTTTTGTAGATTTTATCTACATTCATCATTTTGATGGGAGAACTGGGGAAATCCACTATGATTTAAACCCCTCTATAAAAATAGGATAGGCCAGCATCGAGGATCAATCGTACTTTCTGATACATTAATAGACTTCATGATCTGCCACCTTGTAAACCCTAAATATACGGTCTATCATATTTGATGAGGTGTCATTCTTCTTCATTTATCACTCGCCATCTGAATTCCCATAGAGCATCAGAGAAATCTCCTGGGTCACTTCTAGATCCCACAGCTCTATTTATCCATTAAAAGAGAAAAAACGTTTTAGATTTTATCTTATGATGTGTTGTCTTCTCTTTACACTATTTCATTTATTTAAGAGTGATTCTATTACTATTGATATTCAGTGTTGTTACCAAGTATCCTTTATGAATTGAAATAGATCACATGACATTGTGTTGTAGTGAAACACTATTTTTGAAAAAAAAAATTATGTTTATTTTTCCCATTAAAATGCCAAAAAATTATCCATTACCCTCGACCAATAATGGTCGATGTTATTCCCCACAAAAGGAGAACATATGATTAAGAACACAATGGTGGTCATATATATTTATTCCATGTTATTTTTTGTGAGTTATGAAGATATGAATAATAATAGATTTTTTTTATTTAAATTATTTTATTTACAGTTAATTTTAAAAAACTAACATTCATAGCTAGACTATGCCTATAACATCCCAAGATTTCATAGTACATTATTTGTTCAATGTAATTCAATAACTTGCACTATACGCAACACCTAGTTCGAGTGCACGACAACTTATCAAACTAGACATTCAATAAGATTTCGTGAATAGTATTTACTGAATTTTTTATTATATATAATCCATATAATTTTAGAATCCATTTTAATTGTTTCTTAGACATTATAGAAGAAAAAAATAATTTTTTTTCAGATAAGAGAAATATTTTTCAAAAAAACCAATTTTACAGCCTTTTAATGGAGAACCATTTTTAAAACCAATATGTGGCACTTTTATATATTCAATTTAAGGAAATTAAATTCTTTTTCAGAAGAGGGACATAAAAAATTAGTTTGGATAAATTTTTGGTACTCTTCTAAAAACTTACATATATTGATGAATAGTGAAAAATACTCAATTTAAGTTGGAAAGAAAATTATTAATCAAAATAATTTATAAATTTAAATAATTAATTTTCATGATTTGGATTTTTTATTGGAATATATTTTTATGATATAATACAATTTCGGTCATTATAATTAATTTCACATCTTAATTTCACATAAACACATGCCAATATTTTGATAGTTATAAATATTAAAAACCCACTTTTTGGTTTTGGCAACGATAATTATTTTTAAATTTATTAATGAAAATTCTATGTTTTAAATTTGGTAAAATAGAATTCTTTTTTGAATTTTTAATATCAAAATTAGCTTAGTGTAACGTTTTGGTATTTTTCTGAAAACATTCAATTTTTTATGAATGGTGAAAAACACTACGTTATTGATTATAGCCAACTTTTTATTTAAAAAATTACTTATTTTTTACATTTATTTTATGTAAAAATTGATATATAATAAAAATATATGTTCAATATATTTCATTAGAGTCATTTTATAATATAATTAGATGTATAAAATTTTATTAAACCTTTTAACGTATTTTACCCACCTTCTAGTCACATTTGAAAATTTGCATAAAACGTAATTTTACCGCTTCAATGAATTGAATTTCAAAAATCTGAGAAACACAGATGAAATAAGTATGTAGAATTTGGTTCAAAAAGATTAAAATAATTTATAATAAAATAGTAACTTTGGAATTTTATTTACCACTGTTAAAAGTAAGAAGGGTATTTAAAGGTAAATACGATATTATAATTTCCCTAACACATGTCCTAATTCTATTGGATAAGTGTATTTCAATAAATACCATCCTTAGGAATAAAATATGTTCCTTTTTGTCTAATTGAATTATATTAGGAAATTGTTTGTTAATTTATTTAAAGAGGAGTTAAAAGTGTTAAATTCAATGTTTAATAACTAAACCATTTTAAATATCGAGTTTTATAAAAAATACTTTGAACTATAAATATTCATTAAAAAGAAAAAAATATTTCCTACATAATCTTATTTTATTTATAATTTTTTGAGATTAAAAAAGTACATTTATTTATGAGACAATGATGATGTAGTAACTACATTTTCTATGAATGATTAAAAAATTGATATTATAAATATAAAAATAAATGTAAATTGAGGATTTTTATGAAATACAAGAATTTTATTTGATAATATTACATTTTAAGTGTTATTAAATAATTTTTTTAAAGTCATGCATTTTTTATGAGTTTAACAAAAACAAAATGCCAAATAGTGTCAAAATTGACATAAATGAGTTTTTAAAACAAATTATATATTATTAATTGAAATAATATTTATAAAAATATATGCTTGGTCCAATGGTAATAGATAAGGTTATATATATAAATAATGAACCACATGGGGTTTTTTGACTTTTTATAGTATTTTTATTATCCATTTATTATAATAATACTGGAGGAATGGTAAATGTTAAACTATTTAACTAAGAGGAAATCTAAAATCTATGGTTAATATGGTGACCTAAGCTTTTCTAAAGCCTTTTTGTTGAGAGTTTTTTGACCCATTCCCACCTCAGCATCGAAATATATATATTTGGAGCCATTAGAAACCGAAACTGAGTCTATAATAAAATAATATTTCAAACTTTTCCTAAAGTGAACCTCACATTTCTTATGGTACTTTCCCTTCTCTCAAAATCACACTTCCAAAGGAATTATCCTTGGCCAACACCTACCCCAATCTCCTAAAAAAATCCCTCAAATAAACCTATATGCATTACCCTTATCATAATTACACCCTATGGAATCCTTATTTTCAAATCAAAATAAAACACCCAATGAAGAGGTAATTATTTTCTCACCTCTTTCAAAGTACTTGACTTCTTCCTCTTTCTCTTTATTGGTTATTTCCATAAAAAAAATAAACACACCATTACCTTTTACATATTGTGATGTTATTATATATATTTTACAACTATAATCATTATTTTATTCATCCCATTAACAATAATTTCACCTTGTGTGTGTACGTACGACTTACCGTCTCCATATCCTGGTGTAATTTTTTAATCAAAACTATGTTATTTGGATGGATACAATGATGAGTAATATGTATATAAATAATGAAAATAAAATTATAATTTTGATGTAAAATTAATATAACATCCAATTCCACTTCTTTTTAACATTAGAGAAATTATATTGTTGCTTGTGTGTATGTACAACTTACCGTCTCCACGACACGATGAGATTCATTTCAAGGTTCACCATTCAATGATGATTATCAAAATATATATTATTAATAATTATGTAATATATGAAAAAATAATTCTACTGGAGATATATATATGTATATATGTATATATGTAAATAGATTTATGTATTTATGTATTTATGTATGTATGTATGTATGTACTTATATATATCTTATTCACTTACTTTCGTTCAATAAGATATGAAAACGGAAACAATGTTTATGCGTACGTACGCCCTACCATCTCCAAAAAAATTTCATTCCATTTCATATATCTATAAATCATACATATTTATATTCTAAATATTTAATATATATAAATCATTTTTTATATTATATAAGTATTTAAAACCCGATTTAAATGATACGATCAAGAATAACAAGTTAAAACATGTAAGATAATGAAAGCGATTATTACATAAATGTTAATTTAACATTGAAATCATTATTAAATGGTTATTATAATGTCATAAATGATTTAATAATTATATAATAAATATGAATATGGTTCTAGTATAATTTAATAACATACTATGTTTCTTATACAGGAGGTTAAATGTAACATCGACCAATGTAAAGTGAAAGCTAAGGATTAATTCCTCTATCTGATTATTATCTGAGATTGTTTATGTTTACGTATTTTCTAGGACACATTTATTATCCATGTCAATGTTTCATTAAATACATATTAAACTTCTTCTTTTATGGTATTCTTTAACTAAAACATCATTTTAAATGTTTTAAAATTTTATTTTTCAAAATCATTCTCATAAATGTCCAATTTTCTCAAAATAGTTTTAATGATTTATCTGTATACTGATGATTGTTTTAAAATATTAATTATTTTAAAAAGAGTTAACGTGGAATGGGACACTTTTATTCAAAAATCTCTTTTAAATGACTTCCTTTATAAATGTGGTACTTATTAATTATTTCACAAAAAGGGATGTTTCTCTGAAAATGTTTTACTGCTCATTTTCAACTATGCCAACATTCTTTACAATATATTAATCTAGATATAGGTTGATTTGTTGTAATAAAATCTTCCATATTATATCGAATGAGTTAGGATTTGTTTTACTGTGGATTTGATATTTTTATACATAACATTTTTTATGGTTGAATTATTGACATTTCGTACGCTAGTGTTAATATGAATGTTTATGTTATGTATGAATATTTTCATATGAAAAATGCAGTGGACTTAGTAAGTGATGGGTGGGTCCCTCTATATCCTCTCAATTCATTGGTAGGACTTGTGAGACAAACTAGTGTTTCGGCACAAGGCATTGATAGAAATTTTATTTGTATTATTGGCACGAGGCCTTGAATATGATGTAATGATTTCCACCAATAGGCCATCCCTCATTGTGAAATTAATTATTACATGTGATTATTTGACTAGTAGAATAACAATTTGCATGTTTATATTGTAATGTTTTATTTATTTTCTCCAAATTATGTTCTAGTTTTTGTTTAAAAGTATATTGTTATTATTACAGGTCTTTCCTTAAAATGTAATAACTTCCAATAATTTATTTACCGTTACGGGGGTCGAGGCATTATAGTTGGTATCATAGGATGTTTAGTACAAACAAAGGAAACCAGATTTAGAAAAACTCTAATATGAGAACATTACCCTAAGATAGAATTTGATGTTTGTATAGAAGAACTTCCTAGAATTTTGGTAATGTAGATATTTTGTATATTTTCCATACAATACATCCATGTCTGGATATGAATAGGTTGAGGCGGCCCTAGAATTGATGAACCTTAGAGTAAAAATTCCGGAAAGGAGTTTCAGGCTTGACACGGGATATCTTGGTGCACGAAAATGGGTCTTAGTGAACTATTGGTTTCGACACTCTCTGGGGATATTCTTAAGATAATTCCAATTATCATTGATATCCATTATGAAAAATTTATGAGTAAATACTTCCATAAAGAAAACAATTTTTTATGTATATAGATTATATCCATAAACTTTTCAATTTATGTTAGAAATTTTTCATGTTTGGAATTATGCAATGCAATTCATAAACTAACCTAGTGTATGTCATTGTTTATAAATTGATCCTCGTAGAAGGAATGAGAACTCCCACAATATGAATCATCCAAAAAGTAGGAAGAATCATATTTTTCATGGTATTAAACCATCATTTTTAAGGGAAATATTCTCCCATGTATTCTCATCATATGAATAAATAGTATCATGTGTTAATAAGATATGAAAATAATTGTTTGAGTATTATAGCTTTGATGGGATGTAAGAGAAGAAAAAGGATGATAGAGAGGAATATGGTTAAAGGAAATAGGTGAAAGAAGGAATTTCTCATATGTGATAAATGTTGAAATAATCACCTTGGTAAATGTTTGAAGGGAATGGGAGTTTGTTATAAGTGTATAGAGAAAATAATGTCATGTTCATGATTTCAACGGAAAGAAAAGGGTTTCAAATGTACAATGCAACATCTTCCAGTAGTTGGGACACTATGGGAATCAATGTCCATATCATCAGAGTATTCCCCAAAAGATGATATTGGAAAATAATTAACTTTTGATACTACCACAGAAGAAGAGTAATGACTAGTATTCATATGTTTATATTAAGGAATTTTTTTCATTTGAGTGTGGTATCAACGATGTACTGGTTATATGAATTATGGAAATAAATAAAGATTGTTCTACAGTACTATTTCTTTGAGGAGTTGAGATTATATGGTTCTAAGAAAGGTGACTCAATAGCCAGTTAAACTTTTTGGAAAATACTTGGTTAAAGGAATGATAAAACATAATATAGTTCTGATACTGAGTTATTGATTTTGGAATAAGATATGATTGATTTGGATAAATTATATTTGATATTCTAGACTACTATTAAACTAATTGATTATTTTTTATTCCATTATTGTTGGAGTTTACAATATTATTAGATATAATGTGTATATCCAGTTTTCTATAAAGAATAAGGGATCATTAATGTAATCAATATGGATTTAAGGTAATTCAGGGTTTTACCTTGTTTTAAAAGAATACATGATGAAGGTAATTACATGTTATTATGTTGAAAAAATATCTTCATGGTGTTTACCTTCCTTATAAAATTTGGACTGCGAGTTTGGACAGAAGTATTTTGGATAAGTATAAAGATTAGAATGAATTAAAATTCACATTCGACAATATTGTTATGGTTAAAGAATATCTGAAGATTATTTTTCAATTGTTTTAAAAAGGACATCCCCAAGGTCAGTCGACAACTCGTTGCATATGGAAAGGCTGCGAGACTTGAACCCATTACTGAAGGAAGACAAGGGTGCATCACCTACCCCTGGCATATGTGATATCATGTTTTGTAAAATTTAGATTTTTCAAATATTTTGAAAAATGAATTATTAATTTTTTATTTTTGAAACTTATACGATTATGATGAATAGAATATATTTGAATTATATTATATTTTGGTGTGGAATATTAGTTTTTGGTTGAAATTAGGTGAAGGATAAAACTCTACTAGTCAATTATGTTTTATTAATCTTATTATATGAATAATTTAATTCTTAATCATTTTTGAAGGTGTCATAAAACTAAAAATGTGTTATCCTAATACATTATGTTTTGTTGAACTGGTGATATTTTAAATCCTCAAAGATTGGTGTCATTAAGGCCCTCAATTATACAATTTTTTTGTGATTGATAACCTCAATCACTCCCTATAAAAAATTACATTTTCTTCCAATTATGTGTCTCTAATTTCCATTAATGTTATCCTAATCGAGATCATAATTTTTTGGTGACTTATTCATTACAAATTCACTTTTATTATGACTAAATTTTATTAACCTAATTTCTGATGTGAGTTTTCCAAAAAGGTATTTTCCTATTTTTAGCCATTTATTTTTTAAGACCAATTTCATATTGTGAGGATTAATTTTATTGATGGAGGGAAGAGTGTAACAACATAATATTTCATAGTACATTACTTCTTCAATGTATGTCAATTACATTTGCTACATGCAACACCAAGTTCGAGTGTACCACGACTTACCAAACAAGCCATTAAAAATGCGAATATGAATAGTTTTACCTGAACATTGAATTTTATATACTCCATATAATTTTATAATCCATATAATGTGTTTCATTGACATAATATAAGAACAAATTCATTTTTTAGATAAAATAAGTATTTTTAAAAAATTTAATTTTACCACCATTTAATATTGAACCCTTTTTAAAAACAATATTTGACACTTTTATTCATTCAATTTACTAAAATTTAGTTCTTCTATAGTATCTAGAAATAAAAAATTAGTTTGGATAAATTTTTGGTATTTTTCTGATAACTTTCATATTTTGATGAATAGTGAAAAATACTAAATTTTAACTGAAAACAACTATTTTAATTGAAATAATTTATATAGTTAAATTATTAATTGAAATCATTGGAAGTATAATTGGAATATATTTTAATAATTTGATACAATGTATGCCATTATAAGTAATTTTTCAATTAAATTTGACATAAACACATGTCTATCTTTTGATAGTTTTTAATTTAAAAAACATGATTTTTGGTTCTGACAACTGGAATTAATTTTAAATTAATTTAATAAAATTATATGATTTTAAATTGTTATAATAGAATTAATTTATGAATTATTATTATCGAAATTATCTTAGGGTAAATTTATGGTAATTTTCTAAAAACATTTAATTTTTTATGAATATTGAAAAACACTCAGTTATTATTAAAAAAACGTTAAAATAATGTAATTATTAATTTTATTTAAGTTTATTTTAAGTCAAAATAGATATATATTACCTATATAAGTTCAATTAAATTTATTTATGTCCTTTTATAATAAAATTAGATGTAAAAATTTTATTGAACATTTTAACGTCTTATACCAACCTTCTAGGCACATTTGCAAATTTTCCTAAAATATAATTTTACCGCTACTATAAATTGAATTTCAAAAATCCTAGAGACATGGTTGAAATAATTAAATAAAATTTGGTTCAATAAGATGAAAATAAATTTTGGTGAAAAATAACTTTTGACTTTTATTTACCAAATTTTAAAGTAAATATTGAAATTAAAGGTAATAATGATATTATAATTACCCTATCACATGTACTAATCCTATTAGAAAAGTTTATTTCAATAAAAACCAACCTTTTTAATTAAATAGTTCATTTAGCTTCACTTGTATTATATTAGGACATTTATTATTATTTTATTTAATGAAGTGTTAAAAATGTTAAATTCAATGTTTAATAAATAAAACATTTTTAATATAGGGTTATACATAATATTAATTAGACTATAAATATTCATTAGTAAGATAAAATTATTTCATACATAATTTTATTTTATTTAAAATTTTTAGGTATTATATTATTAAATTTTTTTATGACACAATGATTATGCAATAATTACTTTATCAATGAAAGATTAAAATAAATGATATTATAAATATAAAAATTAATGTAAATTGAGGCTTTTGATGCTATCCAATAATTTTAAACATTAATTTTACATTTTATGGATGATTGAATTTTTGTTTTAACTATAAATCTGTTACGACTTTGTCCAAAACAAATTACTAAATAGTGACAAAATTGATAAAAATGTTTTTTTAAAATTAAATACTATATTTTTAATACATATAATATTTATAAAATTATAAGGTTCTTCAAAAGGACATAGATATGTTTTTTTATATCAATAAGGAACAATTTGGGTTTCTCTTGGAATTATATAGTAAGTTTAATAAACATTTATTATATTAATACAAGAGGACATGGTAAAAGTTAAACTATTTATCAAAGAGTTAAAACTAAATGATAGGGTTAATATGGTAACCTAAACTTGTATAAAAACTTTTGGTTGAGTTTATTTAGACCCATTCCCACCATAACTTCAAAATAAATTAATTTGGATCCATTAGAAACCAAAAAATATTTTATTATAAAATAATATTTCAAACATTTCCTAATGTTACCCTCACTTCTCTTATAAAAGGGTATTTACTGTTCTTTCAAAATCACAACTCCTAAACCATTTGGCTCAGCCTACCCCTACCCAAATCTCCACCAAGCATCCCACAAATCATCTTAGAGGCCTTAACATAATCATAATCTAACCTAAGGAGCCCTTTTGTTCAAATCAAAAGGAAATACCCAAAGAAGTGGTAATTATGTTATCACCCCTTTCGATGTTCATTTCTTCTTCCACATTCTCATTATTTTATATATCCATACCAAAATAATAAACCCATTACCTTCTACATAATGTTATTTTATTATAAATATGGCACAACCATACTCATTATTATACACATCATACTAATGATAATGACACCATGTGTGTGTACATTGGGCTTACTCTCTCCACATTGATGTGTAACTTGTTTTTCAAAAATATGTTATTTTGATAGATATAAGGATGAGTATAATGAATATGAATAATTATAAAGACATTCTAATTTTTATGTACAATTAATATACCATCCAATTCCACACCATATAATCATTAAGGAAATGATATCATCTCTCTTCTGTCCGTACAACTTACCATATCCACGACGTGATAAAAATCATTTTTAGGTTTACCCTTCAACGATGATTATAAATATATATATTGTTATCAATTTTGTAATATATGAAATAATAATTCTACTGGATATATATATATATATATTTACTTACATATATCTTATTCACTTACTTCCACTTAATACGATATGAAAATGGAAACAACGTTTATGCATACGTACGACCAACCATCTCCCTAAACAGTGTTTTAGATTTCATATATCTATCTATTAAACATTTTTATATTATAAATATATATTATATATAAATTAGTATTTATATTATGCATGTATTTATTTCATTATCTAAATGATACGATCAAGAATAACATTTTAAAACACCTACGATAAAGAAAGCCATTATTACCCGAAATGTTAATTTAACATGAAAATCATTAATAAATGGGTAGTATAAAGTCATAAATGAATCATTTATGAAATAATAAAAATAAATATTGTTCTGATATAATTTAATAACATACTATGGTGATTATATAGGATGTTAAATGAACCTTCGACCAAAGGAACATGAAAGATAACTGTTAATTCATCAATCTCATTATTATCTGAGATTGTTTATGTGTAATTATTTTCATGGAAACATTTGTTATATATGTCCATGTTTCATAAAATACATTTCAAAATGATTATTTTAAATTAATATTTAACTGAAACATCATTTTAAATGTTTTAAATATTTATTCTTCCAAATCGTTCTCATTAATGGCCATGTTTTCAAAATGGTTTTAATGATTTATTTATATAAAGATAATTGTTTTTAAAATTTAATTCCTTTCAAAAGTATCAAAGTAGTCTAAGATACTTTGGATAAAAATCTCTTTTAAATTAATACCATTATAAATTTGTGACTTTTAAATGATTTCACAAAAATGTATATTTCTCTCAAGAAAATGTACGGATCATTTTCAACCATGCCAACATTCTTTACTAGATATTATTCTATATTAAGGTTAATTTATTATAATAGAATCATCCATATTGTATCAAATGATGTATGATATGTTTGAATGTGGTTATTATATTTTATACCCTTTATGGAATATGGTGGAAGTATTGAAATTTTGTATTCTTGTTTTAATACGAATGTTTATGTTATGATTCAACATTTTAATATGATCAATGCAGTAGACTTAGTATGTGTCTAGTGGGGCACACTGTAGCCCCTCAATGCATCAGTATGTCTCATGATACAAACTAGTGTCTGTAAATGAGGACATGAAAAAAAGACTATTTTTAGTCATGGCATGAGGCCTTGACTTTGTGGTAATGATTTCTATTGTTAGGCATTCCCTCGTTATGAAATAAATTATTACATGTGATTATTAGACAAGAAGAATATCATTGTGAATGTTTATATGGTAATGTTTGTTTTATTTTCTCCATATTGTGTTCATGATTATGTTTAAAAGGCAGTTGTTTTTATTACACATCTTTCTATAAAAGATTATATATTCCACAAAATTATTTAACCTTACTGAGCATCTATGCTCACCCCTTTCTTATGTTTTGTTTTCGTGGGAATAAAACAATTGTATTATGTTTGATATGTAGGGCTAAGCTAGGCGAATAATGGTGTTCTCAATGTTTTATTTATGTTTTTTATGATTGAATGGTTAATTTAACCTTCATGTATGTAATTTATTTTCCAAGACTACTAAAATGATCTGTCCTTCGGGACCTGATTCCATGTAATCATGAAATTTTATTAAAATAATGAACTGACTTCGGGCTTCTAGGGTCAGGGCATTACTGCTCCAGACATTATAATTCCTCAACCCTGGAAAACATTCCCTCACAAGCTCAATGGGGGACTTGTATTTTCAATTTGAGTTACCATTCATGAGTTATAAAGATTTAGAACTAAAATAACATTATTTAGTTATTTTATTTACGAACAAAATGTTTTTCCACTGTTGGCTCGTGCTTGAAAATTTTAGGCTATTCCTAAAGAATTAATTCCATCACAAGCTCAATACTGGTTTCATATTCTCAATCAAAGTCATGGTTAATGAGTTTGAGGGGTTTGAAAAATAAAATAATTTTATTTAATTATTTTGTTTAATATTCTGATATTTTTTGGTTCTGTCAAAAGAGAATTGCGCTGAAAAAACATAAGCTGCACCAATAGTAAACCCACTTCATTGAACGCAACGGTGCCCTCAAATTTCTGATCAAGGAACCCATTATAATGTTATTCCTCTTTTTCAGGAAAATTGAACATGTGCACTATTTAAAACAAAACAATTTTTCTCAGACCGTTCTTGGCACACTAGGTCACAAAATCACATGCAATATTAGCTCCTACTCTCTAAATAATCCCAAATAATTTAAAAACAATTAATGGAAATATAGGACATTACATTACCCCAAAATTTGGGATTTACATCCTTCTAATACAAAATAAGGGATAAACAAACAAATGAGGGTAATGATCAGAGATCTGAGCCTCCCACTCCCATGTGCCCTCACGGAAATTCATGTGATACCATAGAACACACACCGAAGGAATCAACTATCCATGAAAGATCCACTTTTTTCAATACTCAATATCAATCAGATATATTTAAATATTCTACCAACATTCAAATCTAAAACACTTAGAGGTATCTTAATACCTCTACTAAACACTTCTCTTGGGTAGTTAGGAAGTTGGTCGACTCGGTGAGTTAGTCAATGATCACCCAGATGGTATCATTTCTCATAGAAGTATGTGGTAAACCTTTCACAAAGTCCATCGATAACCAATACCACTTCAACTCTAGAAAACAAAGGGTTTTTTTTAAAACATTAAAGAACCCAGTACTAATCATTCACTTGCTGGAAAGTGAATAATCTCGAGGAAAACTCATCCACATCCTTCTTCATCCACACCCACCATTAATGACATTGGAGATCCTGGTAAATTTTCACTACACATGGATGTACCGCTAAAAGGGATGTATGGAAATATGTCAACACCTAATCCTTCATAGCCACCGGTACTATAGTGAGTCATATAAAAAGGAAGACATGCTCACAACTTATCAAATATACATCAGGGCCATGCCCAGTGGACATCAAACAACGTTTAGTCTCACAACTAGAATCTCGGATTTGTGCCTCCCTGACTCTAAATAAGTGTTGAGGGGAAACGGCCATCGACTGAAAAAAATATCCCTCTCTATCCACAAAGGATACTTGAAGTGACTCCATCATCTTTGAGGACTCATTCATTATCTGTGAACTCAATCTCTTTCTAAGAGTATCTACCACCATGTTCCTCATTCTAGGAGTATAGATTAATTCAAAGTCATATTGATGGATGGACTTATGGTATCATCTCTATCAAAATATCAATTAATTCTGAGAGAATATATACTTGAGAATCTTGTGGTTAGAGTAGATGGAAATATGATTTCTCATAAGGTAGTTTCACACATCTTTAATGTGAAGACTACCACTACCTACTCAAAGATCTTGGGAAGCATATTTCTTATCATGTGGTCTTAACTGATGTGAACCATGGGAAATCACCAATACCATTAGAATAAAGACAAATCTATGTCCTATCCATGATGAATCACATAACACTACATACCTGACTACCTCCTCTGGAATCATCATGATCTAGTTTCTCATCAAACACTATGTTAATTTCTTAAAAGCACACATGCACCTGTCTATCCATGAGAATGTATTCCAATTTAATTTGATTGAAGAGATCATCAGTCATAGGTAGTCGGTACTTATTCATTATGGTTACTTGATTCTGGCATCAAAAGTCCACACATAACCTCACAATCACATCTTCCTACTTGGAAAATAATATTGGGGCTACCCATGGAAAAACACTAGGTTTTATGATGCCCTTTCTTTGAAAGTCCTACCCTTACACCCTTAGCTCGTGACATTCTGTGAAACCCATCCGATATACTGATACTAATATCTGTTCCATCTTGGGGTGTAGAACAATGTAGATGTCTATATCCCTATGAGGGGTTAAACCTAAAACATATTCATGGA
The DNA here is from genome assembly GCA_963277665.1 of Viscum album. Taxonomy (NCBI): domain Eukaryota; kingdom Viridiplantae; phylum Streptophyta; class Magnoliopsida; order Santalales; family Viscaceae; genus Viscum; species Viscum album. The sequence continues at coordinate 181,104,452 of OY728121.1, forward strand.
AGACGTCTTCAAATTCCACCAATACTAATGAGAACTGAAAACTCATGACATATACTACCCCAAGGGTAAGGCTACCCAACTCAAGAATGATTGGCTACATCCTCATAGGCATGAGTCTCTCCCATGTTGCATGGGACCCCTTTCTTTGTGACTAAGGAAAACCCAATTCCATTATAGTGGACATACCACACCCTTTTTCCTAAAATAGTCAATCTGAACATTAAATGTGGATGACCATTCGATTCCAAAACTAACGTTGTAAGGCCTCGATTCTCCCATTATGTTTTTTGAACCGAATCTATATTCTCAGGTGTCAGGCCACACTATCGGTATAATTGTGATTATTGAGTATCCTCCGATATGAATCTCCACACATAATGGTCAAGTCAATAGTCTAACTAGAAAACTCTAGGTCTTAAGAATGATTCATGGTGAAAATGAATGTTTAACATCGGTGTCTATTAATACAAAATCTATGAGTGGACATAGAACATACCTAGAATCAACCCTGGAGTACTTGAGTCATATTCATGACCTAATGTTTCTACACCAGTTATATGTGCTCCAAACTCCTAGAGCCTAGTGTGTATCAGATTCAGGTGGTGGTTGTAAAATGTTGAAATGTATACCACCTAAATATACTCTCCCAACACCTCTCCCACATCTTCCACGATGCAAATTCTTCAGTTCCTGTCAATTTCTCTGCCTTGGTGGACCATCCACTATTTCACTATCATCACGATTGAATGTAAAACCTCTTGTAATATTTCCCCTACCATATTCGGAGAAGAATTACCTCTTCCTAGGCCTATAGGACTCTCTCTATGATCCCTAATCTGTAGATCCCCTATACTGGGACATATTATCAGAACATATCACACGTCCAAGTCTTTGATACTAACATCAGCTTCCTGATTTCCGAAGACATACATACACTAGTTGTATCGGATCTTCTAATGGACTTTTTACCTTATGAGTTTTCTCTAGAAATCTATCATGTGTAGGAATACACAGAGGAATGGTGTTGGATTGGATGTCCCTTGACACACCTCTCTCAGAGGACTGAGCCCTACAAAACTGATAGCATCATATTCATTGAGTACCTATAAATTTCGATAGACCTCTATGAATACTCAACTATTATCATGTCATCCTGCCAAAGATGTAGAAGAATTTGGGACTGCATAACCCATCTCTATTTCAGGAAGATCCCCACATCTAAATTTTTTTCTCAATATCTGGCCACAGAAGAGTCACATCATCATAAGATCTTGTAATCTAAACCCATCCACCATCCTGTTAATCAATGTATATGGCCCACTTATAGTAATTCCATCAGATCTAAGGGTGTCTTGTTTAGGAGGAAAACATAGTCACTACCTCAAGCCAGTCTTTAACCACCTATGATTCAGGGTCGCCTCTGAACCTGAGGGGCCTCTCTCTCACCGAAATTTTTGAAGTGTTCTCATCTCGTGCATCTCATTCGATGGTACTATGAGATCCATGTGATATTAAAAATGTAGTGGTATTGCTGGAACACAACCTGGTGGTGTTGTCTATAGAATGAACACATGTACCATTCTCACCACCCCACTAATCATCCCCGTGATCTTGCAGTGGAATCAGGGATGGCTTTTAATGTGTTTGAATATTGAAACAAAATAAGATGTACCACGATAAATAGATTACACAAAGGGAGCTGACTCATGAAGGACATGGAAAACTAAACCCATTCCTATAAGATGAATTTCTAATCGTTTTTCCACTACATCTAGTGTTTTCATCTACCGAGTTGAATAAAGGAATATTGTGTCCAAGTGGATGGATACCTTGGCCCTCACACCAACTCTAGATTCCACGGCCTGATAGCCAAACTTGAAACAGATAACGCAATTTCCCCAAACCAAAATCATAGACTCTAGGATCTTATAGCAGATTAAACCTCCCCTAAAACTACATTTTCATGACCCATCCCCCTAGGCCCGTGTTTTGAAAATGTTGTGGTCGTCTTCTATATATCAAGGGATTGTGACTAGCACTATTTATGAATACCAAAAAATGGAATTCAATTCCTATAAACTTGTAAAAAATAAAAAAAATATGAAATTTAAAAACAATGTAAACCATGACTATAACTGATTCAACTACTGAGAGTATAGTAAAAACTAAAATTAAATAGGGGCTAGAATACAAGCCCAAAACCAAAATGGAAAGTAAAACCACAACGGTCTGTGTGATTGAAACCCTATCTGAAGGGTAGGTGATGGGTAGTGGGCTATAGTTGTAGAATATTTTCATCCTTCCCCTCTAATTGAGCACCACCTTGTCCCAGACCCCCAAGGTATACATCAAAGCATCAACCACCTGCTTGAGACATGACACGTGGGGGCGAAGCCCATGTAGGGGGTGAGTAACAAAATAATCAGCAGGGGCCCCAAACCACAAACGAAATACCACAAATAAGGACAATGTGCAAGACCACCAAGCATGACTACGAAGAAAATATAGAAAAAAAAGGTATAACTTAGATTATAGGAAGTAAGATTATCAGTCATATGGATTAATCAACATATATTGGTGAGGGACTCATCCCTATTTAGCCACTGAGGTTTTATCAGATATTATAGCTTTGCGGCCCGCTCAACTACTGAATAATAAGGAATTCTTAGCTCCTAGACCACTATGTTCCACTGAGCTACATGAACACTGAGGTTTGCTTGGCAGCTTTCCGTTGAGGTCTGCCCGGCTACTAGACCATTGAAGTCCGCTCGACAGCTAGACCACTGAGATCTTCTAGAATACATGACCACTGAGTTTTAATCGGCTACTAGACCACTATGTTATGCTTGTATATTGGACCACTGAGGTCCCTCTCATCATATCATTCATGTCATAGCTTGTCGTAGGATTCCCTCTCGCCCCCACACTTGATTCCAAGAGAATCTATTCCTCAAGACATATTTCATATATCTACCTCCATGAAAACTCACAAAGAGTATATCTAAATGGACAATTCATCACAAGGGTCCTAATGCCATAGACAACGCATCATTCAGACACCTGGTCTGAAAGATATTGGTGTTTTAGTGAACAGGGGCCAATTGTATTTGGGCCCGATCCGACTTTGATAGACCGACCACACCAACCTGGCACGGTGGCCCTACATGGTCTGATCTGAAGCGGCTGACCCAACTCGACCTTTTGAATTTTGGGCCGACCCGGTCCAGCCTGACCTAATGACTTGGCCCATTGATATTTTCTTGGCCTAACCCAGTTTGGTCATGGGTCCAGCTTGCCGGGTATCCCAATGACCCGGTTCGCATTCTCCAACCCGGTCTGACATGGTTTGATCAGTTACATTCTAGCCAAGCTACAATGTGTCCCGGTTCACTCTGTTGGCTCTGACCGCATTAGCGGGATGGATTGTTTCAAGCTCATACGCTGCCTCGAATTCTGGTTTGCACACTCACACTGACAGCTGATGTTGGTCATCTCACTCTGCACACGCTCCCACATTGAACATGTTTCAGCACATGCCATGTTCTTCTCCATCGTCCCTTCAAACCGACACGGCGACTGAATGGTGTCGTCCCGTATTCCTCTTCGGCTCCTGCTCTCTGCGGCCTCCGCTACCTCGGATTGCCACTAGGAAATGTCGCAGGCTACCGCTAGCCGCCGTCAGTGCTGCCACCGGTATTCTCCTCTGTATGCCACCAAGAATTCCCTACTAGTCTTTTTTATAATCTATCTTCACATTCAGGATTCTAGGGGTTTCATCTTTACAACAGCGTTCTCCTTTCCATTTTCTCATTTCTCTAGGCATTAAACCTCATTTGGATTCACCCCAGACAATGATCAGACATGATCTCCTGGGTCCTTCAGCAATGAACATTGAAAGGGGGGCACATAGAACACCCAATGAACAAACATGACATAGTTTCTATCGTCTATAAATTGTTCATTTCCTTGGGATGACATGGCATAAAAATAAATGCCTCTAAATTAATCCATATAACAAATAACATAATAATTATTTCCCAATATCTTAAGATGAATCCATCCACTGATCTACTTGTTAGAGGGTTGATCCTTGTACATCATTTAAATGGGATAACGGGGGGGAAAATCACTACTAATTAATAGGATACTTGGAAAATAGGATCACCTGGTGTCAAAGTTTGATTGTCATTGGTGATCCATTAATTGAAAACACGGTCTGTCTTCTTGTTGACCCTTGATCCATGATTCTTCATAATTGGAGAATCATTATTCATCACCATTTTTTCACTCACCAATAGACTTCCTCAAAATCCTCTAATAAATCACCTCAGTCATTTCTAGATCTCGTACCTCTATTTATCCATTAATGAAGGGAACATGTTTTGACATTTCAGTTATGCAGAGTCTCCACATCGTTATGATGTTTCATTTATGAAACAAAATTTCTTTTACAGTGGAGTGGCAATATAGTTACCATATTTCAATTATGAATTGAAACAGATCAATCAACGTTGCTTGGTAGTGAAACTAACTTTTTGAATAAAATAATGATTACTTGGTTTATTTTATTATTAATGTTTAAAATTCACAATGATTAACTTTTACCCTCAACACGCACCGGTGAAGGATAGGCCCTGCCTAAGGAGAACATCTCATTACGAACTCAATGGTGGTCTCATATTTTTAATCCGATATAATATTTTTGATTTATGAGGGTTCAAAAAATAAAATAATTTCCTATTTAAGTTATTTTAATTATGGTTACATACCAAAAACCAACTTTCATACCTGGCCCACTCTAGCCGTTGTCTGTCTCCACATAAGGAATGAATTCCCTCATGATCACAATGGTGGTATCATAATTATAATTTGAGTTACAATTTAAGAGTTAGAACGAGTTAATAATAAGATAAATTATTTATTTATTTATTTAAAAAAAATAAATTCCCACTTTTTCTCAACGGCGGCTTATGTTAGGCTATACCTAGGGGATGAACACCATAACGTTCTCAACAGTGTTCTTTGATTTTCAATATGAGTCACCGTTCATGAGTTATGATGGTTTAAAAAAAATTATTTTTTTAATTAATTAATGGGTATTTCATTTTTGGGTTTTCTCATCAGAGACCCTCGTCAACTAAATGTAATTACCTCTTAGGGTAAACCTATTTCTCTCAAGGAGCTAGTTCCCTACACTTTCTTATCTGGGAACCCGTTTAAGAATTATTCCACTTTTTTAGGGAAACCACTCAAGCTAGCTATTTAAAATATAATATCATTCAATGGACCATTTTGAGAACACCAAGCCTCGGAATCGCATGACGTCTTAGTGCATGGTATCTGAATTGTCCCACAAAATTTGAAAAAATCATTGAATTCCATTCATTACAAAATAGTTTACATTTTCATGGCATGATTTTTAGGACACTAATTTTTCTTACACATGTTATATCATTAGAAAATCGGTTTTTTTTTCATGGGATATTCTTTGATGAAATGATTACTAATCCTATCACATTTCCACAATTTATGATAAGATGAAATTTTTATGATTCACATATCATTTCATGGGTTATTCTAAGGCTGTTAATGATATTGTGGGGAAAAATGTGTGCTTTCCTTATGAGACAAGTGAGTCTAATATCTCCCCCAATGCATTGGGAAATGATTTATATCTCATCATATAGACATGGATGGAATGGGGAGTGATCTTAATTTAATAATGGGAATTGTATGCTAATATGTTTTGGGAGTGAGTATTGACTAAAAAGATAGTCATGTGAGTGAAAAATAACTACCGTAATGATTTTTGGACAGTAACCATTACACTATGATGACCATATAGTTAAAACATAACTACTAAGTAAATAATTTTACATATTTTTATGCCTTCCTAAATTACATATCTTATTCATATGTTATTATTTTATGGATTATTATCTTCATTACAATATGATTCATGAATAATGAACTGCCAATATTTATTCAATGAATAATGATTATGATATTTGATATGTAGGATATGATATTATAATGTTATGATCATGTTCCCATACCCATATTCTTGAGATTATTCTTACAAATCCCCATTGTCTTACCTTGTTGAGGATCTATGATATCCCCTTTTAATGTTTAATTTCCCTATTTATGAAGAAAGGTTTTATGTTTGATTTTTATAAGAAGGATTTTATTCATGGAGAAGCTTCTATGTGATAATGTAGAACACTTATACATCACTCTTTATATATCATGATTTCAAAGGTGCTAAACTAATACAGTATTTCGGAGTTTGTTTGTGTAATATATTATGTATTCTTCCAAAATGATGTAATTTATAGGTATGCGAATATATGGTATTTAAAAATGATAACACTAAATATTTAGTCGATTAATTTCCCTTATGAACCATTAATTTTCGTGTCGTATCAACTATCTCCATATCATATTGTATAATAACTCATAGCATCCACTTTTTCAATGAATTACTATAAATGGAAAATGAATAATCCCTGTAAGGTATTGTGAGAATATGAGATGTGAAAAATCTTATATTAAATTCCATGAAATTTTATTTTCATTATTTTATCTAGAAAAATAAACACCCTTCCAAGTTATCTTTCTGAATTTTTTTATATAATTTATTTTTCTATAATGTTTTTATTACAAAAATCTGGTAATATTCATTATCATCACTTATCATTAAATATATATTAATATAATCTATAAATACTACCAAAATTTTATTATGGAAATATAAAAATACTATATACATTTAATATATGATTAACTTTGATTAATTATTCAGACCAAATAGAATTTGAAAAAATTATAGTGTCTAAAACATGATCAAGATGTTATAAAGAAAATTCCTTCACTTTTAACATTAACTGACAATATCCAAATAAATGAAATTTCATTGAAATATATTAATCATTTAGTAATTGATAAAAGTAATCAATATAAGTATTAGCATAACTATTATTGATTTTTTATCTTTTAATGTTGTTTATAATCAATACAGAGTCTCATTAATCCTTCTTTATTTAGAAGAAAATTTAATGGTGGTTCCCATTGTGATGAACATATCAAAATAAATCACCTATAAATATTCTCTAAAAGATCCATCATAATTTTTTACAAATGAATAGGGTTAGTCCTATATGTTTTCCATGAAATAGGTCTATCACCAATTATGATTACTTTTGAAAATGAAACATCATGATTTAGAGGAAGTCTATGAAACTCTTTTATAAAAACATAAATAATATCAAATAAAATGTGAATATTATTTAGGTTTTTGTTCACCCAAACCATCTTAGATAAATAACCACATTCTATAAGAATAATGACCCATGGAATGGATTACATTTACAAATGTATGATCTCATTTTTTCTTACAACATTTTAAAATCAGAAGTTGGTTTGGAATATCATATGTTTCCTTCATTACTGACCAATTTATATGAGATATATATATATATATATATATATACATAATGAAATATAATACATGAAATAAATCAGATAAAACTACATTAAATAAATTATAATAATATTTTTATATGAATCATTCTTACAAACATTAACATAATGTCCCTATATCTATTGTGGATAATATGCATCCCTTATACATCATGATCTATATCAAAAGATTAGATATCACAGACTCATCCATCATATAGGATTTATCTATTTGGATACTGGATTGACTCACATTATTCCCAAGTTCAAACAATATATGAAATTTAATTCCATAGAAAATAATTTTTTTATTCCCTTCATTTCAACAAAGAAATCATCTTCTCATTCCTTTGAGATATTCTCCATAGTTCTTCTTCATACATTTTTTATTTGATGGAAATTGGAATTTCATTCCTCCATGTTAATTTCCACATGAAGGTCTATAAACATACTTTTTAATATAATTTTACATATTTGGAAACTCTCTAGTGTTTAGGTTTTTAATAATAAATCATTACAAATTAGTAATAATAATCCCCAATATTTCACCATCAAGCTCCTGTCTCAATCAGTAGATGACGATGAAAGTGTTTTCGATTTACTTAAATCAACAATTAATATGAATCCTCTTGATTATATACATTAATAAAAAACAATAATCACAGAATGATAAATATTAACGGTTAATAATATAATCATCCATAATCATTCATGTTATTTAAAAATCATAATGCATTCCTTCTAACGTATGACACCATATGATTAAGACAGGCCATCCATGGAAAATATAATACAAAATTCTTCACCATTTCACTTAAATAAAATGTGAATTAATCTAATAATATATGTAAAATATTTAAAATATGTAAAATATGTAAAAACTATTTTTGTATTATGTACAATTAAATATGTATGAGAATGATTTCCAAGATATACTCAACCATCATTTCTTTACCATAAGATGTATGTCTTCCAAAACCACATCCACTTGTAGTATCCATACAATGTTTTATTTTAATACGAAAACCACACTAAAATATTTATAATAACATAAATTTTTTCCAATACATATTCTTATTAAAATGTTTCACCAAAATATTTACTAATCATAGTATCCAAAATTTATTGAACCATGCCACTAATACCTACAATAGTGACATTTTATTACATATATAAAAATTCAACGTATTTAATAATAATAACAACTATGAAAATTATAGGTTTAGTGTCTTTGGAATAATGTATATATATATAACTGGTATATAAAACAAATATTTTTTTCTATTTATGTTTGTTACAACATGAACAATTCCAAGACATATCATATTACTAACTTTCATTCAAAACCTGGGGATGGGAAATGAATGAATGGGTGAGTTCAGATGCTCATTAATGGTAAACATATGAAAAATAAATCAATGATCATAAGGTAGATTATGATTATGATAAGGGTATCAGAATATAACCATGACATACAATAGTCATACCCAATATGTCAATGACCTTAAATTCATAATCCTGGAATTTTGGTTATTTAAAAAAATGAATAAAAGACATAAGGTTGATGACTCATAAATAATCTCTGTTGATATATGAAAAAAATTATAATAATAAGGAAAATATTTGTTTTCTAGGAAAAATAATATGAAATAATTACCTTAGTGAATGCTAATTCTGAATACTATCAGAGTGGATTGGGTTCACTCTGAATTCCATCATTTCTATTGTACATGTTCACACCTAAAATTTTTTTATTAGACCCTGTACCTTACTGAATTATGATTAATCCATGTTACAATCCTTATTAACTTAAGAGATATCCTTATTTTCCCAATTCATTTGTTTGTTATATTATTCTATTCAAACCCATCAAATAATGAAATGATTACTTAATGTTTTTTCATAGATCATAAAATTTTGAACTTTTCATAAAATTATAACATATGAAATGAATGATGGTTTCTTTTAAGATTATTCAATATATTCATAAAACATAAAAGGAAATAATAAGCATGTTAAAAATTGGACATATACAAACTAAAGATCAGTATATTTATATAATTTTGTTGATACTGATGAAAATAACATTGTGATATCACTAGAAAATATCTAGATGAATATAAACCCCTCATATTTTAATCTATTATTTTAAATATTAAAATATTATGAAATATTAATAATATAATTTCCTTAAAGAGGTATGGTAAATACTATGATTTAATCATTAAATAAAATAGAAGTTATGGTTCTCGATAATTATTTTCATAGAGTGTATGTTAAAACAAGAAATACATTTGCAATTTTAGTAAAAATCAAGAATAACCATGTTTGGAAAATGAAGAGGATGATCCATTTATTCATATTTAATGATGATCATTTATATTAGAAATTATATTTAAATAATATTTTTTGAAAACTAAAAACTATTTTGAACGTATTTTATAGAAAAATTGGACATGGTTGAAAAGATTCCCTACTGAAGAGGAAACATGGTCAGTTTTCATTAAAAAATTTATTTCACCTTCCTAATTAATTAATTAGTGTAAAATAACATAAAAACTAAATTATATAATAATAATTATATACGTATAAAATAAAAAAAATTATTATATAAAAATATATCATATAATTTTATCATTTGAAAATTTAACCAGTCACAATATTGTAAAAACGATATTATATCATAAAATGCTTAAATGGAGTTTGTATTTCATCATAAGCAGAAAAAAGAATTATAAAAAAATTTAGTTTTTTATTTTATAAAGGACCATAATGATACCTAAAACACCATACAAATATTTCTAATAGAATCTTATGACACATTTACTACCAATCCCTTGTTGTCTCAACATTTCATGTGTTAAGTGCTTTATTTTTCACATAATTTTTGATTTAGGGGTTATGGTCCCAGAACATTAATCATAAATACATCATATAAAAATTTAATATCATGATATAAATACCAAATATATTCATTATAAACATATTTTTTTACTTTTCATGTAAAGAGATAATGAAAAAATAATTACATCACTATGTGGATATGGTAGTTCTTATGTGTGCACGATTGAAATTTATACTTTTAGATAAATGAAATGAAATAAATATAAATATTAATTTATAATTAAATTATCAATATTTTCACATGAATATAATATATAAATACTAAATAAAAAATCCCACGAAAACATGGATGATGTTGGTTAAAATGAGTCGTATCTCTATATGGAGGTGATAATCCACACAAACGAAACGAGTGAAAATTTCATTTATCATTGGATTATGTTGAACTAGTAAATGGTTGTTCGATAATAATAATAATAAAATAATATATTTATATTTATGTTAAAAGATTCATCATTTAATTTTATATGAATCATTGTTACAAGAAATATTAGACGAAATAAAATTAAAATAGATTTGTTATGAAATATATCTCTTATTTGATATATATCATTTTTATTAATCCTTATGGCATGATGGATTGATATTAGGAAATTATTAAATATATAATATGATGTTAAGGATTATTAGATGGTTATTGAGTAACAAATGTCAATTTTGAAGAATCAAATGGCCTCGATAAGGGATGAGTGGTTCCCTTTTATAAGGGGAGGGACACAAATTTAATTTCTTAAGGGAATTCAATGATTTATGAAACATTCATGGGAATATGGTGTATAATATGGTCGATGTATCATTTTCAAATAATAATTTCATTGTTTTGAGACAAAATCCAACCCTTATCTCAAGGTTCAACCCCTTAGTAAACCCATTATAACATAAATTATGTTAACAAAACATTAGTATTTTTATTATTCACAATGAAAAAAATTTATGTTTACCCTTTTAGATAATAATAAATTTGGTGATTAAAAATATGGAATCCATTTTACTAGATTCATTTTATATTTTTTTATCAATTAAATTCTAATTTATAGCTCATTCAACAATGAAAGTCATTCATCGAAAAATGAAACATAAAGTATTAAACTAAATTTACATCCAATTAATTCTTTATATTAATCATAAAATGTTTATTAAAATATTTTATTTAACATTTAATTTAATATTTTCATTAGAATAAATGAAAAAAATATATTAACAAAATTTATTAAAAAAATAACTTGGACAAAAAAATTAGTTTTGGCAAAATAATGGGTTTTTATGCCCAAAAATAAAAATCTTCCAATAAAAAGACTAATGTTGATTCATTTTTAATTATTTACACTATTTATAATTAAAGTATTCATAGTTTAATTTAAAATTATATTCAAAAAATATTTAAAAATTTACAGCAAGTAAATGTCAATTTTTTTTAAAAATTATATTTTTCACTATTCAATAAAAAATAATTCTATTTCGAATAATCCTAATAATTCAAAATAAAAATAATAATAGAATAAATATTTTAAAAATTATATTTCATTTGTAAAATAATATTTCATTCATAAAATAATATTTCTATATTTTTTAAAAATATATTATAAAGATCTTCTAAATTAAAAATTAAAACATTTTGAAGAAAAAATATTTTTATGTATAAAAATAATTTAATAAAATTTGAAAAATTATTTATTATGTATGAGTAAATAAATTTTCAATAATTAAAAAATTTATTGATTTTATCTATAAAATGATTATTTTTATTTATACCTTCTAATTTAATGATTAGGTAAAATTTGTTTATTATATTGTGATTCATATAGACATGGGGTCACATATAATGAAAGACATAGAATATAATAAGTTTTACATTAAAGAATGTATAGAAATTGATTGGGGTTTTTTGAATATAATAATTAATACAAAAAATACAAAAAATAATGAAAAAAATTATTCAAAAATTGTCCCCGTTTTAAAATATATAAATTAAAATATATCCAATTATTTTTCTACTATGATATAAATTTAATTGATTCATTATTATTACAATGTTTCATTCAAATGTCACATAATTAATTTAAAGAAATATATAATAAATGAAAATAAATTTTTTAATTTCAAATTTTATAATTAATAATTATATTTTTATTTACTTAAAGTATTGAGAATTACTTTAATTTTAACTTATTACCATGTATTACACTACATCAATATTCATATTTTATATAAATATTCATGATGACCAAATAACCAATTGCTATATATTGACAATATATCTATTGACCGTATATCCATCAACCATATATCTAGTTAACTTATATAAAATAGTCATATTAAACACTAATATATATCTTTAGATAAATTTATTAAATAATTTATAATGTTAATTTACATCATTATCAATATACCGAATTTTTTCGAAACAATTATCCTTATTACAAATGTTATAGGAATAGAATTCAATGAAAACCAAAAGGGTACAGATTTTAATTTTTTTATTTTCATTTTATTATGGATTTCCTACTTATAGTTTTATTAACGATGTTTCATATCTCATTATCATAATGTATTTGAATGTATTTTGAATTATATTATGTTATCCCAATAAAAATGTCATTGTTTGTCTTATTTCAATTTATCATGTACTATAAGACATCTAAAACATTTTATAAACATTAAGTGAAATTAATACTAAAATAAATGGTTGTTACATTATACCACCCGATAAAATAAATATTCTCTCCAAATTTAATTACTCCATTGAAAAAAAGATAGTACTTCTCTATCATTAATTCTCGAAGCTCCAATATTTTTTTAAAAATCATTTGAATCATCCAAAAAATATTAAATATTTGAGTGTTCATGTTATTTTATACATTATGTATATAATCCATGATATATATATATTTGTTCTTACTAGTACAACTAATTATTATTCTACATTAAAAACACTTGGTTTAGTATGTACAATGAATCCAAAATGTTCTTCCTCAAATGTGAATCATGGAACACATCATTAAATATAGAGTGGTTTTGAGGGAGTTTTTTATGAATAGAAAACTTCCCCATGTTACTAAATATTTAGGAACATCCAATATATCTAGTGATATAATTTTACCCCATCCACAATTTCATGACACTCTTATATGTTGATATTCATATGAATAACTTTTAAATGACATTAAAAATGAAATATTGATGAAGAATATCTTGGTATCACATTCATTGATTTTGTGTTGTTGATTATTTCCCACTAAATACTTAAATACTAAATAAAATTACCTATAAATTATTTGGAATCAACATCTTATTCTTTATGAATTTATCTTGATGTTCCAAGGAGGATCATTCAACGACGTTGATATGGGAGGAGGTGAATTAGTAGAGACCAATTTTATTCTGATTATATGAATCTTAATCACATACTTATATTATGATGATATAACCTATGTTTATGGTTAAGGAGAATGGATATTTATAAATAATTCTTCACTATTTGACTATTTTTTCAATCAAGATTATATTAGAAATTATAAAAAATAATTATGACAACCCTTAGTGTGAAATCCTACATCAATGACATGGTGACTCACATGGTTCTACATATTATACCACAAATAAATTTTTCATCAATTATAATTGAGGGGTATTTATAATACATCCCACTTTGACCTATCTCCTTTTAATCACTTTCGATCTTCTAATAAAGAATTATACACATTCTGAATCATGTTGGACTCTCTTTATCTCCAAATAGGTTAAAATATAATGAATCGTATTTGTTATAAACTCTTATCATATTCCTATCCAACATAATATAAATATGTAATATGATCCATGAATCATTGTTACAAAATATAAATTTTATTACTCTATTTTTTTTGTTTCTATATGGTGCACCTACTCCATGGTCCAGTAGGGATCCATGTTAGGTTCCTAACACTATATACTATAATACTATTCATGCTACTGATCTAAACTCTCCTCCTCAATACTCCACACATCAACATCTATATATTACTATTTTTTCCGATACACCATGACACTCCACATGTTTGAACAGTAGTCTATTCAATGAAAAAAGCATGTGAATTTTCCTGGTCTCTAATCAATGAACCAAATCATAAAAATTATTCTTGTATACCCATTAGAGGAAAATATTAATCTATTTCATCGTATTAGAACTTCAGAAGAAATATTTTCTTCAAAAAATTCAATCTTTGTTAAAAAAAATTAATATTATATAATAATTTTTACTTCTCATCATGACACATATATTAGTAGTGTTTTTAATATTTTTCCCATTATATTGAATGGATTCATATAGGTGTGTTTATTGTAAGAAACATGGGATATAATATTTTTCTTCCCACTCAAATCAACTTATAATTTAAATCATTATACTTTTATCAACATCACTATATTCGTATCAACACTTATATGTTATTTTTGAAATACTGGGAAAAAACTATAATCCACAACCTTCATCAACCATTATTTAACTCATTTTTATGAAAATTATTCATACATAATAGTCTCTACTATATAAAATTATTTTGAGGAACATGTAATCATTATCAGGTTAATGACATTACTATGTCCTGTAATGGCCCTTGTAACAACGTCTCACAAAGGTTTTCCTAATTTCCATAAGAATATATTTTCATCTGACACTTTAATATATCTATTTAACCTAATATGAATTTTTTTAAATCCCCAGGATTCAATAGTTTTTCAATAAGATCTCCTTACATGCATCTATAGAATGATGCACTACAATTCATTCCACCATATTTTTCAAATTGATGACTCACCATATATATATTTGATAAATCCTTCTGTAACTCAGACATTAGATATGGCTTGGTTAAGAAATATTATTTTGGTTGTATCTCTATAAAATCATCCTTATGAGGAAATCACATTTCTTTATCTGATTCTCATCCAAATGACGGTTCATCAACAAAAAATTTGACATTAAAAACTATTATTGTTTTCTTATTTGATAGTTCACTTTCATAAAATGATGAAATATTTACTACACAAATCTATAGTATAATTATAATTTTCTATCTGATGGGACATAACTTCATCATAGAGTTAAAAAAATTATTCTTCTAGGAGAGCCTTCATATTTCCCCATCCAATCACTATATAAATCGTCATCCATTATCATCATGGAATCCCATCTGATTAGTAATCCTTTTAATCATGTAATGTTTTAATGGATATGTATAAACATTCCATCTAATATAGATTCATCAATTTTCAGAAAAATGTAATCCCAATGTTATTCTTCTAGTGGAATTCAAATCTTGACCACATTCTGTATCATCCCCCAGACTCCAACCTCTACCAATATATGGGTCACTCTCCCATTTCATATGTGATCTTCTATGCTGTGTAAAGGTAGATACAAGCATTACTTAATGTTCACATTCCCAAAGCCTCATTTAATTAACAATACCAAAACACTTTTTATAGGTTGTATAAATACATCAAACTACATGATAATGGCATGTTACCTATATTCACATCATCATCATACAATTTTTTAGCTAGATATTTATCCATGTTATAATACTATATCTATATTTGATCTCTCTCTCTAAGTATATGAGAACACTAACATTGGAAATATAATTTTAGATATTTTATGAATATTCTTGTAGTATTAATTTTTTTGTGGTGTCTTTTGTTGGTCAATATTATTTACATATGTTTTTTAATTACATAAATCAATTATCATAGCTGAAAATTAAAAAAATATAGTGATTTTTAACCTATCTAAATGCATAATGAAATGTGAAAATATTACTAGGAGAGAGTGAAAATTGCGTATAACATTTGAAAAAAATAAATTGTTATAAAGAACATGGTAATTTTAATTATCATTAATATAATTTAAGTAAGACCATACCAAATTTTATTTTGTGTGATGGACTGTTGAGGAGACTATGGTGTGTCATTTATTATATCTGTAACAAAAATATTGGTTAAACACCCACGATGACAAATTAACTCAATCAAACACATGTGGGGGAGGCCTCAACCACGTAATAGATATTTCTCACAAAACATAGCAATGATGAATAATATATATAACTAATCAATGTATAAATTAGAATAATGGGTTCACATTTCCACAAAATCTGGAGATATGTATGTCCATGCAGTGCATAGAGGTTAATGGGATGACCACAAATGTGTTCTGAATCCTGGTGAGGCTGTATGTGAAATTTATATCTTAGTGTTTCTTGATAAAGAAGTTGGAACATGGTGTATGATATATAATAATCCACCTTCGAATCTATCAAATAATGGAAAATTATGTGTGTCTCACTAATCACTGATTAAAAAAGATATGGTTAGAAATAAGGTCATTCAATTATGATGATTTGATTAATATGATCCTATACTGTATCCACATATACCCCAGTCTCAACTAATCTTGATTGTGTGTTGGTATTTTCATATCTCCAAACCATGATCTCAAGGTTTTATTTTAGTGTAGTTATATACCCCAGATGCTCATCGTCTTCGTGTAAGAGTTTGTTAAATGTGTTTGAATGCTTTTGTTCATAAAATCTTCAGGTTGAATCAAAAACAAAATTAGTGGTGTTTTTATGCATCTGATATATGTAGATGACATCATACTGTCTGATTGTTTTTGTTAATCATGGCATGCATGTGATATATTCCCCATGATGACAGGAAAATCATGAAAGAATTAGAATGATAATTTTCATAGCAACATACTGATGGATCCTTCAGTAAAATAATTCAATGAAATAATATTCATATATATATATATATCATAATTTTCTCCACATGTGTAACAAAATATTGTATACTTCATGAATACTGGAGGATATGTGGTTATACATGATGATAAAATTAAATAACCAATATTTACAGAGATTTCCTACTCAAAGGGAACATTGGAACTCTCATTTTATAAAAATAATAAAAATCCACTATTAATTCTTTTTTCATAAGGAGGAGTTCTGCGAAGATTTCTTCTAATCAAACGAAAAAGAACATAATTTTAGATTCCATGGTATAAATGATTAAAGGGATCCATCTTTGGATTACAATGTTCCATGAAGCTCATCATTATATGTTCAAATCTTAATTTATAAAAATAGCATATGATGAACAGTATATTCATATTCTTTGAGTTCTATGAAGTACAGTATTGTAGAAAAGAAGTAAATGATTGATAATAGACATTGTAAATAATAAATGAGTTATCATGCAGATATTTTTAGGATAAAGAACATATTTAGGTTAGTGAATGGAGGAAAATAAACAATTTGATTAATTTAGTATATAAATGCATGTGTAAATCTAAAGAAAAGAAAAACATAAAAATCAATGAAAAATTCATATACAGTATTTGGAATAAAATTATATATGTTATAGGACTTAAAAAGACATAAAACTGAATGACATTCATTCCATTTTCTATAAAATATTATTATTGATAACTACTTTAAAGATGATAAATTGATAATTATATTGAGTAGCATAATGAACACATAGTGAAGAATATTTTTAAAGGTTCATAAATGTTCAAAAATTTTGTTTTACAACATTTACTAGTGTGAGAGGAATATGAAATGTTAATTTATTAAATTGATTTTTTTTGTAATAAATATCAATACATGATATAAACATGTATGAAGGGTAATATTATAGTGGTTTGTGTGGTATGGTTTTATTTCCAAATCAATCCATGGAATAAGTATTCTTATTGTGTAGTGAACCTTATAAATATCTATATTGCTATAGTTTGGTTTGCATGCTTGTTTTTAAAGAATGTTTTATATATATAATTTTATGTTAAAGTTGTTACATTCTAAAAAATCAAAAAAACAAAGTAAATATCACATATTCATACCCTATCCCTATCAATTTTCCAAAATTATGTGATTTCTCATTACTAGTGTTATTAGAGGTATTTTTCACTTTAATGTTAATTATCTGATTTTTATTCTAAAAAGAATCATATATGGATTCTCACAACTCTATTAATACTAAAGTGATTAATATCTTTTATATTAGGAACTATCATATATAGAGAGAAATAATTTTCTCATATCATTTTTTTATTGTTAATGTAGTTCATCATGTTTTCATAGATATATTCCATTCATTTTCTATATGTTTTCAATTAATAGATGCTGATATTTTTTTAAAAATCATTGTTGGAACAAAAAAATATTCATAACATAAGAATGTCTATTTATTAGAGACCAATTAAGTCAAAATTACTAATGTAATCTTGGATTAGATTAACATAATCCATGGTGGAAATGTTAAAGTGAAGAATGAAATGTTAAAAATATCTAGGTTGTTATAATATGATCGTAAGATGTGTGATAATGAATATATTGGATACGTCTTCACAAGGTTTAATGACATCATATGTACCATAATATATCATTTTTATAAGTTAAATGATTCAAATTTTGTTGAAAATATATTCTCAATACATTGTGGAAAATCCAACAAAATAGTTTCATACAGAGAAGAATGGGATCCAAAAAAATCATTCTATGGATTATCAATACAGTACAATCACGACATATAAAATGACAAGAGAATATACCATCAAAAAAAATAGAAATATCATCAATAAATCTCTTTCAAAGCATTCTTGAAAATCAAATCTAGGAAATATATAGACGAGTAATAAACAAATTACTATATTAATGAAGATGTAAAAAGTAATTTTTTGATGAATTTATTTCATTGTTTTCTAATTTTGTTAAACAAAGTCATTGGAAATTACAAAGGAAAGTAACCTATGATGTATTTTTATTTTGGAGCTATTAGGATTTTTTTTAAATTATTAATCACATAGTAATAATTTAGATAGTTATAATGATGATTGAAGGTCATTATAATGCCTTAAGAATAAGGAAGACATCACCAATTCAAATTCATTGGGAAAAAGAAAATTTATATCCTAATATAAAATGAAAATCTGTTTGACTAAAATTGTGTATGATGAAGAAAATGTTGAATAATATTAATCCTCTTTTGGTGATTCTATTTAAAAAACTATTATAAGAAATAAGAATGATAATTATTTCAAATGTGATTAGAGTTGTATCTTTATAGACGATGAAGAATATTCTCAGATGATGTTTATGATATAGAGTGAGTTGAGATAATATCATGAAATGATTAAAAATATGAGTGTTAAAACAAGATTTTGAATAAATATAATAATTTATAAAAAATTAGGAATCTTATCTTGTGGAATAATACAATTTTTTAAAATATATTGATAATTGGGATATTTTAGTGGATGAAAATAAGAACCTTAATATAATTATTGATTATATGTTGAAGGGAATGATGTAGAGTTAGATATTAATCAATATTACCTTATTTATTCTGAAAAATAATATTAGCATTTCTAAAAAAATAGATAATAATATCATGTAGTGTAATGGTATGTTTAATCGCATGAAGGATATATATGTTTATAAGAAAATTAAATCTTGGAAGACCCGGAATATATACAATATAAGAAGAGAAGAAAATGAATATGTTTATATGGTTTTAATGTATAATCCAATAGTTACTACTACTTGTTAATTTTTTTTGAGAATAAATATAAAAAATAAAAAAATTAGGTGGTAACCAAAACGTTAGGGTGCAACATAGTTCCAATGTTTTATGTTACATTGTTGATGTTGTCCAAAATTACAAAACTAGGTGGTATATAATTTATAGATATAAATAATTATTCATTGATTACTAATGGTATTGTGTTGGATTTGGGAGTAAAAGAAATGTTTTTGTTTAATCATTATAACTACTCTACTCTTTATTACACACATAAACAAAATTAATTAAACAATCATAAACATAAGAAAAAACTAAGGATCAATAGGTCTAGGGTAATGGAAAATTAGGACATTACATGAAAACTGGTGACATAAAATACAACATCTTTATTGAAAACATCTCTTATAGGACCACAACATTTCTTCGTACATATCGATGCATGGGATAACTTGAGGACATAAATAAGAAAAGGTAAAGATATAAAGAACAGTAAGGGAGTAAAAATGGGAAAAAATGAAGAATAAAATGCATGTTAGAAAATAGGATTATCAATGGAGCATAAAAGAAACATGATCATAAAGGCAAGATAAAGCATTGTTATCACAACATGGAGATTTGGTAATGACAGTTAACAAGATTGTATCATGATAAAAGGCTCATTGCACATGGATAATGAGTAAAACGTAATTGCACTTGAATTATAATGATAATAGCCTCATTTAACATGGAGTATCATGATATTATTCTTAATCAATTCATTGGAGCGCTATCAGGGCGCACCCATTATAAACATTCAATTTCATTCATATGTGTGCCACATGGATCATATAACATAGAATCATTCAATGTCATCATTTCTTCCATGATAATAGATTGTGGAATTCTAACGTAAAATTGTATAATCAGTAAGTATATGTACATAAATTTTAATACCAATGAAAGATAAATGGGCATGGTATTAACAACATGTTGATTTTGGCATGGAAAATAGTGGTGCAATTTCGGCAGCCCAACAACATGACATAAAAATTCATAAAAAATGATTATGAGAGAGAAATGGGTCTCTCATAATATATACATGAAATTTAATTTACGGTTTCATATAGATAATTTTCCCAAAATATCTCATTTTTTAATAGAGGTTGTAACATAATAAAAAACATGAACAAAGAGGATAAATAGAATATCTCTTATGAAATTTTAGCATGGTAATGGTTTTACATGGGAGGGATTAATGAGAGGTAAAATGGTAATATCATCATCAAAAAAATATTTGGGTAGTATAGGGGATGTATGAATTCATACCCCACCATTTTTAATTGAAAGTATATGGGAAAAATAATATAAGGAATCTTGGACATAAATAAAGAATTAAGGGATGTGAGGACCGCTTATTTGGAAGTGTGATCACAAAGGCTTGGGAGAGGCCAGAGAGGGGATTTCAAAGAGAGTGGGCCACCCTAGAAGGATTATAGAGAGAGGATGGAAGATTTTTGTTGAGCTCCAAATGGTTTCAGTGAAGAGGGATGGGAAATTGAGTGGGTTTATATAAAAAAAGTTAGGGGAATTATTTAATATTCCACAAACATAGGTTTTAGAATCTATATAATTAAATATATAAAAACCCAAACCAACCCATATTTCTTCCCATGGTTTTGACTAAATAGTATTCGGAAAAATTATATTATACGGCCAATGGACGAACATATTAAAATATTAGGCCTACTTATGTGGATTTGATTCACATGCACAGGGAAATCATATTAATATGTTGAAATATTTTATATGTCTGGGAGGGTCCACAAAGGCAACATATCATTAATAAAAAAAATCTATAATAAATTTTTTTAAAGGTAAAACATATATTGGATGATTTTACATCTTATTATATTTTATTTCATCACTAATGGGTCATTATGATGTCATAAAACACATTATATATTTAAAAGATATATAATGTTTTTTCCAAAAATTCGACAGTCTCCAAAAGTTATGAAATGTTCAGAGTTTGATAATTTTGATGTCAGGAATACAAAAATAATATTAATTTTATGTAAATAATTTTCTAATTGTTCTAATTTAAACTTTTAAAATAAAAACTGGCAGTTATCGACAATTCATGGGTTTTTACAAAAACAACTTTAAATCCTTAATACAGATTACAATTGTATTTATAAAAATTATATGATCATTTATATTTAATAAAGAGTAATTTATTAATAATATATTATTAAAAATATTGTTTAATTCAAAAAACCATTAATTTATCAAAATTTATTTCTTACCTGAATTTGAATATTAACTAAAAATATATTTCAGAATTAAAACACATTTAATAAGTAAGAATAATAAAATGAATGTATATTATTTATCAAAAACTAATTCACATAATCATAGTGCTATGGTATTTTTACATAACCCCTCAAGAAACCTACATAATACCTAAGGGTATGTTGTGCGATGGTGACAGACTCTTGGGGCGGCCAGAATAACATCCCTTGGGTTGTAATCTCTACTAACATCAATTATCTTGTAGGTTTTTTCGTTCACGCTTAACGTGATGATGATCGGATTGGTCTTGGACAAGAAAAAATCCCAGTGACTCTACCACCTATATGAGCTCCGAAAAATGGGCTTCTTATGGAGAAAAACTACTAGATGAGGACATGGCTTCATTTTTCTATATAAAATGGATTGGTTGAAGTGCTAAATTTATACTAATCATGTGATCACGGTTCGACGACTATATTATCAAAGGAAAAAAATTCTTAACGGTATTTTAAAATACAAAAACATAAAACTAAGTATGTTTATATGTTTATTATAACCATTTTCCATAATAATAAATTTAATTAGATCAAAAATAATTTTTGTTAATAAAAGTTTGGATTGTTACAATATTCCCCCCTTAAGAAATTTCACCCTCGAAATTTCATTTTACTGGACTAAAATTGATGAGGTTAACATTTCCTCATAACTTCCTCTATTTCCCACGTTAATTCTTCAAACATGGGGTTTCTCCACAACACCTTTATGAAGGAAATTTGTTAATTCGTTAAACTTCTTCCCTTTGATCTTAGATCTTCACTAATTTCTTTTTATAAGAGATTTCATTCTCTACTGGAACAACCTCTAGATTTAGAGAATGCGATGGTTCGGGTATGTTCTTCCTCAAAAGTGATACATGGAATACATCATGTACTTGAGGTAGGATCGGTGGGAGTGTTATTAGATAGGCCACTGCACCAATGCAATCAAGGATCTCAAAAGGGCATTTGTACCTTGGACTAAGCATTCCATTCATACCAAATCACAAAACAATCTTCTATGGTAAAATGTGGAGGAATACAATCTCTCCAATTTAAAACCCAGGGTCTTTTTGGTGGTTGTAAGAATAGGTGTTTTGTCATGTATGAGAAGCATTAATGTGTTGCTAGATGTTCATACCATTCTCCACAATTTATTTGACCATTTTTGGACTTAAGAGTTTTCACACCCCAACTTCATCCCGTCAGGCCGATGTTCTGCAAATCTTACCATGAAGAGATTCATAAGGAGCAATTTAGATGCTTGAGTGGAAATTGTTTTTGTAATATAACTCAACCAAAAGAAAATATTGATCTTATATTTCTTTGAAGTCCATTGAGCATGTTCTCCACATGTCCTCAAGTGTTTGGATTGTCATCACATATTGGGAATCTGTTTGAGGATGATAAGTCGTATTGATGTTCAACTCAGTATTAAGAGTCTGTTGGAGACTCTTCATGAACCCAGAGGATAATCTTGGATCTCAATTGGATAAAATTGCTATTGGTACTCTATAAATCCTTACCTCTTTTCTGATGTATATATGTTCCACTTGATCCAATGATAAGTCCTCTAAAATTGTGGTGAAGTGTGCACGCTTTTTATGATTATATTCAACAACTCAGATAACATTGATTCTTTTGGATGGATTTGGATGTATGGTGACAATGTTCTAGGAGATGTTATCTCATTTACACGTTGGTATGGGTAATTTTTTCTTATTCCCCTCATACTTCTCCATCTCATCCTTCACTTGCTGATATTCTATGAACATTGATGTATACTTAGTGATCTCCTTCATCATGTTATAAGACCATTAATTCTGTCAGAGATCTCGATACATCATTGTGTTTCCTGGGATAATTGAGATATGTGATCTATGAGCATCACCCAGAGATTAATTCATTAACTCTGTGTTTGATGGAACACATTGTCTTGTCCAAAATATCACAATTCATTCTTCATTGACATTTAACTCCAAGGATTTCCCTTTTCTGATATTTTTCTACTTTCATCTAAATTCCCACACCTCGTTTTGAGAATCCATTAATATTTCCAAAAGATATGGTTGATCAATCATTTGTGAAAGGATTGATCGTGTTCCCATATTTATTATTTCCATGACCATCTTCATCATATTTAAGATGATTCGATTTGCTTCAATTCTCATTAATTAAAGAAATTCTAGGTCCTTTATACATAGACAATCCACCACCTTGTTCACATTCCTTGGGTTGTAATGGATTGAGCAGTCATTGTATATGATAACCACTAACCAAATTTGATGGCGCATTTTCAACTCTTCCAATGTGAATATGTGTGTGGAGGATTTTGTGGTCCATAAATATTCATAATTATCCCCAAACAGGTTATGTATCCAAATATTTAAAGTTAAGAATATTGATTCCAACTCAATATAATGTGTTGGATTTTTTTGCTCGTGATCATTCAATTACAATGCAGCGTAGAAAATGACTTTGTAATTTTTCATCAACAGAGAGCACATGCCCTTATACGGAGCATCACTAAATACCACAAAAAGTTCTCCACTTGTGGGTAGTGTGAGGATGGGCGTAGTGATAAGCATCCATTTCAACTCCTTGATGTTATCTTCGCATTCATCTCTCTAGGAAAACATGACTCCCTTCCGAGTTATCTAGATAAGAGGGTTTGACAATCGTGAGAAATTTCTCATAAATCAGAGGTAATACCCAGCTAACCCCAAGATGATACAGATATCTCTCATAGATGTGGGCCTTATCAATCCCTTAATTACAACATTCAAAGAGGTATCCAAAGATATCTCATTTCATGTGATGATATGACCATAGAATGTTACCTCCTTCAACCAGAACACACACTTGTTGTACTTTTCATAGAGCATATACTTTCACAAGGTCTCTAATACAATGCTTATGTTCTCCTCAAGCTTCTCCTTAGTTTCGTATTATATCATAATATCGTCTATAAAGACTACAAAAAAATTTTCATGGTAATCTCTAAAGACTATTCAAAAATTCAATGAAGATATCTAGAGAATGGGTGGGTCAGAATGGCATTACTATGAATTCATAGTTCATGTAAATTGTATGAAAAGCAGTCTTGGGGATATCCTACTTCACCATTACATGGTAATATCCAAACCATAGGTCCCCCATGGAGAATTTTTGTGCTCCACGTTGCGGATCAGAAAATTCTTCAATTCATGGCAGAGGATAATTGTTCATTATCTTCATTTTGTTCAGCTCATGATAATCAATGAAAAGGCACATCGACCGATCCTTCTTCTTGACAATGATGACTGGTACACCACATGGCGAAGCACTTTGGCATAAAAACCTTTATCTATATTCTCCTAAAGATTTTTCATTAGCTCCTAAATCTATTCAATGTATATTCTATATGGAGACTTGGATATTGGAAAAAGTCCCATGTATAAGATCAGATAATAATTCTACATCTCTTTCCATAGGAAGACAATGAAATTCATCAATAAACAATTCAGCGAATTCCCTCACAATAGGCTTGTCATCAAGGTTGGTTTCTTCATTATACTCTATCATATGAGAAATATATCGATGATCATAGGGAAGTAATCTCTACCCTTGAGATGATGGTGCTAAAGAAGATTTTTCATCCTTTTACTTGTATAGAATCGGCGGGGTCAATTCTCCATATAGAGACTGATTTCCAAATCACGAAATTTTAGGTTGGCTCTGTATATGGAAATCCAATCCATGCCATGAATTTCATCAAATTCCACCATATGGAGTATGAAGTGATTCTCTAAGATGTTCAATGGACAAATTGAGATAATGGAGGATTTATATTCATGTGATACAATGATTTCACCATTTTCTATTCTCAGCGAAATCTCTAGATCTATGATTTGTGGTGGTGTTTAGATTTCTCATCTAAAAATTAATGATACAAAAGACTGTGTGGAACCAAAATCAAAAAGTTTGTTTTCTATTATTTAATTAATAAATAGAGTACCTATCACTAATTTTGTTTCTCCGGGTTCACTTTAGTGGTAGTGGTGGAAAAAGCTCTCCCTTGCTACCTTAGAGGTTGTTGGTTGCCTCTGAAAACCCATGGATTTGGGAACTGGTTTGAAAATTTCCCTAGTTTTATGTAGTAAATGAAATTAATAATGATTTTAGGGTCTAATGGAGTGTTTGTTTCCTCTATCGCAGTAGTGAGTTTTTGTTTTTGTCCATTAATTTCCTGGTTCCCTTATTATCTACACCAAATGAATTTCCTCGTCCCCTTTAGAAATTTTATAGAGTGATTATTTCCACACCTTTGATAAGTGGGGTGTTGGAATATATTATCACCGTTTTATTTATCCATCAAACAACCATAATTAATTTCCAATTTCCTCTTTTTATCCCCATGATAAATATAAGATTCCCCGATATCCATTTCTAATTTTAGATAACATCAGACAATTTCCTAATAGTAATCGAAGTCACAGATTTCACGGTATTTCCGTAGTCTAGGTTTTATCCCAAAAAAGAAGATTTAATCCATGCCTTCAGGGGTAATGAAAATTATGTAGGCATATCATTCAAGCCTTATGATATTTTCCATGTATGATTTGATTGATTCACCATCTTTTTTTCTTTATTCCAAAAAAGTCTCTTTCTATCTTAAGTTAGTGGGTGCGCTGAACATATTTTTTGAAAAACAATTTCCATAAATCATTCTATTACAATGCCTTGATATCTTCATCAGGCATTGTATTTTTTAAAAATTACAACCATTAATTAACTTCACCCTCCATACGATAATAATCCACAAGAATCTTCTCTTTTTTGGAAAATTGAAGGATGGATAATATCTTCTCAATGATGTTTATCGATTGTTCTCTGACAGATGGATCATATGATCCATTGAGAGTTGTAGTCCTTGGTCTCTTAAATCTCTCGATTTCACATTTATCATTCTTATGGGTGGTTAGAAATTCATTTTATCCCATGTTTCTATTAAAAAACAATGTTAACAGATATAGTATCATGAGTACGTTTCTGATTTCCACTCTAATCAGATTGGGCACTCATTAGAACCTTCATCACATTTATCTTCACATTAGTTTTTATCTTGATTACTCTTATTACTAGCCATTGCCTAAAATAAAAGGAAATTTATGGGTAGCAAATAAAAGGGAATACAATGAAAAAAATTTATAACTTTTAAATAACATTCATTTCTATATCTTCCGAATTTACAGGCCTCAATCTATGTTATCCATGATCTACTTCCCAAAATATATTATTGGGGGAACTGTTTTATTCCCATAATAATTTTTCATACTATCATTATGAATTTATGAAATCATATCCCTTGAGAGTGTAGAACCAAGAGTGTTGTAAGGCTCGTTTCATGAACAATTTCCTATTCGATTCTAGTTCTAAGTGGTATTTTCGGGGTTTAACCCTAGATACAACTGTACCGGAGAAACCACTACTTTTTTGTATCCATAAAGGGATGTATTTTCATTATAAAACACTTACTCAACATACTAACCATCATTTGGGGATGTTTTTATTATACATAGCCTTAACCCAAAGGAAATCACTATGGTTTTCCAATCCTAATACCAAAAATATCTAAACCAATACTTTGATTCAAAATATTACTACCATGATCTTTTTTATAGACATAAAAAAGGTTAATTACATAAATATTCACTTAATTAAACTATAAAGACATAGTGGTCTACTGTATTTGGAAATTAAGAACATTACCTAAAATATTAATACAAAAAACTAAATATCTTTATTGAAAATATCGTTTACATTACCACAACATACCTTCGTACTTATCATTTTATGTGACAACCTGAGGACATAAATAAGAAAGGGTGAGATATAAAGCCCAGTAAGGGAGTAAACAAGACATAACATTAAGAATACAATACATTTTTGGAAATAGGAATTTCAATGTAGCTTAATATAAACATGAACATAAAGGCATGATATATCATGATAATCACATCATTGTGATGTGGGGAAAACATTTAACATGATATTTTCTTGATCCAAGGATCTTTTCACATTGAGAAAGAGTTAACCTTCATTGCACATGAATTATAATTTTTAAAAACTCATTTCACATGGTGTATCATGATTGTATTCTTTATCCTGTGCATTGGAGTTCTATAGGGGATCACCCTTTATAAATATTTAATTTCATTCATATGTTTTCCACATCGATCAGATAACATTTACTCATTGAACATTGTCATTTATTACACAAAAAACGTAATGATGAATACATAAGTGAAATTATATAATATATAAGTATATGTTAAAAAATTTGAATACCCATAATAGTAAAATGGGCATGGTATTCAACACACGATGATTTTGGCAGGGAAAATTGCATTGCAATTTCGACAGCCTAACGATGTGACATAAATATTCAAAAAATGGTTGATGAGAGATAAATGGGTATCTAAATATATTTACATGAAATGGAAACTAAGGTGGTAATATATATAGCATCACATATAATTTGGAAATAGATGGTGTAACATAATAAAGAATCTAGAGGATAGATGACAATTCGAATACCACATGCCAAATTTTTGTCACTGTAACAGGTATACATGGGAGGGATTAATGAGAGTCAAATTGGTAAATAATCATTAAAACATTAATATTAATGTATATGGGAGGTTTATAATCAAATCCCAACATTTTTAATTGAAAATTAATGGGAATTACAATATAAGGAAACTTGGACTTAAATAAGGAATGAAGGAAAGTGAGGATCCCTTACATGGAAGTGGGATACCAAAGGATTTGGAGAGGATTGATACATGCTTCTTGGGAGGTTGGGGTGAATTTGTAAGATTCTAGAGAGGTTAAGGAAGATTTTGGTTGAGAACCAAATGGTTTGAGTGAAGAGGGATGGGATATTGAGTGGGTTTATATAGGAAAAGATAGGGTAATTCATTAATATTTCACAAACGTGGGAATTGGAATCTATATAATTAAATATTTAATACCAAAAAACAACCCATGCATTTTGAACATGGTTTTTTCCAAAGGGGAGTAGAAAAAATTATTATATAAGTATAATGGTCTAAATTATTAAAATATTAGGCTTCCTTATGTGTAGGTTATTCACACTCTCAATGAAATCATTTCAAAATGTAAAATTCTTTTATAAGTATTGGAGGGTCCACTAAGGCATCATAAATTAATCAAACAAATCCTAAATCAAATTATTTTAAATTTAAAATATATATTGCCTGATTAAACTTTCATTTTTTTTATTATATCAATATGGGTCCATTATTATGTCATAAAACACTTTATATATTTTAATGGTATTTAATTTTTACCAAAAAATTCAACTGTCCCAGAAAATTTTTAAAAATTCCATGTTTGATAATTTTGACATTTTGAATCCAAAAATAATATAAATTCTATATATATAATTTTATAAATATGTGAATATTTATTTTTAAATAAAACAGGATATTGAACTAAAGTTCATGGGTTTTTGAAAAAAACAGTTTTGAAACCTTAATAAAAATTACAATTATATTCAAAAAATATACAATAATTTATATTTAACAAAAAAATAATTTAGTAATATTATTTTTTAAAAAATATAATTTAATTCAAAAAATCATAAATTTATGAAAATATATTTGTCAATTGAATTTTAATATAAACTAAAAATACTGTTTGTACATTGAAATCCATTAACATACTAACAACAACAAAACGAATCTATATTCTTTATAAAAAAGTAATGCATATAATCATAGTGCTAGGGTCTTGTTACACAATCCTTAATAACACACACAGAACACCTAAGGGTAAGGTATTCAATGGTGAAAGGCACTTAGGGAGGCCTGGATAATATCGCATGGGTGGTAATCTATATCAACTTCCACTTCTCCCATATGCAGTTTTGTTTAGGATTAACGTGTTGGAGATCTTCTTTGGCATGGTCATGAGTGAAGACGAGCGAAGCTACCTACATTCAGATCTTGGTCTAATAGTATTCGTATGGAGAAATTCTAATAGATGAGGCCATCAATTCTTTATCCTGAGTAAATTGGATTTCTTACAGAACTATATTTAAATTAATAATGTGATAATTTTTCTACCACAATATTATAAATGGAAACAATTCATTACGATATTTTAAAATCCAAAAAAACATAAAACCAAGGATGTGAAATTGTTTTATATAATCATTTTACATAATAAGACATTTAATTAAATCAATATGTATTTTCAATAATAAATATTTTGGTCATTAAAATCACCAATTTCAGATTGAATCAATGAGATACTATATAAAAAGATTTATGTGGATTCATCCAACTCAAACAATCAAACTAGAAAAAGTCAGTTTAATGATTGAAATTATATTCCAACCCTAGGAACCTTTTTTGAATTATTTTATCATCCAAGAAACCATGAAAATGGATTTATAATTATGTTTGTAGATAATTTTCTTTATAATAAATCATTAAAGACTCATGTGATGGTCTAAAATAGAATGAAAAAACCCTTAGTTATTGAAAAATCTATAAAAGATAAATGTATAGAAAGAACCTTGATATTGGATAAAAGTTATTCTTCATACATGAAAAAATAATTGTAATCATTAGTGAATATAAAATATTA
Organism: Viscum album; assembly: GCA_963277665.1. Taxonomy (NCBI): domain Eukaryota; kingdom Viridiplantae; phylum Streptophyta; class Magnoliopsida; order Santalales; family Viscaceae; genus Viscum; species Viscum album. Next base: position 181,135,348 of record OY728121.1, read on the forward strand.
TATCAATCATATATTTAATTTGAAAAATAACGAGTCACTTTGAATAAATGTTGTTGGATCAGATATCCTTAGGAATGAAATGTTAAAATCCAAAAATACCTTAATTCAAGATATGGGGAATCAAAATTTGTTAATTTTTTCAAAAATTTGTTATGAAGATATAAATTTTTTTTTATAAAATATATTTTTATTTTTTATAGGATAGAATATTGGATTGCTTTTTAGAGAGGATAAGGAACTAACAGAATGTTGTTTCCTGGTGGTGTTAGGTAGAGTGCGTACTATCATGGATTGATGAATGAAAATTATCATCAGAGTAAATGATTTGGTAACATTTTTTTAATGATATATGATCATACCAACTAATAATTAATGTATTCATGAAATTTATGACATTATTTGAATAAAATATTGGTGATGATCATTTTTCAAGAAATGGATGAATATGATCTCCGTTCAAAATAAAGATGGAATAAATTAAACACACCCATTGAAGAAGTTAAATTTTGAAATTTATAGTTTAATTGGAATGTAATTAAAATATTCCAGTATTTTTTATTGACTTATTTAAATTAATTTCTTGAGTAATGTTTTTGAGACACAAAATAGAGGCCCACACGTTACTTATGTATTCCTGATGATGTTTAGAAAAAAACATTTATATTCAATTAGTAAGAATCATGATGATGTTGGTAGTGAATATAAAAATATGATTCTATATGATTATAATGAAAAAATATGGAAATCATTAATAATATTTTGAAGCATAGACAACATAACCAAAAAATGTTGTTAAATGAAGAAATTGAATTTTAGATGAAATTCTATTAACAGTTTTGAGGAAACATTATACTTATTGATAAAAGATTGTGGAAGGATATCATATCTGTCCATTATTTTCATAATTTATGTATCTATTTTCTGAACATTAATCATAATTATTAGGATAAGTATTAAAAATAAATTCAATGATTGAAACAAAAATGAATTTGTAACAATACTAATATTATAAAAGTCAATAGAGATAGTCATAGGAAGATTGAATTGAGAGGTTTTGATGGAATATATCTTTTATAACATCAAATATTAGGTTATATATGTATAATAATAAATAAAAATTAAATATTGATTAATTGGTAGATTTTAATATTCATAAAAATTAAGATAATATTATATTATATATTTTTATAGATATATAAGAAAGGGAAGATTTGGGGTTCGTATTTTAACATCATGAAAATGTTATTAATGATATCAACAATTTTTAAATGATAATAGTTTAATATTCTATATCATATATCTCAAGTAATGTGTAATAATTTTATTTGACTTATCCAAGGATGAAGAAGTAACATGAATCCCATAACAATATTAGGGATAAACAAAAAAAGGTCAAATCAGAAGAATTAACAAGGTTGGTATTAGATATTTTCATATATTCATAGGTTGATATATAACATCATATATTTTATTGTATTTTCATATTCATTTATAAGAGAGTTTTTTTGTGTTTTGATAAGATTCATCTATTTTTTGGTAAAAGCATGTACTGGTAAATACATGCAAGTTATTGTTACAATGTAAGAATGCATGTTACTATGTACATTTCATGGTGTAGAACATAAAACCATTATTTGGACAGAATATATATTTGGAGAAATCAAGTAATTTTTTGAGATTTCAACCTGAGGAAACATGTTTTTTAGTGGATATTATTTGTAGAGATTTTATAATGTAAATCCCTAGTTTATGACATAAAACCATTAGCCTAGTATGTTTTATATACTGAGTGCTTGTAACTCATCCCAACACCATATAAAACTATAAATCTAATACCCTAGGCTCTTATATGTGTTATTTCAATAGTATTCTATCATTCTATTTTCATTCATTAAAATTTTTATTTCTATGATATTTACATCATTTCTCCATGTTATTTGTCCATTCTTTCTCATTTTTTACGTTTTTTAGCAAAACAATGGTGTGTTATGTTTCTTTTATCCACTATGTAGTCATGTTTTGTTTGATTCATGTAGATATTTTGTGATATCTCTTTCATGGGGATGATCATTAATTACTTTCGATATGACATGTTCTTATTCATTTTGGTATTCCGTGATCAATACATAACATGATATGTTTTGTTTATGGAATATGACACAAATATCTGGAATCAATTATTTGTAATTTTTAATTTTCTACAAATTCATTTCTATGATGGTGGATCCTATTTCGGGAGTTAATGTCGAATGTTTTATTGAGGTGGTTTTATTTATATCCATTTGAATGAACTATGACAGCTTAGGTTTTATAAAATGATTTATTAATAAATTGGCAACATATTTTTTTATTTGAAAAATGAATTTTTATATGGATAGTTCTTTCCATGGTTTTGAATAAATGATAATTTTTTTCAATGAATTTTGAAATTAATTTTTTATGAATGTTTCATAAAATAAAAATATTTTGTAAATTGACTATGAAAATAACTTTTAAACTGTTTGGGGATTTACAGCACCTAAGAAGCATTGAGTAATTAGTCATAAGCTATAGTATAGGGACGTCACAAATCTAATTTTATTTTGTGGTTTACTCATGTGGTGCTGAATATGGTTTTAATTGTTCGGGAGGTTTTTAATGGGGTTTTCCTCCACACATTTGTTTAGTGATGTTGGTAATATAGTGTAGACAATTTATTATTTGTTTTATAAGTAATCTACTAGGATGAAATTATGTGATCCATTGAGTGGCCCACATATTCATTGTATTTTTATAACTTTTGAGTTTATATAAATTATTTGTATTAGATAATATTTTCTATAAATTATTCATTGAAATTGATTACTATATTTTTATTTGGAACATTGTAAAATGGGAAATATTTTCCAAGATTTTGATATAACACTATCCTATTGATTATTATTCAAATGATTTTTTAAACATAAATACTATGAATATTTGTACATAAAATGATATGAGACACGTCGGTGGGACCCCACTAAGGTTATTAGCTCACACCATACACACCCCTTCAGTTGTCTATATACCTGGTTATTTTTGTGATGCCTGGAAAGGATCGAAGCCACAATGAGGCAATTATTTTTTTCAGGTAGGTTTTGGAATTTCATGCTGATATGGTGGGGTTTTTTTCATGTTTTAACATGGCATCATTATAGTTGTTTCATTTTCAACTATTGTTGGACTTCTACCTTTAATTTTCTCTACCAATTTTTAGTTGTATTGTATATGCTGTTCTCATTCATTTATCAGATATATTTATGTTTGGATTATTATATTATTTATTTATGCTCTGTATATATATATACATATATATTCCACATCAATAATGTTCATGTTGGGAGAAATAATTACCTCATGTTTTTATTTATGATCATGTTCTTGTATTCAACCCATGATTGTCATCCATGACATTCGAGTATTGTCGCATTTTGGTTTATAGACAAAATAGATGGGCTATATAAAATAGGATGGGATAAAAAATTTTCACATTATGGTTATGCTCAATATAGGAAAATTTTAGATAGGAGATATGATTTTCCAAACATGGGAGTTATATTTCGGTTATTTACTTGCCAAATATTACCATTATTTGAATAATGTTTGCATTGAATATTTTTATGTGTGTATGCTATGTTGAGTTATTTATCTTAACCCTAGTTTTATCTCCTGGATTTATAGTATTAATAAAGACTATTTGTAATGACCGAGGTATTTATAGAATAATATATTTTCATATAAATTAATATTTATAAATAAGATATTAATTTTATGTTAAATAGAACACTTTTTCATATAATGTACTCAACATGAAACAATGATTTTTTCTAAAATCTTATGTTTCAGATAACGTTGAGTTATACAAAAAATAAATGCAATAATATTATTATTATTTTCAATGGTATTTAATCACAAGTGATTTTATTGGAGGGAATGAACCGAACTAACTAAATTTTTATTATGCATGTTTTTAAATTTTTTATATTTATTCAACAAATTTCAGTGGTTTAAAATTACAATGAATCTGATTTTAAGCATGCAATACTCTAATTTTTATAAAAGGTTGTTTAACAACAATTTTAAGGAGATCCATTTTTAAAACTAGTTTCGTTCACTTTTATATGATATATTTAATAAAATAAAAATAATTATTTAGAATAAAGGCATAAAAATATACATTGGATGAAATTTTGGTATTTTTATGATAAAGGTCAATTTTTTTAATGAATAGTGAAAATAACACATTTGAATTCAAAACTACCTTTTCGTCTAATTAATTTATAGAGTAAAATTTTAATTTAAATTTGGTTTGATGAGTAATTGGGTAATGTTTTTAAAATTTAATCAAATTTTATCCATTGGAAGTAATTTCACTATTAAATTGGACATAAACACCTGTGAATCATTTGAAAGTAATTACTTTTTAAAAACCCACATTTTTTGTATTGAAAATAAAAATTAATATTTAATTAATTTATGAAAAATATGTGTTTTTAATTTGGGAAAATGGATTCCTTATTTGGAATCCAAAGGACCAATTTTTGTAAATATGTACCTTTTATTTTAAAAAAAATACCAAAATTAACTTCAATAATTATTTTATTTACCATGGTTAAAGTGTAAATTCCTTAAATACAGTTACAAATTATATAATAATAATATAAATTTACCCTAAACCATGTACTAATATTATTGGGTGAGATATTTATGACCATGGGCATCCTTGGGGAGATTTTGGGACCACTTGGAGCCACTTGTGTGTGAAAATGACATTCAACAACTTTCAATTTAATGTTATGGGTAATTTTACATAAACATGTATCTTTTTCTAAAAAAATTTTATATGTCATTATATAATTGATATACTATACTATTATTATTAATTTTAAAGATAAAAATATTTACTACATCATGATATTTTATTTATAATTTATAGATAGTAAATAAATAATTTAATTTATGATATAATGATGATAGAGTGGTTGACTTATTAATGAATGATTTAAATAAATGAGATTAAAAATAATATAATAAATTCATTTTAAAACTTTTTATTCCATCCAAGAGTTTTATGGATGATAATTACTTGTTATCATCTAAATAAGGATTTTTTTCGATAGAATCACGTTTTAGGGGTTTAAAAACTTTATGATAGGAATGTCATAAAAATTGAAAAAATAGGTTTTTAAAACAAATAATATTTTATTAAATGATACAACAGTCCTAAAAATATAATATCATTCTAAATGAGTTATATAGTGTTTAAAATGTCTTTAATGAACCACTTGTGGTTCTCTTATTATTTTATAGTAACTATTGTAACCACATAGTATGAATATACAAGAACAAATAGTAAGAGTTAAATTAGTAGACTACGGGTGAAAGATAAAAGATAAGGTTAAATTTCTGACATAGACTTATTTAAAACAAATTTATTTGAGAGTTTTTTAACCCAAAAGAATCTTAAATTTGAAATAAATTTCTTTGGGACCATTTGAAATCGAAAATCATTTTATAATAAAATATATTTATAATGCCTTCCTAATGTGCCACATCCCCTTTTATAAAAGGGTATCACCTCTTACCATTTAATCACACCACCCAAGACCCTTGTTTCGTCCATATATTGAAAATATAATCACAAAAAATCCCTCTATTCTTTTTAGAATCATTATCTTGGGAATAATGAAATTAATAAAAAACCATTTTTGCTCAAATCAAAAGGTGTTACCCAATTTACAGTTAAGGTCTTCTCTCAAGTTGTTTTCTGTTATTTTCATTCCCAACTCCCTATGATATGATTATTATTTGATTATATATAATAAATTATAATCAATATAAAAAGATTTTTTTATGATATGGATTTTAACTACACTTACAACTCACCTCCATCTAATGGATACAAACATAGAGTTTTTTTATACGGCGGACTACCACCTCACGTAACGATGATTGTTCGATTTTATCCTACCACATCTCATGGTGGAAATTATGATAGAAATATATTTATATTTTATATAAAGTATATTTATATTGTCTTTATTATTCTTTATTTTTCATTTATATCACATCTTTATTCCTTTCATAATGTGTACATACGATAATTTAATTTGAGGAAGTGCGAACTACCGTCCTATAAAAGTGATATGAATTGTTCCTGACATACATGGAACTTATAAATGATGGAATTAATGATTGTATGGAACATATATAAAATATATATTGTACTATAATTATAATATACCTATGTATGATTTAGTTTTTATTCCATTAAATATGAAAAGGATATGAGTGTAGCGTACATGCGTATGTATGACTTACCATCTCCATGAATGGTGAATTTCATTTCATTTATACAAATATTATGGACTATATATATACATATATACTGGATATATATGATATTTACTTCAGGGATATGATTTTAGAGAAAATTTACTTTTAACCACATTGACAATTTGTTATTTTATCAAGTTCATTTTCAAATCAGGTACCGAATATCGTCAAAACAAAAAATATCAACATAAATAATTATGTAATTTTTATAACATGTAAATAAGTGATATAAAAGGAATAGTAATCAGGAATAAGGTTATTATGAATGTTCAAATAACATTATTTTATTATTTAGGAAGAATAATGAACAAATGTGACAATTCAGACTCAAGGTAAGGGAACTCTTAACGAAATTTCCATTCATTAGGTTGATCATCTATTTCATGATTATTACGTTCTTTTATTATATGAGAAATTAATTTTGATATATTATCATGCATTTATACACGATTTATTTTTATTTATTTTAAAAAAATTATCAAACTATTTGATTAAAAAATTATCTTTGTAAGGGAACCTTTCACTATACTCTTTTAGTCAATGACTTCTTTTATGATAAATATTTTAATTTCAATTTTTTTATATTGGGATATGTTATTATATATCCATATTACTGTAAATTTTATGTCCATGTGATGAGAGAGCATTTTCTCCCTCATAAACTCATTTTTGGAATTTTTATGTGATGTCGTTAGGATGCCAAATTTTCGTAAGAGAATTTCTAAACTCAATTTCCACTCTTTGGGTTTTACACATACTTAGTTGATATATTATGAAAATATTATGTGTTGTATAACAATTTATTTATTTATGTTTTAATTTCTACTTACCATTGTGTGAATATACTTTTTTAGCATATAATCACCAATTTATAAATTTTTATGTCTTCTATACAAACATTGTAAGGGAAATCATAGCTCAATATCTATTCATTGAGTTAAATATTCATGTCATTGGTCTTGTATTTCAAAGAATATATGTGAATTACCTATGGTTTTTTACACCTAATATCCACCTATATTGGGTGTATATATATTTTTCATAGATAATTATTTTGATTTATCATTAATCTAAGGATACGATCATTGTAAGGGAGTTTGTAACAATTTTCATTCCATTGAGAATTATTTGTTGTTATACACAAATTCACTTTATATGGGGTATATATTGTCCTTTGACATATTATATCATGAATCTATTTATTCTTATGATAATATAAGCATTATTTAATGTTATTAATTAAATAATTTTATTAATTTATTTTCTCATGTCGAATGAGACTCTTTAACAAAAATATTCTTTTAAATGTTTTAGAGATATAGTAGTCAAAAACAATTTATTTCATGTCCTTGTTTTAAAAATGGGTTTTACGAATTTATTTATTTGAACAAGAATATTTTAAAATTTTATATTTTTCGAAGTTGTATGGAAACATTGATTCAAAAGAATTTTTATTAAATGTTTTCAATTGGTTTTGAAATGGATTGAGTATTTAAATATCCTGAAATGATTTCCTTTGATTGAAAATGAATTCTTTGTTTTGAAATTTTGATATTTTCAATATTTTATGTATAATTATTATATAATGGTATTTGGACAATTTACCGGTGGTAATGTGATAAACCAATTATGGGTGGTTACATGATAAACCAGATGATGGGTGGTTCTGTGATAAACCAAGGACGGGTTGTTATGTTACAACCTTCAATACATTTTGTATGAAAGTCAGCCGTATGGATATTCCATTTAGTGATATGTTTGGAAGTCGACCATATTGTTATTCTATTGATGTATGTTTATGTCCTAAATTACATTTATATGTTATATCTTTCATTCTTGGGGCCTTATGTAATCGTTTTGATGAAAAAAGTGTATGCAACATGATTACATTTAGTGAAGTTTTTTTACTACTTCCTAATGGTGAAATGTATTATACTGGGATAAGTTTTTCATAGTTTATTTTTTTCACCAGATTAATTTTTTTCACTCTTTATTTATCCCATAATGAGATTCGTTGTGCTCAAGCCATGTTTTTAAATGTTTTTTCACAAGACATAATGAATAATATAGTCAATGATGGAATCACTGAAATGTTATGGTCTTAAAACATGAAACATGGTCATGTTTTTTAAGGAGTTTTTCTTTTCTGAAAAAAAATATTTTGTGAGTAAATGTTTATACTTTTAATATTCATGATTTTATTTTTATTTTATTACCTAATTGTAAAAATATCAATACTTGAAAAGATCCTTGATGTGAATTAAAGTAAATTAATTGATTTATATCAAGGTAAATTAATGTTTAAGGATGGGTAATTATAGTTATTATCGATGATTTGTTTAGATACCTTTAGAGGTTAGGGTGTTATTTTTGTATAATTGACATAACCACAATGGTTATCATATTTTAAGAGTCATAGTTTTTTATAGATAAATTTAATGTGTTTTATGTTATATTATTTAGTATATCCCAGTTTTTAACATCCTTATTAGATAGTATATGATGCTTTTAATGATATAATCACAAGAAGATTATTGGTTTTAGTAAATTGATGGATCTGGCATGCCCCAAAGTTACAATGTATTTGAAGGAAACTGTGGTGGTGTTTTCAATTAAGAAACCGAATGAAATTGGAGTTGTAATGAGAAATCTTATCGTTATACTTAAAAAACTGTCTAGAGTAATGATTGACCACTTAAACATTGATGATTTTTTTAAGGAATCATATATATGAGACAAAAATCCCAATGGAAGTTAAGGTAATATTGATAATGTTATGTATATTAAAAAATCAATGTGTCATGGAAGTGGGATGAAACACTAAGTAAAATTATACAAAGGGACTTGGAGATGTTATAGTTGTGGTAATTAATGTCATAATGCAATAACCTATAATGTATAGAGGAAGCATTGAGTCAACTCCATGAATGTGAATGTAGACCTTTTGAGGAATCAATTGTGTGTAATAAATGTCTTGTTCATGGTCATTACGAAAATTAATGCCTTATGTAAATGGTTCGAGATTGGTATATGAAGGACTATAAAAATATATTATTACCAATACCAAATGAAATTCCAATTTACAATGAAGAAACTAAAAATAACCTATGAAATGTATTGATTTTTTCCATGATCATGTTTCGAAATTATTAAAATGATAGGACATAATGATTGCTTTTCTGGTAGAAATTATGTATTACGAAATAAGTAGGAAAAAAATTGTATGGGAACGTGTAGAGTGGCAGATGATAAAGATGTCTACATTTTAGAAATTCGAGAGTTATGTTTAATATCTAGGTATTGAAATGTTTAAAAGTACTTATACACTTTTTTTGATGGGATTACATTGGAAGCCTATAATATTATATGTGTAACCGAGACATTTTTTTTGTAAAAATTCTATTTAAGGAAGAATTATCTTTCATTTTGTGGATATAGTTATAAACGAACATTAGGGATTACGTGATCCATGAATTTTAGGAAATAATGAGTTATTACTTTTGGAGATGAAAATGTGATTTCGTAGATAACATTTTAGGATAAAATATGTTATGGTTATTTTTGGGGAATTTACCTCAATTTTGAAAATTATATAAAATTATATAGTTAATAAAAATGGACAACTCGCAGGACGTGTGACAAACCATTTTATCAGACAAATGTGTGGGAATCGAACCCACAACCAATGTACGACTATGATTTATCGCCTACAACTGGACTACATGAAGTCCCAGGTATTTTTGACATATTCTTTTTAGTTAATGATTATATGTATTAGTAATATGTTGATTTTTGGAACTTAAGTTTTATCAAATGGATATCCCTATTATAAAAAAATGATTTTTGTGATTTAGTGATATATGCTATTTTTGATGACTTTCTCTCTTTTGGGAAAATTAAATGCCTACAAAAAACAGAATACTACAGGATTTCATTTGAAGAGTAATAGTTTAATTTTATATTGGAATAATATATTTTATTTATTGAGGTAAAATAGAAATTTTGGTCATTTATGGAATTGATTAACTTATCATAGAGAATATCTGATTATGTTAATTACATTACAATATGGGACATTAAGGTTAATCGATGATATTTAGAGATAAATGTTAATATATATCTTGGATGACTATGTGATCAAATTATTATGCGTTATGTGTTTCAATATTTTTTTGGATTATTTTTAATAATTTAAAAGAATACTATGAATAGAATGGTAATTGTTGAACTTCGGGTATTGTATGTTGAATTTTGGTGATTAAGAGTAGCATTTTTTTTATTAATAATATATTAATTTTATTTTAAAGAGAATAATTTGTTATTTAATATACTCAACATGAAACAACGTGTTTATTTGAAATCTTATGTTCCACACAACATTGAGTTATAATGTAAATTAACACAATAATATTAATATTATTTTAAATGGTCAATAACGCCTATACGTTATATTGGTAAGAATGATCAGTACTAACTACATTATTATTACACATGTTTGTCAATTGTTTATATATTTATCCAATAAATTTTATATGCTTAATATATGAATTAATCTGATTTTATGCATTAAATACTCTAATATTTTTAAATGGTAATTTTACTGACTTTTGATGGTGAACACTTTTTTAAACTTATTTTGGTCCCTTTTATATGTTATATTTTAAAAATTCAAATTACTATTTAGAAAAGGGAAATAAGATTTGAAATTGGATTAAATTTTGTATTTTTCTGATAATGTTCATTTTTTTAATGATTTGTGGAAATACTACTTTTTAATTCAAAACATCATTTTTGTATAATTTATTTTTACACTTAGATTTTCCTTTTAATAATTCATGATGTTTAATAGAATTTTTTTATCATTATATCTAATTTTGGTTATTTTATGTATTTTAACTTTTAAATTGGACATAATCACATGTAAATCATTAGATTGTTATTACTTCATAAAAACCCACCTTTTGGTTTTGACAACTAGAATTAACATTAAATGAATATCTGAAAATTCATTATTTTGAATTGGAAAAATGGATTCCATAGATGGAATCATATGTTACATATTTGGTAAATATGTACGTATTATTATTCAACATTATGAATAATAACTTTAGTAAATTTTTTATTTACCATGGTTAAAGGGTAAGTGTATAAATAAAATTAAAATTATATAAATTTACCCTAAAATGTTTTATAATAATATTTGTTTATATATTTATGAACATGGTCATCTTTGTGTCTATTTTGGGCCACCATAGGGCCTCTTCTGTGTGAAAATTACATTTAAAAACTTTAAATTTAAAGTAAATGGAAATATAACATAAACAAGTATCTTTTAAAAAAAGAATCTTATTTGGTATTATATAAATGATCACTTAGAATATAAATAATCATTAGAAATATATAAATATTTCCTACATAATTATATAATTTTTTTAATTATAAAAATAAAATAAAAAAATTATTTATGACACAATGATGATGCAACGATTATGTTATTAGTGAATTATTTAAATTAATTAGATTATAAATAATAAAATAATTTTTTTGGAAAATTTTTATGAAATTAACTAATTTTATTGATTCTTATGACTTTTTATCATTGAATTAATTATTATTTTTTTTAAAAATCAAGATGATATGGATTTATAAAAAGAAATGATATTAATAGTATAAAAATTGACATAAATTTGTTTTTAAAACCAATACAATTTTATTAAATAATATATTAGTCCATAAAATTGAGGATTCAGAAAAATGAGATAGATAATGTTTAACAAGTCATTAATGAACATCTTTTGGTTCTATATTCATTTTATATTAAATATAGTAACCATGTAGTATGAATATAAAAAGAAGAAATGGTAAGAGTTAAATTAGTAAACTAGGGGTTATTGAAAAAATATAAGTTTAAATTTGTAACCTATAATTGTATAAAACCAATTGTTTGATTGGTTTTAGAAGAAAAAACTTCTTATATTTGATATAAAGGAAATTGGAAACATTCAAAAATGAAAATAATTTTATAATAAAATAATATTTCAATGCATTTTTAAGGTACCCTTCCCCTCTCTTATAAAAGGGCATCCCCACTAACCATTAAAACACTCCTCTCAAGGCCCTAGGCTCGTCCAAAATATGATAAAATATTCTCCCAGCATCTTTAACTCACTCCTATAATACCCACCAGGGACATAATAAAATTATGTAATTTATTTTTGAACAAATCTAAAGAAGTTAACTGACTTAGAGGTAACGTATTCTCTCGAGTAATTTTTAATTTATTTTCCTCCTCCACTCCCTATACTCATATTATTATTTTGTTAAATAACAAAAATAGTATCATAAATATACTAGTTTTTTTTTGTGATATGTATTATATCTACACTTACAACACGCCTCCATCTAATGGATATGAACATAAAGTTTCAGGGTATGGAGAACTAAAGCCTCACGAAAAGATGATTGTTCGATTTTCTCCTACCTCCTCTCATGGTGGCCATTATGATGGAACTGTATTTAAATATGTTATATATTATGTTTTTATTTTCTATATTCTTTTATATTATTCATTTACATCATATCTTAACTATTTCCATATTTTGTAAATATGATAATTTCATTTGAGAAAGAGTGGACAACCACCCACTCAAAGTGGTAAGAACAATTCATTCCATACATGGAATGTATAAAGGATGGAATTAGTGAAATTAATGAACATATATAACATAGATATTGTAATGAATTTATAATACACCTTTGTATAATTTTGTTTTGGTTCCTTTAAATATTAAAAAAATGAAAGTAGTGTCCACGCGTATGTACGACTTTTTTGTATCCATGAACGATACATTTCATTTATTATATCCAAATGTTATGGAATATTATAAATAAATATATATATATAAGACAAATATATTTATATAGTTTGTATATATGATACTTAAATCAAGAATATTATTCATGATATAATGAATTATTGACCATATGGACAATTTGTAATTAAAACATGTTCATTTTCGACTCAAGAACTGAATATCAACAAAACAACCAATAATAACATAAATAATAATTTAATTTTTATAATGTGGTTAAAAGTGATATAAAAAAAATAAAAAACTTGATAAAGGTTCTGAATAAATAAGAATTAACTTATAATTATTATTTAGGATGAACAAGGAATATATGTGACGATTCAAACACATGGTAAGGGAACTTCTTAACCCAATATCCATTCATTGGGTCAATCATATACTTCTTGATTATATAGTTCTATGATTATGTGAGAAATTATTTTTTATATAAAATTTAGTATTTATAATTAATTTTAGTTTATTTATAATGAATATAAAGAATCCATCAATTTTATTAAAAAAATGATCTCTGTAATGGAACCATTCTCCCTCCTCTTTTAGTCAAATACTTATTTTATGTTCTATATTTTAATTTCAATTTTTATATGGTCGAATATGTTATTATATATCCTTATTTTTGTAAATTTCATGTACATGTGATGAGAGACCATTTTCTCTGTCATCAACTCATTTTTCAAGATATTTATGTGACACTGTTTTTCTCTCATATATTCATACGAGAATTTCCAAACTCAATTTCCACACTTTGGGTTTTACACATACTTCAATGCTAATATTATTAAAAGATTATTTGTGAAATCTTTTTTTATTTAATTATGTTGTAATTTCCACATCCCTTTGTTTGGATATATATATTTAACATATAATCACACCATTGATAAATTCTTATGTCATTTATACAAACATTGTATAGGGAATCTAATCTCAATCTCTATTCATTGAGATATATATCATTTCCACTGGTTTTGGTTTTAAAAGAATATTGTTGAATGACATATGATTGTTTCAAAATAAATATTAACTTATATAGGGTGTATTTATATTTATCACACATAATTATGTTGATTTATCCTTAATAAAATGATACTATATTTGTAATGGATTTTGTATCAATTTTCATTCCATTGAGACTTATTTCTTGTTATACACCAATTCACTTTATACTTTGTATATTCAAACCTTTGATATATTATATTACGGATCTCATTATTTTCAATATATTATAGTATTTTTTAATGTTTTTATGTAATTATTTTTATTTAGGTATATTCTCAACTGGTTAAGGGAATATTTAACTGAAACATCATTTTAAATGTTTTATATATGTATTCTTATAAAACCATCTAATTTATTCCCAATTATTAAAAATATATTTTATGAATTTATTTATATGGACATTAACATTTTAAAAAGATAATAGTTTTAATGTGGTATGGGACACATTGATTCAAAATTCGTTTTGTGAAATGTTTTAAATGTATGTTTCTGAAATGGATTGATTATTTCAATATCTTGAAATGATTTTGTGTGAATTAAAATGAAATGTTAATAGTGAAATTTTGAAATTTGATTTTTTTATGTGTTTTGATAAAATAATGGAACTTAGAAACTTGATCGGTTGTTACATGATAATCCAATGACAGGTTGTTACTTGATATACCAAATTATGATTGGTTACATGATAAAACATGGATTGGTTGTTCCGTTATAACCTTTACTGAATTGGGAATTGAAGTTGGTCATATGGCTATTACAATTAGTGAAATGTGTGGATGTCGACCATATGGTTATTTCATTTAATTATTTTTATGTCCCGATAAAAATTATATGTTATATGTTGGTTTATATTTGGTGTATGGTAATTGTTTGGTTAAACAATTGTACAAAATGATATTATAATCAGTTATGTGTTTTTACTACTTTTTATAGGTGAAATATATTACTTTATGGT
The DNA here is from genome assembly GCA_963277665.1 of Viscum album. Classification (NCBI taxonomy): domain Eukaryota; kingdom Viridiplantae; phylum Streptophyta; class Magnoliopsida; order Santalales; family Viscaceae; genus Viscum; species Viscum album. The sequence continues at coordinate 181,150,525 of OY728121.1, forward strand.
AATGTTTTCAAGGTTCACATGGTTTCACTAGAATAAAAGTTTTTATTCATTATGTATCCCTTAAAAAGTTTTTTATGATCATCCCATGTTTTGAAATATTTCTCATCGGACATAAAAGATAATTGAGTCAAGGAAGGGATCAATGAAACATTATTCTATTAAAAAAATGATGTCTGTTTTTTAATGAGTTATTTTAGTATAGAAAAAATGGATAATGAGTATAAGTTTATACCTGTAATATTCTAGATGTTATGTATATATTATGATCTAATTATCTAAATCTATATATCTAGAAAGATCCTCAATGAGAATAAAATTCTAATTATTGACTTAACTAAAGATTAAGTAATGTTAATGTTAGGGGCCTTATACAATTCCAAATGTATGATCATTAACTTCATTTTTTTGTTCAGTGATATGTCAATTAGATTTCATCCATGGGTTCCAGAGGTCCATGTTGAAAATGATCCTCAAGGGGCTCCACATATTGTTCAAAATTTTATATAGTAAATAATGTGATAAATTCGTGTTGTAGAAGAAAATGTACCCCAATTTTGGAAGACAATTGTTGTGTTACATCGAGGGTATTTATAGAAATAGAACATTATTGGGAGTTCGTATATGATAAATCATTTTCATTTATTTGCATGAATTAGCCAAAACTAGAAGATTATTGGCTATAGAAATCATTCAAATCTGTTAATTACTGGATACATATGGGAATATCTAGGTTATTTGTATAATGATAAGGATTGAGGGTCCCAACAAGTAACATTGTTACTCCACGATGACAAAAATGAGAACACATTCTTATATTGAACGGGTTTTTTAGCCCCCTTTTCTAGAATGATTTCCGAGAGTCTTTGATGATGAAAAAGTATATGGTTTTCCTCTCTTTAAAATAGGAGGAGTTCTAGATGTTATATTACCCAAATTAGTTCATAGAGAAGGTTTGATTCCCTCCAAAATTGGAAATGATTGGTTATTTGATTTCTCAGAAGTAACTAAAAGGATTCCTTCTAGATACCATATCCCATGTATTTTTTATGAAAATTACAAGATTTATTTTATATTATAGGTTGGAATATGATTTAAGAGATGGATATTTACAAATTTCGTATCTATTTTACCTGTTCTCTTCCACCTAGTTGAAATGTCAGTGGCATTCAATAAAAAAATAAAAAGTTGAATGAGAATCACAGGAGTGGTGGAGGTAATTCATAGATGATGGCTTCTTATAATCCATCAGTTACAACTAGTATTAGGAACGTGAAATATATTAAAATTAAAGTTCTATAACACACAACCTTCTAGATGCATCCCACTAATGATGTGAAATAGTTTTGGACACTATGGTTATATACAATGATTCTATCTGTCTAGGTATATGCCTTTTTATGGTCTGGTGTTACCGAATCCAAAGGATACTATGATGTATTATGAATAGTCATTTTCCATTTAGATCTATCCATATTCATCCAGACTAAATCAATATCATGAATTGGCTGAGATTCCAATGGAGTTTTACATTGGTCCAGTGATATATTTAGGTAACATTTTTGATTCATCCTCTATAGAAAAACCATTATTGGAGGATGGTGCCTCCTACACATTTATATCTACACATTTTACTGATGTGTTGGAAATTAAAATTGACCTCTTATCCTTTTTAAAGGATTTAGGGACCCCTATTGGTGTGAGGATAACATAGGGGTTTCATTGATTTTATTTTAATCTTTCGTTAAGTGACTTGCAGTTATTATGAGATTTATGTATTATGAAATAGTAAATTTTTTTAATCATTTGGAGATATTTAATTATTCTTCATCATGATAATGATGGTTTTTATCATCATAATTTCATGTTCATTTGTGACCATGGGTTATTATTATTATTTTTTAGAGAGTTGGATTTGTGGTTTGGCCATGAAGGAACATCCCTCTTAGAGGTTTTTTCCATTCATGGTATGGTTGATCAAGATGTACTTTCTTCTCATGTGTCTTTCCAATGGCGGTTTGGTATATTCTTGATTCATCCTAGAAAACATAACTGATCTTCCCCGTCAGAGGGACCCATATTTTATGATTTATCTAGTTCACATTAGAGATCCTATATCGATACCCACATAACATTTGGAACTTGTGGATTTTGAAGAGATAAAGATCCACATGGATGATATGATACGAAAATATTTTCTCTCACAAGTGTTTCTCCTTGGGAAACCACTAAGTTATTTTAAAAGAAGGAAACTATTCACATTGATTGTCAGTTTACTATCAGATGTTGAACCAAGAAATAGTTAATGATAATAACCATTTACCCTTGGTTTTTGATTTGTTTAAACAACTAAATGCAATGATGTGGTTTTTAAAGATTGATATTTTTCCATCTTATCTTCACCTTGTAATTTAGGAGTCTGGTATATCGAATATGACATTTAAAAGATTGTCTGGCCATTATAAATATATTTTGTTTCATTATTCGCATATCTAACATTCTAGTATGCTTTAGGGATTTATTGAATCATACATTTCATTAGTTTCTTCAAAACATTGTATTTTGTGTTTTTAGATGATATTTTGGTTTATTTGTGATCAAAGTCTGATCACAAGCACAATCTAAGATTAGTGTTGGACATTTAGAGGTTTTGAAAATTATATAGAATGATTTCAAAATGTAGTTTCTTATCCATTAAATAATGTTCATTGGGAATATTATTTGTGTACTGGGATTATTAGTTTATTTTATGAAGGTAATGTATGTGTTGTCATGGTAGGAGCCATAAAACATATGTCATATATAGACTATCAATTTTCGTACTAGATACAATCAGCGGGTTCCCAAGTATTTCATTATGTTAGTATCACCTTACAATAATCTTACTGTAACATCCCATGTAAGTAATGAATAATAGATATTTTTATCTATGTATATTAATGAATTAGATAGTGTTTTAGAGGCTTAAAATGAGAATAAATCCAATCTTAAACATGGAATACAGTGATATTTTTAAAAGATTGTTTTATTGCCTTTTGATGGCAATCCATTTTTTAATCTATATTTTGAAAATTTTATAATATCTACTTGTCAAATTAAACTTATTATTTATTATTGGGACATTTAAATTTACATTGGATAATTTTTTGGTATTTTCCTGACAATGTTCATTTTTTAATAAATAGTGAAAAATACTGCATTTTACATCAAAATTGATTTTTCATCTAATTTAATTATATGGTTAGATTAACTTTTGAATTGGTTTTAATGTTCAATTATAATATATTTTTACCATTTAATCCAACAGTGGTCGTTGGAATTACTTTCACTTTAAATTTGACTTAAACTAGTGTCAATCTGTTTATACTTATTATTTCATAAAAACACGCTATTTTCTCTGACAGCTGGAATTAATTATTAAATTAATTAATGTAACTTATATGTTTTGAATTTGTTAAAATAGATATCATTTTGAATTCGGAATATCAAATATATCTTAGGGTGAAGTTTTGGTATTTTTCTGGAAAACATCAATTTTTGATGAATAGTGAAACCACTAAGTGGTACTTAAAAAACTGATTTTTCATTTAAATGAAATATTACCACCTCTGTGTTTTGAATTTCAACCATCCAACATACATGGTTTTCAATAAGATGTAAAATGAGTTTCAATGGGATTAAAATATATTTTTGGAGAATAGTAACTTTTAAGTTTATTAATCGTGATTAGAGGTAATTAGTGTAATTTAAGGTAAGAATAATGTTTTAATAACATAAAATGACCTAGATACATGTCCTACCGTTATTGTATGTGTCATGACCGAACAATAAAATCCATGGGTCATCTTGGGGACCCCATGGAGCCACTTTGGATGGAAAATGACATTAATATCTTTTAATTTAATGTTAAAGTAAAAATGTCACAAACATGAGTTATTTTAGTAAAACAATTTTTACATGGGGTTATACAAGTCAGATTTTTGACTATAAATAATCATCTGAAATATAAAAAGATTTCATACATATAAGTATTTTTTTTATAGTTTTTAGACATTAAGTAAATTAAATTATTTATGACATCATGATAATGCATCGATTACCTCATTAATAAAGGATTTAAATAAAATGAAAAGATAAAGTAAAATATATGACCTACACATGTCAAAAACCTAGTGGATGGGTGGATTTCGAAACCTTATCAACTTATCCTCGAATTATATCAATGTGGGACCTTTTAAATCTGAAACTCATTTTAAAATAAAGTAACATTTCATTACTTTCCAAGAGTGTCCCTCCTCTCCTCTTATAAAAGGCCCCCACCTCTACCTCCTTACCCACACTTCCAAAGCCTTTGGATCAGCCAACCCCTGCCCATTTTGTCTCTCCACATCCCTCTATAACTCTTAAAAGCCTGACACTGGGCATAAGTCTTCACAAGGAAGCCTATGAGCTCAAACCAAAGGGGGTTACCCAATTTTAAGGTAATGTCTTCAATTGAGTCCTTTTGTATTATTTTGCTTCTCCAACCCCCTAAACTATTTTTATTCATTTATTTTGTAACAACTCAAATATCTTCAATATACTAGGATGTTTTTATAAGAAGTATTTGAGCTACACTTACACACACCTACATCTAATGGTTAAAGAACATATTGTTTCCGTGGAAGGCGAATTTCTACCTCACGAAATGATGATTGTTCAATATTATTCTAACACATTCAAAGGTGGCCATTAAGATGTCACTATATTTATATATGATATATTATATGTTTATGTTTTCCTTAAGCTTCTGTATTTTTCATTTATTGCATACCTTTGTGGCTTCCATTATGGGTATACGCAATATCTTCATTTTAGGAAGTGCGGACTACCGCCCCCTCAAAGTGATTTGATTAGTTAATACCATATGTATAAAGGATATATTTAATGATATTATATATGATATCATACTGGAATTAAAATACTATTATGTATCATTATTTTTTAATTCCATTAAATATGAAATAGAAATGGAAGTAGCGTTCATGCGTACGTACGGCTTACCGTCTCCATGAACGGTGCATTTCATTTCTTACCTCTAAATGTTATGTAAAATTATAAATGCATGAATTTAATGGATATATATGATATATATGACATATACATCATGAATAAAATTCTGGATATAATGGATATTTTACAATATGAACAACTTGTAATTATAAAGAGATTATTTCTAACTTAAGTACCAATGATTGTTAAAATGACCGTTATTAACTTAAATAATAACATAGTGGTCATGACATGGTAATAAGTGATATAAAAGGAATAATGAAGTTTAAAATGGTTCTTAAGAAAGTAGAAATTAACTCAAGTTTGTTGTTCAGGAGATTAAATAATGATCGAGTCAAGTCGGACCTGAGGTATGGGACTTCGTCTCAATCTCCATTCATTGAGGCATATATTGTTTTATACACGACCTTCTTATATACAATGTATAAACCCCTTTGACTTTTATGTTTATCCCAAAGGAATCTTTTTTATATGAAGCATTTTACTAAATGACAAAAGGGAATGTTTTTGCCGTATGTATGCGTCGACAACGACTTCTCCGCCGCCGTGACCATTATTTGAGTTTCGGCTTCCTCTACAAGACATACCTTATTTTTAAAAGAAAAATAAATACAATGTTTTACTTTTATTTTATATTGGTATTGAAAATGGTTTACATAATGTTTTTATATCAATTTTTTGTATTTATAGTTTTTGATTTAATGGTGGAAATGTTATGTTTCCTTTATGCATGTTTTATGTGATACGATTATGTTGAGGTTCATGGGCATTATTATGAAGATGGGTGGTTCCTTGATAAACTAAGGGAAGGTGAGCCCGATATAGCTCTCGTATGCATTGGGTAACGTGAAGGGGTTAAACGTTAAGTTTTCTCCGAAGAGATTTAGGGAATATATTGTGATGGGTATTCCAAACGTAACCAAGAGGGTTACTCCCTACGTAATAATGTTATGAATTCCTCAAGTTACCTTTATGTCTTTTGATTTCAAAGATTTTTTCATGATTTGAGGAGGTATGTTAAAGTGCCTATGTTTTATGGGTAAAATATGATTTCATTCTTATGTATATATGAACTCATGTATCCTTTCCATATTTTTATAACACTTACTGAGATTTTTATGCTCATCCCATGTTTTTGAAATGTTTTTCACAGGTCAAGGGAAAGGTACATGATAAGACGATAGTGTCAAGGATGTGTCAAAAAAAAATCCATGTTTTATTTTCAATATGTTTCTGTTGATGGGAAAAATGAATACTATCTTCTATTGTATCCACTTTGTTTAAATGTGGGATGTAATGCATGTTTAATGGTCTAATTCTCTAAAACTATAAACCTGAAAAGATCCTCAATGTGTAATCTTGTAATAACTCAAGATTAAATAACGTTTAAGGCTGGGGCCTTATAGTTGGTATCATAGGTTGGTTTAAATAACTTTAGGAGTTATAATTCTATTAAATGATTATCCAAAAATATTTTTTTATGGTCAACTTGAAATGATATAGCATTTGAAGATTACCATGTTGCTTCATCTAAAACATGTTTGTTCAGAATGGTTTTCCGTAGAGGAAACAAGGAAGCAGTGCTAGGACGGCATACAGAAAGAAATAACCTTCCGAATCAGCATCCTGAGATGGTTGGAATTGGAACTGAACAATTGGTTGCAGTAATGGCGCAGTTGACTCAAGCGATAAATGGTGGTGGTATCCAAGCATGAGATCAGCTAGATCAATCGCAGAGGAACATGTCAGTGGTGGAAATTTTCATGAGGCAACATCTACCATCATTTAGAGGATCATCTGTCCCTATGCTAGCTGAAGGGTGGATTAAAGCACTGGAGAAGATTTTCGATGTCATGGGGTGTTCAGACTATCAAAAGGTTAGTCTTGCTATTTACTGTTTGGAGGGGGAGGCAGATCAGTGGTGGTCGATGGTTAAAAATATCAGAAATGCTGATGAGATCGATGCTCTTGACTGGGATGAATTCAAAGGAATGTTTCTAGAGAAGTATTTTCCTAAGGCTATTCGACTTAGGATGGAAAAAAAATTATTGGAATTGAGGCAAGAGGAAGACTCAGTGGCTGCCTATGAAGAAAGGTTCACTCGATTGGCAAGGTATGCTCCAAATTTTATCCGAGACCTTGATAGTAAAATCAATCATTATTACTCAGGATTAAAGCCAAAATTTCAAAGGGATTTAGCTTATCGTGAGTTCAAAAGTTATTAAAATCTTGTTCGATGTGCTGAGAAGGTGGAAATGGATTTTTCTGATGATCAACTGTTCTATAACAACAAATAGAAGAAGAGACCGAGGTGGCAGGAGAAAGGAAAGAATTCTTCAAAAAAGTCTGACAGTAAGAAAACTAAGTTTCCAGTTTGTGATCAATGTGGTAAAATGCATGCTGGGGAATGTCTTCTGAATTATAGAAAGTGCTACCGATGTGGTAATATGGGAAATAAGACTCATGATTGCACTGAAAAAGGTCAAGGTGATGGTAAGTCCCAATTCGATTTACAGTTAGTGAAATGTTTTAAGGGCAATGAGATGGGTCACTAAGAAAACGAGTGTCTGACAAAGATCTTGAGTGATGGGAAGCAGTTAGACTACAAGCAGAAAGGGGTGGTGAAATCCTTTGCAACTACTTAAGCAGATGTTGGGCCATCAAATGAAGTTGTATCAGGTACTTTCTTTATTTTTTCAGATTATGCCAGTGTGTTGTTTGATTCGGGGTCTACACATTCTTTCATCTCTGAAACCTTTTCTAGTAAAATGGGAATACCATCTCAAGAAATGACTCCTGAACGTGTGGTAAAAATACCTGGGGGAAATTTTTAGGCACAAAGAATTCATAAGAATCTTCATATCCTTATCCATGGAAAGAACCTACTTGAAAACCTAATTGTTCTACCTCTAGTAGAGTTTGATGTTATTCTGGGTATGGATTGGATCTCTATTTACCATGCTATGATTGACAGTAGTGCTAAAGAATTTTTGTTTCAGAAATACTTTCAGTTTGTGTACATGAATGAACCTTTACTGTTGATAACATATCAAGAGGCTGATAAACTTGTAAAATATGGAAATGAATGTTACCCTGCAGACATTGTTGAAAACAAGGGAACTGTTCAGATTAATGATGTGCCAGTGGTAAATGAGTATCCTGATGTTATTCCTGATGAGTTTCCTGGAATAATACCAGATTGAGAAGTTGAATTTACTATTGACTTAGTTCCTGATGCTAAGAAATTTTCAAAACCACCTTATCGAATGTCTCAAATTGAACTTTTATAGTTGAAGTAGCAATTGAATGATTTATTAGAGAAAGGATTCATTCGACCTAGCACCTCACCATGGGGTGATCCTATTTTATTTGTTAAAAATAAATATGGTTCAATGAGACTTTGCATTGATTATATAGCCTTTAATAACATCACTATTAAGAACAAATATCCTTTGCCTCATATCAATGATTTGTTTGATCACCTCCAGGGAGCTCAGCATTTTTCAATGATTTACCTGAGATTGGGGAACCATCAGCTAAAGGTAAAGGAAGAAGATGTTCCAAAGACTGCGTTTCGTACAAGATATGGACATTATGAATTTGTAGTAATTCCTTTTGGGCTAACCAATGCACCTGTTGTGTTCATGGACATAATGAATAGAATTTTCCATGAGTTCTTGGATAAGTTTGCGGTTGTTTTCATTAATGATATTTTGGTTTATTCTAAAAGTAAAGAGGAGCATGAAAGACATTTAAGGGTTATTTTGAAAACCTTAAAAGAAAAAGAAATTGTGTGAGAAATTCAAACAGTGTGAGTTTTTGTTGCAACAAATTTAATTCCTTGGTCAAATTGTTTCTAAAGATGGGATAACTGATGATCGGCAAAAACAAAGGATGTTGAAGAATATCCAAGACCCACAAATGTAACTGAGATTCGTAGCTTCCTTGGTTTGGAAGGATATTACCGAAGGTTTGTTAGAAATTTTTTACAGTTATCTAGTCCAATGACTAAGCTAACTCGGAAGGGTGTTAATTTTATCTGGACAAAATAATGTGATGATTGTTTTCAAGAATTGAAAAGAATATTGGGGAATGCTCCAGTTTTGGCACTACCTTCTAGGAATGGTGAGTTTGTTATCTAAAGTGATGCTTCATTGAAAGGACTTGGTTGTGTCTAATGCAGAATGATCAGGTAATTGCTTATGTTTCACGACATTTGAAAATTCATGAGGTAAATTACCCTACACATGATTTGGAATTAGCTGTTGTAGTTTTTTGCATTAAAAATTTGGAGGCATCATTTGTATGGATTAAAGTGTGAAATATATACCAATCACAAAATTTTAAAGTATATATTCACTCAAAATGAATTAAACATGAGACAGAAGAGATGGCTAGAATTAATCAAGGATTATTATTGTACAATTCATTACCATTCGGGAAAAGAAAATAAAGTGGTTAATTCTTTGAGTCGAAAAAGTAATGCTTCATTAGCAATGTTGCATTTGGAACGTGATCCTTTGGTTAAGGATTTGATGAAATTTGGAGTAGATGTTGTTGGTGCAGGATATTCTTCTATTTTGTTTCAGGTATTAGTGAAATCTTCTCTATCAGACAGAATCAAGCAAGCACGGAAGCAAGACATTGAGTTGCAGAAAAAGGTAGAGCTCATTCAGAAGTGTAAGTTTCCTGAATTCAACATTGATAATGATTGCATTTTGATATTTGGGAAGAGATTGTGTGTGCCTTTTGATTCACAGTTGAAGAGAGAGTTGTTATGTGAAGCTCATAGTTCTCTGTTTTCAGTTCATCCTGGTAGTACTAAGATGTACAGAGATCTTCGGGAGTATTACTATTGGGATGGAATGAAAAGAGATATTGCTGATTTTACTGTGAAGGGTTTGACTTGTCAATAGGTTAAAGCAGAGCGGCAGTTACCAAAAGAGATGCTTCGGCCTTTACCAGTACCAGAATGGAAATGGGAGAATATATCCATGGAATTTGTTGTGGGATTTCCAAAGACTCCTCGAGGTAATAATGCAATATGGGTTATTATTGACCGCTTGACTAAATATGCTCATTTCCTTTCTATATGTGATACTTTTTCCCTAGATCAACTTTCCCGTTTGTATCTTAATGATATTGTCAGGTTTTATGGATTTCGTCTCTCCATTGAATCTGATCGTGATCTCAGGTTTACTTCTAACTTTTGGAAAGGCCTTCAGAAGACGTTGGGTACTGAATTAAATTTTAGTACAACTTTTCATCCTCAATCATATGGGAAATCAGAACGCAAAATTCAGACTTTGGAAGATATTCTACATGCTTGTCCGATGGATTATCGGGAAAGTTGGGACCAACATTTTTCTTTGGTTGAGTTTTCTTATAATAACATTTTTCATTCCAGTATATATATGGCACTATTTGAGGCATTATATGGGAAGCGGTGTCGAACTCCAGCTTTTTGGGATGATGTGGGTGAAAGGAAGCTGATGGGACCAGAATTGGTAGAAGATATGGCAAAAAAAGTTCAGTTGATTCAAAAACATATGAGAACAGCTCAGAGCATGCAGAAGAGTTATGCGGATAACCATAGGAAAGATCTATCTTTTGAGGTTGGTGATCATGTTTTTCTCAAAGTCTCATCATGGAAAAGTGTGTTGTGATTTGTTAAGAAAGGAAAGCTGAGTCCAAGGTTCATTGGACCATATGAAATTCTGGAGAGAGTTGGATCAGTTGCTTACCGAGTGGCTTCACCTCCGAGTTTATCTCAGGTACACAATGTTTTTCATGTCTCAATTTTAAGGAAGTATATGCCAGATCCATCTCATGTTTTGAGCCCAGAGGTAGTTCAACTGGAAGAGAATCTCTCTTATGAAGAACAACCAGTCGAGATTCTTGACCGAAGAGAGAAAGTGTTGTGAAATATGGTAATTCACCAGGAAAAGGTTTTGTGGAAAAACCATATGGTTGATGAGGCAACACGGGAATCTGAAAATGCAATAAGGGATAAATACCCCCACTTATTCGATAAGTAAATAAATTGCGGGGATGCAATTTTCTAAAGGGGGAAGGATGTAAAATCCCAGGTAAGTAATGAATAATAGATATTTTTATCTATGTCTATTAATGAATTAGATAGTGTTTTAGAGGCTTAAAATTAAAATAAATCCAATCTTAATCATGGAATAAACTAATATTTTTAAAAGATTATTTTACTACCTTTTGATGGAAACCCTTTTTTAAATAAATATTTTGACAATTTTATAAGCTCTATTTTCCAAAATAAACTTATTATTTATGATTGGGACATTGATATTTACATTGGATAATTTTTTGGTATTTTTTTGACAATGTTCATTTTTTTAATGAATAGTGAAAAATACTGCATTTTACATCAAAACTGATTTTTCATATAATTTAATTATATGGTTTGATTATCTTTTGAACTGGTTTTAAAGTTCAATTAGAATATATTTTTACCATTTAATCCAATAGTTGTCCTTGTAATTAATTTCACTTTGAAATTGGACTTAAACTAGTGTCAATATTTTGATACTTATTGTTTCATAAAAACACGTAATTTGCTTTGACAGCGGGAATTAATTATTAAATTAATTAATGTAACTTATAAGTTTTTAATTTTTTAAAATAGACATCATTTTTGAATTCAGAATATCAAATATATCTTAGGGTGATGTTTTGGTATTTTTCTGGAAAACTTCAATTTTTGATGAATAGTGAAACCACTAAGTGGTACCTAAAAAACTGATTTTTTGTTTAAATGAAAATTTACCACCTCTGTGTCATGAATTTCAAAAATCCGACATACATGGTTGTCATTAAGAAGTAAAATGTGGTTTAATGGGATTAAAATAATTTTTTGGTGAATAGTAACTTTTAAGTTTATTAATCGCAATTAAAGTAATTAGTGTAATTTAAGGTATGAATAATGTATTAATAATATAAAATGACCTAAACACATGTCCTACCATTATTGGATGTCTCATGGACGACCAATAAAATCCATGTGTCAACTTTGGGACCACATGGAGCCGCTTTGGATGGAAAATGACATTAATATCTTTTCATTTAATGTTAAAGTAAAAATGTCACAAACATGAGTTATTTTACTAAAACAATTTTTACATGGGGTTATCCAAGTCATATTTTTTACTATAAATAGTCATTTTAATGCTAAAAATATTTCTTAAATCATATTAGTTTTTCTATAATTTTTATACATTAAATAAATTAAATTATTTATGACGTCATGATGATTCATTGATTACATCATTAATAAAGGATTTAAATAAAATGAAAATATAATGTAAAATCTATGACCTAAACATGTCCAAAACCTATTGTATTGGTGGATTTAGAACCCTTATCACCTTATCATCGAATTATATCAATTTGGGACCTTTTAAATCCAAAACACATTTTAAAATAAAGTAACATTTTTTTACTTTCCAAGAGTGCCCCTCCTCTCCTCTTATAAAAGGCCCCCATCTCTACCTCCTTAACCACACTTCAAAAGCCTTTTCCTCGGCCAAACCATGCCCATTTTGTCTCTCCACATCCCTCTATGACTCTTAGAATCCTCACTTTGGGCATAAGTCTTCCCAAGGAAGCCATTGAGCTCAAACCAAAGGGAGTTACCCAATTTTATGGTAATGTCTTCACTTGAGTCCTTTTGTTTTATTTTGCTTCTCCAACCCCCTAAACTCTTTTTATTCATTTCATTTGTAACAACTCCAGTATCTTCAATATACTAGGACTTTTTTATAATAACTATTAGAGCTACACTTACACACACCTACATATAATGGTTGAAGAACATAATGTTTCCATGGATGGCGAATTTCTGCCTCACGAAACGATGATTGTTCAATATTCTTCTAATACCTTCAAAGGTGGACATTTAGATATCACTATATTTATATATGATATATTATACGTTTATGTTTTCTTTAAGCTTCTGTATTTTTCATTTATTGCATACCTTTATGGCTTCCATTATGGGTATACGCAATATCTTCATTTTAGGGAGTGCAGACTACTGCCCCCATCAAAGTGCTTTGATTCGTTAATACCATATGTATAAAGGATATATTTAATGATATTATATATGATACCATACTGGAATTAAATTAATATTATGTATCATTATGTTTTAATTCCACTAAATATGAAATTGAAATGGAAGTAGCGTTCATGCGTACGTACGTCTTACCGTCCCAATGAACGGTGCATTTCATTTCATACCTCTAAATGTTATGTAATATTATAAATGCATGCATGTACTGGATATATATGATATATATGATATATATGATATCTACATCATGAATAAAATTCTGGATATAATGGATATTTACCACATGAACATCTTGTAATTATTAAGAGTTTATTTTTGACTCAAGTACCATTGATCATTAAAACGACCGTTATTAACTTAAATAATAACATATTGTTCATGAAATGGTAATTAGTGATATAAAAGGAATAATTAACTTGAAAAAGGTTCTTAAGCAAGTAGAAATTAACTCAAGTTTATTTTTCAGGAGATTAAAGAACAATCGTGTCAAGTCGGAATCGAGGTATGGGACTTCATCTCAATCTCCATTCAGTGAGGCATATTTTGTTTTATACACAACATTCATTTATACGGTGTATAAACCCCTATGAATTTTACGTTTATCCAAAAGGAATATTTTTCATAAGAATCATTTTACTAAATAAAAAAAGGGAATGTTTTTGTCGTACGTATGCGGTGACAATGAATTCTCTGCCGCCGTGACCATTATTTGAGTTTCGGGATCCTCTACAAGTCATAACTTCTTTTTAAAAGAAAAATAAATACCATGTTTTACTTTTCTTTTATTTTGGTATTGAAAATGGTTTTCATAATGTTTTTATATCAATGTTTTGTATTGATATCTTGTGATTGAAAGGTGGAAATGTTATGTTTCCTTTATGCATGTTTTAGGTGATACGATTATGTTGTGATTCTTGGACATTATTATGAAGACGGGTGGTTCCGTGATAAACTAAGGGTGGGTGAGCCCGATATAGCTATCCAATGCATTGGGTATCGTGAAGGGGTTAAACGTTAAGGTTTCTCTAAAGATATTTAGGGAATATGATGTGATGGGTATTCCAAACGTAACCAAGAGGGTTACTCCCTACATAAGAATGTTAGGAATGCCTCAAGTTACCTTTATGTCTTATGATTCTATGATTTATTCAAGATTTTATGAGGTATGTTTAAGTGCCTATGTTTTATGGGTAAAGTATGATTTCATTCTTATGTATATATGAACTCATGTTTCCTTTCCATATTTTTATAACCCTTACTGAGCTTTTTATGCTCATCCCAAGTTTTTGAAATGTTTTTCACAGGTCAAGGGAAAGGTACATGATAAGATGATAGTGTCAAGGAACTTTCAAGAAAGAATCCATGTTTTATTTTCAATATGTTTCCGTTGATGGGAAAAATGAATACTATATTTTATTGTAACCACTTTGTTTAAATGTGGGATGTAATGCATGTTTAATGGTCTAATTCTCTAAAACTCTAAACCTGAAAAGATCCTCAATGTGTAATCTTGTACAAACTCAAGATTAAGTAAGGTTTAAGGCTGGGGCCTTATACTTACTAAGAAATCCGTTAAATTAATTAGTCATGCAATGTGTTAGAATTATTTGGTTGAGTTGACATGACTCCTAACATAGACACCTATCTTGATATACATGATCCATGTAAGGGTTATATTACATACTATGAAGCTTCTAGTGCTAGAATATGATGAATTCTAATGTTGAGTGATTAGGTTTTTTCGTTTGGATAATTTCAAATTTATATTCTTGATAATAATTCCAACATTTATGATTTTTTTCTTTTTTGGTTATGAATGTGATTATGTGCTAATGAAACTATCTTTTAGGAGAGTGATTCATAGTATTTTATGAAAATTAGACAAATATTTTTATCTTTTCTCAAATGGACGTGATTCTTAGATATAGATAGTGTGTTGAATAAATTCATACATTCAATTTCGATCACTCATACAAAATGATTATGTTTATTTTCATCTAATATTCCCTTTGTAGGAATTTACCATAGTAGACTATCAAGGAATCGATATAAGGGTTAAACTTAATGCTACACATCACATAGATTATATGGATTCTCAAGAGGATTGTTGGGGTATTATTTTGAACAGTTTTCATGTTTAATCATATCTCAGTGAGTCCATTATATAAATTTAAAATAATGATGAAGAGTTAATAGGAATTTGGGAAAACATTCATGGTGGGTAGACCATTTCTAATTATCCTCTCCCTATCGATGGTATTCTCCATTATAGGATTCAGTTTATCATCCCAACTACTATGTTGAGATAATTTTTATTGAAATATCACAGTTATTCATGGGGTAATTCATCTCATTACTATGGATATGTATTCTGATAGAAGAATATTTTTTTGGTGGATGGGTATGAGCCGCGATATTGGAGATTATGGGTCACACAATTACACCTTCTCGTCGATAAAAATGAGAACACAAAACCATATTATATTCTCCACAACATTATAATTATTTTATATAAAGGGTATTTCATATCCAAGGACTATGTGGTTGGATTTTCATTTACTCACTAAGTTAATAATTCATATCTAGTTGCGGATAGATCGATCAATATAGTAAATATCATTTTTTTATCTGGTAGACCAATAATGATAAATAAAAAGATCATATATATGTGCAAGAGATTGTGAGAATACATGGGTATCCTTCTCAAATTATTTTCAGATTAGGAACCTCGGATTACATCCCAATTGTGGAGGGGTATTTGAGGGTCAATGGGGAATCAGGGTCAGTAGAGTATAACATATCATCGACATACAAATAGTCAGAAACAAATTTCTATTTAGATCATGGAGGATTTTTCCTATTACTGATTCTTATATTTTAATGGATCATGTGATATCTATCTTGAAGTAGTTGAGTTTTCATATAGAAAATTGTCTTATTTCTCAAATAGAATAGATCCATGTCTGTATTTGTATAGTTGACCTTGTAGAACAACTATATGTTGGGAATATGTTGGAGAATCCTCTCTTATGTGGATGAGTCTCATTAAAGGTATTTCAGTAAATATTATGCTAATATTTCAGTATCTAGTTATAACATACATCCATAAGTATTTTTATTCCTACCCTAACTGTTTTCTTATCATATTTTCCATTGGTGATCATGTTTTGTTGATATTTTCTCTTCAATTGAGTAACTGTGGGATATAGAAATAAGGAAAATTGGATTCGAGTATTCTAATCAATATTATATAACAAAGTGACTTGTTATGTTTTTCATATAAATTATAATTAATGTATCAAATAAAATATATTAATTACGTCTGTCAAAAATATTTCATCTCCAGGAGAACTATCATGATTAATCCCTAGTTCTATGTTTTGATGAAATTGAGTTGGACCAAGATGTTTTAGTTGTAGAGTATAAAGTGGTGATCACTAAATCTCATATGACTATCTTATATGGGAATTATACCACATTTATTGGTGTTTTATGGATACATTTACATATTCTTACAAGAGTTGGGAACATGATTAATTGATGAGGGAAAAATGATCCTCACTTGATTGCATATAACTGATCTTCCACATATGCACATGAGGATAGAACTTCTTATTGTTTGGAGATTTTAAAATCATTTATTTTAATTTTTTCCCTAATTATTATTAAATAATGTGACTTTAGTTATATAGTTGTTTTGGGGATTTTTGTAGGATTCTAGACAAGTGACTACATGTAAGATGTTTTTATGTTGTAATATTGTTACTTATTATGTAAATTCTTGTGGTAGTCCATAAATGTTTATTACATTGTAAATAAATATTTTAAATAATAAAATAATCCATCAATTTTTTTAACATACGGTAATATGATTTCCATAGGATATAAATTAATGTGATTTTATAATGTAAATAAATGGTTTACGATATAAACACATAAAACCATTTGATAAAATATTCCTCCAACATATAACTCATCTGACTTCCATGTTCACACATGTGTCTCAAAACCTAGGATATCATAGTTGTGATTTTGGTGGTCCTCGCACAATCAAAGGTCAAATATTCAACATTTGATCACTTTGTATGTTGCATCATTTCTACCTTGTAAGTGAAAATTCAACATCTTCCATTACATTGTTCAAGAAAACATCATTGTGATACATTTATTCGTTCATTGAAATGGTGGCAATGTTTTTTTTATTCTCAGTCCATTATATGGAATTATTCTTGTGGTCGGTCCTATTTTGGTTTGGGAGAAACATGTGCATTTTATTTAATATCTGTTATGAATTACCTACTCTACTATCAATTTTCATTGTCGAATGTTATTCTATGATGTGTTAATCCATCATTGGTCCTTAATTTTTGACTTCACATTCATTCATATGTTTTTGGATCTCCAAAAGAGTGTGTGTATAGTTATTTTGAGGTAGGTGAATCCAACCCTATAATTTGTTGAATGAACCATGATATTTTATATTTTATAAATTTATTTATAAATAAATTAACCTGGTTGTTTTTTGTGTCTAAATGAATTCATGATAATGAATGGTTTCCTTTTGGAATTATTTAAACTGATATTGTTTTTTATGAAACTGAGAATTTGTTTTTAAAACTTGATTAATAAAAGAAATAGGTTTTTTAAAATTGATTATGAAAATACCTTTTGAATTAATTTGGAAAATGAACTACATTGGAATCCATGGTGCCTAAGAGGAAAGTGAAGCTTAGTCTCATTATCTAGATTATTTGGGGTAGGGGGTGTTCACCATTTGGGTGTTCCATTCCTCCAATGGATTGTTGTTACATGGACAAGGTTTGAAATTTGGGAGGGGGTTTGACTAAATGGGTGTTCTATAAAACATTTGACACGTGTTCTAGAAATATTATCTCCCATAATTCATTTTTTTGGAATGGCTAGTCTACGATCCTTTCCTAATGTGATCATTGGAATATTTTAAATATTAATGGTATTTTATCATCCATGACTTGATATACCATTTCTGAAAATGATATATGTTTGTGTAAAAATTTCGTTCAAACTATATTGACTGAGATATTTTGGTTCTAAGAAAAAGGGAAATATTTACGATGATTTTGAGATAAATTTTTTTCACTTTTTATTAGGAAATTTATTCTTTCAAATGTGAATAAATTTATTATTTAAATAGAAAAATGATAATGAATAACTTGGTGGATCCATGTTGATCCAATTATCTCACACCATGTGCACCCCAATTGTGATGTGTGAAACTGCTTAGGTCCTTTGGTACAGTGAAATGGTAAGAAATATAGTTAGGATAATAGGATTATACCTCTTGTGTTGGGTTATATGTTGGTGAAATGGTTTTATTTTCCCATGTTATAACATATGGTATTTTTTACTACATAAATTTCATTTTTTGAACATTTTCTATTGAATTTTTTGGACTATTTTGAGTTGAATCATTACTGATATAATCTTTCTATTATTAAATGTATTTTTTTAGTTTATAATCCACCATTTCTATCTTCTGTGTATATATATTACACTTCCGTCATCTTCAGTTGAAAAAATATTGTTCCATTTGGTTGTTATTAACTCCATGTTTTCAATCACCAGCCCATGGTGATTAGGATCAACCATCTAGTCTTTCCTCATTTTGGTTTTGTGCCTAGATGAATGGGTTATCCAGGCTGGGATGTCACATGATAAAAATGATAAAAATGACTCTATGGAGTGTTTATTTTTAATTGATTCTACTAATGAAATGTTTCTTTATACTGAGGATAAAAATAAATGGAAATTTTTACCCAAAATAATATATAATAACATGATTAGTACAAAATTGGAATTTGAAACATAATGTTTAATGAAAATTGTGATATAATTATAATCAAGTAGAAACTATTTTTTAATGGTTATTTAAAAATTTCAAGAATTTACATTGATGAGACTATTACAACAATATGAATATTAGAAAATACAATGTTAACTATTTATGTCATTGAAAAAGGGGAAATTAAATTTTTAGACGAATGTCATGTAATAATTTCTTAATATAGAGTTATATGATGATGTTTATTTTGATAAACTATGTGGACTCACACTTGAAGAATATGTACTCCATGTGTGAAGATTAATGAAGTATTTGTATTGGTTATGGAATGTAAAGATACCTTGTTATTCTAAATGTCATAAAGACTCACAGAATCAAAACATAAATAATAGAAAAGATATTAGTAACCTCTAAAAAATACAAATCAATAGTTTTTCGTAATTTTAAATGTATATGGTAACGATATCATGTTTTCAGTTAATGATTAAGAATCCCATGAAACATTTTATATAAAAATAGGGATTTTATTTGAAATATATATTCTAGGAGAAATTAAATACTTACCTAAAAATGTATCTCTCTAAAGAATAAATAAAATTTTCAATCCCTAGAGATATATGATATTAATATTTTGAAGAAGATTGGAATGTAATATTTAAATATAGTTTCAACACCAAATTAATTGTGAATAAATTTATAAAATGGTGAGAAAGGAAATTAGATTGATATTAAAGAGTTGGGATATATTTTCAAAATATTATTATATGAAATAAATTTTGGACCAAATATCATATATTCTTTTTCACTTTTTTAATATAACAAATATCACTAATATAATTTTATGTTATAGATGGAAAGGGAATTAGTATATATATTAAAGGAAGACATAATTTTTTGTTTAAATATGATAATACCATAAATATTGATATTTTGGTTTACATATTTAGAATAGGATGGAATTTTATGTTATAGAAAATCCTAAACTCATTGTGTATATTTCATGGGAGAAATTAGTGTCTT
This sequence comes from Viscum album, assembly GCA_963277665.1. NCBI lineage: Eukaryota > Viridiplantae > Streptophyta > Magnoliopsida > Santalales > Viscaceae > Viscum > Viscum album. Next base: position 181,170,516 of record OY728121.1, read on the forward strand.
ATAGATTACAATGAAACATAATTTAGAGAATATTTGTATAGAAAACATTATTATACTTAGAACACTCTAGAGACGACACTTCTCATGTGGATGAGTACATAGTTGGAGGACTTGTTTATTTATGTGATGTTTTCCAGGATATTGGGAATTTTTTATTAAAGTGATATAAATACCATGAAAAATCTACTACGAAATTTTATAATCAATCATAATAAAATCAAATATCACATCATAAATGAGAATCTTGAAATTAATAAACTAAATGTGAAATTGTATCTCTATAAAGGGGAAAGATACTGTAATTATCCCAAATCAATTCTGAACGATGAATTTCATAAGATGGTGTATAAAATGAGTTCTCAATCTCCCTCAAATTAGGGATACGGTTTCAGAATATATCCACACTAAAAATTCTATTTTTAGTGAATTTCCTATATATAGAAAGTTTTTATTACATTAATATATCTATTAGTATGTACATTAAGTTATTATTAAAATAATGTTTTTAGGAAGTGTTCATAAAATGAGTATGTTGGGATTTCGACATCTGAGAACCGTTATTATTGTTATTTGATGTTGTTAATGGAATGATTTTATAATTGTATGAAGATTCTTTGTGATGAAATTTCCAAGTAGAAGAATAATTTTTTGAGGTGGTTTTAGAAATTTTTTTTTTAAATATCTAGTTATTGGAATCATAGAAATTTTTTGTAATTATTCTTTTTCACTATATAAATTTTGGCCATGTAGTATTCGAATTGATGGAAAAAAATTTTATTTCATGAGTTATAATGTTATTCTGATTTTTTTCCTTTGTTGATTTAAAATTAAAGGGTGATATTGTTTGGTCTATGATTATTGTAGATAATAAGACAATAATGGTTATAAGAATGTTTTATTGAGTATTTTTATTTTTTAATACATCGTATTTATATGAGATTATTAAGTATGTAAATCACTATTTTTTTAACTTTATAAAAAATTTCATGATTTGTGAACTAGTATTAATTCCCAAGGACATGTGAAATGTACAAAAGAAAATAGTGCATATTGTCCACAATATCTACTGAGGTGAATAATTATAAATATCATTGAAATATTAATTTTATAGATGACAGGTCAAAGAGAATAAATAAATTTTTTATTTTACCCAAGTAATTGTTAAGATGAATATAGTGTATCATTTTTTCAATGTGTTACCATGAAATTGACCTACCATTCAAGATAATAATATAACTTAATTGTACACATGTTAGAGGAGCCCTCAACCAAGAAAGACTTCCAGACCAGATAGTCTTATATTTGAAGTTAATAGATAATGATATTGATTATAGAAACATGTATAATGGGTTCATAGTTTTGGAGGAAGTTCACACAAGTTTAAAATAGGTCATTTGGGGGTTCCTTGGTGGAATACATAGGTGTGGATTGACCTAGTAATGAATTATATGCAATATGTATCATAGAGATAACCTCGAATCACACTCATGAAGAGGATGGAAAATTGATTATGATATATATTCACTATAACTAATTTAAAATAAATTTGGTACAAGGATGTGAGAATATATATTCATCAAGTTAATAATTTATGTAGATAATTATTTTATTTTTATGAAGATGATATATGACATATGATTGAGACAAGAAATCATCTTTTTCCTCATGATCACCCTTGATCGGTTGCACATGATGATTTCACATTAATAATTCATGGTATCTATGTTTTATTTAATCACTATAATGTTTTTAGGATGATAATGTTATTTATTAAAGATGTTGTTTGATTTTAATTAACTATTTAATTTGGAGCATGCACCTTCTTAATGAAAATCATAGCTGTAGGTGGTTTTTTTGTGCATTTGATATGAATGGATAAGTTATATCTCCATGCGATCATGCATTTATCAAAACATGAAAATAAGAATATAAAAGTAAGTATAGGGTGATCATAAAGTAAGTGATTCCATGTTATTATACATAAAATAATAAATGAATATGAGGAAGAATATTTCCATGAGGGGCTCTTCCAATATATTTATATCATCCATGACTCAAAGTGATTTGTGGGATAGTTGAAAAATCATGAAAACCATAGGATATATAATAAGTAATTGATATAATAAGAGATCACGCAGGTTCAAGGACAGATTTTCTCATTTGAAAATATAGAGCCTCTCATTTTATAGATTAAAAAAATAATATGTGAATTTTTTTTTCACATGGAGGAGTTTTTCAATTATCTAATCTTGTATAAAGAATAAGAAACCTCTATGTACCACATTTTTTGAGGTAAAAAGATCGATATTCCCTATACAATATCATGTGAATATCATCATGATTTTTTTAATATAATTAACTGAAGAAGTGGATAAGTACAATAACTATCTATTAACTGAGTTTTAAAAAGTACACTATCGTGAGAAATAAATAAGTGACTTAGAATGATGATTGTGTTCTTAATACATGTTTTATAATGCACTAGTATTTATGATCATGCACCAATTTCGGTTAGTACTAGGATGACAATTCAAAAATTCATTCCTTTTTTATAATAATAAATGTGCTCATGTGGTGATAAATGAAATAGAGAAAAAATGATAAAAATCAGAAAAATTAATTATAACAAAAATATATATGACCTTGGTTTTAAAAATTCATCATACTAAAAGAATTTTTTTTTCAATGGGAATGAATTTGGTGAATAAGTTCTTGAAATTTGATTAAGTGGAAAAAATAACATGAAACCCACATAAGAAACAATGAAACCTCTTTGGGATGGTTCGTACAGTTATTAATTTTTTTTAAACATTTACCATTTCTAGGAGAACATGCACTATTAATATATTAAAGCAAAACAAAAGTGTATGGATAATACCTTCTTTTTGTATCCACATACAAATTATTTTTCACAGTTCTCGGTGTGGTATTGAATTATTTCTAACCCATTCCATGGATTTAAAACACTTAATGATAAGTGAACCATTTTAATAAATGTGTTCCCATGGTTGTGGTTGTGATATTGTTTAATAGAATTTTTATATAGATAAAAATGGAGGAAATGGTTCTTCAATAAGAAAAAATAATGTTATAAGAACATATCATGGATTAACCCCTCCCCCTCATAGTGACCACACATATCCTGATTTCTCATTTCAAATTTTTTGATATCAATAATTCCACGATAAATATCATCACCATTAAGAATGTTATCACATTATATGAAATCATAAAAACTCAAATGTTTTATTTTATCATAAATCATCATAGAGAAATATCATTCATATTTTCTCTATATTATCATTTGATGATAGACATTATCTTACAACGTCTTTGTCTGATCATCTCAATCTAGTGATCTAAATTTGAAAACATTGATCTCCTATATTGTATGTACTCAATTATTGGAATAAAAATTTATAAAAGAAATTACTATTTTAAAAACAATATGCACTTCCATCAACTACAACACATGATTATTAGGTAATTCATAGTGTTTTCAACATTTTTCAAACATATACAAACTCCCATGGTCATTAATATAATTAGGATGTTAGGAATGAGATAATGAAAACAAATCAACACACTTAATAAAGAAATATAATTAATTTAAATATTGATTTTTTTTCTATAAGTTATAATTAATGATCTCGATCATGGTCTTGGAAAATTACTGATCATCATTTAGTAATTGTAAGGGAATGTTTCCTAATATTCTAAAGTAAGTATCAAGGTAAATTTCCAACAAACATTTAGTAAACATTATAAATATTCTTATCTAATGATAATTAAACTTATAATGCATATTATCTTATATTAATATTATTATTCTTGAAAAAAATTCCTATATCCACCAATAAAACTATCTAATAACATTCACTTAAGAAAAATTAACTAAGGAATATTGACCTTCATTTTCATTATTAACAATACAAAAAAACTGAAAACATATACAATATATTGGTATCAAAATATAATAATAATTTCAATATCTTATATTATATTTGTGGATATTATATTTTTTTTATTAAATGAAATATTCCACTCATGTTGAAAATGAATTCAATGTAACCTTAAATTATAAGATATTAGAGTGATAGAATGTTTTCTATACATCGTAATGGCCTAAAATTGTATACCTCTATTTGTGTTTTATTTTGTTGGGATATAAACTTACTTCACACTTTTTCTTCTTCCATAAACATATATACTACTAATACCTAGAGTCAATGAAATAATCACTTTTCATAAACTAATATAAATAAACTAAAATAAATCTATATCTATATGTGACATTATTTGTGTTGAAAAATAGATAGATTGAATCAGATATTAAATAACTATATGAGTTTTTTTTCATATATTGATTACTTCTGAGAAAACCACATTTTAGGAAAATACATTATTTTGTAATTCAAATAACTTTGCAGTATTCATCTAAAATAAGAAATTAAAAAATTTCAAGATTACAAATCTGCAGGTTTTCTACCCCTTTTCAAGATATTTCAATAATTATAATCAATAACAATTTTTTTCATATTTCATATATATATACACTTTTTATAAAAGTAGCAGTATAGGAAAAATACCTCGAGGATTAATGTAGATTTCAACATTACTTATTTTTAGTATTAATTGATAGAATACATTGGTTGACTTGAATAATTTTATAAAATATCTTATAATTATTATAGAAAAAGATTAACTATTGTTCTACTTTAGGTAATCCCATTATCATCATCATCTTCAATCCTAATTTTCTTGTAGGTTTAACTAATACAATGATCGAATAAGGTGGAACATTCTTAATTTACATAGAAAGAATAATCTGATTAATAAATCTCTCATAACCTACCAGATTTATTTTTTAGATCAATTCATGAATTCCACCTACTCATTCAATGAATTGATAAACTTTGGTGGCATAGATTTAAAAAAATTCTCTATTTTTACAACATTTTTTAGTGGAGTCTTCTTAAATTATGATGACTGAAAACATGAATTTTACTTTTTTTATAATATATCTAACATCGTTGTTCCCAATAACCACTATAGACAAAAAAATTCTTAAATTAATAATATATTCAACATTATTCTATTATTTAACATTCTTAACATACCTATTACGACATTCTAGTGTCTTATTTTACAATTTAAAAACATATCATGATGTGGTAACATTTTAAAGAAAATTATTGGTGTGTGGGATGCTAGCTTATAAAAAAACAGATTTTTTTATGAACTTACAGATATACTTTTTAAGGAATCATCTCTTGTTCTTATAATTCTTCATTGGAGATTTTTTTTCATGAGGGGAATTAATAATAAATCCCAAAATTTTACTATATTTTTAAAATACCCTCCAATATCGTGATACAAAATAATAAATTAAAAAAAAACTATTAAAAACCACATATCTACTAATAAGAAAAATAATAATAAATCTGATATGTTACAAAATATACATATATTATATAATATCACAATATAAACATGTATTTAGATGTTTCAATATTTTCACAATCATGTATATCAGATAACTCTATCTTTTGTGTCTGTCCACTAAACCTCCCCCATAATTATGATTTAAACTATATGATACACCACTACTTCTATATATTAATACTATATCTAATTATCCATTAAAATATAGTCCATAATACTCTATAGATAACCATGTATATGGTATTCCACATTATAGTGGGCCATGACAGTTTGTGACTCTGAATGGTTATATGTTCGATGATCAACATATAACACATTTTTCTGATCTATATCTATTTAATTTGTTTATTAATTTTGTCTACTAAATAATCTAGGTACTAAAAAGTTTCCTCATACCCAACTAAATATCTAATTTAAAACAACTCATTCATCTCATATTCAGGATAATATTTTCAATTACTTTAAATATTAATTAAATAATTATGAAAAATATAGAATCCTTAGTCATCTTGGAACTTTTAAAACCGCAGTGTTATAGAACATCTTCAGAATTCCACATCTCAAGTAGATAATATTATCTGATGAAACTGATCCACATAAATATGATATGGACATTATAATGTCTTTTACTAAATCCTAGTAATTGTATTTTCATATGTTTTCAGAATTTATTCATTAAAAACATTATTTAGATATACCACCCCACCCATATATCCAATAAAACTCAACAAATTGATTTGGTTTTATTGATTTAATAGTTCTTCAAATGATGTGCTTCCTTGGATTATATTGAATGATTCACTCATATGTTTTTCCAATATTTCATAAAAAATGAGTCACATAATATTTATTTGGTGTATCCTACCTCAGATCAGACATGATATTTTGTTTTGATCACAATGATCAGTTCGATTCATCCTAGAAATGTCAAATATCTGATGACATCATATTTCTATGTATGATGCTCATCTACCCAGTGGATCTTCTTCTAATCATCCAACACCAAAAAATCATCATGGTGTGTTCTTGGATATAACACATTCATAAAAAATACAGTTTCTACTATATTAACAAATAACCCATTGTGAATTTCATATAGAGGGAACAAAAATTCATATCAGGGTTTATAAAACATCAACATCCATGAAATATTCTTGTTTCTCCAGCTGATGGCATCATAAATCATTTTCTGATAACATTATTAATCTGAAAATAATTAGTACACCAATTAATCTATTAATGTTTATATGGTTTTTAGATGTTCCTTCTATTTTAAGAGCATATTAATTGTTAAAAACCCCAATATAATGGTTATCTTTTCAATTTAAGTCAAATATCGATTCCACTCAACATTATTATCCATACTCATTCCATTGCTACATATGGATCACTAGACATTTGAGTAATGTTTTGTCCAAAATTTTAAATGTAGTGGAATTCATTGTGTAAATTTCACCTATTAAATTTTTCAATAACTTAATAATAACATCAAATATCATAATTTCTCTAACAAATCATTAAAATCCATAATAACTTCATGAAATTTATTTTTCTGTACGCATTTACATCTTTGGTCAAAATTCCAAATCAAAGTAATAATTTCATATCAAACATGATCACCCTCCACTAGGATTTGAACAACCACATTTTTAACTAATCATCTCATACATTATAAGGAAATTACTTTTTTACTATAATTATTTACATGATACCATTCCAAAAAAACAATGAAAACATAATAAAATAATTCATCTAGAGACATTATTGTTGTTCCTTTTGGTATCATGAGAGGATGAAAATTATATTATAGTACCTTTATCTTATCAAATCAATCTGGTTAACTTCACCAATTTACAGTGATGTACACTTTACAATGTAATAGAGCCATTGAAATTCTAATAAGATTGAATAATTAAATTTTCAAAAAAATAGAACATTTTACAAAATTAACACATGTTCCATAGGTCAAACTATTAATTCATACAATTTTTACAAACCTAAAAAACATCCAGATTATTATAATTTTGATTGGAACCTGAACTATTTCATAAAATACTAAAAATTCATATTAATCTTTTCTTAACTCCCATTAGTATATATTACTAAGCTTCAAAATATTGTTTTCTATGATTGTTACAAAATCATTCATAATATCCCCCATTAATTCATATGAAACATTTCTTACTATTGTCCAACAACTCTAAGTGGAAACTTACAAACATCCATTAGCATGATTCTTCAATTTCATTACATTCTAGAACATAGTTGTTCGATATTAAATGTCATAGATAGTGATTCTTCAACTGAAAAAATCATTCATTATCCATTAGAAACACTATCAAAAAATTATTGAATAGCAATGTTTACCTTTTTAAATATTACATTAAACTTCTTCATTGACATCCTAAAAAAAGTGGAAAACATACCAAATTTATCAACATCATTATCCAATAGGAAATTCACATCCCAACTTGCTGGATTTGTGAACCTCTTCCTATATATAACCTCATATGGCGTCATCAATGTGATAGAATTAATTTTTCTAATATGTAATCTCTTCCACGAGTTAAGGTTGATCCCATCAAACATTGAAATCCATAGAACTATTTATACTAATTTCGTATATATTTTGAATTGTTTTTTTTATATTTACCATTAGTCTAAGGATGATATGTAATTATAAAAATAAACATTATGTTAAATTATTTTTAATTTTAAATTTAGAAAATTGAGATAAAACCAATATCCCAATTAGATACAATGTAAGGTGGTAATTAATTAATACATTAAAAATCATTTATGTATATATGTATAAGTAGATTAAGTGAGAGATCATCTTATATAATAAATAAATATTTTAAATTTAAGAGGTGATCATGTTAATTCCTTGTGATAATATAATATTTTGATTTCTTAAGAATACCTCCCCATAATATTGAGTAAAATAATTGTTCTAAATTAAGATGGATTAATATTTAAAGGATCAATAATTGTATAATATTATTGTCGAAGTGTGATTTATGTAGAAATAACTATTTTGGGATTTTTGGTATTATTAATATCCACAATAATTTGGTTTTTTTTCATTATTGGTTCTCTAGGACACTATGTATTTAAGACAACATAATAGTATAGTTTGAGTATATCATATTTTCCTCAGGATGATTGAATAGATTGATTATTTTCACCAAATGGAAAAAAAGATTTTAAGAGTGTTTGTAAAAGGTGTATATAACGTTCTATTTTTCTACACATATATATTTGTAGATAAGAAATACGAAACCACATCAGGATGTGGTGAGAATGTTGAAAACTTTTGAGAAATTGGGTACAAATCGTTTCATCACATTTAGGTAAAATTTGTCAGGTCATTGGGTCTATGGGAATTTAGGTTATGTATTTTTTGACTCGAGTTCTCATAAGTGACCCATCCAGATCTTTTTTAAATAAGGTTTATTATAAAAAAATATAATATATATAATTAGAATGATAGTTTCATCACCATAATATACTCAAAAGATTCTTCCACAATATACTGGAACACCATGAATCGAGGTATATACTATACAATATCCATTTCATGTTATCCTAGAAGAGATTCATGATATCTATATATATCATTATTCTTCAAGTATGGATAGATAATTATGATCTATGTGCATCATCCAACAAATCCTTTTTTAATTATTGTATGGGAAAATACTATATTCATTTTCTAAATCCTCTAAATACATCATAATCACTGCTAAAATGTAGAGTATTAATTATCTAATTCTGTAAGAATTTATCATGAATTTTCTCCAACTTGATCATCAAATGGTTGGATGGTTGATAAATTAATTTTGTGAGATAATATTTCCATAAATCCCTTTTTATTAATGTTTTTTTCTTCATGAATCCCAGAGTATTGTGTCTCCTTCAATCATTATCATGTAAAATGTTGTATGATCCTACCTTTAAAGTGCATCTTCCAATATGTTCCCCTTATCATAATGGTAATTTTTTAAAAATTCATTTTTACTGATCAATTCCAACAATAATATTTTGTGGATGATTAACTCATTATATTTTAAAATATAATTAATGTAACTGTGATTAATACATATCACAATTTTCACTACAGAGAAAATTCCTCATGATATTTAATCATAGTATTACTTCTAGTATTTTCAAATTTCACATTATTTAATTTTTATCATAGAACTCCAATTTATCTATGATATATACTACTACTATGTTATTTTTTATAAGGTCACTTCCATATCCATTCTTTATTGAATAACTTTAGAAAAAAAATATATCTCAGTCCTACATTATAATGTGAGTAAAAGTGCAGTGACTGACCTTGTCTTATGATGCATGTTTTTTTCTTCACATTTCTCTATATAGAAAAATATGACTTCCAGCCGACTTACCATGGTTTTTATATTTGTAATTCATGATAAATTTCCAACAATACCACTAAAATTACATTCTAATCTTTGAAAACTATGAATCTAGATTAATATGGTTAGTCTACATGGTAATTAAATTAACTATATCAATAATGAAAACAAAGATAAACTCTCTATTTTTACTACATATCATGGGAATTATAGTCTTTGTAGGGACCATTCACGATTAATAAATTTGGTATATAGTTTCTTATATCTCATAAAATTTATCAAAACCCTAAAAAGATAAAAATTATATTCATTCCCGTGGAATATATAACATAATTATTTATATAATATAAATTTAATTCATCCATTTAATATCTAACAACACTATTTTTTTTATCATAATGATATTAGAGGAATTATTTTGTAATAATGAACTCAATTTGGATACACAATGTCTATGTATTGTTATAAAAAAGTCATTGATATATCCTGCATATTAAATTTTATTTAATGAAATTTAGTTGAATGGCTAATCATTGATAAATATTAATCATATCATATTTCATAACAAAACTCATACTTATGAGGTATGAGATTCTTGACCTTGATTACGACAATGTTATGTTCATTATAAACAATATAGATGAATATTGACCAATTTTTATTCTTATCGAAATGGGCTATTTCAAAATACAGTTAATAAATTATGTGAATAAAACCATTTTCAATAAATTCATACAGTTTATTATAATATTAATTCATCAAAACTAGTCAATTTTATAAGAATTAAATCTTATAGGTGAAACCCATGGTACAATATAAATAGATATATTTTCCAATGATTTATTGGATGGAAAAATAAATCTACTTGAATCAAATTTACATATTCTAGAAAATGGATAAATAATTTATATTGTTGTTTAACAAACCATTTGATATATATTTAAAACATTTAAAACTAACAAGACCCATTCATGGGATGTAACTTCTATAAAGATCACATGGTCATCCTTTCAGTGATATATCTTGAATTGTTGTTTAAACATATCAAATATAATTTATCTATCCTTGTAATTAAAATGGTATATATATAGAGAGACCAAATCTAGGCCCTAAATATTATAAAATTAAACTAAATTATGAATAAAATAATTTTCATGATTCACACTCCAAAAAAGATCAACTAAATAAGTGTTGTAATCTTGGGATGAAAACATCAAACCATTGGCAATTTTCACTAACAATAAATGATCTAACTGTTGGGGTGTAGATATTATAATTTTAAAAAATATTATATGTAACAAAGTGTGTATAATACTAAAAATATATAATACAATTTAATGAATTTTTTTATATTGATAATACCATTCCCCATATTATTTCTTCAAAACCAAAGTCAACATTTTTCATTGAATAGGCAATCCATTTATTGATTGTATTTGGATGTTTTTTTCTATCATCATCATTAAATATTAAATTAGAGAACCATTATTCATAGTATTAATACTAAATTCAATTTAACCACTATATGTTGGGTCATCCATTAGTAGGATAATTCATTCCATCAAAATAATTAGTTGGCCTCTTCATATCACTTCCCTATTCATGAGAAAAATGTGCATCTCTTCCACACATGAATCAAATATATATACATTTGTGGGATTAATTTCCCCCAATATTTTTTTCATGATAAAAGATGAATATTATTTCCATCCTAATTTTATAATATTATAGTTTCTTTAAAACTATTTTTTTATTTTAAATCCCAATAATATTGAGAGAATAATAGGACTCTTAAATTTTCATTTCCATAGGATATCATAGAATAAAATTTACCATTAGCTACCAAATTTCATCATATAATTTTTTATAGAGTTAGACTTAAAAAATATAATGATTTTTTCTGTCAATGATAATATCATAATTATACCTTGAATATATGATTATGTTTGAATTAATGTTACAGATTGTTCAATCCATATTTTTCATTATATTTAAGAATATTCTTTCTATTTTATTGTAATGATTATCTAAGAGATATTGTTTTAAAAAAATGAATTCTTAAAATCTCTCTATTACATTTACTCAATTGCATCCCCTTGAATCATAATCTTAATAAGAGTCAACCATTTTATAACTTCACCTTCCAACCAATAAATGGATAAAAACACTTTTCAATTATATATGAACTAGATCTTGGAAAATATTTTTTTTATTTATAAATATCGTGATAATTAGTTTATTATATGATCTAATACTGGAGGGTGGAGGTTTCATCATGAATGATTAAATAGAGTGTTCCCCCATCCCTATGGAATTTTTGAATTTGGCATGATTTTTTTATTGTTCATATCATGAGGGAGATAGGTGAGCATAGCCAGCTGATTTTTTATTATATCTCCAATAATGCAATGTTTCTCAGTATAATAATTATTACAATATAAATCACACAGACAATTAAAATGATTCCACCTGGTTAAATCAATTGAATAATCCTATAACTGTTAGTGTAAATGTAATTCAATAATAAGAAGAGCATGTAATCATAATATAATTAAGTCGATAATATTCCTAAATTCATTAAACTGTTATTTCAACAGTTGAATTTTGAGTTCTTCCTAGAACAATTTTGTTTCAATAGAGGATATTTTATAATCAATACTAGTCCTTTTCATAAAGTAATCCATAAAAATTAATAAATCATATTATGATTCCAACCATGATTAACCACCAATATAATGATAAATAATTTCATAACATTACATGAATATTCATTAAAACCCATAATAATAAAAACTATAGAAGATATATGTTTAGTTTCTTTAGAGAGTGGATACATAAAAATTTTATTTTTTAAAATATTAAACATCTCCCACATGTATTGTTTCTTATGTGATACCACTTTATAACTATTATACCTAACAATATTTTCATAACATGATTTATGGAATGATAAGAAAGGTTGCGATCACATTATTTTTAAGGGTAATTTAAGAAGATATCAATTGAGAATAAGATGATAATATGCATATGAGAGTGTAATTAATCAACACAAACCTCAAAAATATAATTCAATCCAATAAAACAAAGACCATAAATAAGGATCCATGGATTAATATATTTTCAATAAAATAAGGAATGAGTAATGGGTGTGGAGATGAATGAGTAGACAAAAATGAGCCATAATAGAATAACATATTAATTTATCATAACATATGAATGTGTTTTAAGAATTATAAAAAATATATAGGAAAGTAATTTTTCTCATTTTTCATGGTTCAAAACCAAGATCTTCATCACACATTAGATAGAGTCCCATGGGGGACTAGATTCAGTCCCCAATCCTTTTACTGAAATCTAATGAGATACAAGTTTTCACCCAATTCAATGGATGGATTTATAATACTAGGATGATTATTTAAATAATGAGAAACCATGAATACATTATCCACATAAACATGAAAAAATAAATAATTCAATCATATAATAATTACACCATAAAAGGAAAAAGAGTTTCATAAAAACATTCAGAACACATGATCATAATATATCAAATGATATAAGGTTACAGGAATCATTAACAAAAAATAATAGTTAATTATAAAAAGCATTATATGATGTATAAAGGGATGAAAAATTGTTTGAGAAGGTCATTTTAAAATTTCATTTAAATATATGCATAAATAACATCTATTATTGATAACATTTATTAAAAACAATTAATAAAATTGGGAATATAAATTTATTTTCAAAACCATCAAAAAATAGAATGGAAGATTAAAAAATAATATTTAAAATGGAAATATAAAAAACATTGATGTGGAAGACGTTTTTAAATAGTTCATTTACAATTTTTCTAAAAAAATAATGTCATTAGGAATTAAAATGTATAGAAAAAAATAAATATGATATCATATCCAATTTTGTAATGATATTAATGGAAACAAAAAAATGAATGTAATAAATAATATAAGATTACATAAATAATTTTATTAAACAATATAAATACCATGATTATGAAAAATAAATGTTCGAAACTACTAATATAAGATAAGTTCAACAACACTAATATCCAATAATTTGGTTATTTTATTTCCAAGCGATGTTAATTTTTAGAAAAAAGGTAAATACAATATATAACAATAGTATAAGAAAATTGTTGTTATTTTAGTGAGAAAAAATATATATTTTTTCAAAATATGAATTTAATCATATAATATCTTAATTTTAATATGAGTTAGAAAAAAACACATATCTTTTACTTCTACTTAGTTGGACATGTTCTGAGTCCAATTATAATATAATAATTATTATTATTAACATGAATTATAACCTTATTCAATGTTATTATACTTAAAAACATTAATTTTGATTTTTTTTCCTACTCATATGTTAGTGTTTTATTTTTAAAATTAATTTTCTTGAGAAATGTGATTTGTTTTGTATGATTTCTTCTGTTTAGAGGTACTATTTCTTTTTCATCCTTCACTAGTTCATTCCCAATATAGTTTTAATGCATAAATTAAATATTTTATTGAAATATATTTTGTGTCCAACGGTTGTTTCATTTTTGATATGATGGTTGTTTGTATGGAATTATTTAAAGTTTAATTTTTTTGAAATTTATCTAAATCAATATAAATTATTATATAAATGAATATAATTATATATATTACTTTTATGAAATTAAGAAAAACATAAAATTAATTATTTTTACATATTATGACATGTTTTTTTGTTTCCTTGGTCAGTCATGTTTTATATTTTATAACATTGTTTATGTCGGTGGTAAAATCAACCAAAACAAGATGATGTTATAATAGATGAATGAGTAAGAACTTTTTATGTTAATTTAGTAATATTAATTTTTGGCGTGCTAAATGTAAAAAATTTTATAAATGTTTTTTATTTTATTTAACATATAGATGGTAAATAATATTTAGATTAATATGTAATTAGGATATAACACGTATATTGATGTCTTGAATATCATACTATGAAGTCTTTTGGGAATGAGGTATTTGCAACTTATTTTTCAGACTCAGGTTTCCCAAATGCGATTTAGGATAGTTAAGAGTCGTTTTTTAAATATTAAGAATAAATTATTAGGAATGGTATTGGTGGATATGTTTAGAGTTTGGGAGCTGTTATAGGTGAGTTTCAGTGGAATTTTCACAAATATCCATTATATAATGCATATGATTTTACTATTGAAAAGATAATATTAAAAAATGTTAAAAAATAATAGAATTGGTATAATGGGAAACTCATAATACCCTAAATATTCCATTTAATTAGTATTTTATTTTTTTTAGGTCTTTACCACTTATTTAAAAAAAAATTAGATTTGTTCAGACTTTACATTAATGAATAACTGATACATTGGAAGATTTTTTATTTAATATATTTTTTTAAAATATTTCTTAATTTGGAAATATTTTTTACAAATAAAAAACACATTTAATTTTTTATAATTTTGAAATGATTCAATAAATAATTTTGAAATAATTATATTTTTATTAATAAAATTTCGTAGAATAAATTACATTTAAGAACATAAATAGATTTATCTTATTTGATTACGAGTTTTAATGATCGAATGAAATGTAATTTGTTTTAATATATATATATATATAGTATACATTTCATAAAAAAATTATTCCATAATAATCAATTTAATTACTAAATCAAAAATTCAACTAATATAAAGAAAATAATTCCATAATAATTATCCTATTTTGATATTTTTAAAATAAATATTATGTTTTTAATTTCAGTCAATATTTTTAGATTATATTATTTTTAATTTTAATTTTTTTATCAAAAAATGCCAATATACATATTGGATAAATGTTTATACGAAGAAGTAATATTCCATAACTATATATCTAATTTTTATATATCGAATATTAATATATTCAAAATCCATATGTCTATTTTCATTATGTTCATCAACCAAATATATATCTAATGATCACATTACATCATATATATATATATCATTACATATGTCTCTAAAATCATTCATCAAATTCATGTTGACTAGTTTCAAAATTTCCACTTTATTTATAATTTTATGCATGATTTTGATAGTTAGAATCAGAGTTATGATATTTTATGAATACAATGAGGATAAGAATTTAAGGTTCGTGGTAGATATATTTACTTGTGATTATATTTCTCTGTTAATTTTCTTAATGATGTTTCATATTTTGTAATAATATTGTGTTAAGAAAAATCATTCATTTTAATATTTTTTCACAGTTAAATATATCGTGATTTAGTTTAGATCGGTATTTAATTTATTACATATTTCTATAAAAATTGGTATACTTTGAAAGAAAATACAAACTAAAATCATGGGGTTCATTCTTATGCTTGATGTTGAAAACAATTTGTATTATGTTATGAAGGATCATTATGTGATGAATCCAGAAGCAAGAGAATGTTATTAATGAAAATATATTTACATGAATATTTTTAGTTTTTGAAAAGTAGTATTTGAATATTATTTATATATTAATGATTGTTACCAAAAAATTAAAGTGCGCATTTATGATGATGAAATAATAAGTAATATATCATCAATATATCAGTTTAATGTATTTATAGCATTTTTGAAATTTTAATATGAAATTTGGATGATCATAGAGTTGACATTTTTCATGGATTATATGTGAAATAATGAATTAATGTATCATTTATCATGGAGTCAAAATATTATTTGGAGGTTTTAAAAAATTGTATATGAGGATTATAGGGTAATAAAAATTCTAGTAGCTACCCAATAAATATTTTCCATGAATGGTCAAGGAGTTGAGGTCTATATAATTAACAATAATAGAGTAATTTGGAATGTACTATACATAAGAACCACAAGACCAAACAAATATTATTTCATGTTGTCAAGTCTAAAGGTAGTAGTTTAATCCCAGTGACATACATTTGTAACATATAAAAAAATAATCCTTTAAATATCAAAAGAATTGTGGATATAAACATACATTATACCATAAAATATCACCATGAGTTATATTGGTTTAAAAAGAAAGATTGGAATGGTTCAAATTTTGATGTAAATTCAACATCATGTAGTTCATTATATAATGGATTTTATTCAAATTTTTTTCATTGATAGAAAAAATAATTTTTTAAAGCACCATTGTAGAGGCTAAATATATTATGGCCCCAGAATATTGCATGAAACTAATTTTTCTGGTGTAAATAGATAAGTATATTGTTCTTGAAGTGATTAATCTTATTAGAATTAAATGACACAAGTAATGAGTTATAAATCGTAAAAATTTATCATCAATAAATCATTGAAAAAAGTACAATGAAAACATGAACCTCTTAATAGATGATATTTTTTATAATGGGTCAGTGATATTTTACTATGGTTTTAAACTTATTTATTAAATGAAATGATAGTGGACTTAGCTATGAACATAGTATAGATCCAACAAATGGATCTAAGTGTCCTATTCACCGCATACCTAAATAGTGTGGACGTGGAACCCCCAATTCTAGAGTAATGTTTTGGAATATATTATTTAGAGATCACACGTGGTGTAAACACTAGTTTCATCGACAAATGTAGAATAAACTACTAAAAAATTATGATCAAAGTGGTAACACATCTTCTGAAATTCATATAAGGGGGATAATAAATAACTTTTTAAGAAATGGGATATGTTTATATGTGGTAAAAATTTATTTCAAACACCATTTTTGTGATTTACTAAAATGAGCGATTCATTAATATTATTTTTATATAACTCGTTTTCCTATAATGAGGTGACACTTTTTGGATATGGTTATATATTAAGGGAATATTTTATTTTTTTTCTAGATTAAAATTTTTTTATTGAATAATATTAAATATTTTTTATTGTAAATAATGTTATTATCAATTTTAATTTATTTTCAAAAAACCAGAATGGAGTAGTTTTTTTTTAAAATATACAATATATATTTTTAATGAGTTTTTTTGGGATGTCTTTGTTGACATATAATTATATATAATTTAAAAATTTTGAAATAACTATATATTCAAAAAAATGATCTTCATAAAAGTTTTTATATTCAGTTTACTTCTAATTTTGAATATTTATAGGAAACAAAACATTTTCACTAAGTATATAAAATATTTTTAGAATTTAGAGAAAAGGGAATAAAGCTCACAAAAGAGAATATTATCATTGTGGAATTATTTTTTTATGATGGAAAATATTTTCAGGAATGTTGAAACATATTATGATTCCTAAAAGAATGTTATTTGAGAAAAAGAGGAAAAATTATTAGTTATGCAATGGAAGTCATGTTTGAAAATAATGTATGAGATTTATATAGAGGAAATATCAAATAAATGGATGAATTCATGAATTTGAAAAAAAAATTGAAGTTTTTTTTAAATTAAATGTTTTACATAATTGTATAACAATTAATCATCTTTGAAATCTTTTTTTAGTGTAAATATCATATAAATTGATCCTCAATTACATCATTAGGGGAAAAAGGGATTATATGAAGACCAATGTTTATAAATAAAATAATTTTCATAAATGGATTTTTTCTAAAAACACAAGGATGAATTTAGTATACCATATTGAAATTTCCTTTTTATAATGATACCATGATGGAAATAAATATTCATCAGCATGATGGGAATAAATTATGTCATTTGAATGATGTAATTAGTATATTTTATGTAATGTAGAATGAAATAAAAAAGTGCCATGTATGATCATTAACTATATTTAAAAAAACAAGTGAGTAAAAAAAGTCTACAATATATAGATCATGATAAAGCTACTCACAATATAGATCCTAAAAATATTACATGCTCAAATTTATGAAGATAAAAAAATATTTTGTATAGGGGATTTCATCTCATAAATTAAAAACATATCATTTTGTGGCACTAATATTAATTTTAACTACTTCATAGACAATTTATATAATTTAAATGCTATTACAGAGGATTACTAAATTATTTTCTATTGAGATAATGTTATCAATTTTTATAATAGGTTGAAACAAAGGTTATTGTTAGTTAGATTAAATAATATACCTCATATTGAACTTTATATAATTTTGGCACACGGTCGCATTAACATGTCTAGGATTCATAGATACAGCCTACTATAGGAGATTATAGGGAAAAGATATATTTCTCATTCATGATTTTATATTTATTAAATTTTCCAATGGGGTAATGGGAGTTGTTTATTTTTTTATCATCATTGAAAAATATCAATAGGGAAGTAGTTTAAAACAACCAAACTCAATTCACCCCCTCTCATGCTATTTTATATATTATGTGAAAAAAAATTAAAATTCATATATGTGACTTTTCTAACTCAAATTGACCATAGTTACAATTTTTTATTTATATATATATGTATAATATCTCACAATCATTTCATATTTAAATTAAATTCTACAACACTTTGGTTATTTAACAATAGATAATAGAGTATTGAGTTTTAAAAATTAATCTCTTACATTGATGATATCCTTTACAATTTATAATTATAAAATTAATTGCACATAATGTTAACTAATAATATATGTATACATAGGAAAACTATTAAACTCCCCACACTTGAAACATGGTACTTATGGGCATTATTTCACCCTCTTACATTCTTTATAGGTATTCCAATTTTGATTATTTATATATCTGTTATTGTTTTTTGTTATATATTTATCATTTTTGAAATTGAAACACATTCCACATTCATCCAAATGATTTCATTATTTTTTTCAGTTTTTTTGCACAAGGCCAGTTTGGTTTCACCGCATTACATTTATTGTTAATTTTTTTGAATGTTTGAGTCTACCGTTTTCATCAAATTATTCATTTAGTGATACCAAATTGCATCTAGGAAATCCATATAAACTATGAGATCCCAATATAGTAGTTTATTCTAAATATCAATGTTTCATATTATCAATTCCTTTTTTATATGCCATATCTTACCATTATAGAGTCATTATTATTCCCATTAATATCATTGAAAAATCATAAACTACATTTTGAATTATTTTTATTGATCATATAATAATTTCTCACAAATTTATTCCCCTTTTTAAAACATGTGTAATTCTATATTCATATATTTTTGTAGCGTGTGAGGAAAATACTTGATGTAAAAGTTCTTTTAGAAGCCTTACAATTCCATGGCATCAAACCCATCATTTTGATTGATTTCTATGAACAGTGTACGTCATTTTGGTTGGGTTTTGGAACTGTGTGGACAATGGAATTTTTCCCAATGTATATTGATATTGGTTCATGGTTTTAGATTCTATATTTCCACATGATTTTTGGGAACAATCAATGATTAAGTGTTATTTAATGTGAGAATGAGTGGATTCCATCATATCACCAAAGAAAGCATTGTCAATGCAGATAGGTTTTCACAGAATGATATGTGGGAATGTGTACCTCTTTGATTGTCATGGTAGTTTGGTTAGTTCAAGAATACTCTAAAAGCATCTGTATTTTTTATTTCTTTTCAACAAATAGACTCCAAATATTGTGGCATATATGATGGGTTTATAGAGTGACCCTACTATGTTATATTATTACTACCTTCATGAGAATCTATAGGATATAGAGATATTTTGTATGATTTCCATGCCCAAATATAGGTTATGTAGGGGATTAAATAAAAGAATATTGTGCGTATTATAAAATTTGAATGAGGATCTAGGATTGTAGTGGATCCATTGTGTTTTTTATTTATGGATCATTTATTATCTTGGATTTGTGTGGTGTCCAATCAAGTTATGCGATTTTTGAACAAAATTATTTTATTACATATGATTAGTAGTTTATTTATATTTGGAACTCAAACGTTTATTGTTTTTTGTGATGATTTAACATTTTCCATAGTATCTTCACTCTAATTTGATTTCATATTTCCAAAGAATTATAGATTAATCCTAGAATTCTAGTCAACAATATCTATATTATTGGAGCCATGGATGAATATACATGAACCCCTAGTGTAAGAAATACTATGTATCCTTATGTAGTGGGTCTATACAGGGGTATCTTCCCATGTTTTAATGCATGGATAATTACAAAATGTTGAATAATAGATTTAAATTTTTTATTTTTTAGAGATGCATAAAATTTATTAAAGTAATTTTTTAGAGGTTGTGATGAATATCATAATATTCCATGCATAAATTCCTCTTAGATTGTATTTATTATCACTAGGGGAATATAATTTCTATCAATCTATTTCAATGTTATATCAAACTAATTATAAATTAGGGGATGCATATTGAGTATTCAGAATTATGGGTTTTTCATTTTTTATCATGTCCCATTGAAAAAAGGCTCATGATTGGTTATTATCCCAAAGGGGGAGTCCCATATGTAAGAATTATGTATGTATAAAAGATTTACATGACACATGTGTTCTCTAATAATGAAATGTATTAGTGGGAGATTCAATCGTTTAATGTGTAATACATAATATACATTGTATTTTCCAGTATAACTTATTTTTGTCATTATATATAGCTTGATAGTACTGAATTTTGTTTTGGGGGAAGGTCATGTGTATTTATTGTGGGGTGTTCTAGGAAAAGGAAAGTAATTCCCTTCATTAAAGGGTGTATGGAGTCCCCAGGTGGTTCTATGGTGGAATTTTATTCCATAGGAATGACTTGATGATATAAATTTATATATAGGAGGTGATCATTGAAGATGGATAGGTTTCATTATGATTTATTGACTCATGTGGGTCGTTGGAATGTTAGTCTGGTTATTTATATTGTCAATAATATTTCATTAATATTTTTTCCAAATAGATTCATGTTGGAATTATTAAATTTTAATAAGTTGGTGCCTTGGTCAAGGGCCTAAGAAATAATTGTTATAGAAATAAAATGGGGTAACAAGAGTCTTGAATAAAAAATATTTTAACAGTCCTTATTATAAACTGGAAGTAAATCAACAGGAAGTTCCTCTAGTTAGGTTATATCTTGGTTTACTCCCATGTTGACCTATTCTCCCAAAACCATGTTCCCTTCATTAAAGGTATGAGTTACAATGTTGCTGATCTCTAGAAGAGAAAGGAGGTAATTCATCCAATTGGTTGTAAGCGGCATGACAAGATGCACCACACCATTCCAAATAGCCTAGACAATAGTGGTCAAATCACATTATTTCCAAATATATTTCCTACTCTTTTTATTAAGAAAGGAAATGGAATTGATCATACCCATCATTTATTCTTCTAGACAAGAGTTGATTCCATTGCAGAAAAAAAAGAAACAGATAAAAATCCCAAGGCTATTTCTTAATTTAGCACCACACCCCTGGGGTCTTGGATTTCCTTTTGAAGCGTCGTCAACATTCACATTGACCACTCATATGGTGGGGCTTTATAGGACACATCAAAAGTGCAGCTTGTATAAAGATATATTACATCAATATAGTGTCACTAGTGGATCCCAAAGTCATTAACATCATTTTCACAATTAGCCTTCTAAATCGAGGTATTAACCTTAATAGAAATAAGAATCCTCGTTTCATATGTATATAGATAGGGTCACAAATTATTATGAAGAAGATAATTTATATCATACCAAACCACATGGAGCTTCTCAGAAATATATTTTAACAAAAGATTCTTTGTTTTCTAAAATTTTTATATATCCAAAAAATGATTTAGGAGAGACATGATTGAATAATGAAGTAACCATCTACAATAAAAAATGTCAAAAATATATTTCCAAAGAGATTAAGTCTTATAAAAATATAGAATCATTTGGTTATTATCATGAGTATGTTGGTTACAAAGGTGAAACTTATGGAAAATTTTAATCCCAAAAAATAGATTTAAAATGTTTGTTGGGAAAAATTTGGGAGCTATATGCCAAAAAAGACTATTCCTTGAAGGATTAACCCATTTCCTGTCAAAAAAATTTAACCAAGAGAAATAATTATCATATTTATGAATGTTGTGGTTATAAAAGATTTTGGAGACTATGATTTCATTTTGAGTAGTTTCCCAGACTATAAAATCTTGAGAATTTAAATAGGGATTATTTTCAAATACATGACTAATTATTTTAGGGAGACTGAAGTTATGATAATTTAAAATATCCCTGATAGGGTAGTTGGTGAGCATCAGTAAATTTTTGGGAGTATGAAATGAAATTAATGGAACACCACTCCAATTGTCTGACCAAATGATCAGGGAATAATCGTTACTAAACATCTGTCTACATTTAATCATGATATTTGTAAAGGCATGACTAATGGATGGTGAAATTTAAGAGCCAATATAATTCATATTTCATTTGTGTAATATATCATGGAATCATTATTTGAAAATAAATTGAATAAGATTTATTGTGAAGTAGGTTCAAAGTGAGTCTAGCTTGTTAAGAATCATTAAATAGTTTATGGTTTTTAATGACCAGACCACCCTAATCTAAAGGCTTACAACACATATTCTATGGCATGGAAACATGATACCTTTTTAGATTACATTGGACCAAAATTAGGTTTTTATGTAAACATTTATTTTCATCAAGAGACATGTAAGACATTTATAAACCATCATAAAATAGACCATATTAAATAAAATTGTAGATTTAACTAGGCATATTTTTAAGCAATACAGATGGATTTATCATTCAAAAAATAATGAGGATTGAGTATTTAGTCCACAGTGATAGAAATGTATCTAGATTTAATCCTTCCACAGAACACTGATACATATTTGATTAGTAAAAGGGAAGGATCCTTCTTTGATATGTACCATTGAGAAAGCCAAATTGATTCCTTGAGGCAATTTCATTTCTTATAGATGTAAGTATAGTAGCAACATGTTTTGTGATTATTTTGTAATGAGTGATAATAATATCAATATGTATGAAGAGATGAATCTCAAAATAATTCTCCACATTTAGAATTAATGAAAGAAATCATGCATTCAACACATAAGGAATCACACCATTGGAAGAAATAATTCTAGAATTTATCAAACATTAGGTTGAATAACCTCCAATAAGTGATGATAGAAAATATTATTAAATCCATCAGGGCCCTGGGCACTATCAAGATTAGGTATAAAAATAGTATATTTGATTTCATGATTAGGATGGATGATTAAAAAGTATGTATTCTCTTCCACATTCACCTTATCTGGGTGAAATTAGGAGGATATTCTTTTTTTATGTCTGAGCTATTAAAAATATTTTAATAATAATAACCATCATGATTAGAAAATCCATCCTCCATATCAATGAGGGTGTCCATGCATCTATGAAAAGTGATAGGTCTATAATCATTCATTATTATTTGTTATGATTTGTTAAAAATAGTGACTCTATCAACATACGATAGCCATTTGGTTTTGATCAATTTGCTTACAGATGTTTTCTTTAAGGATGAATAAAGTGTTATGTTTCATAAAAGTGTTGATTTCATGTTGAGGAACCCCAGTGAAATAATATCTAGTAGTGGGGGTTTGAAGTTGGATAAGTTCATTCTTAGGAAAAGTTATTTCATTGTCAGTTTTTTTATTTTGAACTACACCAACATTTATGATACTTCTTATGAGTTTTTAGATTGATAATACTAGACAAAAATCATTATAATGATTTCTAAATGCACAAATGTTTTTATGATTTTAGAACACTCAACATCAGAGGATCAAGCATTATTAAATATTAAATGAAGATATGGTTTTATAATTTTGGTATAAATATTAAAAAGAATGAGATAATGATTATATTTATGATTAAGACAAAAAATACTAGATATAGTGTCCCATTTATCTTGACAATACTCATTCTTGAATTCTCTATACAATTTTCTAGAAATTATCATGTTATAGTGCCTTCTATAGAATGTTAACATAGAACTAGTATGTTTGATTTCCACATATTTATTATCCTCAATAGAGGCTTTAAATTTAGTTGAAGGGAATGTAGATTGGGATGGGCCAATGTTCTCACTAGAGGTAAGAATCACATTGAAATTACTAACCACATACTAGGGATCATGAGTGATTCTAGATAAATTAGAAAATTCATGTACTAGAGTACTTATATATTGTTATATATTGTTTTCATGATGTAATGTTTTTTTAAATAATTAACATAAAAGACACATGTAATCACCCCCCATAAACTCTGATGGCATCACATTCTATAGAGAAGAATGGTATAATAATCTAGATTGTTTCTTAGAAAATACTATATCTTCACACAACTATAAAATACAACCATATGAAAATGGTGCACAATTATTGATGAAAAGTTGATATTAGTTTCAAAAATAGAAAATATTTAAGGAGGACGAGTATGAAGTAATACTTGATGGACAGTAAAAATTTTTGGGTTGGAAATACTCAGTCAATTCGATAAAATGAAATTCATTGGATCATGGATTTCGGGTTGGATCCCCTATATTTTTACTTAGATAACCATTCCTCCTCGTAGGACTTCTGAATTTATTTATGAGTTCAGATTAGGTTTCTTTAAATATTTACTCATAGTATAAAAATAAGTTATTTTATAGGTATCTGCATTAGAATAACCATATGTTATTTCATGTGTTTTCCCCTTCAATGGGGTAAAGAAAGGGGTGAAACATAAAGTAGTTTTATGATATTCAATCTAAAAATTAAGGAAATTAGAATATTCTAAAGTATCAGTAGTGTGGTGTGTTTTTGTTGTCTTGGAATAATGTTCTGGAAACATAGTAGTAGAGTTCAATACAGAACCTCTTAAAGTTTTCAGGGAAGCCATACGTATTACATCTGCTGCAGGATCCTTTTTTAAGTAGTCTTCATTGATTTCATACAGAGTGTGCATCACGTCAGTACTATTGTATTAAACAACCTCTCTAATGGGATGTAGAGATCATTCCACGTCTTTGTCTAAATCCATGAGGCTACAATCCCTTTGAAACTGTGTAGCATCTGTACTAGCATTGCAACTTGTTTGAGAAGATTAATCTCTAGAATCCTTCGCAGTCATGGGATCCAAACCCCGGTGTGTACCATTAGGTTTATTAGAATTAATCTCCAAGGATAGGTTGGTCACATTCCCTTAGGAAGAGTCTGGAAGAACAATAAATTTAGAAGACAATTTCCCCACTACATGTGTGGGATAAACAACATCCTTACAATAAAAATGTTCCAATCTTTCATAAAAATATCCTTGACATGATTTCCTCATATTTCATTCTCATCCATAACCATTGGAATATCATTATTGTGTAGGATGTTATTAATATATATCATTGTAGATTCTATTTTAATAATAATATGCTTTATAGTATTCTTTGAGGTGTCTTTGTGGGATTCGTCGATTGCATGTTCATTTTGGGAATGTTCAATAGCATCCCAAACAAGTTTATATATTCGTCTAAAATCCCTTATTCTATAGTATCATTATCTTCTTCATTAAATATTTTATCCTAGGTTATACCCGAATTCTCTCTAGAAGGGTTCGAAACATTTCATTTCATCACCCATATTTCATTATTCTTCTTGGAAGGTTCAATTTTATCTATAACAGTTCCATTATATTTCTTATGTCTTCTATCATATGTATAGTCATTGTCCTTTGATTGAGAAACATGATTTTTAACCTACCAACAATATAAAATGGAACTCCCAACAATTTTACATAGTTTAGAGAATGTGGGTATACGTTAAAAACCTATCATAACCTCTATTTTGATTGGAATTTATTTTTAGGTAAATTTCATGATGTTTTAGGATAGGTGAACTTTGGTTAAACAATTATTAGATGGGTTGAGTTTTAGATCAGTGGGAAGGGAATTTAGGAGACCATTGAGAATAGTTTTTTAGATGGAGAAACCTATGAAGTGCATAAGTGATTCTACTATAGTTGATTCGATTAAGGATCACTAATGTAGTGAGGTTATCAGGGTGTTTAGTGAGATACTAATGATCATAGAAGCCAATATTTTAGTTAATTTGGTGATATACCTCAATGATTAGATGTGACATAGGAATTGGTTTGGGTACAAATATACAGTAAAAACGAGTGGATTACATAACATATATTGTTAAAGAGGGGTGGTATTATACATTGACAAGATATGAGTGTATATTAGTCGGTGGGATAAAAGTATTTTCTTGGGACCACATGGGCTTTGGAGCATAATTATTGTTGTAAGAAAGCACATATGGTGGGGAGCACACCATTTGATATTGGAAGATGTTATCTCGTTAGTGAGAATGTTGTTAAATGTTAGGGATATCATTCTCAATGTGAAAGTAACAAGAGGTTGGTTTTGGTTTCTTTTGGAATTTATTTATGAGATGATTTCCAATTTGAGTCATTGAACGAAACAATAATGGTAACATGATTAATGGAGAATAGTATTTTGGTTTCCTATGAGTGGTGATAAAGATACTCTTATATATGGGGAGAATTTTTCTAGATATGTGTGAACAATCCTGGTGTCTAAATGGTAAATTAGATAAATTATAATAGTTGGGGGTATATTGAAGTTACATTATAATACTAGTGTATGAAAAAATTCACTAATATATGGTTAAATGAGTAATTATAGTATTTAAATTTTGATTGGATGTTTGTTTCATTCTATGCATTATAATTGATCTCAAGGTGATCTTGTTGTGATTGAAATGTGTTTTCTATGGTGATCCAAGAGTTAAGACATTATTTAGTGGGGGAATCAAATTTCATAACATGTCATTAGGGGGAATAATGAATTTTTAATGGGATTATGGGGTGATCCATAGAATCATGACATTGTTCAGACATTACACTCATTTCATCACCTAATTGAGAGTGTCAATTTATCATCCAGCATTTTTTATTACATTACTTTTAAAAAAATTAAATAAAAAATAATACATAAAAAACATCGAAAGATTTATTATGGTATAGTTTCATGAAACTATGTACATAATACATTAATTACATTAGGAATAAATAAATATAAAAGTTATTTAATCCATCTATAATACACCTTTTTTAATCCCTCATATGTCAACTCACAACAAGTTATTTCATAGCGACATACATTAGTAGAAAAAGGTGAGGATATTGCATAGTAAGGGATAAAAAAGAAAAAACCTTAGGAAAAATAATTAAGGAATAAATGGAAGGAAAAATATGAGAAAATAATCATATGTACTTGATACATAACATTTTATATGGATAATATATAAAATTTACACATTCATTGACATATTTACATGGTTTCATAAATCATAATTACCAAGGATATTCAACAAGGAATCATATGACATGTCATTAAGGTAATTTATTATTTACTTAATTCATTAGAGTGATATAATTATACACACATCATATTTATTTTATCAAGAAAACATGAAACATCATAATAAAAAATTTCATCAATAACATATCAAAAGTAAATAAAACGTTTCATATAAAATCATTATGAATATAAGAAGTTAATGAATTTAATATTACATCATTTTATTCCGATGTAAAGGAAATTTGTATTTCTGTATGTATATCTAGAATCAATAAATTTGTATACATCTATTTGAATTTATATGGACAAGCAATGAGTTTTGGAATTAAAAATATATTAATATATCTTTTAAATTATGGAAATTCATGAAATCAATTCGACAAAGTAACATTACTCAAAAATGATAAATAAAAGGGAATAATGAGAGGGATTGAATGTATCCCATTGATGTACCACTATTTTTGCAGTAATGGGATAAATAATAGTATATGAATGTAATAAAATTTAATGTTTTAATAGAAAAATATAAATGAGGTACATGGATGTAGATAAAAATGATGAGCACGCTATTACGTTGATGAGTTGCTTCCAAGAACTTGAGGATGTCACCCTAAAACATGAAATACATAATATAGGGAAATTATGGGATGAAAATTTGCCAAATATTTATTTATAAGGGATTTATGGTGGAGGGTAATAGTGGCATTCATGGCAATTTATAGTAAACAATTTGTAATTGTTAAATAATTTTGTCATAATGGTCTTAAAATTCAAGGTTGTGGAAAAAAAATGCCAATGGATTACCCTTGGTTTGTCTCTTGGTTTTGGGAATCTAATTCATATTTTAAAAAATGTTAAACCATTAGAAAAAAATATATTTTTTTTATTTTATTAGCCATGGAAATGTAAATTTTCAATAAAATACTATTTTTAGAACCTTAATTTAAATATTAATCCTTTAATAGTCATTTATAGGCATTGATATGGATTTAAAATAATTAAAATATATAATATATAAAAAATAATTTTTTTTTGTAATTTATTATATATATATTTTTTTATTACATATTTCTTAAACAAATAAGAATTCATAAAACATATTGAAAACAAAAAAAACAATATTTTTTATATTTTAAAAAAAATTAAAATATTTTATAAAATTCAAGAAATTTCCACCCAACCTAATTTCAAAAATCTGATTTATTTTATAATGGTTATTTTATCATAGAAATTATATTAATATTAGAATATTAATTTTTAAATTAAAATTACTTATTTTATTAAAAATATTTATAGTTTTTACAGTATAGTCATCTTTTTGAATCTTATGAAAATTTATTTTGACATTATAAATTCATTGTGTCATTTAAAATAAAATAAATTTTTTTTTGAATTTAATTTCTTTAATAAAAATATTTATCAATAAGTTTTTAGTTTATTACAAATGAAAATATATTTTCATAAAATATAAAATTATGTTTTATTTGTCCAAAATAAATCTAACTCAAAAATTAATCAAATATTTATTTTTATATTATTAAGAAAAATAATAATTGAAACAGGTTTGATGAAATGAATATTTGATATATAAAAATTTTATTACACTTTTATGAAACTAATTTCTAGATATATAACCCCTTATTACATTATCATACACTCTAATGTTAAGGTGTGAGATGGTGGTAGTTTCATGTGGTTTCTTAGAAAACATTGATCTAGTGGGGATCTAAACTTACTTCAGGTTCCCCAATATATGATTTCATTCATCCATTTTCAAATAAATTTCAACATTTCATAGTCATGGGAGAACCACAGTATTTCTACCTCCCTCCCATGATCTGAAAATTATTATTCAATGGCATGAATATACTTATTATGGATATAATTTCTTCTTTCTCCATCAATTATCATTCTTCATTACCATTTATAAACACCAATTCTTAAGGTAACATTATATCCAATGGTAAAATTATCTAATAGTCTTATTGAAAAATTATTATGTAGACCAATGGTCGTATAGAACTATAGTAAAGTAACATTAATATCCCACTAATAAATTTTTCACATTAAAATATATATATACTGCACCATAAATCATAATTTACAATATGCTTCCCAAAATTATTTATATTCTCATTTATAATTTCAATTAAATTCATAATTTTTTTATCATAATATTTTTCATAATATGATTAATATTATTTTGATATATACATGCTATGGAGAACACCATTGTGTAGATTATATTTCTGGTATATAATACGTTACACACCGAAATTATAATGTAATGACATTGTATTTCATACCATGTACTGTATGCATCACCAACCACATGATAGGAAATAATATCCCAAGAATTTAGGGTTTTTTATTATATTATATAGATAAAATATAATCTACACAATTAAATTGACTCAACACTATGTTTTCTTACGTTACATGAAATACTAACTTATTCAAAATCATAAACTGCACACAAGACCATGTTTTAACAGAACAATAATTTATTATCAAAATATTATTATTGAATTTAATTAGACATGACCCGGCTTTTAAATTATTTTTTATGATACAAATTAACTATCTATTGAAAATATATGGTTTGATAAAATATAATATGAAATCATTTGTTATGAATTAATTAGGAATGAATACGACAAACGATTGAATATAAAGGAATATTTTATTATTTGTGATCGCAAAGATGTTTTTCCCAAATAAATTAATTTAATTAAAATTAGTGGGTTATATTAATGGTAATTATATATTATATATTTAATTATTTTTTTAATATTAATCCAATATATTTTATAGGTGTAAGATAAAAACAATCATACTTTTAGGCATAAAATACTATAATAACATGGATACCCCCAGCCATTCCTTTGTGAAAATCCTTCTCTTGTGGTGTTCTTGGGGGTTGTAGTGGTTTATTATTGCGTTTACCCAAAAATAATTTTTCACCAATTAGTTTCACTGAAAAGGTGGAACACCAAATGGTGTCTCGCCCTTTTCTTAATTTCCAATTTCTTGAGTTTTCCCAGTTTCACCCCTCCCACGTCTTATTTGATGTAAATTGAGATTCAATATTTCAATGGGAATTTTAAGGGATTTTATCAGTATATTAATTATATCATTAATATATTAATGTCCTGGGGGATTTAGGATACTCAAACCAGGTGATCTTGGCCACGATCCAATGTTAATCATTTTTTGAAACTGTTATTCCTTTAATATCATATGTTGTTCTTCATTGACCAAATCATCCCTTTTTATTTTATTCTCCATTTCTCCATGGTGTGTTGAGAGAATTCGTCCCTAGATGAGTCATGGGCCTATTCTAGATTACCCCCACTCAGTTTTCTTGTAGTGTCCTGGTACTTGTTATATCCCTTATTCAGGGCGTAATGAGGAAATTAGATCCGTTGATAATCCTTGTCAATATTTAATCTACCACACATTAATTGTACAAAATGAAGGGTGGATATACTAATAATTCCTTGTGAATAATGGGTGAATAATTATCTCTAAACAAATAATAATTAAGAATAGAGTATGATCAAATGATAACATCGGTAAACAAATTAATGATAAGGGAGTAGTATAATGTCTGATCGCCATTTTATTATTATCATTGATTCTTTTGTAGTTGTTTTGGATGTATTCTGTTGTAAAATTATGGCCATTGGGGGTCCTTGTTAGTTCATGGGTGATTCATTATAACTATAGTTGTTTATTTAGGAATAATTGGTGTAATACATAATCATTTTAATCACGTATACCTTGTTAAATAAAATGAATGATCAACTATATAAAACCTTGTATGATATCATGTTTATATAATAGGGTTTTGAAGTAAATTGTTTACCATATATATATATATATATCATGTTGTAATGTGTCCGTGAGTGCTATGGTCTGATGGGTTTTGTTTGATTCGTGTAATGATGTTATTGGGAACACAGTTCTCGATATAGGGGTGGGAAAGGGTGATAGCTCTATGAGAAGGGAGTGGTATGGGAGAGCAGTGGGGATGTGGATAAAATGGTAGTTACTTTTGAATTTTTTTTTGTGGGGAGGAACATGTTGTGTATTGGTATCCATGTTTGTGAGACTAATTGATTTCAGAATGGATGGACTTGTAGGTAGTGGGATGACTTTTGTTATGTTGTGGCTGTAGAATGATGTTTTAAAGTGTGACTACACCGTGGTTGTGGATTTTTTTGTAGTAGGGAAATGTAGAGGAAATATTAGTATTGTGCAGTATAACATTCTTTAATGGTATTTGGAAGTGGTTGAATGGGGGCATGTAATGGGACTACAAATCTGGTTTTGTTTATTGTATTGACATGGTTTTCATAGGTTGTTTTCCAGTACCTATGGAATAAAATAAATTGAAATCATTAATTAATAAATGTAATGGGGATAAATTAAAATTGGTCTTCATGTGGTTGTTCTGTGGTTGTGCATATAGGGGTCGTAACAAATGGGGTTATGTATGACTTGGTTTCCTATTGAGGGGACCCATAGGTTGGGATGAGATTTTTAATACCAATACATATATAAATTTTAATTTCACGTTATTTCTATATCCACACCACCATTTTTTAGAACCATGTGCCTAAAACCCCAATTTCATTGGGGAGGGTATATTTCCCAATATCAAAGTGGGAGGACAGATGGAGGGTTACAAACATTCTTCCTCGCAACCACTTCTAGGTTCTAACCGCTTGGCGTATCCAAAAAGGATAAAAAAATGGGAGGATCACTATAGTCCCAGATCCTTCAGAATGTTCATTTTGTGGATGAGAGGGATACTTGTTTTTAATCCCTGATTTTTTTCCCATGTCTCATCAGGATGAGGCACATGCATCTTTGGTTGAGATGTGTGGCTGTTGTGGCCCAGTTCTCAGTATATGGGATTGTGTGAGGTTTCAGGACTAGGTGTCTACAGGTGGTCTGTGGAAGACAGACTGTGTAGGGGGAGAGTAGTAGCATCAAGGAGTTAGCCTTTAGGGATGATAAGTTAACCAATGAGAAATTGGTGTTGTCAACCCAAATGTCGATGTTCATATACTACTATGTTACATGACTTTCATTAATTGATGAGAATGCATTTGTTAGGATGGTATGGTTAGTATTCCTTGGTAGATGCATGATGTTCTACTGTTTTCTCATAAAGACATTTGTATGTCCCACACTTGTTGTAGACATAGATATATTTTCCCTATTGAATATAATTGTATGCTCAACCTACATATATAAAACTATTTTTAGGTTTCTAGGAGAACATTTTAGACTTTGTTGGACTTTAATAGCTCATGCCTCAGGATTAGTTGTTGTTGCTGCATAGTCAATTTTCTTTTGGGACTTCACTTTAGAGTTTTTTTTACCTTATATTACCTTTTCATTTGAACATGCATTTTGGAATGGATTTTTTATTTACTTTTAAATTTATTTTTTGGATTTTCGTGTGATTTACCATCGTATTTCCAGAACTTGTTCTATAAAAAGGAAAATTCCATCCATATTAAGTGAGATTGTATATCATTGGTGGTATTCGCCACTGTAGGTCCTATTTAAGGTGAGAATCAAGGGTTTTTATGTCTACGTCATCTTGAGAAAGGAAGGGTGTGTCACTTGTTGTCCCTTTCGACATCTCAAAGAAGGTGGGTCATGACACAAAGGAATTAGAGGCTGAGTTTGATAGTAGAGAGAAAGAATGGAGTTCAGAGTTAGTCACTTAGATGATTGAATGATATTAGATTAATCAAGATTAAGGCTCCAACGGAGTAATAGGATCCTCTCATAGTGAGCCATATATGGGGAGTAGTGCATCAGTGGTGGATGATTTACCTCAGAGAGAGATGTATGAGACAAATGTATCATGTAAGGACATTGAGAAGGAGTTCTGAGAAGAATTCATTTCATCTATAGTGAAGGCCAAGAAGAGACTAGAGATACTCTCCTGACAGTATGGGAGTATATCAGTAAGGTAACTGGGGATCAAGATAAAGGATCACCTATGCTTCTCACTAGATCCATTTCTGGATAAGGATTACTAAGTAAGACTCTTAGAGACGGAACTCTGACCTTCCCTTCTGTATGATGTTACTCCCTTCACTCTACAGAAGTATATAGATGTTCTACATAATGATGAAGTATTCAAGAGTATGAACTTGTAAGGAGTTTTACCATGATAGGGGAGACATCTATGTTTGTCCAATGAGAAGGTAGTCAGCAGTAGGTCATCAGCATTAGGGCCCTCAAGGTTTTTTATAGCATGGATTAGTCCTCTACAGTTCCAGTTCTGATATCCAAGTCCTCGCCCTTTCCTCATGGGCCCATGAATGAGGTGATTTTTTTGTTGATTACTTGGAATTCATTTGAAGTACTGCCCAATTCAATCTCAGTATGGTGGGGGAGGGTACGATCAGCACCCACCTAAGCAGCTGCTATTTCAAGTCAGGCCTTTCTAGCAGAAGGGGCAGTGAGCTCCCTCTCCACCGAGGGTAGGTGGTGTCGGAGGAGGCCCACCATAGGGAGCTCCTCAAGGACCCTAGCCATGGATTGTTCAGGGTGGTGGTTGACAGTTGTAGGTTTGAGGATGTAGGTGTGAGCAGTTTCACACTATAAAGGTAGTATTCCTAGTAGGGATAGAGGTTGTTCGAGGTATAATCAGCATGTTTAGGAAACATTCATGTTCATTGTTTGATTCTGGAACTTAGAACTCATTTTTTGAACATAGTATAGCCCATGTCCTAGGTATAGAAGTATAAATATTTTCTGTTCCACTGGTGTTGAGTATTCCATTTGGAGGTTAGACCAGTCTATTAGATGCTTTTTTGGGATTTGGACTGATGTTGGGACCACATCAGTCCAGTGGGGATCTTCTTCTACTACAGATAAAGATAAATGATGTCATCCTAGGAATCGAAAAGTTGTTCTTAGTTCGTTCCATTATCCACTGCTTCTAGTGAGGAGTTTTGTTTTTAGATATGGGTGGATATCATGTAGCTTTCATTGTGGAGAAGCGTTTTCATGATGGTAGCCTGCATTTTGAGCCTCTTCTTTTTTTGATAGCCGAGATGTTCGTGGAATCACTAGGAATAGAGATCGCGGAGGTCCCATGGATTTTAAGTGATTTCCTAGATGTCTTACCCAATGAGGTTTTGACTCTACCCCTATAACATGACATTGAGTTTAGGATAGACCAGAAGCTTGGTGCTCCTCCAATTTTAATGGATCCCTATCAGATGGTGCGTTATGAGTTATGGGTGTTTCATATTTAGGATGAAATCCTGATAAATAATGGTATTAACCATCCAATTATATCCCCATGGGGTTCTCTGTTATTGATCACGGAGACGGGAAATGGTGGCCTGTGACTGTGCATAGACTACAGTAGACCGAATTAGGTGAAAATCACAAACCCTTTCCCCCTTTCGATGATTGACAGTCTATTAGATCAGTTAAAGGGAGAAAGTTGGTTCTCTAAGATCAATCTTCATTCTGTTAATCTCCAGTTGATGTTGAAGGAGGGATACATCCTGAATAGTTCATTCAAGTGTACATATGGGCTCATTGAGTTCATGGTCATGTCGTTCAACGTTACAAATGAGGCATTGGTGTTCATGGGGCTCGTGAACATTGTTTTTATTGTCTACATGGACCGGTTAATCATCGTGTTCATTAATGAAATCCTGATATTGTCCTGATTAGATGAGGATCATGATGAGAATTTGAGGATAGACTCGGAGTTACTCTTACACCACCATCTCTATGAAAAGATATCCATGTTTATGTTATAGACATGAGACTTTCACTTTCTTGTACATGTAGTGTCCCAATAGTGGATAGAAGTGGACCCATCAAAGGTTGATGTGGCTGTTTCTTGCACATCACCCAAGAATGTGGTGGAGGTTAGTAGATTATTGGTTCTGGCTTGCTGCTACAGGAGGATCATACCCAAAATCTCTCAATTTGTTGATCTATGGATAATGTTTCCCAGAATGTGACATGCCATAAAATGGAGAAAGTGTGTGAGGAAGCATTCATCTATATTAAGGGGAATCTTATAAATGATGTAGTTACAAGGTTTCCTAGGGAATGGGTGTAGTTATAGGTGTTCTGTGATGCTTCCGACATATGTATGTGATGTGTTATAATGCAATAATACGGAGTAATCTCTTATTGGTCTAGAAACTTACGTCATCATCAACATAATTATGCCACCCCTAACAAGGATCTTGGGGAGGACTTGTTTTTGCTGAGGTTTTGGATATATCACCACATCCAGGAGTGCTTTGTGGTATTTAAAAATCATAAGAGATTGAGGAATATATTCTCCCAATGAGAAAGAAACTTTCTATAGTGAAGGTGGATAGAGATTCTCTATGAATACGACATTGATATCTCTTACACCATGGAAAAGGGGAATGTTGAGGTTGATGCTTTGAGTGGGATATTTTAGAATGAGGTAGTTGGGAAATCTTGTGATTCATGGAAGGAAATGGAGAAGTTTCCCCCTTTAAGCTAGGTTTCTAGGGAGGACAGTGGTAGAGGACATCTATTTCAAATGATAGTGTAGTCTTCCTTGGTGTAGTAGGTGGAGGAGTATCAGTGGGGAGACTCATAGGCTGAGGTGATTTCTGGTCACGTCGTGCAGGGTAAGGCCATAGGAGTATGGTTGGAGGATATCTAGAATGAGATTATGTTTCATGGGAAATTTTATGTCCCTATAAAAACGTACAGGGGACACCTCTGTGAGTTTCATATATCACCCATGGTGGTACACCAAGGAGTTTACAAGATGTTTTGTGTCCTGAGGGAACAATTTTAGTGTCTTGGGGTGAAAAGGGTAGTGGAAATGTTGGTGGAAATGTTCCTAGTGTTTCTTTAGGTGAAGTCTGAGCACCATATTTCAGTTAGTATATTGCAGCCTTATACATTCCTCCATAGACGTGGGAAAAAAATTCCATGGATATCATCAAAAGACTACCAATGGATTAAGGAGGCTATGAAACTATCTGTACTGTGGGGATCGATTTAAAAATTCAACTAAAATCGTATAAATCAAGGACTCTGGTGTAGTATATTCTTTAGAATAAAGAGATATAGCCAATGTGGTTTGGCCTCATGGAGATCCATGATCCATTGTCTCAGATCGAGATACACGATTTACCTCCTGAGTCTGGAGGGGATTGTAAAAAGCTTATGGAAACAAGATATTCCACTCCACTTGTTTCCACCATAAGATGTATTGGTAGTCTGAGAGGACTATCCATATGAAGGAGGATATACTGCGGGTGGGTGTCTTGGAATTCAGAAGTCTTTGGGTATGATACTTGCCTATGGTAGAGTTTTCTTATAATAATATATGTCACTCTATAATTGGAATGGAACTGATTGAAGAATTGTTTGGAAGAACATGTTTTTTACCCGTATGTTGGAAAGAGTTTGGGTATGTTAGTTTTCTTGGTCTAAATGTAGTGCCTAGAACAACGGAGAATGTTTAACTTTTGAGTGATAGGATAAAGGTGGATCAGGACTGACATAAGTTGTAAGCCGATCATAAAATTATGCCCCTAGATTTTGAGTTTGGGAACCATGTTATCATAAAGGATTCCACTAGGCATGGGGATGTAGAGTTTTGGTAGAGGGATAAATATTTATCCTAGGTTCATTGGACCTTTTGTGGTGTTGTGATTCGATGGCGAGGTGCTATATCTGCTGGCATTGCCACCATAGTTGGATATGATCCACGAAATCTTCCATGTGTCTCAGCTTCTTTAGTATCAACATGATGACTCCCACATCATTGACTTGGGATTGTTGTATATCGAAGATGATGTGGTGTTTATGGGGCGATCGATATGAATCATGGATTTTAAGGAGAAGGTGCTTCATGGAATGAACATCCATTTGGATGGAATGTTATGTGGGAATGGTGGCCTCAAGGAGAGTACTTTGGAGTGAGAGGCACAAATGTGTTCCCAATACCTAGATTTTTTCGGTGGTTTATTTCAGTTTTTTACTTTTTTGGTTCGTTCAATGATGTAATTCATGACCTTTTTCCTTATCAGATGATTCGTTTTCCAGGTCTCTGAATTTATGTGAAAATTCTCTACTTGTGGAGAATGGAGGACCTGATCCCAAATCGATATGAATTAATATGGATATGATTAAACATGTTGGAGAGAGTTAGTGCCGCACAAAGCAGATAGTATCTTGACATGGGGGAAGAATCTTCCTAATACATCTGTCTGAATAGTGCGACCATTGGTATTTTCAGGGTTTGATGGGGTAATGCATCTTTATTGTCTCTATAGTTTTCCATGAGAGATTTTATAAGGAGGTTTTCATAGGATGAAGATGTTTTCACTCCATCTTTAGATTAACACACGATTTTTTACTCCTGAGAGGTATCTTAAGGGGTGGTATTACGTACCCTCTTTCTTCTGGTTTAGTATTTAATTCAAAGGAAAATAATATATTGAGAGGTATCTAATGTAATAACCCATATTTCCTCATGACTTTACATTTTGAAAATATAGTACTTATGGTGTCCCCGGGAGTTTCAGTGTTTTACATTAGGGGTTTTTCCAAATATCCTATTTCACCAAACGGTTTCACCGAAAGAGTGGCACAGTAATGGTTCCACACTAAAATGGTTTCACCATAACATTGACACACTGAAATGGTGGTATTATAATGGAAGAACCATGATGGTGCCTCACCAAAATGGTGGCACACCAAACAATGTCTCACCCTTTTCTAAATTTCATGTTTTCCTAGTTTTCCCAGTTTTCCCCACTTACATCTTATTTGATGTCAACTGAGTTTCAGGCCTTCCACTGGTGGTTTCAGGGAGTTTCAATGTATATTAATTATATCATTAATATCCTAACATTAGGAGGGATTTGTGATACTAGTACATCTGGATATAGATCAAGATCTGAAGTTAATGTCATTTGGGTACTGATCATCCATTAATATAGGATCTAGCTTTTCAAATCCTATATATTACCTTCTGATTCTTGTTTTCATTATCCCATGGTGTGTCTACATCATTCCTCCATAAATGAGTTCTTCGCCTATTCTTGAGTCCCTCACACACATATTTCATGGATTTTCCTACTGCTGAAGTGATCTCAAATTCCTGGTGCATGTAGAAACTTTGATCCATTGATCATCCATGTAGGGATTTGTTTAGTCTCTATTTAACTGTTCAAAATGTAAGCTGGTATTACTAATGATTCCTTGTTATGATGGGATGCATAATTTTCTCTTATAATGTAATAAATAATAATGGTGTTTGATCAAAATATAATAGTGGTTAATAATTTAATGGGAAAGTAGTAGTTTAATGTTTTATTTCCCATTTTATTTTGATATCTTTGATTATTTTGTGGTTATTTTTGTTGTATGCCTACTAAAAGTCATGGTTTTTAATGGGGGTGTGTACTGGGACTAGAAATCTGGTTTTGTTTTGTTGTTTTGAAATTGTTGGGCTTGGTAGTTTCCCAGTAGTGCTGGGATAAATTAAGGTGAATACCTTTATTAATTTATGGAATGTGGATAAATGAAAATAGGTTGGGTTATGATTTGGTAGTGGATTTTTTGGGATTTTTCAGATTTGGGAAGCAACAAATGTGGTTCTTTATGAGTTGGTTTTCTGTTGTGGGGACCCGTAGGGTGGTCTAATTTTATTCATAACTATAAATATATAAATTATTATTCCTTCTTATTTCTATATGAAACCCACCCTTATTGAGAACCATGTCACAAACACCACCATTTCATATGTGAGGGTGTCCTTCCAAACATCCTAGTTGGAGGATAGATGCATGGATGCAGACTTTCTTCCTCGCAGCCTCTTCCAGGTAATTACAGCTCAATAGTATCCAGGAATGTTATAATTTTATAAGGATAACCATAGTCTTAGATCATTCATGTAGAATTATTATGGATTAGTGGCCTAGGATTTTTGGGGTAAGGATTAGTTTCCCATGTTTCATCGAGATGATGCCAATGTGTCTTCGGGTGAGAGTCATGTTTGTTGTGGCCCAAGTGTCTGCAGGAGAGATTGTGTGTGGTTTGAGGCTCAGATTTGTGTAGGCTTCCTATGGTAGTGGGAATATTTATGGTGATATTTGTAGCAACAATATGTTGTACATTAAATAATATCATCTAGTCATTAAAAAAGTGGTGTGTGGTACCCAAATGTTGATGTCCATATTGTACTACATTACTTGAATTGCATTATTTTGTGAGCGTGCCATGGCGGGGCTAGGCTGGTTAGTATTCCATGGAAGGTTCATTGAGGTTATTTTGTTTTCACGGAAGGAAATTAATATTTTCCCACACATGTGAATGGGTATATTTAGTTTCCCTATTGTTTATACTTGAATTCTCACCATACATACATAAAATTATTTTTAGGTTTCTAGGAGGACTTTGAGGACCATGATGGACTTTACTAGCTCAGTCATCGAGATTAATTGTCTTTTATGCTTAATATATATTCTTTTAGTCTGCTACTTTTGATTTTACTTGTACCTCATCTCATATATACATTTTGTCATGCATGTTGGAATGGATTGTATATTAACTTTTAGTCTTATTATTTGTATTTTTATGGGATTTACCATCTTATGTCCTTATTTTGTTCTATATAAGGGGTAACTACTTCTTTATTATGTGATATTATATACCATTGGTTCTAGTTTCAACATTATAGCCCGTTGATGGTGGGACTCAGGGGTTCATTATCACCCCTTCATCTTGATTAAGAAGGGTGTGGAACTTGTTGTCCCATCCCTCATCTCAAAGTAGGCGGGCACTGATAAATATTATATTTTTACAATGGTAGTTGTGCCACCCATTAATCAAGAACCCGTTTCAAATATGAAATTTGAAAATTTAATGTATTGAATATGTCAAAATAAACATAATACTTGAATGAGAAACATAATTATTAAGTTAAGGAGAATTAATTATATTTTTCTAAATCATTTCATTTTTTAGTGAATAGAGAAAAATACAGAAATTTAATTCAAACCCACCATTCCATAGTATTTATTTATAAGGATAAATTATTATTTATTTTTGTTTTAAACATTAATTAGATCATAGTTATAACAATTAATCTAATATATTTCATTGGAATTTATTTCACATTGAAATTGACAGTAAAAATTTAGAAAATGTTTGGATGTTTTTAGCTTTAAAACATGTATTATCATCTCA
Organism: Viscum album; assembly: GCA_963277665.1. Classification (NCBI taxonomy): domain Eukaryota; kingdom Viridiplantae; phylum Streptophyta; class Magnoliopsida; order Santalales; family Viscaceae; genus Viscum; species Viscum album. Next base: position 181,211,862 of record OY728121.1, read on the forward strand.
TCTGCAAGATAAAATTAAATTTAATTATCAAAAAATCAATGATTAAAATTTTTATAAATTGATTTAATATTTAAATAATATATCATTTTAATTTCTAACAATCCAAAATTATTTTTTGACTAGAAAATTTAGTGTATATGATTAAAAATAATTACAATAATTAAGGTTTAATTTAGGTTAATAAGGTACTAATGATTAACCTCAAGTCCCTAAATTACCTATGAAATTGTTAGAATGGTAATTTATAGACATATTTAGACCATATATTCCATTTTCTCAAACTAGGTCCATTATTGGATCGAATTGTTTCATTAAAAACGATGGAAGAATTCATTTTTCAAAATCTTACAACGGTGCCACTCCTCATCCACTATATAATTCCATCACTTATCCCCATTCCCCAAAAATCTCACACAACTTATGTTAAACCAATATATACTCAAATATAATTCAAAAATGAACCCCCTTTACCTTTAATCCACCATTTGAGCATAAATCCATCCATGTTGGCCCTTTGGTAAAAACCAAAAAGAGTTACATAATTTTAAGGTAACATTTTCTAATGACCTATTTTCATTAATTTTATTATCCACTCCCTATAATATTATAATTAAATTTATACATAACAAAATAGGTATACTCATTATTCATAGATGTTTTATTCTTTGGTTTCAACCTACATTTATATACTTTTACATCCAATGAGTAATGAACATATTGTTTCTCTATACAATAAACTACCACCTCAACAAACGATGATTGTTCATTTTTCCTTAACCACCGATCATGGTGGAAAATATAATGTGAAATATATTTATATAATATATTTGTGATATTTTTAATTTCTTTATGACTGTGAAATTTTTATTTAGAACAGACCTTTTTGACTGTCTCCTTATGTAAATATGATAATTTCATTTGGGAAAGTGTAGACTATCACCTCCGCAAAGCAATCCCATACATGGAACTTATAAAGGATGGTTTCAAAAATAATATATAACATATCTAGAATAGATATTATTTTGGATTATAATATATATATTTATAATTTAATTTTTAATCTTTTAATACCATAATGAAATGAACGTAGTTTTCATGCGTGCGTACGACCTACTGTCTCCATGAACAGTGAACTACATTTATAATATATATATATATTATTGACTACCATAACTAAATATATACTGAATATATTAGATAATTAAGGGATGTTTTACATTCTAGAGAGTATGAAATCTTGTTCTAGTTATTGAAAAAAAGTAACTACAATTGAAAAATACGTGTGAATGTTAGGAAATTAACACCCGAAATAAGTCAAAATAAGGAAATATTGTTAACAAATGGGTAATAAGAAACTACAAGAAGTTAATATATGATATTATAAATACTATTATTTTCTTGGAATAAGTTAGTATCATGTATTAAACCACTATAATAGATTATATTGATGAAACAACAAAATGAAGGGTTATGTAAGGGAATCACATCTCAATTTACATTCCATTAATACTCGTTTTTTATTAATTTCTAATTCAATTTAATTTTGTGTATATATTTTTTATTTTTTGGTCGAATCCTGATCCCATTTTTATAAAGATATTATAAGTTTCATTTAATCTTATAAAATTTTGGATACTATTATTAAAATGTTTCAATGTGTTAAAGGGCAATTTGGGATGTTTAATGATTATTCAACATTATAATTTTATCAATGATTATCTTCGAAATCTCAAATACTTATGTAATTTTCAGGATTATCTAAAAATAAAAATTCTATTGTAATAATTTTACATTTAAAATTAAATTTCATATCCTTATATTATTACGGTTGATATTATTATTTTTTAAACAATATATCATTTCATATATGGCCTTTACTTTGAAAATTATTGGATTAACCAGGGAATTATTGATAAATCTATACATTTTATTCAATACATATGTTTATAAAGGAATATTTTATATTAATTAAATTTATTATTTGATATGTATTATTATATGGAAATGAAATGACAGATGGATCCTGTATATTCTGTAGCCCCTCGGTGGATCTATAGGTTTTCATGAGATGATTAACTTGGAAAAATTAAACCAGTTTATAACATTAGTTTTAAACATCCTATAAGATGGATCTGGATAGTTTTGGTCCTCATGTGCCTATGAAATTATGTCATATAATTTATACTTTCCATCATATATATTTCATTTATTATTCAACTATGAAATTTTGCATCAACGTATCAATGGATACATTTCATTTTCAGTTCATTGATGAAGAGGAACCTGTTTATGTTTCGTAACTATCAATATTTAATTTTCCTTATTTAATTACTTAAAAGGAATGTATTATCAATTATTTAGCCTTAAATGTTAATATATTCCAATTAATTCATTATTTATTCCACATTAAATAAACATACATATTATTTAGGCTCACTCTTATCATGTTTCTTGCCACAGATTATAAAGAATAAATTTTGAATAATCATTCAAAGAGGTAGTTTATATCATTTCCATATTTAACATGTTTTTATTACCTATTTTAAAAAATTTATTGTTGGTATTAAGTATTTAATATTCCTTTCCAATATTTATAAATTGATCAACTTTTTGGGATTTGAATCCTTGTAATCATGCCAATGTAATTAAAAAATGAACTGTCTCTAGGATTATGGGGTTTTAGTGTAATATTTTTTATTAGAGGAAGTTTAGAAGAATCTATGGAAACTATATATAAGAAAATACATTAGGGAACATAAAACAATGATATAATATGAGAATGTTTATAGAGTAACATACCATAACGTTTTTAATGTAGATATTTGGTGGGTATTCATAACAATACATCCTAGTGTGGATACTACATGTGAATATGGTTCTAGACTATAAATACAATGGTGTAATAACTCTAACAAGTTGTTCCATTCCTGACTCAGGGTATCCTATTACATAAAAACATGATTTATTTCATATCTTTTTTGAAACTCCTAGGGGTTATTCATTGTATAATTCAAATTTTTTTTATATACAATAATGAAGGAATTGAATATAAATATTAATTAAATGTAACCATATTTTATGATTCTAGAATTTATGAAGAAAAAATGTATGTTATGTGTTATACCATATTTAAAATTTAACAATGTTTATAATTTGAGGGGTTAATGATGTATATTATTTTGTTTAGAAATGTCTCCTAAAAGATAAAAAATTAATTATTAATCTAGTAAAATGTTGAGATTCACATGTTGAGGAAAGCAATAGAGCTGGTATTGGATTATAAAAATATATTGATATATTTAGGTATCATAGTTAGGTAATGAAATGTTTCATTTATTAAATAGATCCACATATTATGCAGAGAGAATATCTTATGATGTATTTCATTATACGACATTTCCTCCCATCATTCAGTTGGAGAACTAATCCAGTTGTAGTTTAGAAATGGATTAAGTATCTGGAGAAGATATTTATAGAATCGGAATACAGTGAATAGAATATGGTTACACTTGTGGTTTATTGACTCCATAGTGGTAAAAACAGTGGTGGTCTTAGATCGAGAATACATGGGAGGGAGATGTAATAGAACTATGTAATGGAGGACTTTTAAGGTGTCATTATTTGACAAATACTTATATCGTGATCAACCAATTGAGTTTAAGAGTGTGTTAATTAGATTAATGTAAAATGAAGAATAGAGTTCTTTGGATTATGATTGTACCATTTTATGGTTACCCAATTATGCAATGGATTATATGTGAAACACTGAGTGCTATATTGTACACTTTATTTTGGGTTTGAATCCAAGTATCTAAAGGTCACTGGTCTCCCAAAAAATTTAATCATACGATGATATAGTGGTATCCACCATCACATTAGTGAAGTAATTTTCAATAAGAAATATATTCAAATGAAAACAATACAAGAATATATCATCTAAAAACCATGAAAATGGAATGATTCAAAGGAGATTATGGGGAAGAAGTATTTTCCAACATGTGATAACTATTGAATAATTCAGCAAAGTAAATTATTAGAAGGATTTGTATTATGGTATATATTGGGATACATTAGACACCATGTATATTAATGTTAATGAATGAAGGAAAGGAATGTTATTCAATGTTATAAAACGGAAGGATATGGGTCACTACGTAGAAGAATTCCTCATGTGTTAAGGGAATTTATCTATGATGAAACTAAGGGATCAAGGTGAAGCATATACTATAGACACAACTGGAGTATTTTGATTAATTTATGTCTATATTTGGATCTAATAAGTATATTGTAAAAGTATTTTATTTATGATGTTACCATTATATGATTTATGATATATATATGTATTAATTATACTGGAATACATTTTTTAAGGATTTGAGATCATAAATTGAATGGTACAAAGAAAATTTATTCAATTAAAAAATAATATTTTCATAAAATTAATGATTAAGGAATATAAAACCATTAAAAAGATCCTAATATTGTGATAATAATGATGAAATGATTGATTTGGACAAGTTCTAGAAACTGTGGAATAGATTAATGAATTTTCGAGAAGTGGTCTATGATATCATTGATGGAGATTACAATAGTTTTGTATTTATGGAAAATATCCAATATCATTTTTATTCCAGAAGGAATTATGGAAAAAGGATCTTCCCAATAAGGTTTTATGGTGATCTTTTTATCACTGTATTTCATGATGATCGATGATTTAGTTATTCACATGTTTAGAATGTGAAAATTTTGAGATTCATTATGTTGATTAAATGATAATGACAATCTAATTTTGGGAATTCGGTGACCATTTATTAAATTTGTTAGACCCTAATAATTTTTAAATCTAAAAAATTTATGAAATGGATTAGGTTTAACATTGAATCATGTATTATATATTAATATATTACATCACAATATGATGAATATTGTTGTATGTTATGATTTTGAGATAGCTCAGGGAATGACCAATGAATAATATTGTTCATATAGAAATGTGATATTTATATATACTTATAATCCTATAAAGTGAATGAATTATTCCACCCAATGAAAGATGTTATTGAAACCAAACTATTGTCGTAGAACCTTTGTTTGTGATGAATCAAAGGGACCATAAATAATCACAGATTATTTCTTTCGAATTGTAATCTGCATCCTGACTGTGTTCTCTAGAACACTCTATCAGACATTGATTGTTGTATTTTTATTATATATCAATGTTAATATTTACCACCAATGTCCTCCTACTACAAGACTTTGTTACGTGATCATTATAAACTCATTATCATTTATTTGGAATATATGAAAATAAACATTTTATGGTTTAGGTATTTCAAAAATATTATATTTTCAATCCCTCATTTACTAAGATTAATTTTAAATTTGATGTATAAAATTTAATTATTGTGGGTGGGGTGGAATGTAACACTCAGATATTACCAAGTAAGAACATTGTACTTGATAGTGGGTATCACATGCATCAACAAGTGTGTGAGAGAATATAAAATCCCATCAATATATAGTTTATTTACTATTTTAAAAATATTCAATATATTATAAAAATTTCAATTCACTCAACACTGTGTAAGATTTCAATTCATGTAAGAGTGGCTTTTTTTGAAAGCATACATTACACTCAAGACTGAGCTTTAACAGAAAAATATATTATTAAAATTTTATTATTTAATAAAATAAGACATAACCAATCCATAAAATTAGTTTATTTTAACAAAATTAACTATATTATGAAATTATATGGTTTAAACAAATATATATTGAAATAATTTTTTTTAATTTATTAGAAATTAATTAGGAAACTAATTGGAAATAATAAAAAATATTATTATTTTTATGATCAAAACGATGTTTTATCCTAATATAATAAATTAATTATAGTTATTGAGTGATATTAATGTGATGTTTATATATATTATATTCAGTCAAATATTGTTGATATATTTACATAATATTTGATAGTTTTAAGATAAAAACAAAACAAATTTAAAGTATTAAATACTTCATTTTTATTAAGGCCATTTTCCCACCTTTTAATGGATAACCCATTTTAAATCTGATTTTGACACATTTATCGATTTAATATGCCTAAATAAACTTCATAATTTAATTAGGAACATAATAATATATTTAGTGTGAATTTTTTATATGTTTCTTAATCGTTTCATTTTTAATGAATAATGTCAAATACCGATATTTAAATCAAAACTATTTTTCAAAATAAATTATTTATAAGGATTAATTAGATTTTAGATTGGTTTTAATGTTTAACTAGATAATATATTTATAAATTAATAAAATATAGGTCATTTGAATCAATTTCACTTCGAAATTTTCTATAAAAACATAGAAAAAAATTTGTGCACTTTTTCATTAAAAAACTGGCATTATTGTCCTAAACTTGAGATTAAAATTAAAATAATTTCACCCAAGTACGTGACTAGAATTTTTAAAAATGGATTCTAAAATTTCAATCCGGGTAATTTATAATTTCTAATAAGTCCATTTTTTAGAAAATTTATATTTCAAAAAATGATTAAAATTAAATATAATAATTAAAGTTCAATTAAGATTAATAAGGGACTTAATATTATCCTTAAGGCTCAAAATGAAGGATATTTTTTTCAAAAGAAATTGGATGTCCATATTTCAACACTATAACCCATTTTATATATTTTAGTTCCATTATTGGTTCCAAATTCAATAGGAAAAATGTAGAAATATTTCCATTGTTAAAATATTAAAAGAGTGCCACCACTCATCAATTATAAAAGGTCACCACTTATCCACAATCCCCAGTCCTCTATAGAAATTTAATTTTCAGAAATATTTCTCTAATATATTTCCAAAAAAAACCTCCCATATACCTTGAACCCTCTATTTTTGTGATATATCCCTCCCTGGATTCCCATTTGTATAAACTAAAAGGATTTACCCTATTTTAAGGTATTATTTTCTAATGATCTATTTTTATTTCACTTACTTCTCCAATACATATACTATTTATAAGAAATTATTACATAAATATTTATTAGAAATATATTTATAATTTTTTAGTATAATTTTTTTGATATACACTTACAATCACATAAACTTAATGGGTAATGAACATACTATTTCTGTGTATCTCAAACTACTGCCTCACGAAACGATCGTTGTGAATTTTTCCATTACCATGTGTCACAATGGAAATTATAATGGAAAATATATTTATATATGATATAATATATATTTATAATTTATTAATGAATATATAATTTTTATTTTTAATTTACCATTATTCCTTTCATTTTTTTTAAATATGAAAATTTCATTTGAGGGTGTGTGGACTACCTCCCCCTCAAAGCAATATGACACATTCAAGCCATACATGGAACATATAAAAGATGTTTTTAATAATGATATGAAAAATATATAACATATATTTCATACTAGAGTTATAATATACAGATGTTTCATTTATATTTCATTATTTTATTATAACAATGAAATGAATGTAGCATTAATGTGTACGTAAGACCTAGTGTCTCCATGGACGGTGCACTTAATATCTATTCTATGACTATTATGGACTACTATAAATAAATATATATAGGATATATATATATTATTACAATCATTTTAAATATTATGTATATTATTAAATCATCATCTATTTAATAATAACAACATACATCATGCCAAAACATTCTTGAGACAAATATGTAATTAACACCCGAAATAGTCAAAATATAGATTGACCGTTAACAAATGCATACTTAGATATTATATTTAGTATATAAATGATTTTATGAATATTATTATGGTTATATATATGTTATCAAATAATTTTAATACCCTATACGTTAGGATAATGTCCACACCACATAAATAAGTTTAATGTAAGTGAATTTCATCTCAATTTACTTTCTATTCATACTTATTTATTATTATGTGCCAATTCAAATTTATTTGGATAATATATTTAATTTTTAATGTTATATAATGAATGAATGATTAAAAATATAATTCATGTGTCATGTATTGTCATTCCTTTTTATATATTATGATTCAAGTGCTTCAATGTGGTATGATACACTTTGGGATAATTAAATTGTATTCTCTAAAAAAATGTTCTTAATGGTTATCATTATTATATAACTTCCATTTGTGATGGTGAACTTTGTATTGAAATAATCATTATATTATAATCAATATTCCTTGTAAATATACTTTTAATATCAATATTTTCATATGATGGATATTATTATTTCCTAAACAGTATATCATTTCACATATTGGGATTACTTTGATAGTTATTTGATTAACTAGAGAATTATTGATAAATCTGTATCATTTATTCAATACAGATAATTGATAATAAGTATTTCCTATTTACTAAATTGAATTTTGGATTTCATGAATTCATTTTTCATTCAATGAAGGGTGTATAGCAGAATTTATATAACTCATTGATGCATCGATAAGTTCTCATGAGATAATTATGATTTCCAAATTAAATAGGTTTCTACCTATAGTTTTAAACTGTAAAGAGGATAAATCATAAAATTATGGGTCCTCATGTTACAATGATATTATGTCTAATAATTAATCATTTCCTACATATATATTTCAGTTATCATTCATCCATGAGATTTGTTATCGACGTATATATAGATACAATTTATTTTCAGTTCATTGATTAAATGGTAAGTTTTGCAGTTACTTACATTAACATATTTAATTTAACTTATGATGTTATTTGAATAAAATTTGTTATCACTTATTATTAACTCAATGTGAATTTACTTTTATTGATTCATTACTCCATCCACATTATTTACCCTTACAGAGCATTTGAGATCACCCTTAGTATTTTTATTACCCCCGATAATGAATTATAATTATTTGAATAAGCATTCAAGGATAGAGTTTAATGCATTTTATTATGTATCATGTTATTATTAATTATTTTACAAATTTATTATGGGTATCATGATTGAATTAGGGATTTCCAAGACTTCTAAACTAACTGGTCCTTTGGTATTTGATTCCTTAAAATCATACAAATGTAAGAAAATAATTCATTGGATTCGGGCTTCATGGGTTGGGGAATTACATTATATTCATGTACTAGTATTTTTATTCTAATTTTTATTATTAAAAAAAATGTATATATTTTTTAATACACTTTCAATGAATGTAAATTTTGAAATATAACTATATTGTTGATTTAATAATCATAAAAAAATTCAATTATATAACTTTCTACCCAATTATGAAATTTTTTATAAGGACCCAGCCATTAAACATTACATAATCTGGATTTATATAAAAGAACACACACTCTTACACATTTAACATCATATCTAGCTATAGTTTTAGTGAATTATGACATAAATTATACCTAAAACCCAATAACCATACATAAGGATACTACTACAACAATATCCAATTTTTAAAAAAAATACTTTTCAAATAAAACATTATTTCATAGAAAAGTCCTTATACCATTTAAATTGTATTCCTAATTTCTCCTACTCAACCTTATAAAATGTGGAAAAATTTAAAAACCATGGTTGAGCATAAAATGCTCAGTACGAGATATAAAAATTGAAATCATTAGTCTAGTGATAACATAAAACCAATAAAACCCATTTCATAAAAACTCATTAGCATTAATAGAAAAATAATGTATTTTATGTGTGAAATATTTACCATGTCACTCTTAAATTCACCCATACAAATGTAATAACCATTTTTTCAACATCCCTCTATGTAGTGTCCAATTCATTTAAGGGATATAATAGGGCTCATGGGTCATATCCCATGCTATAATGGTCTCCACCCAACCTATCACGAACTATAATTTGTGTAAACCCATCATATCATAACTTATAATAGGTCCCAACCCATCATATCTTGAGCTATAATGGGCTGAAACAAAAATTTCCATAAATCATATCAAGAATAAAACACTTGATTACTCATTTAAACCTTTGAGAAAAAAAAATTCCGATGTTTAAAATACCATTTTTTCATAAAAGAGTTCACTTTTAAAATATAAAAAAACATGAACACAACAATGAAATAATAATAATCAAAAATTAATATTTCAACATATAATGTAGTCACTATAGTAACAAATCATCCTGAAATTAGGATAAATATATATTTCCTTATATATAAAAACAATCATTTGGAGTTTTGTAAAAGAGATGTTTAAATACATTTTAAATGGAATGTCCCTTTCATATATCATATAATTAATATGAGTATTAATAGAAATAAATGAATATTTTTATACAATCTAAATCCACCTTATAAAACATAATATAAAATAATCATTTCACAAATTATATTAGTACCACATAATCAATGATGTACATGGTTAACCTACGAGTGTAATTTGGGATATAAATTCCCATGTATTTTGGTCGTATTAATTAAAATAGATTTAAACATCCATTTTAATGGTTAAAAGAATGATATGAGTATTTTACAGAAACATATTCAGGTTTATAATCCCATATATGATCATTTTATAACATAATTCGACCGATTTTTAATAATATGTTGTCATTTCCATTGTTTTAGAAGCATGATTCACATTGTTTACAAGGTCGGCTCGTAAATGATTTTCTTTTCAAATGGCAGCGAAAAACTATGAGTGAAATGAGAAATTTTCCATTTGTTTATATACTATTTAATTATACCATTAATCATTTTGTTATCACATATGATGATGAATCATTAGATTAAACATTAATGATGTTTATATAATTTTGGTTGTTCTTTAATCATCACAAACTTGTGTTATCATAAACCATTAATATTATGATCATAATATTATTCCAGAACATAATGGGGGGTATACAATGAACATTAAAATCATTTTCAACAATTATTTGTTTTCAAAAATATTTTTAGAAATTATAGTAAATCATAGGAAAATCATCCATGATGTGAGTTAATCGAAACATCACAGACGATGTTGTAATTTTTAGAATAAGAGGGAGAAGAGAAGAAGTATGATGATGATTTTTTCCATAAACATGATAAAAATCTTGAATAAATATAATTCCCAATCTTCCATGCCTCCTAGATAATCGGTGGTGAACGGTGTATTTGAAAAGAAAATAATTGAAAAGAAAAAATGAAAGTGGAATTTTACATCTTGATATCTTCTCCTTCATATCCTTCTTAAAGGCTTAGGTATTTTAATTTTTTTATACCAACAGGTCTCAGACAATGAGAAGATCCTTGGTAAGAATATTGTGTATAATTTAGATAATTCTCAAAGCTCGAGGGATATGTGAGGAATATGGGGGCTGAGTGAGGTATTTATAGTGGAATATAGGAGGAGTTTCTAGTTATTTTTTTACCATTAGATTAATATTTTTATCAATATTATGAATAATCATGATTAATGTTACCCAAAACAGTAAATATAGAATTTTAGTTTGAACCAAGGTTTCTTATATCATCAATGATTCAAAGAATATTTTATTTAACATACAAATTATGCATTCAGTATATTACCATAATTCACTATTCAAAAATATAACAAGTATTTTATAAAAATCACAAATATAGACCCTAAACATTTATCAATGTTAAAAATAAAAAAATGAACTACATTTTTTCACAGAGATTTTCAATATATTAGTAATTAATTATTTATTAGAATCATAATTTATAAAAAAAATATCAATTTGAAAACAAAAACAAATTTCATAACATGTTGAAAAATGAATCAAGGTCTCATAAAATTATATTATTAAAATAATAAAATAAAATATTATTTATTATTAATCATATATTTTAATTTAAATTATTTAATTAATCATAAAGATTTACTAAAATATTTATGACTTAAAAAATACAAACACTTATATAATGATCATTTTTTCACTTATAAGAATCCTTTTTATTGTAAATGTATTGAGGATGTTACTATTAACATGGCCATTTTACTATTAATAAGTGTCATAATACTTTTCATAAGGGTAAGATTAACATTAATAAGGTTATGTTACTATTAACCAAAAATTATGTGTGTCATACCAGATACCAGATAGCTTATTGATCACAACTGTATATGTCTATTTATTGAAATTCAAATCATAGTAGTGTAAAAATTATTTTTAATGGTTATATTATAACTCTCTCCATAAAAAAAGTGTCATTATGTATAGACTCATAGATGAATGCATTTTAATTTATTTTTTAAATCCTAGTAGAGTTACATTCACCCCACCTTCTTGAAATTGTGTGCTTGAAATTTTAATTTCCTTATTAAACAAGTGAGGGTACTTTTTCCTCATAGCATTTTTAGGATCCCATGTAGCATCTTGAAAAATGTGGTTTCTCCATAGAACCTTTACTTGGTGGATTACATTATTCGGAAATACATTATCTTGATGATCAAGATATTGAATAATTCTCTCTTAATGAGAGATGATAGATTCAAGGTGAACTAAATCATGGATGGAAACATGAGATGAATCTCGAACATACTTTCTCAACATAAAGAAAAAAGAAAAATAGTGTGTAACAGAGATAATCTGAGAAGAAAATCTATGTGGTAGGATATTGTTCCAACATTATCAAGTATTTCATATGGTCCAATGAAAATGGGTTTAGCATTCATTTTTTTTTCAAAACTCATAAAACATTTTCCAAGAAGAGATTTTATGGAAAACATGATCACTTACATCAAATGAAATGTATTTCCTCCAATTATCTGCATATATTTTCTACCTTCAATTAGATGCATAATGTTTCACTGAATCATAAGAACTTTGTTTCCCACATCCTCTATTAGTTATGGTCCCATCAAATACCATTCCCTGATTCCATCCAAAAATTCTGGATATTGACACATCTTTTTATAAAATGCCTCAAAATGTGCCATCTTTATACGGTAATTAAAACTATTATTATTAGAAAACAGAAAAAAGAAATATATTGATACTAGATTCCATGGTATTCCATTTAACATGCATGGGTTATGTCCTCCAATGTATGAATTATTACCCTTGTCTATCCATCATATTGAGGTTGGAAAGTAGTTCTAAAATTTAATTTTTAACCCAATTACTTTTGAACTCCATTCCAAAAGATAGAAGTGAACATGGGTTCATAGTAAGATGAAATGGAAATAGGAGACCCATGAAACATGATAATCTCATTCTGGTATAGTGGAGAATGAGGAACCAAAGACATAGTATCTCAAATAAGATGGAATTATACCCATTTAGTTAGATGATCAATAATATCCTAGATTTCATTTTTACTTCCAAATGGATTCAATAGTCCCACAATGATGTCCATGGATATATTTTCGCATTTCCACTCTAGAAATGTTAATTATTGAATTATCCCCTTCAATAACTGCCACTCTACATTAACTTGTTAACATGTCAATCATTTCATAGTTAAATTGGAAATATATATTTTCATTCCATCCACTAGTTATACTATTGATGATCTTTGTACATCTTTAGGCTTCCAGGATGAACTGAAAACATAGAATTTTGAGCATCATATAATAATTTATTCTTCTAATTATAATCACAAGGAACACATAATATATTCCCAAACCTCAAAATAAAATCCTTATCAACGTTAAATTCTTGAAACATACCCATTTTAACAAATTCTGCCTCTTTCTGTAACTCACCTAATTTTTTATGTGCTTTCTCATTTATGTCTGACAGAGATGACTACAATGAATCCTAAAACAAAACTATATAATTTCCATCACCAATGACTTCCAAACCAAATATTATCAAACAATTCACCACATAGTCACATTTTAAACTTTCAATGGTTAATATAGCATTAATTTTCTTACACAATTCATTAGCCACTCTGATTTCTTTTCCAGAATGGAAATGAATCATACAATCATAACCCTTGATTATTCCCATCCATATTATATGTCTCATGAATAATTACATATGAGTAAATATATACATAGATATTTTATGGTATGTTTATATTTCACATTTTACTCCATACATATGATAACTTTAAATTCATAATGAACAAAACATTAGTTAATTACAATTCATGTGTAGTGTAATTTAAATCATGAGGTTTCAACTTACGTGATGCATAAAAAATTACCTTCTCATTCTACATTAGAACATATCCATGTCACGTCAAAGAATAATCATTGTAGATTCCAAATTCACTACTATAATAATGTAGGGTAGGAACTAGAGTGTTCTCCAATATTATATTAAATTCATGAAAACAATCATAAAATTCTTTTATCCAGATGAATTTAACTATTTTTCTATTGAACACAGTTTTTGGAAAAGATATCCATGAAAAGTTTTCAACAAATCTCTAGTTATAGCTTTCCCTACCATGGAAACTTCGAATCTCCGTTATATTTGTGGGACTTGTCCATTCATCAATAAATAGTTTTTATCTGGATAAATAGATATGAAAACATTAGAAATAATTTCACTAATGAAATAAACTTGTTGCAACATTAATTCACACATCTTAAATTTGTAAAAGATTTTATTTTCATATAATTTTTTCAAAACAATCCTTACATGTTTTTCATTCTCTTTTTTACATGTTAAATAATCCAGAATTTAATCAATGAACACAACAAAAATGTTATTGAATATCTCATGAAATATTCAATTCATAAGTTTCATGAATATATATGGATTATTATGTAACCCAAATAGCATAAATAAAAATTCATAATGACTATATCTAGTATGAAACACATAATTATGGATGTCTGCATCCATTAAATTCAACTTATGGTAACATGACCATAGGTCGACCTTTGATAATTAATGTGATCCATGGAGCTAGTCAAAAAAATCAGTAATATGAGGAAAAATATATTTATTTTTAATATAAATGCAATTAAATGGTCTATATTTAATATAATGACATCGCGGGCCATCATTCCTTTTAAAAATCAAGATATAAGTACCCCATAGTGGTGTGATGGGTTGAATGAAATTGTTTTATAATAATTACATAAACATATTTTTTATTAATGAAATTTTATTTTGTGCCATTTGATAAGGTTGTTTTTAAAGAAGCATATCATAAAGAACTAATTAGATATTATACTCAACCACTCAACCAGAAGTGACATGAGGAAACTCATCAGGAAAAACATATATATATATACATTTACAACTAGTACATCATTAATTTGAATAGTTAACTTATCTATAAAAATATGATAAAGATAACATTAATCTCCATATTTTATCAGTTTCATAGCTTCATAATATGTTATTATTGGAATGCGATCATTTTTATACACAAATTGAAACTGTTTCTGAGAAAAATTATTTCTATCAACAATTTATCTAAGCATAATAAATGAAATCAATTCTATACCTTGATTACCATAAAACTCTACTAGAGGAAATACAACGTGGTTTTTTTTGTTAAACTCTTTCTACATAAAAATATAGGAAGATTATTATAATTTATTTTTTCTTATAATATTTCTTCTTAGAATTTTTACCAGGACTTATAGTTTTAGTCCATTATGTGGAATTTCCAATTTAGAAGAAAGTTACTTAGAAATTATGGAATGTGTAGACCCTAACTCAATCAACCCATTTTTATAATCAATAAACTCATGAATTCTACTTGATACCACCTCATTTTATATATCAACATCCAATTAAGTGGTTGCAAAGGATTTTTAAACACCATTATACTTCCAATATTGATGATTTCCTCGTTCAATGACTATCTTTAAACACACATTAGCAAAATGACCCAATTTTATTCAGTTAAAGCATCTCACTACAGAGGTTCTCAATAATTTTCAAATATTTTTACTTGCACTCATGGAACATGTGACCCAAAATTCAACATCCACAGCATTTCCATGAAATTATAATATATTATGTAGGTTTCTTTTTACCACACTTATCACTATATTGGAAATTGATTTTTCGTACAATTTGATTTCTTTGATTAATTCTTCCTTATTGTATGTAACCATGACCACTTCATATTCTTTTCATCACAAGGAAAATACATTTCAGATAAATATATATTATCTTTTTTAGTATAATGAACATGTTTCACATATCCTTTAAACAATCATGAAGGCAATGATCTTCAAACAAATGGTTTCAAACCAGAGTAAGATAAAATTAATTTTACTATAAAAATCCTAAATAAAATCTATTATGTACCTGGATAGTCTGGTAAAATTGGCTTTATATGCAACCATAGAATCATCATCATTAAACTTCTGTTCCAAGAAGATTTTCTCCATTATGATTCTAATGGTTGTAGGAAAGTATTTTTCTAGTGAAAACACTCTTAAAATCATCTCAATACAAATTATCATGATCAGCTATTTATCTCATATTATTAACTAGAAATCAATATTGATCAGATTCAAGTTCAAAATGATAATTTATTTGTATTACCTGTTGATTTTTTTATCATCCCATGAAATAAACTATATTTTCTAGATAATTTATCCATTTTTGGCTATCACTGGATCCATGATTCCACTGAATAGTGTATGATTTTGCCTCATAAAATGATCAAAAAAGGATTGTTTCTTCATTGTAGATCAGGTTACCTACAAGCATGGATACCACCAAAATTTATCAACTTAGTCCCCAAATCCATTGCGGTCACAAACTTCTCAGTTCCGATTCCCATCATTACATGCTGCAGATTCATACACATATTATCCACTTGGTGGATCCGTACATCATCACCCTATTTATTCTGTGGAAAGCCATTCTGAATAGACATATCTTATATAAAATAACATGGTAATCCTTAAATGATATATATTATTAAATTGAACATAATGTAAAAAATTAATTATGTTCTTCTATTAACATCATCCTAACTACTAAAGTTATCAAAACCATCCTTTGATAGAAACTATAAGGACCAGAATTCTAACATTACAAAATCATGAGTTTTATACAAGAACATATATTCTCACTCATTGAAAATATTTTAGGGATTAGAGTTTTAAAAAATTCGGATACAAAGAATACATAACAACCCATAACCATACATGAGGATATTACTAAAACAGTATCCACATTTTTCAAAATATAAAACATTTCAAACAGAATGTAATTTTTTTTGACAAATCATCATAAAATTTAAATTTTCTTCCTAAATTATCCAACACATACTTATAACCTATGTAAACTTTTCAAAACCTGGGATGATCACAAAATAACCAGTAAGGGAAATAAATAAAGATATATTTTTTCAATTGATAACATAAAAACTAATAAAACCCATTTCATAAAAACTCTTTATCATGTATATAAAAACCATGTAGTTTCCTTGGGACATGTTTACCATATCACTATTATAATCACCCATACTCATGAAATAAATTTTCAGTCAACATCCATATCTCGATTACCCGATACATTTGAGACCTATATAGGGGCTCACCTGTCATATCATGAGTTATAATAGGGTCATCCCAACATATATTGATCTATAATGGAGATCAAAACATCAATTCCTTATCTATAAATGGGATCAACCCAATATATTATATGATATAATTGGTTAAAACCAACTAATTACATGGACCATATCATTTAGAAAACACTTTATAACTCATTTAATCCCTTCAACAAAACATATTTATTTTTTTAAAAGACCCTTTTTTTCAAAAATAAATCACGTTTAAAATATAAAAAACATACAAAAAATAATGAATTAATATTCTTCAAAAATTAAAATGCCACCATTTAATTGAATAGTCATAGTATTAAACAGTCATTAAAGTATGATAAATCAATCATTCCTTGTATATAAAAACAATCATTAAGAATTTTGTTATAGATAAATTAATATCGATTTTAAAAGGAATGGCCCTTAAAAATATTAAATAATTGAAATGTGAATTAATTGAAACAAAAAAAATATGTTTATAAATTTTATATAATACAAATACAACATAATTTAAATAAATTTAATTACAAAATTAATCGTAGTACCATATAATCAATGGTATAGAAGGTTAATCTAAAGAATATAATTGGTTTTATGAATTCCCTATCCTTGAGTTAATTTTACATCAAATAGGCATAAACCACATTTATAATGTGTAAATGAGTGTTTTTAATTTTATAAAAAAATATTAGTTTTTATAAAACATTTTATAACCTTTTTTAACATCTTTCGACCCATTTATTAATAATATTTTGTTTTTTTCATTGTTTTGAGTGCATTCCCTACATAGTTTCCATAGTTGGATCATAATGCATTACATTTTCGAATGGATGTGAAATTTTAGAATTCAAATGAGATGTTATTAATATGTTTCAAGACTATTAATAGATATAAATATTTGTTTTTCTATCATATATGTTGATAAATCATTAGATAAACCATTAATGATTTGTAGATAATTTTGTCTCTTCTTCGATAATCCCAAACTTATTTCATCATATAACATTAATATTATGATCCTAATGAAATAAAATAAAATAATATGGTAATATCATAAAAATTACAATATTTTTAAAAAATTTAAATTGTATTAAAACCATTTATTTGATGTAAAGGAAATCTATGGAACATAATTTATGATTTTGGTAAATCGACACATCATAGACATTGTTTTATTTTTTAGAACATGAGGGAGATGGGAAGAAATAGGATGTTGTATATTCCCATCAACATGATAAGAATCTATAATTTATACAATAATAGATATTACATGCCTGCTGTATTAGGAGAGGTGAAGAGAGTATAACAAAAGAAAATAATTGAAAAGATAACCAAAAAAATGAAAGTGGTTTTTACTCTTGATATATTCTCCTTGAGATCCTCGTTAAGGCCTTTGGTATCGGGATTTTGGTCAGTCAATAATGTCTTACAATGGTGAAATATCCTTAGGAATATTTTTAGGTTGAATTTTGAAAATTATCAAATCTTGAGAGGTTCTGTGAGGAAGTGGGGGTGATGATTGTATTTATAGTGGATGAGAGTAGGAGTTTTCCATTATTTTAATCATCAGTTTAATATTTTCCTCAAAACAATGAATAGCATTGATTAATGAGACCGAAAATATAAAAAGGATAATATTAGATTAAACTAAGGGTTCTCAAATCATCCATCATGTTAGGAATAGTGGATTTAGCATATAATGTACATCTATAGTAAATTAGTGTTTTTCACTATTCATTAAAAATTGAAGAATTTCATAAAAATCATAAATATTCCCCATAACAATTTTTTATCATTTTAAATTCAAAAAATAACACCATTTTAAAAAATAGAATTATAAATACGAGTAATTTAATTTTCAATTAAAATCAAAATTTATTCACAAAATAACAATTTTAATACTAAAACTGATTTTATAACACCTTGAAAAATTAATCAAGGTCTCATAAAATTATCTTGTATCTAAAATAAAATAAAATAATAATTTATGAATACATTTTATAAATAATATATATATTTAAATTATTTAATTAATCATAAAATTATAATTAATTATTTATGGCATACAAAAATACAAAGACATATATAATGATCATAATAAGATTCCATTTTATTTTACATTAATTTGTGAGGTTAATAATTACTTATAAATATTAATATTCATAAATTTCATATTAATATTCATAAGGGTAATAATAATATTCATAAGGGGATGTTACTAATCAATAATAATTATGTTTTTCATATTAGACTCCAAATATCTTACTAATTGGAACAGTGTTTATCAATTTTCTGAAATTCAAATCATCGAATGTGAAAAATTATGTTTAACAGAGAGTGTATTATTATCTATATAAAACAATGTGACATTATGTAAAGACTCATTGTTCAATGATTTTAAATTTATTTCATAAAATTATTAGGGTGATACATTTTGTCTAGAAAATTTGTCTTTTTCCCAAAACAAAACATATTTTAACCGAATTATTTATCTATGCTCCCGTGTAGTTTCTTAAAACATGTGATTTAACCATAGATTATTATGAAGTCTAATATAAATGTTCCATAAAATATTTTATCTTCTATCAAATATCTTATTTGATTCTTCATCATATGAAAAATATGATTCCAATTTCACAACACTAATATCAATAATATGTGTCGGTATAGACATATAAAATCTCTACAGAGACATTTGGAATACATCTTATATATTAGAAATAATTACAGAATGTGAAAATAAATAAGGAACCTCTTTAATATATACAATAATCTCCAATGTTCTTATGAACCTTAGACTGATTTCCCCCTCATTCCAAACCTTATTGCCCTTTTCCAGGGTGATATAATGAGAAATTCAGGATACATATCATGAAAAACTATTTTTTCAATCATTTTTCAACATAAATTTTATATCAACTTTGATTATACATAATGAGTTTTTGAATCACATATATGTTTCTTATAGTCTCATTCTTAATTTTTCTTTTGAACAATTTTCCTTCTACAACCCCATCATATCATGATGGAGTTCTACTCCTCCTTCTAAAAAGATATTAAAAAGGAAAAATTTCAACAGATGATTAGAAAAAAAAATTATTGGAGAATATAATAAGTGGATGATGTTGATCCCAAATCCATTGAAAATCATGTAAACTAGATTTTAACATGTCTTTTAATTCTGAAATTTTCCCCTCATACTGATCGTCAATTTAATAATAATTGTTTCAACATAGGTTTAAGTATATATTCATATAATTTTGATAGATCATCTAGAAATGTGAAGTAAATATTGTATATCATTCTGTAATGATCGATAATGGTGCTCAACAGTGTCTCAAAACTTATTCAATTAAGAGGTGAGATAGGAAATCTAGTGATAAATTCACTCTTATGGAAATTAATTAAGTCTAAAATTCCAATCTATCTATGATTAACTATATATATTTTCAACCCATGGATGTCTCTTAAATAACTCTGATAAATTCCATAGAGATTTTATCCCACTTTTATATTAGTATGTGAAGTTGTTGTAATACCCATTTTTGAACTTGTCAGTACACGTCATGAACCAGCCCAGGTACCCTGGTAACCCGATAAACGTGTCGGCCCTGACATAGCCTGAAGGGCATTCCTAATCCCCACAGGTCGGCGACTAGCACTTGGCATCACACAACATGGAAGTGGGAACGATTTTGCCACCAATAATGAAGAAGAAAAAAAACAATACAGTATGTATAACAAAAACACTCCACTGGGATTAATGTACCAGAATACAAAGAGGCATAAAAATCCAATAGTACTACAAAACAAGTAGTAAAAATAGGAAAACATCCCCAAGGTCCCTATTTACTCAACTCTCAAAGACCAAAGAAAAACATCTGGATCCACCTCTAAGAGATCCCTTCCCTTTTCTTGAACTTGGATGTATAATGTCTACAAACACCCAAAGACAAAATTAGGGTGTGAGCCTAAGACTAGTAGGATACAACCAAGGATTCTGTAATAGATTCCAAATATAGATTATCCAATGAAAAACTTTTAATTTTCAAATAAATGGGTTTGGAAATTCAAAATCATATTTTAACAAAACATGATATTCATTTTCAAATGATGGAAATAATTATTTTATGTTATGATTTTACAAAAGATGGAATATTTATAAAATATTTCTTAAGTAAAAACATTTATTGAAAATAGTTTATATAAATTCATCAGTCATGTAAAGTAGTTAAAAATCATTGGCATACATTTAAATCTCAAATATAAATAAACAAGCGAGCAACATGCTCATCTACCAAAAGGTACGATAGTATTAACCAGTTATAGGATTCTGCACACTCTATGTGAACTCAGAAAAATATGTATACCCACGTCCCAATGAAACTGGCCAAAGGAGACTCGTCACTAACCCATCGGGGATGTGACCTGCTCCATGAATGTTTTATAACGTTGTGGTAGCGTAGAGTGTATCGAAATAATTCACTAACTACCTAAGGCTTTCATGTTCTCTTACATGATGGGAGAACTATTTTAAGAATTCTTAAAAATACGATCAATCCCAGTCGTCCATTTCAAAAGTACCAATTTCTTTCAATTTAAAACCAAACAGGTTTTATTCAAAAACATGACTTTTTCACAAGATATGACCAATGGGTTTCTATCATATAATTTTAAGACATTTTCACTAGTTTGAAATCCATTCAAAACCAATTCCATCATTTCACAATTTATTTCCACAATTAAACTCAACAATTTAATTGAAATCATTTCCATCAAATCCAAAATTTAAATAAAATAATTTAAATTGGCCAATTTCTATAAACACACCCAATTCAATGGAATTGGGGTTTTCCAAGTTTCCTTGCCAAAACCATTTGAAATATATCGATTCACTAGATCCAAGTTCTTATCAATTTAATTGAATGAAATTTTGAGCAATTAAATTTAAAAAAACAATTTAAATAAATAAAACAAATACAATGATAATCAATTTGGAAAGTTGGGACGGAACCACCTACTTCAAAGGTTGTGAAGAAAACCACGACAATCGAAGAACACTCAAGAAAACCAGGTTGCTTCTTCAAAAACATTCTTTAGATCTCTTCACCTAGCAAGATAAATACCATATCTCATCATATTTGGAATCCAAAAACATAGATCTACCCATTACCGATGTAGAACTAAAAAACTGAGAGAATAGGAGAAGTAGATCTATGTCGATCTAAGAAACCGATCAAGAATAATGATGAACGATCACATACCACAAGAATCTGGATTCAATTCGCCAAGAGAAGCCTTCAGATTGCCTCCAAAGCGATGGGAGAACCTTCTCTGACCATAGGAGAATCAAGTACCCATGTTAGGGCCGCATAGGAGCAAAAACGTTTCACTTATAGGCAAAAAAGGGTTGAGATCCACAATTTAAGGATCTCATTTAAGTGCCTGCACAGTTAGTTCGCATGGTTTGACTAACCGTGCGCTAACCGTGTGTTAGCTACTGCCTCGTCCAACCTTCTCACACGGTTTGGCCGCACAGTTAGACAAACCATGCACTGCCCATGCCAAATCTACTACCCCCAAGCCCAAATACACACAGTTTGGCCACACGGTTTAGACAAACCATGCGACGCCCGTGCGACTTCCCCTTTTGCCTCAAAACATTATTCCATGTTGTCCTGAATCACCCATTAGTCACCCTTAACATTATAATCGCTATAGTCATCAAGAAAGGGTTACATACAAGAAACTGGGGGTACTACATTCTCCTCACCTTTTTTCTTTCCATCCTTGGAAGGTAGAAAACCTTCACCAAACCGCGCCCCAAATCACTAACCCAAAACACAGGTACCTTGAAACATAAAAAATTCTTGAAAATGTAATGTGATGTTACAACCACCCCACCATAAGATCTTTCTGTCCCCAGAAAGTATATGAATAAACCCTCACATCAAAAATATGAGGCCACTGCTTTCTCATTAGTGCCTCCCATTCCCACGTCTCATGAAAATCAGAACCATGCTGCCATAAAACATGAACCAGAGGTATCGTTATCCAACTTAGTACCTTGTTATCAAAATCAACCACCCTGACGAGTTGTTCTATCCCAGATAAATCTGGTTCAATATCAATATCACTACATTTCAAAAAATGAGATGGATTGTATAGATACTTTTTAAGCTGCGATGCATGGAACATGTTATGTATAGACGTCAGCTATTGTGGTAGAGTGAGACGGTAAGAAACTTTCCCTACATGACCAACAACATCGAAAGGTCCCACTAAATGAGGAGGAAGCTTCCCTTGCTTCCCAATCCATTGATGACCTAATCAGGGTGAAAATTTCTAGAACACATGGTCACCAACTGAGAACTCTGAAGGTCTAAGATGAAGATCATCACAATACTTGTACCGAATATCTGTTGTCAACATTCTCCGATGAATCAACTAGATCATAGATGTCATCTCTTGGACCAAACATGGTCCCCAAGTAACATTCACCAATCTCCGACCAACATAAAGGATATTTACAAGGACAACCATAAAACGCCTCAAACGGAGCCATTTTAATCGAAGAATGATAACTGTTGTTATAAAGAAAACTCAACTAGCCCAAGATGATCAACCCCAAACCCATCAAAGTGGAGAACACATAGGCGGAGCATATCTTAAAGGATCTGAATATCTCTCTATGTCTGGCCATCTGACTGTGGATGGTAGGTCACGCTCAAATCCTCCTGAGATCCCAGTGCCTCTTGAAGGCCTCTCCAAAAGTGAGAAGTAAACCGAGGATACCTATCAGAGACTGTAGTAGAAGAAACTCTGTTAAAACTAACAATTTCTTTCAGATAGATATTTCCCAACTCCACAACGTTGGTTGTATCTCGAATAGGTATAATGTGAGCCGACATGGTAATCCTTTCGATCACAACCCATATAGTCTTCTTCTTCCTCTAGGTTTCCAGTAACCCAACCACAAAGTCCATAGAGATTTCATCCCACTTACATGTATGGACTAGAAGTGGTTGAAAAAATCTTGAAGGTTTCTGGTGCTTGGTTTTCATCCGCTGGCATGTATAGCAATGAGATACAAACTCAGCAATGTCTCATCTCATACCTAGAAACCAGAAATGTTGCCACATGTCATAGAACATCGTCTTGGTTCCTAGGTGTACAACCCACTGTGAGTTATGGAAATCCCTCATCACATCCTTCCTTACCGATAAAGGCACAACCTAATGGTTTTGATAACACAAAACACCCTATTCTGAGAATGACCACTGGGTGTTGGTCTCCCAACTATAAAAAGTGTCCCTAATGCTATGGAATTAATCATCCAGTTGTTGTTCCTGATTAATTAAATCGAGAAGATTAGATGTCAGTTGGATGGTGGATAAAGAAACATCATTCACCTTCCACTGAACTCCAATATGAAACTGAGAAAAAAGAGCCATCAAACTCCACTCATCGGAATATTCATTCACATCATATTATAGAAGTTTGCTACTTAATGCATCTACAACTACATTCCCTTTCCCTGGGGTATAAGAAATATCAAAGTCAAAAGATTTCAGGTACTCCACCCAACGCCTTTGTCGGAGATTCAAATTTTTTTGAGAGAAGATATAACTCAAGCTCTTTTGGTCTGAAAACACAATAAACCTTTCTCTATAAAGGTAATGTATCCTACACTTAAGTGCTTGCATTATAGCTACAAGTTCAAGGTCATGTGTAGGATAGTTATTCTCATGAGTCTTAAGTTGACGAGATCAATAGGAAACAATATGATTAACTTGCACAACGACACAAACCAAACCTGAATGTGATGTATCATAGAAGTCCACATAACCTATCCCAGCCTCAAGATGAGTTAACACCGACATAGTAGTAAAAACATATTTTGGCTCAACAAAATAACTCTAACATTTATCATTCTAGGATAACTTCACTCCCTTTCGAGTCAGAGCAGTCATTAGAGTATCTAACATTGAGAAGTCTTTAATAATTCAGCGATAATATCCTGCTAATACCATGAAGCTCCGAATCTCAAAAACATTTCGTGGTTGTTCCCAAGTCATAACAGCCTTCAACTTCTCAGGAACAACTAATATTCCTTATTCTGAAATGACATGTCCCATGAAATTTACTTCCCGAATCCAGAAATCACAATTTTAAAGCTTGGCATAAAGTCGATGATTCCATAGAACACTTAGAACTATTCTCAGATGATGTACATGATCCTCCTCAGATGTGGAGTAGACAATAATTTCATCCACAAAGACTACCAAAAAAGTATCTAGATACTCACGGAAAACCTTGTTCATCAATGCCATGAAAACTTCATGAGCATTTGTTAGTCCGAAGGGCATAACAAGGTACTCATAATGGCCATACCTACTCCGAAAAGCAGTTTTATGAATGTTGGATTGTTTTATCCTCAACAAATGGTAACCATATCAATGATCAATTTTTGAAAACCACTTTCCCCCTTTCTATTGATCAATGAAATCATCAATTCATGGTAACAGATATTTGTACTTTATCGTAACTCAATTTGTATTTTGATTATCAACACATAAGCGAAGAGAACTGGTGCATCCCAAGGTTACAAACTCAAGTGTATAAAACCTTTCTCAAGAAGAACGTCTAATTGAGACATCCGTTCATTTAGTTCTCTTAGAGTCATTCGGTAAGAAGGAATAGTAACCTATTGAGTACCAGGCATTAAGTCAATAGAAACATCAACCTCCCTTACTTATGTAGAACTAGAGAATTCAGAAGGAAACATGTCGGGAAACTCAGCGACGACTGAAGAAAGATCACCACACATTGAATCTCACTCTATATTAAAAGAAAAATCTGATATAACTTTCCCCAACTCTGGATAAGAGGGTACAGGTCTTCTTGACCTTGGGTCCCATTCTCCTTGAAAAACAAGAGGCACACCACTAGGTGTAGTAACGTAGACCGGTCGAAGATAAAAATTGATATGGGCTTTATTGGCAATGATCCAATCTATTAAAAATATTATGTAAAGGGATTTCATATCAAGAACCCAAAAAATCCAAGCATGATCGACATCTGATAGAGGGAAGACACAAGAAGGACTACAGAGACCCTTCTCTCTCATTGTACCCAAGGGTGTAGTAATATCCATTGTACACGATAAAATATTTATAGGTAGATTAAGCATATTAACAATATTGGTGGAAATAAAATATTGAGATGCACTCGTATCAAACAGAGAGTTCACTAAAGATGAAGATATAGTAATGGTACCTCTCACAGTTGCAGGACCTATATCAGCTACCTCTGGTGACTCTTCCACTATGTGAAGAAGATTTGTTCTAGATACCTATGAAGGGAACCCTTTTGTTTATGAAGTATATGATTTCCCCAAAATTGTTTGAGGTTATGATGATCATGTTCCACTAAATGGAGTAAAGAAGTGAAGGCAGAATCTCTATAAGTTCCCTAAACGTTCACAGGAGCTACATTTCATGCGTGCCTCAGTGAAAACCCTCTAAGAATGTTCTATCTCCCCACACTGATATCAAGTCAATAAAGCCCCTCCTTGTGCAACTAGAGGTATGGAATGACTCTATTGTTGATAACTACCATGAGAAACGTTTCCCTATCCAGCACATCAGCATAAGTGGGTAGCTTAGGTAAGAAAACCTGAGAACAAATATCTCATCAAAGCCCTAACTCGAATCCTTGAGCCTTCATTTCTCGTTAGATACAATCTAAAAAGAAAACTATACCAACTCAAAAAATCAATTTGAGTACTCAGACTTAGTTTTTTTGGCCTACTAATGCTAGAAAAACTCCACAACCTTTTACAACACCATTGATTCTGGACAGAACTAGTTAGTGAAAAGACCCATAATTTCTTTCCATTCCAAACCCTCAGGTTTCCCAGTCATCACCATCATGTACCACCATCTCCTACTTAGTCTTTCCATCATGAATGTAGAACACTTCACCTTGATCACATCAGGTGTCTCCAAGAACCCAAATAGATGTTCAATCTTACTCAACCATTCCTCAACATGTTGAGGGTTAGTAGATCCTTTGAAAACTAGTAGCTTCTGGTATAGGAACTCTTGAAAATTATTTCAGAGAATATCACTATGAGGATCTATATCTGGAGCCTGAACATGAACTGGAGGTGGTGCTTGTCCAAGAGCATGGATAGTGCGAACAATCTCCTCTACCAGACACGGATCTCCAATAGGACTCGCATGCTGAGATTTATTAGCAGCCTATTTTTAGGATCTGATTTCCATGTCTCCTCGGTGGCATGATGCTACACAACATAAAAATACATTTGATTAACACTCAAATAGAGTATCAAGGAAAACAATTCTTAATATAAGGGATAACAATATTTGGATTCCACTCTATCCAAATCAAAATAGGAAAAATACTAGAACTAATCAACAAGTCATATTTCTCAAACCACCCTTGGTTACATAAGGTTCATTGTGGTCAGAGATGGCCAGACACTCAATCACAACTACATCATAAGTCCCAACAAGAATACTCAAATGCATACTGTAATCATGGAACGATGCTTTTCCTTTCTCTGATACCATTTTGTCAAGACCCAGCACTGGTACCCTGGTAACCCGATAACCGATCCATCCCTAACATAGCCCGAAGGGCACTCCTGATCCCAATTGGTCGGTGACTAGCACCTGGTATCACACACCATGAATGTGGGAATGATTTTTCTACTAACAATGTGGAAGAAAAGAAACAAGAGAGTATGCATAAAAAAAGAAACTCCACTAGGCGTAATGTACCCAAAAACCAAGAAGCATAAAATTCCTAAAGTACAATAACCTAGGAACTAAAAATGGGAAAACATCCCCAAGGTCCCTATAGACACAACTTTCCAAGACCAATGATAAACAGCTAGATCCACCTCTAAGAGATCCCTTCCCTTTGCTCGAACCTAGAAGTAGATAGTCTACAAACACCTGAAGGAAAAAGTAGGGTGTGAACCTAATCCCAGTAGTATACGACCATAGATTACATAATAGATACCAAATATAGATTATCCAATGAAATACTTTCAATTTTCAAATAAACATGTTTGAATATTCAAAAGTATATTTTAACAAAACATGCTATACATTTTGACATAATGGAAATAAATTTTTTAAGTTATGATTTTTCAAATGAAGGAATATATCTAAAACAATTCCTTAAGTAAAAACATTTATAAAAAATAGTTTATATAAATTTAGAAGGAATGTAAAGTAGAACAAAATAATTGGAAGACTTTTATATCTCAAATATAAATAAACAAGCGAGCAACATGCTCATCTTCCAAAAGGTATGATAGTATTAACCACTTATAGGATTTTTCACTCTCTATGTGAACTCAATAAAATGTGTATAAACACGTCCCTATGACACTATCCAAAGGAGACTTGTCACCAACCTGTCAAAGATGTGACCCGACACCTGTATTTTTTAGAATGTTGTCGTAGCGTAGATTGTATCTGAATAACTCACTAACTAACTAAGGCTTGCATGTGATCTTACATGATGGGCGAATTATTTTATGAATGCTTAAAAATACGATCAATACCATTCTTCCAATTAAAAAGTTCCAATTTATAAACATCTAAAACCAAATATTTTTTATTCAAAAACATTCTTTTCTTACAAGATAAAACCACTGGGTTTCTATCAAATAATTTTAATCCATTTTCACCTGTTTCAAATCCATTCAAAACCAATTCCATCATTTCACAATTTATTTCCCCAATTAAATACAAGAATATAATTGAAATAATTTCCATACAATTCACAATTTAAATTAAAAAATTTAAATCGGACAATTTCCATAAACACACCCAATTCAATTGAATTGGGGTTTTCAAAGTTTCCATGGCAAAACCAATTCAAATATCTTGATTCACAGGAATGGAGTTTTTAAAATTTAATTGAAATAAAATTTGAGAAATTAAATTTAAATAGACAATAGAAATAAATAAATTAAATATATTTATAATCAATTTGGTATATTGGGACGGAACCACCTACATCAACGGTTTTGATGAAAACCACAACGATCGAAGAACGCTAAAGAAAACATGGTTTCTTCTTAAAAAACCCACCATAGATCTCTTCTCCTAGAAATATCAAGACCAAATCTCATCACATTTGGCATCTAAATACTTAGATCTACCCATAACAGACATAGATCTATGAAACTAACAGAATAGGAGAAGTAGATCTATGTAGATCTAAGAAACTGATCATGAACGATGAAGAACAATAACATACCTCAAGAATCCATTTTTGATTCTACAAGAGAAGCCTTCAGATTACCTTTTGAGTGATAAGAGAACCTTCTCTGACCTTTGGAGAAGCATGAAACTTGAGTTAAGGCCACTTAGGAGGAAAAAATGAGTCACATTGAGGAAATAATAGGTGAGATCTACAATTTAAGGATCTCATTTAAGTGACTGCACGGTTTGTTCGCATGGTTTTTCTAACTATGCGCTAACTATGCATTAGCTAATGCCTCAACCACCATTCTCCCCCGGTTTGGCCACATGGTTAGACAAACCGTGCACTACTCATGTGGAAGCTACTGCCTCCAAGACCAACTACACATGGTTTGGCCGCACAGTTTAGACAAATTGTGTGCCACCCGTGTGACTTCCCCTTTTGCCTCAAAAATTCTATCCACGTTCTCCCGACAATCCCATTTGTAACCCTTTACTTTATAAACATTAAAATTATCAAGAATGTGTTACATAATAGAAACAAGGGGTACTACACTACGACTTCACTTATTTACCCACCCGTAAACATAAAGTAAAATTGAAAATATTCCTTCTTATATGATCCCAAAAATAATGATAAAAAAGTTATCTATGCATCATAGTTTTCCCAGGATGTATACATTATGAAATTATATAAGAATCATCTATAAGAATTTTAATTATCTATATTATAGAATGAATAAGACTCTTTGAAAAAAATATTAGTACACCTTCTTGATTAATGATGAATTTATGAAACATACCATTTTTCATATACTCTCTATTTATTTCTATTATAGGATCATATATTTGATATTTCATGATAATATATTTTAATTATAATTGAGAAATTATTTTTTATAATAATGATGATGCCTCATCCCTTATTATTACAATGTTTAACCTTACATGCACTTTGATAAATGGATCTATTTAGAACCTCATCATTATAGGAACAATAGTATCAATTAAAAATAATTAATATATAACATATTTATCTCATATGGGGAGATAATTAATTGAAAAATAATTGTCGTTAAAATGATCCCACCATCACCTTGGATAGAAAATCAGAAAATTTTATGTAAATATATATG
The DNA here is from genome assembly GCA_963277665.1 of Viscum album. Taxonomy (NCBI): domain Eukaryota; kingdom Viridiplantae; phylum Streptophyta; class Magnoliopsida; order Santalales; family Viscaceae; genus Viscum; species Viscum album. Next base: position 181,242,700 of record OY728121.1, read on the forward strand.
AAAAACATATTTGGTATGTGTATATATCATAATGATTCACTTAAAGATATTGTCTCTATAAATTCAGATAAAAAATGACTATATGTAATTCCATGTCATTTATTGGATTATACTCCTCATGAGGCAGTATCTAACAAGATGAATAAGTGACCACCTTTTCAATTTTCATGAGGAATCATCCAATCCAATTTATAGGTGACTCACTATAGTTAAAAAAAATAAATATCTGATAGAGGTTATATATTGAAAATCTACCCTAAATAGTCCATAATAGGTTCATACAATCTTTCTTCACACTCTATTATATAAATAATCTTAAATTTCATTCAAGTTAAATTTTTTACATGATTTGATATCCGTGGAATTTTTTTCAAATTACCTTATATACTATAATTATATTTCAAGTAAATTATTTATTTCAGCTACAATTATATGACATGGAAAATTCCCTAAATATATTTTTTTTTCCAGATCAAATTAGATTTCTTCATAGGTAAGGATGTCTCCCAAGTACGTGAAATGTTGTTACCAGAATACCCAATTTATGACTTTATAAAATAGTGTTCCCATATTCATAGATTTTAGTAATACCTTTAGATAATACCCATTCTTCTTAAAACATTGGGAATATATCATAATATCTTCAAGTAAATCCATAATAAATTTTTCATGGTTGATATTAATGAATTTATTCATCAAATACATAAATATCAAAGGATAATTAGGGAATCTTATGGGTATAATAATAATCTCAAAATTCTCAAATCTTATTTAGAAGGCATTCATTGGAATAATATATTTCATTAACACCATATGATGATGCCCCAATCTTAGGTATATATTGGGAAATAATTTATTGAAAATAATCTCTTCAAACAAATCATTAATCCATTGAAGATGATATTTTTTCTTTATTTTTATCCAATTGAGCTCCTTATAATAATTTTATATCAATGTTGATTAATAAATCATTTGAAAAAAGATAATACATTATCATGATTGAGACACTCCTAATCAAATAACTCCCCTCTCTAAATGACACAGAAGATGATTCATTAATTTTTCTAACTCCACATATTCTATTCTATATTGGGCTATTGAAATGGGATTGGATCCTGGTATGAGTTCAATTGAGATCTATACCTCTATTTCAATGGGTGGTCCTAGTAACATTCTTGGAAATAAATCAATGTATTCTAGTTTAATGGGTATATCTCTAATATTTAGAGTATCTCTTTCTTCACATTCATTAAAAAAAATTCTCTACGTAAGGGATTATGAGGTGGTTCCGGGAATGAATCAATCTGGGATATCTCACTATTGATAATAACTATGTATTGCCCCTTTGAGATAATAGAAATACCCTTATGTTTTTAATTGATCATGTACTTATATATTGATAACCAATCCATCTCATTTATGATTCCAAATTTCACCATTTGGAAAAACCACAAGGTTTTCAGGTTGATTTAACTCACCAATGATAATAGGAGAACCACTATAAACAATTAATGTGTGAATAGTTAATATTGGGGTTTTTTATAGTAATTTTTCCACTGTATGTTTAGGCCCTAACTTGAGTTTCTTTGAAACATGAAGGAAATAAAATAATGTGTAGAACAAAAATTAATAATTAAACATGGTATATTTTGTTGTATAATGAGAGTTCCTACCACAACATCATTTAGAGAATCTACTTCATCCATTTAAATTTTTAATTGAGCAATCTGACCCATTTTCTAATGCAATGGTTGATGGTGGTTACCATTCATTAAATCTCAATTTGATCACTTGTTAGAAAAATATCAATTCTCCCAATACATGATGCATTACATGGTAGTTTGTTATTTCACAATATTGCACATTCTATTTGTGTTTTAATGTCGAGTATTAATATTATCATGAATTTTTCCTGCTATATGGGTTTCTCTTCCACAATTATAGAATATTAAAATTCATTTGAAGCATTTTCCTATATAAATATTCCTATATTTATTACACAAGGAGTTGTAATTTTATCCTATTTAGATTATTTTTGTAATTTTTATCCATCCCAAAATTCTTATGATAATATATATGAATCTATTTTAAATATATAAACTATATTATAAAATTTAATGAACATTTCTCTACCTCATTTTGAATGCAAATGTCCAATATTTCTAATTATTTCCCTATATGGGGTTGTAGTTTTCTAATGAATCATTTGATATTCCAAAAAAATCAAAGAAATGTTTGAAGTGTATCATAAAAGCCTTTTAATTTTTATATCATTATTCTCTATTAAGGGTTTTCTCTTTTTTCAACTCTATGAATTACATATAAATCATTGCGTAGAGGGTACGAGTAATGTATTTATTGAAAAATAATTTCTTGAAATCTTCTCATATAATGGATTCTACAAAATCCCATGTATTTGAGTCATTTATTAGTGTTAACCACTAATAGGATTCTCCCTATATCCAATATTTCGTAAATGTAAAATTATCCGATCCTAAAAATTAATCATATAAAATATTATTTCAATAGTTTTGACCAATTTATATATTATTAACGGACCAGAGGATACCCTAACAATTTGTGGTCTTTGATGTAAGAAGGATTAAACTACACATAATTCTTCCTTTTGGGATGTTGGATTCTCCACATGGTTAATGTTTTCATTTACGACATGATTAAATCTATTCATCATCATCAACATTAATATTTTAACTACAAATAATCATGTATTGGGAATTACTTTATCAGATTTCCCATTACATATATTGCTTCTATGTTTCCTCCTATATTTTTCCATTTTCCTAGAATAATAAAACCAAATTGAGATTTTTTTAACTAATGGTAATCTCATAAAAATAATTCTAATGGAATTAGTAGTTGAATTTTTTTTAATATCACACTTCTAAGACAATATTCATTAATATTAAAAAATTACATTATTTATTTTCAATTTTTAATTGTTTTAAAAAATAATTTATTAACCCGACATATACCCTAGGAGTGTTAAAATGTGATTTCAATATGTACTCTTTTTCATACAGCAGTTAAAAATAGAGTCAATACCCTATGGTCCCATTTTTGGGATATTTGGCATGTTAATGTTGTTCAATATCTATATATACATTTACTATATTGATAGTGATTTTATTAAACAGAACATATTTATTTTTTCTTCGCAAAATATTATATATTTTTCATATTTTTAGAAATATATGTTGGTTTATTTTTTAAAATTTTATGGTCCTAATTTCAAAAAAAAACTAATCTATACTTCTAATACTAAACTAAATCAACCTTACTTTATTAATACATGACATTTAACATTATTTCATAATAAAATATTATATTATTAATGTCTAAGTATGGTTTTTGTTCTAGTGTCAAAGAATATAGGTACACAATACATGAATAACATAATGAAAAAAAAACAAAAAAATTATTTAATTCATGGTAAAGAAACCATTGTTGATCCAAATTATGTAGTATCAATGAATGTAATGTTCTCAAAAAACAACTATAAAAATGGTGAGTATAAACCCAATTTAGATATAAAAAGGAAGAGAAATGAAAAATAATTAATGATAAAACAAGAGACATTAGATGATATAATATTCATATGTTCCAAATATATATCACGGAAACGTGGTAACAACATAAAATTCTGAAATTCATAAGAATATAATCATGATTTATTATAAAGGAATCATAAAAACTAATAACCAAGATTGTTAACAAAGATATTATAAAACACATCATATTTTGATATTCTTTCAATACCCAATGTAATATAGAACTATTAAGGAGAACTATTCAAACAAATCAATTATTATGAGGCCCAAAGATCATAATAATAAATTTCATCCATAAGATGTGTAAACTAAATAACAAGTTTCATATAAAATGATTAAGAATAGAAGTTATTAATTATTTTATCACTGTATCATTTTAATCCCTTGAATAAAAAATGTAGGTTTAATTAATGAATATAAAAGAATAAATAAAAAAATTACATCTTGGTTAGTTACCAGGGCCTAGAAAGGGAAATTGCAATTATGTGTATAAGAATATTTCATGAGAATGAGGGAAATTGAGGAAATGACTTTGGAATCATGGTGGTACAAAATAAAGAATAATGATAGGGAATAATGAGGGGGGGAGGTCATCCATTACAAAATGTTACATCTTAGATAACGTTGAACTAGTAAAAATATCTACTATCATAAACTTATATTGTATTTCATTTCATTCATTACAAACATGTTTACGCTCCACATGGATTATTCATGGGTGAACCTAGTTTATCCTACAACAAATCTATTTTATAAAAATTAGTTCTTGCAGAGAATGAATCTACAGGTTGAGGATATTGTTTTTCCATTCTACATGAATTATCACCTTTCATTAAACATGATAATTTATAATTATAATGGTAATATTATTTTACCAAAAAACATAATCCATAATGATCATATTCACTAATAGTAATCATACTGAATAATAATCTATCCATACTTAATATATGGTAATGATTATGTAATGGGAAAATCCTAAAATAAAATAACCCTTTATTCATTATTTATAAATTACCATTCATAAAAATTTACTCCTTTAATCCAATTGATTTTAAAATTTATTTTGATAAATTTAATTATATACCAAACTTTTCATTTTGTGTTGGATGAAATCAATGGAACTTTACCCTTTCTATGAGAGTACCATCAAATTGTATATATCATTGTGTGGTTAATATATTTTTTTTATATCCCTTATTGTGTATTAGATACTATAATTGGTATTATTATATAAACTATATATATATATATTATTTGTATGTACTTATATTATGAAATATAAATAAATAGTTATTCTATTATTAATATATGAAATTTCTTAGTGATTATGATGACCTAAGGGAACAAATATTTGAGGTTTTGGTTACGATGAAAATTATTTATATGTAATGTAAGAAATAATTTTTATAATATGTAATTAAGAAGACCCTATGTTTGTGCATTATTAGTGAAAAAGTGATCTTTGGGAATTCATTCATTCTAATGATGCATAAGGGGTTGATGTCATGTATTTTGGGAAAAATAATTCAAAGAAGGACTGACTGGTGTTCTTATGAAATTGTTACATTATGAGGGGAACCATCTTAGTAGAATAATTTGTGATATAGTTAATGGGTTAGTGGACCACATTAATATTTTTTTGCTGGGTGATTCCTATATTGTGGAGAATTTATCATCAAATCAGTCATTAATTTTAAACACATATGGAAGGGGGGAATTATAATCCATTAGTATAATTGGGTGGACATGATGCGGTTCACTTGTAACGATGTGTGTTGTGAGTGTGATATAAGTTTTTTCATTGGTATTGAGTTTTTGGATTAAATTTTGGTGTAATTTCAGTTTACTGTTTATATTTTCAAAATCAAAGAATGTTTTGAATTAAGACTTTAAACCTACTGAATTCTTGGGGAATTTGAGTGTTTAAAAGGTTAATATGGATGGTCTAAGGATTACCATGACTTCTTCATGATGAGAATAGTTATGGTGGTTAGTTATTTTTAACCACATTTTAATGTATTGGAAATCAATGATACATTTTGATTCATTTCATTTTTGTATAGTTAAATTTTAAAATTAGGACTCAATATGAGTTTTGTTGGTATTTAAACATCACTAAATAGTGTTTTTTGTATGTTTATAGACACCAAGAATGTTCATTAGGGGTTTAGAAGAGTGTCAAATTAAGGATGACTGGTTGGGATACTGTATTACATTCATGTCGGGATATAGATCTTTGAAATTTGATAGTTTTAAATTGATAATGATTCCCCACTACTATGCGTTGTTCACATGGTGAATTGATGGGTAAATATGTGAAATGGCACTGGTTCCACATTAATTAATTAGTTCTATTGTGACTTTTTCATAACATTAATGGAAATTATATCATTTTAGATGAATACCCATCACAATAAATATATTTATCCCAAGTATCATAATACTATTGTGTATTAGGAATCCTTAGAAACATTCTTTTAAATTGGTGAATGATAATCAATTTTTCATAAAATGATCCACCCGTTCAATTCTCATACACAAAACCAATAATTATAACATGTGGAAAGGAAACATGAGAAATGGTGATATTGGATTCTCATTTGGGGTCAATAGTGTAGATTAATATGAATAATATGAAAATAAGTGAATGAGAACATGAGAATAACATTTCTATTCCATTAATTCAATATTAAAGATCATACACATGTGTTTTGGAAAAATGATTGGTAGAACATTATGCATGAATATTAATGGAAAATGAAAATATTCCATGAAATCATAATATAGGAATAAGACAGGGAATTATGGTAGATAGATATGTATATAAAATCATTACCAATATTTGAAGGCTCATTTCCAAAACATATAAGGTCACTAAATGGGGGCTATACATTCATGGTGGGAAACACCCCCATCCATTTTCATATCACATTCAAAATTGTTGAATGAATTCAGATGAAAAAAAAATATTATTAGTTAATATTCACTCCCAAGACCATATTTTTAGACATTGATAACTCTAAAGACCATCATAGTAGTCAAGGATAAGTCCCATGCCAATTTTAGTGAATATTTTTTTCTTGAGCTATATTTACTCTCTGTTCGAAAAATATCTATCTCGTGAGATATTAATAATTACCCAATTTACTAGAGATAGATATAAGTCCCACACATATCATAATGAAATCCTAATAACATGTGCTAAAAGATAATGAAGCATTCCTCACATCATGAATCATAAAAAGAGATGGGTTTCATAATCATTGTATCATAACCCATGAAATGAAATGGGTATCATAAAATTTCAACTTATAATAACCTATATAAAATATATATGTTTCCCAATAATTCAATAAACTAAGAAATTATGTAGGATTCATATCTGTTTTATCATGGTATTACCCATGGAAGAGAAACATGACTCGTAAAATACTTACCATATTAATCATAAACCATTCAAAGAATGAATAATAACTATGTCCATGGATCATATACCTAGTAAATAATAAATTATATCAAATGATATGTTAGTAGATAGATATTTATTTTAAATATTTATCTTGTAATATTTATCAAAGAAGATATGCTTTCATTGAAATTGAGCTCCTTAAATCAGAAATCAATTTCATAATAATTTTCATGTAAAACAACTTTTAAAATCTAATAATTATTATTTGAAAAAAATTGAAAATCCTTCATAAAAATTAAAAAACTTTGAAAAAATTTACCATGTAAAATATAATTTAAAAAAATATACAGGAATATTTTAAAATCATTTAAAAAAATTATTCAACATAAACCACTTTTGAAATCCTTTATAATTGAAAATAGATTTGAAAAAATATAAATGAAGATTTGAAATCAATTAATTACTTCAAATAGAAAAAAACATTGTCAAAAAAATATAATGTAATCATTGAAAATCCTTTAAAAGACATCCCAATTGAAAAAAAAATATTCATTTCTCTAGGAAATTAAAATTGAAAATATATAAAATGAACATTTAAGTCATTGAAATAATTCTCTGGAAAAATATCATTTTGAAAAAAATAGATTTATTAAATATAATTTAAAATACTTCATGAATAGAAAAAAAACATTTTAAAAAATATTTTTGATAAAAATTAATATAATCATTGAATTCATTTAAATGCACTATATTGAAAATAAACATTCTAATAGATAATGTAATCTTTAAAAGTCATTTTAAAAACTTCTTGAATAGAAAACATTCCTAAATTTTTTTTATTGAAATATTCTTAAAAATAATAAGTTTCCCTAATATTATGAAAAAACGTATATAGAAAAAATAAAATTTTAATTATTAATGGTAATCTCAAATGAAATGATGGTTATGAAGGTGGAAAAATATATACATTCCAAAAAATATTTTTGGGCGATAGAAAATGTATAAAAATGTTCCTCAATATAAAATAAAAAAATATGATATCCTATTAAAAAAATTTTTGATGAAAATGTAAAAAGTTGATAAAAATTTTCATTAATGATATTATGAGAATAGAATAAATTTTTAAAAAAAGATAAAGAAACATTGGGTTTTTAATAGCACATATTACTAACTGATAAGTAAAATAGTGGTAGATTTTATTAAAAATATTTTCATTATTTTCATACTTAAAAAGAGTGGGAAATGGTAAAATTAAATGTATATATAATAGATTGAAATATTATATGAACTTTCATGGGATTTACTAAGATATGGATCATAATATTTAATCAATTTAATCATAATAAAAACAATCATGATAAAAGATGAGATTGTAGAAATACACACTTACGACATTTTTATTATTGAATAATAAACCCCATGATAGAATTAAATTGAATGAATATTAAAATATAATAAAAATAAGTATATTCATTGTATAATATATTACATGTAAGTATATACACCTCGTAAAAAATATAGGTTCAAAACATAACATGTGTCTGAAATAAAGAAAAAATAATCAAAATTACATTTGTTATTTAGTAACTTATGAACCATAAAATCCATGAAATAGAATTAATAAAATGGAAAAATAAATTCAAATAAATTGGAGGATAAGTATCGTATAATTGAAACCTAGTAAGTATAAAAACCACAAAAGGGAAATGATTGATTATAAATAAACATGTATCGTAGAAATAAATTTGATACATGATATCCAATTACAACTTTAGTAACTATTGAATAATGGGATCCATAAAAGAATAATATAAGTTAAAAATTTTATATTATTAAATAAAATAAATACATTATATAACATTTCATATGTAAATATTTATTTTACAGAAATGAATAAGTGGTGAATAAACCATGATACTAAAATAAATAAATGTGAGATGAGAAAACGCTTACCATAAGTCCAAAAATTGTTCACACACATTCAAAACTCAGGTATAATATGAATATTAATATTATAAATCAACCACCAAACCTATAAGGCCCCAGCCTTAAACCTTATATAATCTTGTGTTATTACAAGATACACATTGAGGATCTTTTCGGGTTTAGAGTTTTAGAGAATTAGATCATAAAACTTGCATTACATTCCACATATAAACAAAGTGGTTACATAAAGATAGTATTCTTCATTCCCATCAATGGAAACACATTTAAAATAAAACATGGATTATTTCTTGACACATCCTTGACTCTATAGTCTTATCATATACCTTTCTCTTGACATGTGAAAAACATTTCAAAAACTTGGGATGAGCATAAAAACTCAGTATGGGTTATAAAAACATGGGAAGGAAACATGAGTTCATATATACATAAGAATGAAATCATACTATACCCATAAAACATAGGCCCTTTAACATACCTCATAAAATCATGAATAAATCATAGAAATCATAAGACATAAAGGTAACTTGAGGCATTCATAACATTCTTATGTAGGGAGTAACCCTCTTGGTTACTTTTGGAATACCCATCACAGTATATTCCCTAAAATCTCTTCGGAAAAACCTTAACGTTTCACTCCTTCGTGTTACCCAATGCATTGGAGAGCTATAACGGGCTCACCCTCCCTTAGTTTATCACGGAACCACCCGTCTTCATAATAATGCCCAAGAACCATGACATAATCATATCACATAAAACATGCATAAAGGAAACATAAAATTTCCACATTTCAATCACGAGATATCAATACAACACATTGATATAAAAACATTATGAAAACCATTTTCAATACTAAAATAAATGAAAAGTAAAACATGGTATTTATTTTTCCTTTAAAAAGAAGGTATGGCTTGTAGAGGAAGCCGAAACTCAAATAACGGTCACAACGGCGGAGAAGTCGTTGTCGCCGCATACGTACGACAAAAACATTCCCTTTTGTCGTTTAGTAAACGCTTCGTATAAAAAAGATTCATTTTGAATAAACGTAAAAGTCAAAGGGGTTTATACACCGTATAAAAGAAAGTTGTGTATAAAATAAAATATGCCTCAATGAAAGGAGATTGAGACGAAGTCCCATACCTCGTATCCGACTTGACCCGACCGTTCTTTAATCTCCTGAATAATAAACTTGAGTTAATATCTACTTGCTTATGAATCTTTTTCAAGTTCATTATTCCTTTTATACCATGTTATGAACATCATGTAATCAGTTAAGTTAATAATGTTCATTTTGTCGGTATTTGGTTCTTAAGTCAAAAATAGACTTCTTACACTTACATGTTGTTAATTTGGTCAAAGGTTAATTATATCCAGAATGGTATTCATGATTTAGATATCATATATGTCATATATATCCAGTAAATACTTGAATTTATAATATTACATAATCATTTAGAGGTATGAAATGAAATGCACCGTTCATGGAGACGGTAAGCCGTACGTACGCATGAACACTACTTTCATTTCTATTTCTTATTTTATAGAATGTAATCATAATTATATAAAGGTATATTATAATTCCAGTATAATATCATATATAATATCATAGTTCCATCCTTTATATTTCCCACATATGGTATTTAACGAATCAAATCACTTTGAGGGGGCGGTAGTCCGCACTTCCTAAAATGAAGATATCGTGTTTACCCATAATGGAAACCATAAAGGTATGCCCAAAATGAAAAAAACATAAGATTAAGGAAAAAATAAACATATTATATATCATATATAAAAATAGTGACATCATAATTTCCACCTTTGAAGGTGTTAAATGAGTATTGAACAATCATCGTTTCGGGAGGCAGAATTTCACCATCCACGGAAACCGTATGTTCTTTAACCATTTGATGTAGTTGTGTGAGTGTGTAGCTCAAATATATCATATAAAAACATCCTAGTATATTGAAGATACTGGTGTTGTTACAAAAGAAGTAAATAAAAAGAGTTTAGGGGGTTGGAGAAGCAAAATAAAACAAATGAACATGAGAGAATGAATTACCTTCAAAAGTGTAACTCCTTTTGATTTGAGCCTAAAGTCTTCCTTTGAAAGGATTATGCCCAAAGGGAATCCTCTAGGATGAGGAGAGGGATGTGGATAGAGTAAATGGGCAGGGGTTGGCCGAGCCAAAGGCTTGAAGAGTGTGTGAAATGAGGTAGAGGTGGGGGCCTTTTATAAGAGGAGAGGAGGGGCACTTTTGGAAAGTGAAGAAATATTACTTAACTTGAAAATGTGTTTCGGTTTTAAAAGGTCCCACATTGATATAATTCGTGGATAAGGTGATAAGGGTTCGAAATAAACTCATCCAATTGGTTTTGGACATTTGTAGTTCATAGATTTTACATTATCTTTCTATTTTATTTAAATCGTCAAATAATGATGTCATCGCTGCATCATTATTATGTCATAAATAATTAAATTTATTTAATGTCTAAAAATTATAAAAAAACTACTATGATATAGGAAATAGTTTTAGCTTTCCAATGACTATTTATAATCAAACTTTGGACTTGTATAACCCCACTTACAAATTGTTTTCGTAAAACATATTATGTTTGTGTCATTTTCACTTTAACATTAAATAAAAAGTAATTTATGTCATTTCCCAACAAAAGTGGATCCATGGGGTCCCCAAGTTGACCCATGGCATGTCATGGTCGGCCATGACACAACCAATGAGTTTGGGACATGTGTCTAGGTCATTTCATTTTATTAAAGTATTATTTATACCTTAAACTACCCTAATTACCACTAATCGTGATTAAGAACTTAATAAGTTACTATTCACCAAAAAAATTATTTTAATCTCATTGAACCACATTTTACTTCTTAATGACAACCATGTATGTCGGATTTTCAAAATTCAATACACATTAGTGGTAAACTTTCATTTAACTGAAAATCAGTTTGCTTGATTACCACTTAGTGGTTTCACTATTCATCAAAAATTGAAGTTTTTCAGAAAATTACCAAAAATTCACCCTAAGCTATATTTGATATTCCGAATTCAAAAATGAAGTCTATTTTACAAAATTCAAATCATATAAGTCACATTAATTAATTTAATAATTAATTCTCGCTGCCAGAGCAAATAGCGTGTTTTTACAAAATAATAAGTATCAAAAGATTGACACCAGTTTAAGTCTAATTTCAAAGTGAAATTGATTCCAATGACCACCATTGGATAAAATGGTAAAAATATATTCTAATTTCACTTAAAAACCAATTCAAAACATAATCTAATCATATAAATAAATTAGATTAAAAAGCAGTTTTGATGTAAAATGCAGTATTTTTCACTATTCATTAAAAAATGAACATTGTCAGAAAGATACCAAAAATTCACACAAGGTAAATTTTGATGTCCCAATCATAAAGGATAAGTTTATTTTGACAAACATAGTTTATAAAATTGTCAAAATGTAGATTCAATAATGTTTTGCCATCAAAAGGCAGTAAAACAATCTTTTAAGAATATTAGTGTATTCCATTCATAAGATTGTATTTATTTTCATTTTAAGACTCTATAACACTATCTTAATAATTAATAAACATAGATAAAAATATCTATTATTCATTACTTAATTGGGATGTTACATCCTTCCCCCCTTTAGAAAATTGCGTCCCCGCAATTTATTTACTTATCGAATAAATGGGGGTACTTATCCCTCATTGCATTTTCAGATTCCCATGTTGCCTCTTCAATCATGTGGTTTTTCCACAAAACCTTTACCTGCGTAATCACCTTATTCTGTAACACTTGCTCCCTGTGGTCAAGAATCTGGACCGGTTGTTCCTCATAAGATAGGTTCTCTTCCAGCTGAACTACCTCTGGACTCAAAATATGAGATGGATCTGGCATGTACTTTCTCAACATCGAAACGTGAAAAACATTGTGTACCTGAGATAAACTCGAAGGTAAAGCCACTCGGTATGCAACTGATCCAACTCTCTCCAGAATTTCGTATGGTCCAATGAACCTTGGACTCAACTTTCCTTTCTTACCAAACACTACAACATAAACAATGTTTAGCGGCGGTTTTGTGGCGGCTGTTCACAAAACCGCCGCTAAACATTATCAGTGAAAGATTTCGCGGCGGTTTGTTAAAAACCGCCGCGAAACCCAATCTATTTTGAAAAGCCGCGACGCTTTCCCCGTTCCTATCGCATACCCCTCTTCCCCAATCCCCCTCACAAACCCTCCCCTCTTCCCCGATCCCCCTCCCGCTACCTCCGGCGACACCCGCACCCTCCGGCGACCCCCACGGCCCCCGAGCCCCCCGGCGAACCCTGCACCCCCACTCGCACCCCCCGCGCCCTCCGGCGACCGCCACACCCCCCGCGGCCTCCGGAAACCCCCGAACCATAATTTCATTCCTCCCACAATAATTTTCAGGTTTATTTATATATAATTTTTATTTTTTCCACATTTTAATTAGGGATATTGTGATTTTTATATTCCAAATATCGTTGTAGTGTGTTTTGGTCTTCATTTTGGCAGGTTTGAGCTGTCATCATCAAAGGATTACATGTGTATTCATAATTAAGAATCTATATATAAGTTCTCCATTTATATATATTCAACCTTGAAAGTATTAATATATATCATGGGGCTATATGTGCTTATATGTGTATATGAAAATGAATATGTGTATCATTGAAAAGGGGTATAAGAAAGTGTAGTCAAATATGTATAGATCCCTTATACATATTTGTACACCTTAATATGTATATATGGACTAGGTATCATTACATATAAGTTAAGGTGAATATGTGTGCATTTGAAAATATTAAAATTTGAGATTCCATCATCTATTTTAGCATGGCTTGAGTTTTAGGTAGTTTCCATATTCATGTTACCATTATTTGAATTCCATGATAGCATGGATGTTTTTAAATCTATTATTCATTATTTTATCAATTGAATATTGTATATCTTTTTATATATATTATTGGTTTTATTTCTCGGAATGTATCTCCCAATGTGGTTGATAGAAATTATCCTAAACATTTAAAATGTGTTTTAAGGTGTAAAGCATGATTTCAAAGTGAGTTTTCTATCGTGTGATTTTTTGTTTAGAGATAATGTTTTGAAAAAATGGTAAGATGGTGTCAAGCGTTTTGAGTAATGTGTTGTGAAGAGGATCGGGCCGATGGGGAATATATTGGATATTCCATGATGGTATGACTTTATGTGAATTATTTCTTTATGTTTCATTTTAGGTGATGTTTCCTAGACTTCTCTATAGAGTCCATGTGGCTGAATTTTTGTTGGAGGCCAAATCATCCTTTAAGAGAATCTAGTTCATTTTATGGATCACAATGGGATGGTTTTGCAATGTAGTATTGTACCTTTTGTTCTAGTTTTATTACTATATAGTACCATTAAAGAAGAGACATGGGAGGGGAGATGAATATGTAGGCATAGTGGTCCAATCTCTTTTTTAACAAAGCTTTTATTACTATATAGTACCATTAAAGAAGATACATGGGAGGGGAGATGAATATGTAGGCATAGTGGTTCAATCTCTTTTCTGACAAAGCTTAGTGATACTTTGAAATGTGGCTCAAAGCTAAGACATTTCATGTTAGGGAGGGTATGATATTCTATGATGTTTTCAGGTACTTTCTCATTTCAATTTTACTTTAAATAGATAATTTTGGGATATCAAAATGTTTACTGGATGTATGAACAGTTTTTGGGGTGTCCAGGGTTTTTAGGACACAAAAGGTTGAAAAAGTGCCTATCCAGTTCAAGTAATACGATCGGAGCCCAGTTAGTAGTTATTGTGTTCCCTAACCATGATTTACAAGAGGTGGGGTAAATTCAATGAAAAAATAAGGAAAGGGGGAGAATAAACCAAGTGGAAATGGATAACCCATTCCTCATGGTTATAGCATGACTTAACAAACCATACAGGCTTTATCGAAGATCATGTGACTAGCCCGCATTTCTATCCAACAGTCCAGCATTTCTAAAATATTACTTTTGAATAGCATGAATTGTATTTAAAGTTTCCACATGATGAAATTTTTCCCAGCAATACTCATACACTGATCCTTTCTTTTCAGCTTCATTCCATCTCTCATAAATCAGATGAAGTGCCAAACGATCACTGTAATACTTTGCAGAAAATCTAGATTTTACCATTACAGCTAAAGCGCTTTTTATCTTGAGGAAGAACTAAAGTATCCATGACGCTACGTCCGACCACAGTGGTAAGCACAAGATCGTAGCAATGAAAAATGGCACCCATAATTAGTACTTTCCGCAGTTTAGGATCCACCAGAAGGATTGACTGGGCACACCGGCTGGCAGGTGGTCTCACACCGGCTGACCGGTGGCTCTGGACAGAAGCCAATGCTTCTGCTAGAGACCACCGGCCGGCCGGTGGAAATCCACCGGTTGGCCGGTAGACTCAGTCAATCCATTTTCAGCTTTCTTGGGCGAGCTCCTAGGAAATCTTTTTCCTAACATCAAAAACACTTGAAAACAAGTTAGAACACAAATAGAGTGATTGTGATCATTAAAATCCAAGAGAGAGGGGTACAACAACTATTGTTTGTTTTATATTCATGGACTAGATTATGCATTAGAAACCATTAGTGGTGGCCAACTTAATTTACCTACACACACCATATCCATGTTCCACCTGGCCTTCCCTAAGAACCCCCAAACATGTCCCTTATAGGTTTCTATTTGGAACCTTGATTCCTCCACATCCACTCTACAGTTTTCTCCACATTTCCATGACTAACATAATTCTCTCCACCTTAGGAGGGTCATTATCACTAATTTATTCAAGAAATTCAAACACCATGTCTCATGCTTCCATCACAAGATGAAACCCAAAACTTAAATGTGGCCATTTAGATTTCCCTAGAACAATAAAACAAACATTACCCATTGTGAAAATGGTTTCAGTGAATGTAGTTAACTTGATTTAAAATTCATTATGATCAGTTTCGATCACACATCAATGGGGTGTTGTTTGAGGCAACATAAATGTGTGATCGATGGTGTTATGATAAGTGTGTATCCCGATATTCTTATTGCTCCTCAATGAGGTGTTGACGCTATCTCTTATGGACCAGACTTGTTTAGTTGGTCTGAAATGGTAAATGTGGTCAATGAATCATCTTTATTATATTATGCATACTTTATGGTCAATGGTTCATCTTTATTATATTATGTTTCTGTAATCTTACACTATCGTATATTTTGTGTAGGCACATTGTGATATACATGGATAAAAGCTGGATCACATTACCGAGGAACACACCTCAATATGTTAAGGGTTTGAATGGGTTTTTAGATTTTGCAATTTCTAATCGATCTGTTGAAGGGAGAATAAGATGTCCATGTCCTAAATGTAAATTTAGAAGATGGTTGAAGAGAGATGAAGTTTATGAACATTTAATACTGAAGCAATTCCCTAAGAAATATTTCTGTTGGATTTGGCATGGAGAATCAAACGATACAGAAAGATTGAGGACTGATGTTAATCCACAGAATGAGGTCCCAAGTTCTTCGACAATGGAAAATGAAATGAAAAACCTCATAAATGATGCATTCGGCACTGCAAGACACCACTATGAGCATCAAAACATATCAGAACAACCAGAAGAGGGTGCTACAAATTGCAACGTGACAAGTGATGTTTCTGAGACTATAACACCAGCAGATCAAGATTGTAACATATCATTGGATCCTCTTGATTCTGTGGATCCAAATGTAAGGGAAAACTTCAGTGAGGAAAATGCATTTCATGATTTAGTTGATGATAGAAATCAAGAGTTGTATAGTGGGTGTTTGAAATATTCAAAGCTTTCATTTATACTGAAGTTGTACCATATCAAATGTCTATGTGGAATTACAAATAAGGCAATGTCCATGTTATTAGAATTGATTCGTGATGCATTTCCTGAAGCAAAAATCCTAGAATCGTTTTATGATATGAAAAAAGTTGTTAACAAGCTTGGTCTGAATTATACAAAAATACATGCGTGTCCTAATGATTGTATGCTTTACTGGGGAGAGGATTCAAGTAGACAGAATTGTAAGAAATGTTCTTCTTCTAGATGGCAGTCAAAGGGTGATGTTGGAAGTATGACTGAACATAATTTCACGGAGAAGAAGAAAAGGAACACACCTGCAAAAGTTTTGCGTTACTTTCCTTTGAAGCCTCGATTACAAAGATTACTCATGTCATCAAAAACCGCCGAACACATGAAGTGTCATGCTGTAGATAATAACAATGATGGGTTAATGAGACATCCACGAGATTCCCAATCATGGAAGACATTTGATTCATTACATCCAGATTTCTCAACTGATCCTAGGAATGTTCGATTGGGATTGGATGCCGATGGATTCAACCCATCTGGGACTTTGAGTACGAGTTATAGCATTTGGCTAGTTGTTTTGATCCCTTATAATCTGCCTCCGTGTATGTGTATGCAACAAACATCTTTTATCATTTCGACGATTATTCCTAGAAAACCAATGCCTGGAAATGATATTGATGTATACCTGCAGCCTTTGATTGAAGAATTGTAGGAGTTATGGAGCAACGGTGTTGAGACATTTGATGTTTCTTCTAAAACAATGTTTAAAATGCATGCTGCTTTAATGTGGACCATTAGTGAATTCCCTAGGCTTGGGAATTTATCTGGTTGGAACACTTATACGGGTTTGGCTTGTCCCGTTTGTAACTTTGATTTCCAGCCCAAACGGCTACCTCACAGTAGAAAATGGTGCTTCTTGTGCCATCGAAGATTTCTTGATTCATCTCATAGATTTCGGCTGAACAAATCAAAATTTAATGGTTGCATTGATCGTAGACCACCTCCAAAGTTGTTAACCGGTTCTGAAATATTTACACAGCTTGAAAATGTTAAAACAGAATTTGGGAAGGTTCATCATTTGAATGATAGCGGAAAACGAGTGTGAAGTGCATCGTCAAGTGAAATCAGAACGCAACAATGGAAGGAAAAAAGTATATTCTTCAAACTTCCGTATTGGGAATTTAATTCTTTGCGCCACAATCTTGATGTGATGCATATTGAGAAGAATGTATGTGATAATTTGATTTTCACATTACTTAATGAGCATGGAAAGTCGAAGGATCATCTCAATGCTCGCAAAGACTTACAAGTAATGAACACAAAACGTGATCTCTGGCCTGATGAGAATGAAAAGTATGATCCGGCCATTTTTTCATTGAAAAATAGGGATAAATATACATTCCTTCAAATTTTAAAGAATGTGAAGGTATCTGATGGGTATTCGAGTAACATCTCGAGGTGTGTTGACTTGAAGAATCGTAAGTTATATGGATTGAAAAGTCACGATTCACATGTTTTGTTACAACAGTTACTACCATTGGCATTGCGTACATTATTACCTGAAAAAGTTACTGTTGTTGTACTCCATTTCTGCACAATTTTCAGACAGTTATGTGAGAAAGCTCTACATCCATTTCAGCTTGAAAACCTACAGGAGAGGTTTGTATTGACCCTTTGTGCAATGGAGATGATCTTCCCTCCATTGTTTTTTACTGTCATGATGCATTTAACTGTGCATTTGGTTGACGAAGCTAAATTAGGAGGCCCCGTTCATTATCGATGGATGTATCCAATTGAGAGGTATTTTATTTATATGTTTCCAGTTAAGTAATCATTTTTTGGCATTTAAATAAATGCATAATATTATTATTTTTTTTCACAGATATCTTGGGCATTTGAAAGCATACGTGAGAAATAAAGCTCAACCAGAAGGCTCTATTGCTGAAGGCTATTTGGCCGAGGAGTGTCTCACCTTTTGTTCCAGATATTTGGATGATATTGAGACAAGATTTACTCGAGTTAGACTTGTTGACGACACATCAACTCAATCTCAAATGCATCAGAAATCAAAAATATTTCCTGCTATTGGCTGATCAGTTGGGAGGACCTCATACGCGACACTAACAGAATTGGAATTATTACAGGCACATAGATATGTGCTGCTGAATAGTGGAATTGCAGATCCATTTATTGAAGAGTTGAGGATACAAACAAAGAGACGAATGAGAAGCCGAACACGAAATGAAAAAGATATAATGAAAGCTGTGAATAAAGAAATGGTAGAATGGTTTGCACGACGTGTAAGTTTATAAATATTGCAATAAATACGAATATTACTTTGACACATACAATTTGCAAATCTATTAAATTATATTTTTTTTCAGATCATGAATACTGATACTCGAGCTGACTTTTCAGAAGATTTGAAGTTTCTTGATAGAGGTCCTATTAAACAAGTTAGAAAGTTCAATGCTTATAATGTGAATGGTTTTAGATTTCATACAGTCGATCGAGAAGTGGGTTTGAAAACATAGAATAGTGGTATTTTTACATTTTCTGAAGTGGAATACTATGGAAAGATGCATGATATTATTGAATTAAACTACCACGGGCATTTTTCTGTTGTTTTATTCAAATGCAAATGGGTCGATTTTATCAGAGGTGTTAAAAGAGATTCCTTGCAATTTACATCTGTAAACTTCTCTCGCTTGATGGATGTTGGTGATCGTGAACTGCATGATCCATATATCTTTGCATCACAGGCAAAAATGGTATATTATGTGATTGATGTTGTGGATGAAGGGTGGAGTGTAGTTACTCACGTAATACAAAGAGATTTGTATGATATGGGTGATGAAGTGGAAGATTTGACCTCTGCAACTGAATTTCATCAACAACAGGAAGCCGAATTATTTGTCCATCATGATATTGAAAATATTGGTCTAGCAATGATGAATGAAGTGGATGAAGCAATGGAGCAGGAAACCGACATGATTTAAGGGGAAAATGATTGTATGTACAATTATTTATTCATTCAGCAACTACTTGTTTCATTTCTGTAGTCATTCATTATCATTGTTATATATATTTTGTTTGTTAATACTGGGCATCTATTATCATTTTTAATTTTTTTCTGCATAAATTTTTTGAAATATATATTCTGAACTTAATTTTATTTGATTAAATGACAGGAATGCCAAGGAAGAAGCGGTACACTATTCCTTCTTCTTTTGCGACAGATAATGATCCGTCTATCCCCACGGCATCATCTCCCCCTACACCATCTTTGACACCATCAGTGGATGCCTCATTAGAGGATGAGTCATTGCCTCCCCCTACAGGAGCTTCAGCAGCGGGGCAGCGACACGCCCCCTCCAGTTCATCACGGACATTCTGGAGGGTCGCAGTCATATGTACAAATTTTAATTAAATAAATTTATTGCATTTTGTTTATATTAATTGTTTTCTCATTGTAGATGATGACAATGAAACCGTGGAAAGAGACATAAAAAGTTCTGATGTTTGGAACATGCATGGCAAGAAGATAGTGGTGCCATTTGATTCTTATGGGGTCCCGACAGATGACGCCGCAGGTTTACTTGGTCAGATTATAGGTCAGCTGGCAGCGGAGCCCATTTCCCTACCTATTTCGTATGATGATTGGAGGCATATGCCTCCAACCTGGAAAAATGATGTTTATGATTCTCAGATAAAGGTAATTTTATTACTTTATGGTTTAATTGAATTTCATTTTACTAATATATTCAAAATGAATTTCTGTATACAGATGTTCTTCCACTTTACCGTTGCTGATGTGATAGCACGGAAGTGGACATTGAAAAATCTTGGAAAAAATGGAAAGATTTCAAATGGAGGTTGTGGTGTGATGTCAACGATTCTTCGGTGACCGTGCAACAGATGTATGAGAAGATACCCAGTGGGGTACCGAATGAACAGTGGAAGGTTTTTGTCGATAGACATCGTGATGAGAAGCGGATGGTATTGAAATATATATTATTATATTATCCTCATTTTACATTTATACATGTACATGAAGAGGAGATAGACACTGAATACAATACTGTTAAATTGAATTTTATTTATTTCAGGATCTCTCAAGAAAGAATGCTTCAAACCAGGCGAAGCAGGTAATCCTGCACACTGCGGGTTCAAAAAGCTTTTCAATAAGCCAAATGTCATTGGTAATCTTTAATTAGTTTAAATATTTATAAGATAATATTATCTATTTAACATATTTGATTGATGATTTATCTTTGTTTAATGCAGTCACAGAGTTTAGGGCATGAAGCATCCCGAACAGAACTGTGGCTGGATGTTCATAAAAAACAGATGGAAGTTTTGTTAATGAACCTGCCAGAGAAGTTGGGGTATGAAGTCAATTATTTATTATAATAACTTAATATCAGTTTTTACTATGTTAATATATATTGATATTTGATTTATAGGTAAAAATTAATGAAATATGGGATGCCAATCCCGGGCAATCCTACTCAGTCTCCCAGGATGACCCGGTTGGTCAAGTCCTTGGGGAGGAGCATCCTGGTAGAGTGCGCGGGATGGGTTTGGGACCCGTACCATCTGAGGTCTTTCGCATGCCATCAGGGATTTCGGCCTCATCTACTCTTGGTTATAGTCATTTCATACCTGAAGATGCTCAGAGGGAGATGTCTGCTCTACGAAACACAGTTCACCAGCAGGGGAATCAGATATCTGATTTGCAGAAAAAGTTGCTTGAAATACGTCAGCATATGAGCAGATATGCCCCCGGTGGTAGTGAATCGGGTAGTGGTGAGCAGGTAAATCACAAAAAAATCAAAATCATTTAGTTTGCAAACTTTTATTGGTTTTAATTTTTATTATAAATATGCAACAATACTTAATTTTCAATATAATGATCTTACAGGTGGCAGCAGGTGGTGGAGATGAAGGTGGAGAGGGTGACGATGCAGCTTCAGATGATGAGTAGTAGTATTGTTGATGTGTTGAACAAGTATGATAATAGTTGGTTTGTATATGGAACATTTATGACACATAGTTGCCACCAAACATTTCCATGTCCTAACATTTTCTTGATTTCTCATGTTTCCTTATGTATACAATCATTAAATCCTTTTGGTGGAGGGTCAAATATTGTGATGGTCACAATGTATCCTCAATATTAGGGAGGATATGTGATCATATATTGAATAATGATTTCATTACATTATATAGAAATCAAGGAGTCCAGTTAAATACATTATTAAGAATGATTGTACATGGATGAGGTTTTAGGACTCCCCATGATACCATAATTAATTGTTTAGAATGTAATTCCTATTTCATATCATCATTATTGGGAGGAATATGGAATCTATCCATTACCTAAACTCTCTTTAAAATGACTTTCAATCCCCTAATCGATGGAAATCTGGAATTGAATTTCAATAAGTTGTGGGATTTTTTGGGAACATTAATTTTGACCTAGTTGCATTATGGGTGAATAAAACACCAATTTTTTTTTGTTTTCTGATAAAAATATACATCATTCATCTGTTTTTGTGTATATATTCTATGAGTTGTGTTGGATGTTGTATACTTTTACATTGTGATGTGTCTATGTAAGGGAATAAAAAAATATTTTTCTAGTGTGGTGTAATGCATGACTTAAAATATCCTAATAGTTATAGAAAATATAAAAGAAGATCAGGATCATTTCAATACCACTGTATAATATAGATGTAGACCCATGTAGTTATATTTCAAAGATCATGTGTTCTTGAGGTTGTTTCCATGATGGTGTAGGCATATTTTGTGTGAGGGAGTGTGGATTCTCCTAGGTTGTTCTGGATTTTTTAGGTTTTGGTGAACATTGGTGAGGTGTTATATCAGTTGGAGCTTTAACCACTGTTAAAAATAATTCACAATATCATCCATGTATCCCAACATTACTGAAATAATCATGATTCATGGTTTTAAATGGTCAATTACCCATCATTTAAATGAAACCAAATTTGTTGATACAAAAAATGGAATTTTGACAAACATAACAACCCAACAACATTTGGTAAATTAAATTTTGAATCTTAAATTAGGGGACTCCTTCTATATTATGTATTAACTTGTTTTTATCTTGTTTAATCAATCCTTAGATATGGTTTTAATTTTTTAGATCCACTATATGGGACATGGACTCCCCAAACATTCAATTCTAGGTATGTTCTTTACTACCATTCTTCATTTGATTGCACCGTGATGTGAAGTTTGATGTTGTTTTTAGTCCCCCTCCCTTATTCCTCCATTCTCTAAATGGGTTGTGTTACTGATCAAAGCATTACCTTGGTATATATAGGCTATTACATCTCCTTCTCATTTCCATTTTTTTGTGTAGAAATAATTATAGTATATTCTATTAGGGTGTCCTTAATCTCTATTGATTTTACCATTTATGAAATTATCGTGGTTTTCTCCATGTGGGTGGGTAATTGAGATAAATCAAAGAAAAAATAACTAATTGATTTTGAAATGGATTTTACGTGATCCGTGATTTCAAATATGGTTACTAGATATTTGGTTTCTCATTATTATTCCACAGTATCATTCTCTTCTTCCTTGTGATTCCTGAATGTATTATTTGTCTATTTATAAAATCTTCTTTTGGATGATTATTTTAACTCATCCATCGAAAAAGGAATAATAGGTATATTTTGATAAGAATCAATTACATTGAAAATTTTGATAATTATGAAAAAACAACCTCATGAGATGATGAATTAATGTGAAATTGTCTTCATATATCTTGAAATATATTCTTGTGTACATTTGGTTGTCTGTTGTTCATCTTTTTTTGTGTGGGATTTAAGGGGTTTGAAGTATGATGGAACCAACAAGTTTGGTTTCACAATTTGTTTTTAATTGTGGACGTGTTATGGGTGAATTTGGTTCTCATAGTGAGATACATGTTTCTTGTTATGGTGTGGTTTTGTCTATGAGGGATGGTGTTTTTAATGTTGGTTTTTATTATGGTAAGAGATGTTATGGTCACTATTATGAGGATGTTGGTTTTTGTGTGTAGTGGTTTGTGGTAGTATTCTTTTAGTGATGGAATATGAAATGGTAATGATGTAATAATGTTGTAATCTATTGTACATTACAAATATGTGTGGATGTGATATTATGTGGGGCTGATGGGTGAGATGTGGCTGTGGTTTTGGAAAATTTAGGGCAGTGGTGGAGCAGATCCAACATATTTTTTTTCCAGTTCAACATTTAGCGGCTGTTTTAACCACCGCTAATTCCATACCTGTGAGAATTTAGCGGCGGTTTTAACCGCCTCTAAATATATTATGTTGATATTTAGCGGCGGTATTCACCGCCGCAGAATAGGCGCATCAAACGCCTGAATTTAGCGGCGGTTAAAACCGCCGCGAATAAGATACCCATAAAACCGCTGCTAAATGAAGAGAAACCGCCGCTAAATGACGGACCTATGACAAATTTCTAAAACCATCGCGGAATCGAAAAAACCGCCGCTAATAAATTGCTGACACCAAACTTAGCGGCGGTTTTTGTAAACCGCCGCTAGGACCGGAATTTGTTGCAGTGAAATCTCATCACACTTTTCCAAGGAGAAACCTTGAGAAAAACATGATCACCTACCTCGAAAGATAGATCCTTCCTCCGGTTATCCGCATAACTCTTCTGCCTGCTCTGAGCTGATCTCTTGTGTTTCTGAATCAGCTGAACTTTTTCTGCCATCTCTTCTACCAATTCTGGTCCCATCAACTTCCTTTCACCCACTTCATCCCAGAAAGCTGGAGTTCGACACCGCTTCCCATATAATGCCTGAAATGGTGCCATCTTTATACTGGAATGAAAACTGTTATTATATGAAAAATCAACCAAAGAAAGATGTTGATCCCAACTTCCCTGATAATCCATAGAACAAGCTCGTAGCATATCCTCCAATGTCTGAATTGTTTGTTCTGACTGCCCATCTGATTGCGGATGAAAAGCTGTACTAAAATTTAATTCAGTACCCAACGTCTTCTGAAGGCCTTTCCAAAAGTTAGAAGTAAACCTGGGATCACGATCCGATACAATGGAGAGAGGAACTCCATGTAACCTGACTATCTCTTTAAGATACAAACGGGAAAGTTGATCAAGAGAGAAAGTATCTCGTATAGCAAGGAAATGAGCAGATTTGGTCAAGCGATCAACAATAACCCAGATTGCATTATTACCTCGAGATGTATTCGGTGATCCAACAACAATGTCCATGGATATATTCTCCCATTTCCACTCTGGCACTGGTAAAGGCTGAAGCATCCCTTTCGGTAACTTTCGCTCTGCTTTAACCTGCTGACAAGTCAAACACTTCACAGTAAAATCAGCAATATCTCTTTTCATTCCATCCCACCAGTAATACTCCTGCAGATCTCTATACGTCTTAGTACTGCCCGGATGAACTGAAAATGGAGAACTATGAGCTTCACATAACAACTCTCTCTTCAACTGTGAATCACAAGGCACACAAAATCTCTTCCCAAATCTCAAAACACAATCATTATCAATGTTGAATTCAGGAAACTTACCTTTCTGAACCAGCTCTACCTTTTTCTGCAACTCACTGTCTTGCTTCTATGCTTTCTTGATTCTATCTGATAGAGAAGATCTCACTGATACCTGAAACAAAACAGAAGGACTTCCTGCACCAACAACTTCTATGCCAAAGTTCATCAAATCGTTAACCAAAGGATCACGTTCCAACCGCAACATTGTTAATGAAGCATTACATTTTCGACTCAAAGCATCAACCACTTTATTTGACTTTCCCGGATGGTAATGAATTGTACAATCATAATCCTTGATTAATTCCAGCCATCTCCTTTGTCTCATGTTTAACTCTTTCTGAGTGAATATATACTTTAAACTTTTGTGATCAGTATATATTTCACACTTTACTCCATACAAATGATGCCTCCAAATTTTTAAAGCAAAAACAACAGCAGCTAGTTCCAAATCATGTGTAGGGTAGTTTACCTTATGAGTTTTCAGTTGTCGTGAAGCATAAGCAATTACCTGATCATTATGCATTAGGACGCAACCAAGTCCTTTCAATGAAGCATCACTGTATATAACAAACTCACCATTCCTGGAAGGTAGTGCCAAAACTGGAGCATTCACCAATCTCCTTTTCAATTCCTCAAAACAATCATCACATTATTTTTTCCAGATAAACTTAACACCCTTCCGAGTTAGCTTAGTCATTGGACTAGATAACCGTGAAAAATTTCTAAAAAACCTTCAGTAATAGCCCGCCAAACCAAGGAAGCTACGAATCTCGTTTACATTTGTGGGTCTTGGCCATTCTTCCACAACTTTTGTTTTTGCAGGATCAACAGTTATTCCATCTTTAGAAACAATGTGACCAAGGAAATAAATTTGTTGCAACCAAAACTCACACTTGCTGAATTTCCCATACAGTTTCTTTTCTTTTAAGGTTTGCAAGATAACCCTTAAATGTTTTTCATGCTCCTCTTTACTTTTAGAAAACACCAAAATATCATCAATGAAAACCACCACAAACTTATCCAAGAACTCATGGAAAATTCTATTCATTAAGTCCATGAATACAGCAGGTGCATTGGTTATCCCAAAAGGCATTACTACAAATTCATAATGGCCATATCTCGTACGGAACGCGGTCTTCGGAATATCTGCCTCCTTTACCTTCAGCTGATGGTACCCCGATCTCATGTCAATCTTTGAAAAAAACTGAGCTCCCTGGAGCTGATCAAACAAATCATCAATATGAGGCAAAGGATATTTGTTCTTAACAGTGATATTATTCAAGGCTCTATAATCAATGCAAAGTCTCATAGAACCATCTTTCTTTTTAACAAATAAAACAGGAGCACCCCATGGTGATGTGTTAGGTCTAATGAAACCTTTCTCTAATAAATCTTGCAATTGCTCCTTCAACTCTAAAAGATCAATTTGTGCCATTCGATAAGGGGGTTTTGAAATTGGATTAGCATCAGGAACTAAGTCAACAGTAAACTCAACTTCCCGATCTGGTATTATTCCATGCAACTTATCAGGAAAAACATCAGGATACTCATTTACCACTGGCACATCATTAATCTGAACAGTTCCTTTAATTTCAACGAAGTGTGCAAGGTAACATTCATTCCCATCTTTTACAAGTTTCTCGGCCTCTTGATATGTTTTCAAAAGTAAGGGTTCGTTCTTGTAAACAAACTGAAAGTCTTTTTGAAAAGACACTTCTTTAGCCCTACAGTCAATCTTAGCATGGTAAATAGAGAGACAATCCATACCCAGGATAACATCAAACTCTAGTAGAGGTAGAACAATAAGGTTTGCAAGTAGGTTCTTTCCACAGATAAGGATAGGAAGATTCTTATAAATTCTTTTTGCCTCAACATTTCCCCCGGGTGTTTTTACCAAAAGTTCAGGAGTCATTTCTTGAGATGGTATTCCCATTTTACTAGAAAAGGTTTCAGAGATGAAAGAATGTGTAGACCCCGAATCAAACAACACACTGGCATAATCTGAAAAAACAAACAAAGTACCTGATACAACTTCATTTGATGGCCCGACATCTGCTGAAGTAGTTGCAAAGGATTTCACCACCCCTTTCTTCTTGTAGTCTAACTGCTTCCCATCACTCAAGCTCCTTGTCGGACACTCGTTTGCATAGTGACCCATCTCATTGCACTTATAACATTTCACTAACTGTAAATCAAATTTGTTCTTACCTTCACCTTGATCCTTTTCAGTGCAATCACGAGCCTTATGTCCCATCTTACCACATCGGTAGCACTTCCCAGAATTCAGAAGACATTCCCCAGTATGCCTTTTGCCACATTTATCACAAACTGGAAACTTAGTTCTCTTACCATCAGACTTTTTTGAAGAATTTTTACCTTTCTCCTGCCACCTCGGTCTCTTCTTCTGCTGGTTGTTATAGAACACTTGGTCATCAACAAACTCCATTTCCACCTTCTCAGCACATCGAACAAGCTTTTCATAACTTTTAAACTCACGAGAAGCTAATTCCCTTCGATATTTTGGCTTTAATCATGAGTAAAAATTATTGATTTTACTATCAAGGTCCCGGGTAAAATTTGGAGCATACCTTGCCAATCGAGTGAACCTTTCATCATAGGCAGCCACTGAGTCTTCCTCTTGCCTCAATTCCAAGAATTGCATTTCCATCCTAAGTCGAACAGCCTTAGGAAAATACTTCTCAAGAAACATACCTTTGAATTCATCCCAGTCAAGAGAATCAATCTCATCGGCGTCCCGGATATTTTTAACCATAGACCACCACTGATCTGCTTCACCCTCCAAACGGTAAATATCAAGACTAACCATTTGATTGTATGAACACCCCATGACATCAAAAATCTTCTCCAGTGCTTTAATCCACCCTTCAGCTAGCACAGGGTCAGATGATCCTCTGAATGATGGTGGATGTTGCCTCATGAAATGTTCCACCACTAACATGTTCCTCTGCGGTTGTTCTGGCTGATCTCGTGCATGGATACCACCGCCATTTATCGCTTGACTCAACTGCGCCATTAGTGCAACAAACTGTTCAGTTCCAATTCCGACCATTTCTCGATGCTGATTCGGAAGGTTATTTCCTTCTGTATGCCTTCCTAGCACTGCTTCCCTATTTCCTCTGCGGAAAACCATTCTGAGCAAACATGTCTTAGATGAAGCAACATGGTAATCTTTAAATGTTATATCATTTCAAAAAAAATATTTTTGGATAATCATTTAATATAATTCTAACTCCTAAAGTTATCTAAACCGACCTCTGATACCATCTATAAGTCCCCAGCCTTAAACCTTATATAATCTTGAGTTATTACAAGATACACATTGAGGATCTTTTCGGGTTTAGAGTTTTAGAGAATTAGATCATAAAACTTGCATTACATTCCACATATAAACAAAGTGGTTACATAAAGATAGTATTCTTCATTCCCATCAATGGAAACACATTTAAAATAAAACATGGATTATTTCTTGACACATCCTTGACTCTATCGTCTTATCATGTACCTTTCCCTTGACCTGTGAAAAACATTTCAAAAACACGGGATGAGCATAAAAACTCAGTATGGGTTATAAAAACATGGGAAGGAAACATGAGTTCATATATACATAAGAATGAAATCATACTATACCCATAAAACATAGGCCCTTTAACATACCTCATAAAATCATGAATAAATCATAGAAATCATAAGACATAAAGGTAACTTGAGGCATTCATAACATTCTTACGTAGGGAGTAACCCTCTTGGTTACGTTTGGAATACCCATCACAGTATATTACCTAAAATATTTTCGGAGAAACCTTAACGTTTCACTCCTTCGCGTTACCCAATGCATTGGAGAGCTATAACGGGCTCACCCGCCCTTAGTTTATCACGGAACCACCCGTCTTCATAATAATGCCCAAGAACCATGACATAATCATATCACATAAAACATGCATAAAGGAAACATAAAATTTCCACATTTCAATCACGAGACATCAATACAACACATTGATATAAAAACATTATGAAAACCATTTTCAATACTAAAATAAAATAAAAGTAAAACAAGGTATTTATTTTTCCTTTAAAAAGAAGGTATGTCTTGTAGAGGAAGCCGAAACTCAAATAACGGTCACGACGGCGGAGAAGTCGTTGTCGCCGCATACGTACGACAAAAACATTCACTTTTGTCGTTTAGTAAACGCTTCGTATAAAAAAGATTCCTTTTGAATAAACGTAAAAGTCAAAGGGGTTTATAAACCATATAAAAGAAAGTTGTGTATAAAATAAAATATGCCTCAATGAAAGGAGATTGAGACGAAGTCTCATACCTCGTATCCGACTTGACCCGACCGTTCTTTAATCTCCTGAATAATAAACTTGAGTTAATCTCTACTTGCTTATGAATCTTTTTCAAGTTCATTATTCATTTTATACCATGTTATGAACATCATGTAATCAGTTATGTTAATAATGTTCATTTTGTCAGTATTTGGTTCTTAATTCAAAAATAGACTTCTTACACTTACATGTTGTTAATTTGGTAAAAGGTTCATTATATCCAGAATGGTATTCATGATGTAGATATCATATATGTCATATATATCCAGTACATACTTGCATTTATAATATTACATAATCATTTAGAGGTAAGAAATGAAATGCACCGTTCATGGAGACGGTATGCCGTACGTACGCATGAACGCTACTTTCATTTCTATTTCGTATTTTATAGAATTGAATCATAATGATATAAAGGTATATTATAATTCCAGTATAATATCATATATAATATCATAGTTCCATCCTTTATATGTCCCACATATGGTATTTAACGAATCAAATCACTTTGAGGGGGCGGTAGTCCGCACTTCCTAAAATGAAGATATCGTGTTTACCCATAATGGAAACCATAAAGGTATTCCCAAAATGAAAAAAAACAGAAGCTTAAGGAAAAAATAAACATATTATATATCATATATAAAAATAGTGACATCATAATGGCCACCTTTGAAGGTGTTAAATGAGAATTGAACAATCATCGTTTCGGGAGGCAGAATTTCGCCATCCACGGAAACCGTATGTTCTTTAACCATTTGATGTAGTTGTGTGAGTGTGTAGCTCAAATATATCATATAACAACATCCTAGTATATTGAAGATACTTTTGTTATTACAAAAGAAGTAAATAAAAAGATTTTAGGGGGTTGGAGAAGCAAAATAAAACAAATGAACATGAGAGAATGAATTACCTTCAAAAGTGTAACTCCTTTTGATTTGAGCCTAAAGGCTTACTTTGAAAGGATTCATCCCAAAGGGAATCCTCTAGGATGAGGAGAGGGATGTGGAGAGAGTAAATGTGCAGGGTTTGGCCGAGCCAAAGTCTTGAAGAGTGTGTGAAATGAGGTAGAGGTGGGGGCCTTTTATAAGAGGAGAGGAGCGGCACTTTTGGAAAGTAATGAAATATTACTTTACTTGAAAATGTGTTTCGGTTTTAAAAGGTCCCACATTGATAGAATTCGTGGATAAGGTGATAAGGGTTTGAAATCCACTCATCCAATTGGTTTTGGACATGTGTAGTTCATATATTTTACATTATCTTTCTATTTTATTTAAATCGTCAAATAATGATGTCATCGCTGCATCATTATTATGTCATAAATAATTAAATTTATTTAATGTCTAAAAATTATAAAAAAAATACTATGATATAGGAAATCTTTTTAGCTTTCCAATGACTATTTATAATCAAACTTTGGACTTGTATAACCCCACTTAAAAATTGTTTTTGTAAAACATATTATGTTTGTGTCATTTTCACTTTAACATTAAATAAAAAGTAATTTATGTCATTTCCCAACAAAAGTGGATCCATGGGGTCCCCAAGTTGACCCATGGCATGTCATAGTCGGCCATGACACAACCAATGTGGTTGGGAAATGTGTCCAGGACATTTCATTTTATTAAAGTATTATTTATACCTTAAACTACCCTAATTACCACTAATCGTGATTAAGAACTTAATAAGTTACTATTCACCAAAAAATTATTTTAATCTCATTGAACCACATTTTACTTCTTAATGACAACCATGTATGTCGGATTTTCAAAATTCAATACACATTAGTGGTAAACTTTCATTTAACTGAAAAATCAGTTTGCTTGATTACCACTTAGTGGTTTCACTATTCATCAAAAATTGATGTTTTTCAGAAAATTACCAAAAATTCACCCTAAGCTATATTTGATATTCCGAATACAAAAATGAAGTCTATTTTACAAAATTAAAATCATATAAGTCACATTAATTAATTTAATAATTAATTCCCGCTGCCAGAGCAAATAGCGTGTTTTTACAAAACAATAAGTATCAAAAGATTGACACCAGTTTAAGTCTAATTTCAAAGTGAAATTGATTCCAATGACCACCATTGGATAAAATGGTAAAAATATATTCTAATTTCACTTAAAAACCAATTCAAAACAGAATCTAATCATATAAATAAATTAGATTAAAAAGCAGTTTTGATATAAATGCAGTATTTTTCACTATTCATTAAAAAATGAACATTGTCAGAAAAATACCAAAAATTCACACAAGGTAAATTTTGATGTCCCAATCATAAAGGATAAGTTTATTTTGACAAACATAGTTTATAAAATTGTCAAAATATAGATTCAATAATGTTTTTCCATCAAAAGGCAGTAAAACAATCTTTTAAGAATATTAGTGTATTCCATGCATAAGATTGTATTTATTTTCATTTTAAGCCTCTATAACACTATCTTAATCATTAATAAACATAGATAAAAATATCTATTATTCATTACTTACTTGGGATGTTACAAAACCATATTATTTTTAATATGTTTATATTTCCTATTTATTAATAATTTCATGTTAATGTTAGGTCTCATGTAATATTCTCTTATTTTTACATATATTTTGAAATTTTATTCATTATCATCTCATATATATCATGATTTAATTATTTAATGAATTTAAAATAAGATATTAATATAATATATATTCATTATATATATATTTATTATAATCCTTAAAATATTGAAATATTAAATGAAATACACCATTCACGGAGGCAGTGGTCCACTTACATGCTCAAATTATGTTTACATTTTTCTGGAATGTTTTTAATGAAGAAAAAATAAATGTTACAAATATTATGTTTCCCAAATAATTTTAAGCAATATATATTATATATTTTTATTAAATCCATCATTAATATATTCCATGTAAATTATGAACTAGTGAGTTCACATTGAGGATGATGTACTCTACATGTCCAAAAAGGAAGTTTTTATATTCCCCAAAATAGAAAGCATGTGAATATGTATTATATAGTAATTTATGAATAATAAATAAATAAAAATTGTCATATATATATAACATCAATATAGTATGTACATCACTATTCCCAACCTCGTGAGGTTGTAACAGAAGAATGAATTACTTTTGGTCAAGAGGTGGTAGTCTGTTTTACACAAGAATGATGATTTTGTATCCTATTTTATAGATGAGTGTGAGTGTAGGTTATAACCTTTATATAACAAAAATTATTTATATTTAATATATGTATGTTATTATATAATCATAGAATAATAATAATTGTTGTGGGGGATAAAAATAAAAAATAAAAGTTCTAATTGGAAGATGCTACCTCTTTTTTGGGTATCGTAATTATTTTTTCACCAAAAGGAATCCTTGGATGGATTTCATTCCAAAAGCATTATTATAATAATAATTAAAGTAACTTTACTTGTTATTTTGGTAGGCTTTGAATGATACAGTTTAGTTTAAATGTATCAAAATGTTAGGGTGTGAGTTCTCTTTTAGAGTGGAGGAGTGACATTCTTGTAAATATAAAATGGTAATCACATTTAAGAGGTATAAATTACATCATGTTCTTAAAATAGTTGTATATTATTAATGAAATAGATTATATGGTCGAAATAAGGTCATCCAATGTATTTTGGACCTGTTTCTTGGTAATTTAGCAGCTTAAATTATTGTTTAAACAATATGTAAACTCTATTGTACCTTAATCACTATATTCAATATGTTAAAAAATCAGTAGTATTATAGGTAAAAATAATAGATGAACATAATAGTAATTTTTTATTATTCTGATTCAAAATATTGAATCCATTTTGAAAATATATAACAACCAAAGTGCAGAAATTATTTGAAAATTAATGACATGGACGGGACAATACAAATAGTTTTTAAAGTAAAAAATGTGAAATGTTGGATTTTTTTTTACTAATAACCATGTTAAATTGATTATAATTAACTATTTTTGATTAATAGAGTTATAATATATCTAATTAAACATTAAAAACTAATAAAAATAAAAAGAATATATTTAAATAAATTAAATGAAAAATCAGTATTCAAGTAAAATTCACTATTTTAAACAATACAATCAAAAATGATTCATCTCTGAAAAATAAAAAAAATTCACTATAGGATAATATTGATGTTACTAATGAAAAATATATTTTGTCCAATAGAATGTTTTATATTTTAATTAATATTTTAAAATTTTTATGTTACATTTAAAGGTGGTAATATTTCAATTTAAAAATTTTCTTTATTCCTAAAATTGGTTTTAATTTTATGTATTATATAGAAAAAAAATAATATTAATGATTAATAGCCTTTTGAATACAGAATATATAAATTCTATTAACATAAATAACTAAAATTTCATTAATTACTTTTTTATGTAAAACATGGTTGATTACATAAATATATTTTTCCTACAAAATATTTATTATATTTTTAAATTGGTATTATTTGCATTTCTAGTTAATTGGTCACATATAATTATTCCTATATTATTTTTTGAACATCATTTTTATAATTTAATTAATCAAATTTACAATTCTAGCTGAAAACAACAATAATAATTTAATAATAATATTTATAGTTCATTGGATTTTGGCAGAACTAGGTCATGTGTGCCATGCATGTTATCAAATGAACTCGAAATTATGTGTAACAAATCCCAACAAAGTGATTCATCTACATTAATCTAATCTAAGTGTTTCATGTAGTATTGGATTGACATGGTTTTTTGTATAAGGAAAGAATAAATTTCTTCTTTCATATAATAAAATCTATATTCATTATGGCATGAAATAAACAATATCAATAATATATAGATAAATCCAAAAAAATAAATCATAAAAGTCTTGGGGAAACATTTTTACCCTGATAAAATGAATTTCGACCACAAAATTTATATGTGTTATCAATGGATTAATACTAGAAATATCCTTTTATATAAACCCTCGTTGTAAAATTGAATTCAAAAGCTTCCATCAAAAGGGAATGATAGAAACATAATGGTTACCAAATGTACCTCATAACTAGGATTCATACAGGGGAACATTAGAATCAAGTGAGAACATGAACATGGAAGAGAAATCAAACTATCACGTTATGATGGATAGTGATCGAGAACATGGCTATGATAATATTAATTATCTCAAATCCATAACTTAGAGAGTGTTTATAATGGTCCTTGATATCATAAAAAATTATGGTAATTAGAAAATAATTTATTTCGAGGCCCTTGTGATGAAATTAATGAATTTTTATGAGATAATTCATGTAAAGTATTTCATTCAATTTCATAAGAACAATGACACCCTTAGGTTATTCCATGTTCAATTTACAGTTCCTCAATTATTCTTGGAAATATAGGTTATTTTTTCCTTTCTGAATCATTATCAGTTTATGATATCAATAAATAGAAAGATATTCCATTCCACTAATATATATTTAAAATAATAAAATTTATATATTGGGGTATCGTCTATGAAAAAAGAAATATATGGTGAGATAATAAATTAATCAATAAATCTCATCGTATATTTAACATAAACCATTAAATAAAAGGTTATCCATAAAACCCTTTAAAAATATGAATATCCAAAACATTATAAATAAGTTAACGACATTTCTCCAAACCATATTAACATTAGCACCCCATATATCATAAATTATTTCATGGTTGTTACATAACAAACATGTGAATATCATCATCATTTATTCACTTTCAAACTAGTAATAAATAAAATATCCATAAATTATTATCGAATTTAATAATTATTTGTTTTTCAAACTATTATTGAATATATTATTTAAATCCAAAATTGATATAAACTCCATACATGAGATGATAAACCATATTGTTATGAAATCCTTAACTAATTCCTAGGTAAATAGTGTGATCCAATATACATTAATATAATCTAATAAATATTTACAAAAACATAATTATTTTTTCATTAGTATCATATTAACGATCATATTTCAAATAATCATGTGTCTCCCATGAATAATACCTTGACATTAGATCAATATTTGAGTCCATCAGAACCATTCAAAATATTATCGCAAATCCATTGAAAAATCCTTAAAATGAAAAATCCTTATTCATTTTAAAATTCATATAACAAAAATAATGAATCCAAATACATAAAAACTCCAAATATTCGTCATAATCCTTTATCCATTAACAAGTCTACCTCATCATATTACTAAATTCATATTTACATTGACATTTCACATATAGTTTCATCATAAAAAGAAATTTACCTATTTCTAACAGCACCTTGCTAATTCCCTTCATGATAATTCCACATGGTACATTAATTATAACATTTCTAATTCATTTAACATTTAAATCATTCATTATTAGATGATTAGTAAGGGAGGCCATTATTCTCATTCACTCTTTTAAGAAAACTATTTACTTCACCATTGTTATGAATTTCATTGTGCAATTTTTTCATAGTAAGAACATTTTATCATCCCTCTAATACATTCATATGTGTTTATAGTAACACATAATCAAAATTTAAAAAAATTATTCTTCATTAATATGTGGTATCCATTAACTGAAATCTCAATGATTACGTTCATTCTTTAGTTTAGTGATTCGAATAGTTTTTTATGGTACTAATTTTTAATCATGTTCTGTGAAAACTGATTAGGCATGTTGAAAATAGAATTCACTACAGTGATCATCCCATTTAACTAATCCTAAAAAAATATCACATTAAATGTTAAACAAGTTCCTTTTGGTTCATTCCATTGTCTAGAATTAGAATAAATAACGTGAGAAACACTTATCATTTCATAAAACCACATAATCAGGATAAATCACATATATGATGTCTAAATTGTGAAACATTAGTTGATAAATTACACCATAGCATTACGCGTAATGGAATCCTTACACATATCCATATATATATATATATATATATCTCAATAAGTATAAGTCATTCTAGTTTAAAATAGTTTACTAAACCATTCCCCTGATACCATCTTGAGGGACCGATACACAACATACATTGATATTACATCATTATAGAATAAAATTCAGATCATTGAAATTTACATGAATAAGGGCCAGAATAATTTAGTTTCTTTGGAAACAATGAACCCATTATTCTAATATGGTGAATGAAATTTTTTTCCCATAAATATATCCACCTTTAATCATCCAAATCAAAACCATTATTCAAAACATGATGAAAGAATCATAATAAGTGGTCATCTCAAATGCTCAAAATGGGTAAATAATAGAGATATGAAAGTATAAAATGAGAATAGGAGTATGAGAACATGATCATTACTTTTAATGATCATAAACTGAATATTAAAGATCATACAATTGTAACATGGAATAAATACTGTAATAACATACTGAACGAATCATAATGGAATCATGATAACAATCGATGATAGTATAACATTGGAATAATATATATAAATGTGGAAGACACATAAGAATATAAAATCTATCCCTATAAATCAAGTGTCATTTCCAAAAGTTATCTATGAATATATTGGGTGATATAGCTATAGGTAAGGACACACCACCATCTCCAGTCACATAGTATTCCATATATCGGAATGAGATCACGCAACCAAACAATTTTAGTAGTTAATTATTACCCCAAAGTTAATGTTAGTAGTCAAGGTTCACTCCCACGACAATATTAATATTAAAGGTTCACACTAAATAACATTATAGAGGAATAATTAAATTATTTTATCAAGTTCACTCCCCATTCCTTCTATGTCTATATTTTGAGGAATTAACCATTAAACAATTCATTAGAGAGATATACATGTCGCACTAATATCACAATTTAATAAGACATATGTTTTCAATAAGATAATAAAACATTTATCACACCATTGACCATAAAAAGGAATGGGTCTCGTAGACATGATATTATATAACATGAAATTATATGGGTATCATGAATATTTCAACATATCAGTACAGATGGAATAGATACACGTTTTATAAAAATATAATAAAAAATGTAGGTAACAGGTATGTCAAATCATCTTTCATGGTATAACCCATGGAATTTAATTTGGTTTCATTAAAAACATGTCATATTATTAATAAACCTTACAATGAAATAATAATAACATTTTCCTTGGATCATATACCAATTATATAATAATCTATATCAGTGGATAACATCTTAGATGGGGATATATTTTGAACATTCACATGAATCATTTTTTAAGTAAAATAACCATTCATTGAAAATTAATTTTTTAAATAATAAATCATTTTTAAAATCCATTTTAACACATAAAACTACATCCCTATAAATAATTTAAAATAGATGATTAAATTAATTTTTTTTGCAAAACAATTTTCATTTGTTAACGCTTAAAGAAAATTATTTTCCAATTATTGAGAAGAATTATTAACTAAAAAAAATTATCTTGTAAACATTGAAAGATTATTTTAAATAAATGATGGTATTTATGGTGGATATATATAAATATTCTAAACAATACATTTTTCCCATAAAATTTTAAAAATGTTCCTCGATAAATAAAAAGAATATTACTTTTTAAAAACTATTTTTTAAATTTAAAAATATGATTAAAAATTATATTTAATGATCATATAAGAATAATATAGTTTTGTTTTTAAATTTTATTAGAAATATTGGTTTTGGAAGAACATATATTTCTTCCATGAATGATAAATAAAGTTTTTTTTAAAAAGATAATAATTATTATCATAATGAACGTTGAGTGGAAATATGGTACCTTACATGTATAATTCATGGATAAACATAGGATAACAAAATTAACGAGTTTTCATGATATAGGTATCAAAATATATCATCAATGAAAGAATATTCTAAACTATCTTTATAAATAATGATATTTTAAGAAAAAATATTACCCCATTGGTAAGAATGATTCATAATAGACATGAGGGAGAAACATTACATAAATAATTAAATTTCATGAAAATTTATATATTCAGGATAAAATATCCATGTGGAAGTATATAAAACTAATAATGGAATATAGATGAATGAAATAACATGTGCCCCAAAAAAGGAAAATTGAGATAAAATTACATTATCAATTTAGTATCTATTGATCTGTAAGTTTCATAAAAGAGATATCATAAAATGTATATGTGAATACCGATATTTTTACTATTGTTAAAAAATTAAATACTATGGGAAAAATAAACAATCATGGAACACCCAAAAACTTATTTATTAAATTATAATTATTATATAATAAATTCTAGAGAATTATATACACTACACAAATAAAATGAGTGGTGAAAAATGAAAAACTCTCTTAGAAATATATGAAACAGTAGAAAACCATTACATAATGTGAAACTTTTTAATGATTAGATAGATGAATGAATAAAACAAATAAAAACTATTATAATCAGAAAATAAATTAAATTCATGAAATAAAATTTCATGGGTAATTATATACAAAACAAAACTGGAATAAGTGGTGAATATATCACATATCTTCTAGAAATAAAAGTGAGATGAGAAATCATTTTCCATCTGTATTAGATTTATTAATACCTATTAAAACATAATTTATAATATTTATATGTTTATTTCTCATCTACCACATAACCATATTATTATATATCAAATAATATATAATTTTATTATGACTTTATATTACACATTTATTAACAATTTTAGGTTAAAGATTCATTTTCTGTAATGACAGCTGAGTTTTTAAAATATGTTTTGATTTGTTATTCATTATACTCTGGAATTGATCTTTATTTAAATATTCAAATAATTTAAAACATGATATAAATATCATATATTATCAGTATATATTTATTTATAATAATCTAAAAATGATAAAAATTTGAAATGAAATAAACTATTCATGGAGATGGTAGGCTGTATAGGCATGAATGTTGTTACCATATTCTTGTCATATTTCAGAATGGGAAAAAATAATATACATATATTATTATTCCATTAGAATTTCTATTTCATATATATCACATATGTTTGTAAAAATGATCATCAATACAATCCATGTAATGTGTTAATGGGTCACGTCACTTTGTGGAGGTGGTAGTCCACACCCCAAGAAATGAAGTTATCATATTCCCAAAAAAACGGAATGCATGAAGGTATTTGTTATATAATTATTATAAAATAATAAATAAAAATACATATATATATATTATTTGAAACCATAACCATGTTTCCATTATTATCACCAACCTTTTGATATTGAAGTGGAAGAACGAACAACATTGGCTCGCCCGGTGGTAGTCCACCATACAAAAAACATTGATTCAACATCCCATTTGATGAATGTATAAATGATTATATGTGTTAACATGGTCATAAAAACATATCATTATTTTTATTATACTTATTTTATTAAATAATTATGTAACATTTAGAATTTAGTTGGTGGAGAATGAAATAAAACAAAAGTGCTTGTTGAATGATGTTACCTCTTATTTGGGTAAATCCTTATTGATTACGGCAAAGGGATTCATTGGCTCACACTATTACCAAATGGAGGATTATAAGATGTATTATTTCAGTTTTGGATATTATTTTGGATTGGGTTGGGTGAGATAAATATCTTGAGAATGTGAATTAGTGATGTGGGTGAGTCCCCTTTTATAGTGGAGGAGGAGTGAAATTTTTGTAAATATAAAGTGCTTAACACTATAAAGGGGTCTCCATTGGCAACCAATAATGGTGAATTTTATATGCGCTGATGTATATGGAAGAAACCTGTTTAGATAATAGAATTTGGGAATATGTGCAGGATAATTAGTCCCTTGAGTTTTAGTTTAACTACAACATAAACTAGTTTTACCCTGAATCATTGTAATAAACATGAACTACATTTACTAATTTTTTGTGGCAAAAACTATGTTTAAATTATTAGTAATTATTAGTTTTTCAGATTCAAAATATTTAATACATTTTAAGAAATTATAATAATTGAATATATATAAATTAATTTAAAATTAATCAAATATGTGGGAGGAGACAACATGTTTTCAATTAAAAAAATGATCACTATTTGAATTCGTTTTTATCCAATTTAAAAATAAAATTAATTATATTGACCTAATTTGGGTTAAAATCTTTACAATTGATCTACTTAAAATTGAAAACCAAATTTACATATCTTTTAACTCTAAAAACATATGAAACAAAAATGATAATTTATATAAAAAATAAATGGTTTTCACAATTCATCCAAAACATAAAACATCATTAAAAATATATCAAAAAATCTCCTTAAAATATTTTTGATATTCCAATTTCCAAAATATTTATAATTTTATCAATTTTTTTTGTGCTTAAAAAATTATATATTTAAAGAAATCATACCTTTAAATGGTGAAAATTTGCCTTTTAGAAAAAATATATCTTTATCAATAAATTAGTTTTACTCCTATATATTGTTTATAAAGAACATAATATGAAT
Organism: Viscum album; assembly: GCA_963277665.1. NCBI lineage: Eukaryota > Viridiplantae > Streptophyta > Magnoliopsida > Santalales > Viscaceae > Viscum > Viscum album. The sequence continues at coordinate 181,283,929 of OY728121.1, forward strand.
TTTTAATAGTTGAATCAATATATAATATTTCAATTCATTTATAATAACCCATAAAAATGTTTTAATATATTTTTTTTGTGGAAAATGTGTTAGATTTGAAAAATATAGTTTTGTAGATAATGTTTCATATATACTCAAAAGGGTTTAATTTTAATTTATAGTTAATTTTTGACCAAATAAATTTTATTATATACATGTGTAAATATTATTTCAATAATTTAATTAATATTATTCTAATTATTAGGTGAAAAAAATAATAAATTAATTATATAACTAGTACATTCTAGTTTGGTAAAACTAGGTCATCTATGTGATGTATGTTATTGAAAGAATTCAACATTGAGTGTAACAAAACCCAAAAATAATATTGCATGTACAAAAAAATAATATATTTATTTCATGTGGAGGAACATCGATATATTTTTTCATAAAAATAAATAATAACAGAGTGAATTCATATTAGAGAATATATATTTACTTTTATATGAAATGAAAAATATAAAGAAGAATAAATAATAAAAATAAATTAAAAAAATGAGGTGTTACATGTTCCAGTCCAATTATATCATTGTATAATAATTCTTGGGGAGGGCCAAATGGGAAACTCCTCCACTATTGTTCCTTGCCTTCGATCCCCCATTCTAGGGATGATTTTTGGTGATGATTTTTGGCATTGATAACTCTATAATGTCCATTTTTATCCATTTTTATTCTATATATTAGAACAATTTTGGTAAGATATTCAGGGAAATTTACACTATAATATTATTAAAATTATCCCAATAAATGGGACATTTATTCATCTTGTATATAGGGGGATTCTATATGACATTCCTATATATTTACATGTAGTTTTGAAGAATGTATGCCTCTATATAAATTTTATGGGGGTTTTTGAGATCTCTAGTATAATTATTCATTGGAATGAGAGTTTAATTTGTTGATTTTAGGTGGAATATGTTCTAGTATATGTTTAGAGTAGAATTTTCTCTGTTTCGTCAGTTTTTGATGATTTATTGATGCTCGATTAGACTTTTGGTGTTTTCCTATTTAAATTTAGATTATTAATTAATCATAATGTTTTATAATTAATTATATTTAATCGTTAGAATGAGATATGTACATCATAGTGTATATGGGACTTGTTTTTCCTTAATGATGGTTGTTGGAGATGGGGTTGTGGTTAACTCCATCATCGAGGTTGGTGTATCATATAATAATATTCCATATGATTTTATATTAGTTTGTGTGTATTTATACATAATACTTGGCATATGAGTGTGGGTTAATAGGAATGATAGTGTCTTTGGTAGATGACATAAGATTGATCCAGTCCTCAAATTCAATGTTTAAATATGCTTATAATATTTATTATTAATGATAGACCAACAAATATGACTCCAAGGGGTGAGAATGACCACATAGTGGGCCTGGGACCATTATAAAATCATTAGTATGTATAGGTTAATTATTTGACCATGTTTGTATTCCAGGGTCTAGTGGGAAATCATAAGACGTTTGGGGAAAAATTACAATGAAAGATATAATTTAATTTATCATATATTCTGATGAAATACTTATAGTGATCAATGGAATTTTCTGATGGTTTATTGTGGAAATAGGTGTCATTTTGGACTTGTTGTAATGATTCCAATATAATTTTGGTTTGGATTAAGACCTTACTCAATTTGGTTAGTTTCTAGTAGACGTGATGGATTTCTATGGTCCATGAGTATTGGGAGAAATATTCATAATGTTCTTAGTGAGGTTGGAATGGGCCATAATTTTTATCATTTAGGATCCTTCTTGTCAATACATCACATGAAGTTGAAATTCATAAGAGAGAATCAGTAATCAGTTTTTTTGAGGGGTCCTTAGAATGTATTAGATGCCCAAATGACCACGTTGAGTCTTTTTAATATGTGGCGATATGGATTGGGAAAAAATATCCATATGATTAGTTAGTGAGCCATGTGATTTACTAAGAGCAGAACATGAGTTAAATGATGATGGAGGAATATTCCCAATAGACTTATATTGGTGAGTTCCCATGAGTATGTTGAGATGTGTTTATGTTCATGTGTTATCAGTAGTTTCTAAAGGGACATTCTAATGATATTACCATCCATTGAGATGGTATTGGGTCAAGGAATTTTCGAGAGGCGTCTTAGGGAATTTTTCAGGACTGAAAATTCATTGCATAGGATTGGGCATGAGATAAACTAGAAATTGTACATCGAATGATATGAAATGAGGCCAATAAAAATCTCTATAATAAGAAGGAATTGTTTGTGGATTATGGACATATCTCTATTACCATTTTTTCAAGTATCAGATAATTTTTTCCTATTTCTTGTTACCCTCAGTGTTCAATAATTTTATTTACGTAAATATTTTGGATCAAGTTGACAACCTGGTAAGGGCATGGAGCTAAAGAATGTGTTTTCACTTTGTGGTGGAATGTTTTGATATTAATGACTTGATAGGTTTTTGTACATCATCCATTGTTGTGGAAAACTGGTTAGCACTTGAAAATCAATATAGCATGTTTAATTGGTAATTTTTTCGCATGAATTCAAAAAAAATTGTGACTATTAGGGGTCCTTGGTGAGACTATATTGGGTTAAATGCTAACACTATCCAAGAGCTCTGTTTTCACATGATGACCCAGCTTTTTTTGTGTAATTGAAATAAGTGGTTGTGAAGATAATTAAGATGGAATCAAATGATAGTATTAAGAGTTTGGGACGATTCTTGATAATTATAGTAGGTCCAGTGTTCAATTGTTATATATTTTTTATTTTTTATTTGGGAATGTTCTGGTGGGTGATAATTTTTTATTATATTTGGTATCAATATTTTCAGTATATGTGATTGGTTGGTTATTTATTTCACATACACATATGGTTATAGATATTCATGATTCTTTATAATTTTTTTTCACTCGCATATCATATAATAGTCCCCTTACATTATATATTATGCCCTCTCTTGTAGTCATAATTCTGTATTCTACAGTGATAAATTCACAAGGTTACATAGATACCCATTTCTCTAGAAATAGTAGGTGGTCGTGGGATAAGGATTCGGTGTTTTTACTTTGGTATTTTTAGGGGAGTAGTTGATTTTAATATTTTATTAACTTGATAACCAAAATTCATATATATGATTATTCATGATATGGAATTGAATACTATTCATAATGAATTACGATTAAAATCATAAAATAACCTTAAGCATTAAATGAGTCATTATAGGTTTGAAAAATTTTTCTTATAACATTAAAATGTATTTTTTTGAGGAATGAAATTTTTGTATGATTAAGATATAAATTCATTTATTACCTCAATATTTTATCATAATGATATCATACTATTACATCCAATCTAATTATAGAATAATAACTTTCCATATCTATTAAATATTTATGAATTAGATAGTTTTATTACATTAATGGGGATGATATCTTCGATAGTGTACTCAGCATGCGGCAACGGGTTTCTCTGAAATCTTACGTTGCACACAATACTAAATTATAGCTAAAAATAACATGACAATATGTTTATTATTTTAAATGGAAGATAACACCAATCCATATATTGGATGGAATGAATAGAACTAATTATAATTTCATTACACATGTTTTTTTAAATGTTTTCACATTTATCCAATGATATTTATTAGCTTAAAATGATAATAAGTCCAATTTGAAATATTAAATACTATAATATTTTTATGTGTAATGTTATTGACTTTTGATGGTGAACAAATTTTAAATCTAGTTATTAAAAATTTTAAATTTTCTATTTGACATACTAGTCTTCATATTTAGATGTGTAATATCAATATTTATTTTCGTTTTATTTTTTTCTATGAAAGTTCATATTTTAAGGAATAATTAAAATTTATTCGTTTTCATTCAAAAAATCATTTTAATATAATTCAAATATACAATTATGTTATCCTTTAAAATAGTTTATAAATGTAATTAGATTATAATTTTAACATTTAATCCAATTTTGGTAAATTTATGTAATTTCAAAATTAAATTGGACATAAACACATGTCAATCTTTTGATAGATTTTATTTCTTAAAACCCTGCGTTCTAATTTGACAATGGTAATTAATTTTAAATTTATTAATAAAAATTCTATGATTTAAATTTGCAAAAATGGATTCCACATATTGAAGATGTTTAGTACAAATTATGTAAATAGGTTGCTTTTATTTTTATACATTTTTAATAATAACTTCTTTAATAATTTTTATTTTCCACAGTTAGAGGGTAAATTAGGAAAAAAATGGTAAAAAATATTATATTAATATAAAACTACCATAACACATGCCCTTATCTTATTGGATGAGTCATGGGTGAAACAAAAATCCTTAGGCTGATCCATTTCAATTTATGAGCCACTTATGTGTAATAATGACATGACATGATAATTTATTTAAATCAAAGTTAAATGTAACATTAACATGTATCATTTTTCTTAAATAATTTGAATATAGTGTTATAAAACTAATATTATTTACTATAAGTAGTCATTAGAAATCTAAAAATATTTCCTACATCATGTTATTATAGTTATAATTTTTATACATTGTATAGAAAAGTTTATTTATGATTGAATGGTGATTTAGTGATTACCTTATTAATTAAGGATTCAAATTAATCGTATTATAAATATTAATATAAAAGTAATTTTTTATATTGATTCCATCAATTAATTTTTTTTGATGATTATGAAATTTGATCGTTGATTTAATATTCTTTATCAAATGAATCAGGTTGTTATGATTTTAAAAATAAATCAATTACTAAATAGTTCCAAAATTGACATAAATGAGTTTTTAAAACAAATAATATTTTATCAAATGATATAATAGTAATAAAAATATATAATTCGGAAAGTGGAATTATATAATGTTAAAATTTCATTAGTGATCCGCATGATGTTATCTTGGTATTTTATAGCAACTATTTTAACCATATAGTGTAAAAATATAAGAAGACATGGTATGAGGTAATCTATTTATCTAAGGGTTAAATCCAAATGGTAAGGTTAGATTTGTAACATAAACATTTCAAAAACCAATTCATTGAGAATATTGAAAACAATCTTCATCTTATCCATGAAATATATAACATTGAAAATATTATAATAAAAAAATAAATTTATATTAAAATAAAATTTCTAGATGTTCCTAATGTTCCCATCCTCCCCCTTATAGACATACAACACCTCTACCCGCTCACCTATCAAGCCCCATGGCTCATCCAACATCTTATCCAATAATCTCCCCACATCCCTGAGTTTTTTCTAGAGTCATTTCCTTGGGAAAATGAAAGTTCAAAAATTTATTTTGTCCGAAATCCAAATGATTTACCTGATTTAGAGATATATAATGAACAAAAGTGACAAGTCAGACTCAAGGTAAGGGACTTTGTCTCAATCTCCATTCATTGAGGCATATTTTGATGTTATACCCAACCTTATTTTATAAATATTATAATCAACACCTTTTTAATTTTAATTTACTTCACCATTTAACAAAAAAAATATTTTTTCTACATATAATATTACTAAATGAAAAGGGAATGTTTTTCAACATATACAACGAAAAAAGACATACTGCTGTCGTGACCATTATTTGGTATTTGGATTCCTCTATAATCTGTAATGATTTTCAAATTAAAAGTAAATACAATATTCATTTTTTCGGTATTGTGGTATTGAAAATGGTTTTGAGAATGGTCTTATTATATAAATATCTCAAAACTATATTTTATAATTGCAATGTGAAAATTTTATTTATTAAATTCTGCATTGTTTATGTGTTATGGTTCGTGGAAATTTCTTATTTTTATGGTTGGTTGCATGACAAAACGAGGGCTGGTGTACCCATGATATCTCTCTAATTCATTGGGTAATGATATAGAGTTAAAAAATGACGTTTCTCATAATATATTAACTGAATATATTATGATTGGTATTCCAAACGAAACCATTAAGGATAATCCCTATGTGTTTCTGAAAGCTACAATTTTAGTATGATATGAATGAAAAAATTTACCATTATTATTTGTGATTTCAATGATGTTTTTATGGTTACTATGAATTCATGGGTTCATAAAAATTTGCGGACTAACGTTTTCATTCTTTATTTTATCCCTTACATAGTTTTTTTCTCATCCCTTATTTTAAAAAAAATCACTGGGTATAATGATGAGTAAGAGAAAAGAAGGATTAAAGGATATTTTTATAAGTAAAATGAATCATTATTTATTTTTAAATGGGATTCCATTTGTGGAAGAAATATTATACTATATTTATATTATCCTATTGTGTGAATATAGGATGATATATATTATAAATGACATCATTCTCTAAAATCAAAATCCTAAAAATATCATCTATGTTAATTGAAGTCTGGTTATTGACTTATGTCAATATAATGTAATTTTATAAGGTTGTGGACTAATAGTTGGTAACATAGTCCAGTTTACAAAACATTAATGGTAAGGATATTTTTTATATAATATAGATAAATTATTTTTACTAATTTTCATGTTGATAAGACATATAATTTTAATATTTCCATGTCTCTTCTTATAAGTTATGTTTTATTTGAATGGTTTTCTATAGAGAAAAAAGGGAAGCAAAGCTAAGATTACATCTCCAGGAAAACCACATTCCATATTAAAAACCTGATATGGTTAGAATGGGAACTGAATAATTTGTTGAAGTGTTGGAATAGTTGACTCAAGATATAAATTTATGCGGGGTCCATGTTCAAGATCAGCAAGATCAACCACATATGAACATGTTGGTAGTTGATAATGTCATTAGGCAGAATTATCTTATATTTATTGGATCACCTGGCCTTGAAATAGGTAAATATTGGATTAAACTACTAGAAAATATTTTCAATCAATTGGGTTGTTTGAAAAATACAATGGTCACTCTTATTGATTACCATTTCGAAGGTGAAGCCGATTAGTGGTGGTCCATTATTAAGAATATCAGGGATAGTGAGGAGATTAATTAAATTGATGTGGATGAATTATAAGTTATCTTTCAGGAAAAATAATTTCATAAGGCTTTTCGACATTGGATGGAAAACTAATTCTTCTAATTGTGTTAGGTGGATCACTCAGTAGATACTTATGAAGAAAAATTCACTCCACCAGCAATGCATGCTCCAAATTTCATATAGGATCATGATAGTAATATCAATCATTTTTACTCAGTAATTAATCTAATGTATCAAAGGGAATTGGCATATTATGAGTTAATGGGTAATGCAAAAATTGTTCACTGTGCAGAGAAGGTTGAAATGCAGTTTTCTGATGATCCAGAGATCATTGACAGCAAGTAGAATAAGTGGTTAAGATTGAAGACCAAGTGGAAATGTTATTCAAAAAAGTCCAATGGAATAAAAATCCATTTTAAGATTTTTCAAAAATTGCAGAAAAAAGAAAATTGGTTAATGCCATTTGAATTCTTTGAAGTGCATCTGATGTGGTAAACTAGGGAATAATGATCGTATCTATACTCAAAAAATAATGGTAAGAAAAATATCATATATAGTCAGTTAAAAGTATTCTCAATAAAGAGATTGTTCATTATGAGAATGAGTGTTCGATAAAAATTTTAAATGATGGGATATAGCCCAACTATAAGGAGAAAGGGTTTGTGAAATCCATTGCAACTACTTCACTAGATGTTGCACCATAAAATGATGTTCTATCAGGTACATTATTTTTTGATTAAGATTACAACATTGTGTTGTCTGATTTCAGATCTACACATTCCTATATTTTTTATAAAGTTTATAGTACATTGAGAATTTCACGTCTAGATATGAATCTAGAACTTATGGTAAAAACACATGAGATAATGTTTTAAGACAAAAAATATATTTTAATTTTCATATCCTTCTATATGTAATGAATCTACCTGAAAACCATATTATTTTTCCTGTAGTAGAGTTTTATGATATTTTAGGAATAGATTGGCTTTCTCTTTTCCATGATAAAATTGACTATAGAGATTAATAATATTCTTTTCATAATAACATTCAACATGTTTAAAAGAATGAACCCACGTCTTTGATAACCTATCCGGAAGCTAAAAAAATAGTAAAAGATATTAATGAGTGTTAACATTCACATATAATTGAAAAAAATTAACTATAAAGAATAATTATGTGTTGTGGTAAATGAGTATAATTATGTTATTTCTGAAGATTTTCCATGTATTATACAATATAGGGTTGTCTAAATAACTATTTTTTGCATTTCTGATGCTAATCCAATTTCTAAAACCCCATATAGAATGTCTCAAATTGAAAATTTAGATTAAAAAATTAAATTGCATGATTTATTAGATAATGGTTTCATATGACCTATCACATCACCATGGGGTGTTGTTGTCATGATTTTTTTAAAAGAAAGATGGTCCCATGAGACATTGCATTGATAATAGTCCCTTTAACAACATTACTATTAATTATAATTATCAGTTCCCTCATATCAATGATTTGATTGATCATCACTAGGAAGCTTCGTATTTTCCAATGGTTGACATGAGGATGGGGTTCCATGAATTGAATGTTAAGTAAGAATACATTCCAAAGACCAAGTTTTGTACTAGATATGGCCATTATGAATTTGTAGTTATACTTTTGGGGTTAAATAATTCACCTAAAATATTCATCGATCTTAAGAATATAATATTCTATTAGTACTTAGATAAGTTTTTTGTTTTTTTATTAATGATATTTTTTATTATTTTAAATTTAAAGAGGAGCATGAAATTAATTTATGTGTTTTCATGAAAATTATAAAAGAAAATAAACTATATGGAAAATTTTCCATGTGTGATTTTTGGTTATAAAAAATTTCATACCAAGGCCTCATTGTTTGTAATGAAGGAATAACTATTGATCTAGATAAAACAAAAGTTGTTGTCTATTGGGCAAGACAAACAAATATAACTGAGATTCATAGTTTTCTTATTTTAGTGGGTTTTTATTGGACGATTGTTGAAATTTTATATTGATTATCTATCCCACTAAATATAATAGTTCAAAAAGGTTTTGTGATCATATATAAAAATGAATGTGATTTATGTTTTCAGGAATTGAAAAGAATATTAGAGAATTATCCAGTTTTGAACATGCTTTCAAGGAAGGGTAAATTGTTTATCTTTATTAATTCATAGTTAAAAGGACTTGGATGTTTCCTAATATAAAATGATTATGCCATTTCTTATGATTTAAATCCTTTGAAACCCCATGAGTTAAATTACCCAACACTTGATTTTGAGTTAGCAGCTATTTATTCATTAAAAATTTTGAGGCATCATCTGTATGGAGTAAAATGTGAAACATATACTAACAATAAAAGATTGAAGTATATATTTACTCATTAATAATTAAACATGATATAGTGAATATGGATATAATTAATCAAGGATTATGATTTCATTATCTATTACCATTATGGAAAAGAAAAAAATGGTTGATTCTTTGAGTCCAAAAAATTATGCTACATTAAAAATGTTACATTTGAAACGTAACACTTTGGTTAATAATTTGATGGCCATTAAAATGTAAGTTGTTGGTATAGTAAATTTCTTTGTTTATTTTTTGGTTTCAGTGAAATCGCATAAAAAAGAATTAATCTTGGGAAGAGGGAATATATTAAGATGTATTAAAAGGTAGAGTTGGTTCAGAAGGGTTTGTTACAAGAATTTAACATTGATCAAGATTTTTTAAAGGTTTGGAAAGAGATTGTGTGTGCTTTATGATTCATAGATGAAGAAAAAGTTGTTATGTGATGTTCATAGTTCTTCTTTACAGTACATCCAAATAAAACTAATATGTACAAATATCATCAGGAATATTAATAGTGGGATGAAATGAAAAATTTAGATTTCTAACATTAAAATGATGTGTTTGACTTGATAATAACGTAATTCATAGTGGCAATTGTCAAATGGGATTCTCCATCCATTTCTAATACCAGAATGGATATGGGAAAATTTATCCATGTATTTCATTGTGTATTTACCAAAGACTTCTCGAGGTAACAATTCCATTTTGGTTATTATTTATTGATTGACTAAATGTGGTCATTTTAATTCTATTATAGATACATTTTATCAAGATCAACATTCATGGTTTTATCTTAAATTACTATTTAGGTGATATGTTGTTCCCCTATCTAGTGTTTTTTACCACGATTTCATGTGCACATTTAACTTTTAAAAATTCCATCAGAAGTCATTAGGTACTGAATTAAATTTCCATACATCTTTTAATCCGTAATAATATGGAAAATTAGAATGAATAATTCTGTCATAGGAAGATATTCTATATTATTTTTCAATGTTATACCAAGGAATATGGGATCAATATCATTATTTGGTTGAGTTTTCTTATAATAACAGTTTTTGTTATGTTATACATATGGAACCATTTGGGGAATTATATGGAAAATATTATCAAAGTCCATAATTTCGGATGAAGTATGTGAAAGGAAGTTGATGTGACCAAAATTGTTATATGATATGGGAGAAACAATTCAGTTGATCTAGAAGTACATGATGAAAGCTTAGAGTATGTATGAACGTTATATGGAAAATTGTGGGAAAGATCTTTCATTCATGGTAGGTGATAATGTCTTTCAAAAGATTTTAACATGGAAAACAGTGATGCATTTTGGTATTAAAGGTAAGTTAATTCCATGTTATATTTGATGCTATAAAATCTTTGGAAAGTTGGGTCAGTTTTATAATGATTGGATTTACATCTGACTTTATCTCAGGTACACAATTTTGTTCAGGTTTCATTATTATGAATGTATTTGTCGGATCCATCTTATATTTGTAGTCCATAGGTAGTTCAGTTGGAAGAGAATATATTTTATATGGAAAAACCATTACTGATTCCCAACTACAGAGATAATATTTCAAGGAATATGGTGATCAATCAGGTAAAGTATTGTGAAAAACCAATATAGTTTAATAGACCAAGTGGTAATCTGAAAATTCTATGAGGGATAAAAACACTCACTTATTTGATAAGTGAATAAAATTGAGAGAACATAATTTCTAAAAGTGGGGAAGGATATTACATCAAAGGTAATTATATATAAACATAATTTCATATCTATTAATTATTTATAAATTAGATAGTGATAATATATTATTGGGGAATATATATTTGATTGTGTACTAAACACGCAACAATGAGTTTCTTCGAAATCTTACGTTGCACACAACACAGAGTTCTACTGAAAAAATAATAAAACAATAATATTATTTTTTAAAATCATTGACAATGCCAAGACATTATATTGGTTGAAATGAACAGAACTAACTATAATATTATAACACATGTTTGTTTTTTTAAATTATACAATGAATTTTAGAGGCTTAAAATGAAAATGGATCCAATTTTAATAATTAAATAATCTAATATCTTAAAAAGGTTGCTATACCGACTATTTCGGAAAACCCCTCTATAAATATTTTTATTTAAAAAATATTATTTTCTATTTTAGATAATAAACATATTATTTCGAGGATGGATATAAAAATATATTTCGGTTGAGGTTTTTATATTTTTCTGATAAAATTCATATTTTAATGAATGTTGAAAAATAATGAATTTTAATTCATAACTTCTTTTTTCTAATTTATTTAGACAGTTATGTTATAATTTTAATTATTATTAATGTTTAATTGGATTATTTTTATTATAATTTTATCAAATGTTGGTTATTAGATGTAATTTCACAATTAAATTCGATCAAAACACATTCTATATTTTTTAGTGTTTAATTCTTAAATACCTGCTTTCTAGTTTTGATAAATAGAAATAATTTTAAGTTAATTAATGGAACATATATGTTTTGAATATTAAAAAATGTATTAAATATTTTGAATCAGTATGTCCAAATTATTTCAATAGGTACTTTTTTTTTGGAAATTATTAATAGTATCTTTAGTAAATTTCATTATTTACCAATGTTAAATCGTAATTTTGGTAAATAAGGGTAAAAATAATATTATCATAACAAAAAGATATACCCTAAAACGTTTCCTAATGTTATTCTATATGTCATGGGTGATCGAAATGTCCATAGTCTGATATTTTGGCATTTGGGAGCCACTTAGGTGTGATAATGAAATTTTATAATAATTATTTTAAAGTAAAGAGAAATTTAACAATAACATGTATCATTTTACAACAAAATTTTACAATAGTGTCATATAATTATTTTTTTCTATAAATAATAATTATAAATATAATAAAATTTCTAGCATCGTGGTATTTTATTTATATTTTTTATTCATTAAATATATATATATTTTATGACACAATGATGATGTAGTGATTACCATATTAATGATGGATTAAAATAAAAGATACTATAAATATAAAAATAAATGTAATATAAAAATTCTGTTGCCATCTACCAATTTTATGGACGAATATGACATTATATATTTGAGTAAATTATGTATTTTTAATGAATTAACATCTTATAAATTTACAAAAAATCAATTTCTAAAAAAGTAACAAACATGACCTAAATGAGTTTTTAAAAAAATACAATTTTATTAAATTATATAAAAGTCATAAAAATATATGATTTAGAAAAATGACATAGTTAATTTCACCAATCTAATTAATGATCGACTCGTGGTTTTCAAGTCATTTTATTGTAAATTTATTTACCGTGTAGTTTAAAATAAACAAAAGCATGGTAAGAGTTAACATATTAAACTAATGTTTAAAGAAAAAAGGCAAGGATAAATTTTTGACATAAACATTTATAAAACCTATGGGTTGAGTAGATTTTGACCACTCCTCATCCTATCCTAGAATATATAAATTTTGAAATATTATAATTCGAAACATATTTTATGATAAAATAATATATCAAGACTTTTCTAATGTTCCCCTTATCCCTCTTATAAAAGGCCAGAACCTACTCCAACAAACTCACATCTCTCAAGCCCCTTTTCTCATAGAAATTCTTCTTAAATAATCTCCGAAAATCCCTCCCTTCCTCCTTGATTCCTTACCATGAACAAAAATTAATTAAATAAATCCCTTTTTTCTCAATTCAAAAGTATTTACCCGATTTAGAGTAACAAACAAAATGAACGAAACATGTCAAACTCGAGGAAAGGGAATTTTTCACAATATATTTTTATTTAGGAATATTTTAATGTTATACACAAACGTCTTGTATAAGTTGATTAATAAAAAATTTGACTTTTAGTTTCGTTTAACCATTTGAAAAAGGAATCCTTTTTCATCCAATCATTTAACTAAATGAAAAAAGGAATGGTTTTTGGAAGTATGTGGTGAGAAAACAATTTCCACCACCTTGACCAATATATGGTCCTGGGATTCCTCTAAAAGAGATAATTTCTTTAAATATTAAATTAAATACAATATTACTTTTCATGGTATATAGGTATTTAAAATGGTTTTAAAAATAGGTTGATTACATCAATATCATGAAATGAAATATTATTATTGGAATATATAAATTATTTTTTAACCATTATACATGGTTTATGTGGTATGGGTTATGGGCATTGCTTATGTATATAGGTGGTTCCATGATAAATTGAGGGTAGGTGAGCATGTGATAGCTCTCTAATGCATTGGCTAATTAGATAGAGTTAAGAAATGATGTTTCTTTTAAGAGAATTATAGAATATATCGTGATGGGTATAGAAAATGTAACTCTGAAGGTTACCCTCTATGTAGCTATAAAAGGTACAATATATGTATGATTTGAATGCCACAAGTTTCCTTTATGATTTATTATTACAATGATGTTTTCTGGATTCTTATGAATTCATGGGTTTATAAATATTCACGGACTAACATTTTCTTTCATTATTGTATCCTTTACTGTGTTTTTATTCTCATCCGAGGGGATTAAATTTTTTCATAGGGTATAAAGACGAGTAAGAGAATGGAAGTAGTGGATGATATTTTTATCAAGGAAAAATAGTGTTTTTAAAAGGTTTCCATTGTTTGAAAATTGTATATTGTTTTGATATAATCGTCTTGTATGATTATGGGATGATCTGTATTAATAATGGAATAATTATCTAAAACTCTAAAATAGAAAGATAATCGATGTTAATTAAATTAATATTATTGACTTACCTCAAGATTATGTAAATTTTTTGGGATTAGTCCTTCTACATACTGTCTAAAATTTATTTATTCTATATTTATAAATTTATACCAAAATATATATCACTAATAGATTTATAAGAAAATTTATTGTTGGATAATTTCAACTTGTGTATTTAAAAATATATATACATTTTACATAGAAAATTATATTAAATATTAAAAGTTTAGTATTTTAGAGGAAATAAATTTTAATAAAAATATAATAGTTTTTATGACACAAAAAACCTTTGGATCCATATAAAAATTATACGGGGTGTTATACAATTATTTTATTAAATAAATATAATTTTTTCTATTATATTATTTCAATTAAAAACATTATTGGAAAATTTTGAAACTATCAAAATAGTGTATGTTAATTAATATTATATAATATTGAAAAACTGTAATGGTTTTTTGTATCCAATTTAATTAGCTTTTTTATATATAATTCTTCTGTAATTGATTATATAAAATATTAATTGATATAGGATAGAGGAATCTGAAAATTAATTTTTTTTAAATAGTTACACCTTTATAACATTAATGTCTACATTTAAATCCCTATATTAGACAACCATACTCCATAAGCGTAAGGTTTATGATAGTGGTACATTAATCGGTAGATGCAACATTCATTAATCTAGGGGTGATATCCACTAACTTAAAAAACACTTTTTGTTGATTTTTTTCTTGATCCAGACATATTGAATCTATTCCTTATTATGGTAAAGGGAAAACCCCAAATCTGATACCTTACTCTAATGATTAGAAGAAACATATTCAAAAGGATTGATCTTATGAGTTAATGGCATAACTTCTCCTTTCCACTTCAACTATCTATCATCTTTACAAATTATATAAATTAATTTCAATTTTAATATTTCACAAGGGTTATATATTCCAATAGTTATAATTCCTAAAGTTATTATTTCCCAATGATTATAATAACCAATGGTAATATTAATTAATGGAATTCTATCCCATGGTCAGGTATTTATTAGATCTTAATGGTCATGTTTTCTGTTAAACAATATATTTTTACTCCAACACTATTTTCGTTCACCACTATTTATTATGTTTCTACACATAAATTGATATTTTAAATAATATTAAAAATATTTCTACTACATTTTATTGTTTTGATATAAATAGTGATATTTTTGTGAGAATTAGATCCTATAATGTCTCCATTAGTCATTGCGTTGTTCATTTTCATTAGTCCCTCTGTATTATTTTTATGTGTTGTAGTCAAAAAATTTTTTAGGATACATAAGGAAATATAAAATTTCGTATAAGGATTCTATTTTAAAACATATAAAAATTGTAATTTTTAAGCATTATATATTATATAAAATAGAATTTTGTTATTTTAAGAAAATTTAATGATATTTTTTAGTGATTTGAATAACTTCCATGTTCGATGAAGATTTTTATTTTTGATTACAGTGAAATTTTTTTGATATTTTATTGTTTTTATTTTTTTAACAATGATAGTAGATATTGAATTGTTTATTTAAAATTTATATACACTGATGTTAAGATCTTAGGAGAATAAAATTTTGTACTATTATCCCCAATCATACATGAATACCTTCTTGTGCATGTAGGTTATATATTTGTGAGATATCATAATGGGATAAACATCTTTATTCATATATAATTGAGGATAAAAACTAATATTGAGGTGATACTATTTGGAAATTGACTGTACATCAGATGGAGGAGACTATAATATCCACTGAGGATAGGATTTATCATTTTTTTGTTTTTTATATTATGTATGATTGGGAAAAGATTTATTTTTTCATTTTCTATCTATTTCTGTGTGATTTTTTTAATTTAGATTATTGGTTTTATAATATAAATTTCATTTCATATAGTTCTATAATGATAATTTGAGGTAAATTGTTTATAAATTATCTTATTTTATCAAACAGTAGTAGTTTCTATCATTTAGAAATTTTCGAGATCCCTTAATTCTTTATTTAACACCCCAATATAGGTGATGACATTATAGTATTTATGAAATGGAATTACATATTTTTAATGGAGAGAGATTAATTTAATCATTGAATATTTATTTTTAAAGGTGTGCATGGAATATTCAAGTGTCCAAATATACATTTAAAAGTTCCCAGAATACTTATTTATATTATACCTCAATATTTCCTAGATTTTAAATTTAATGTGATATTAGATATTTATTTATTGTTTTTTTATTCATGGTGATGATTGTTTTGGTAGCACCTATATAATAAGATATGTAATATTTTAATGAATTATGATTGAAATTGATAAAATTGATATGAAATATCTATTGTATTTTAAAATGATATATTTAAATTTTCAATCATTTTAATATTATCACATTAACATATAATGGTTTTGAAAATGAATTTTGTATCACTATATTTAAGAGGAAATTTTAGAATGGTAAAATTTATCTTATTTAATTTTGGTATCAGAAATCATTTTACAATGGTACACATGATTAACATAATGAAAATATTTATTATTTATTATTATTTATTAATAATTTCTACCAAAAAAATTACCTATATAGAAATCGTGTTCATTTTTAATGGGTTGATAACATTTTGAAAATTTTAGGTATTTTAAATTTATTGATATATAGTATCCAAAAAAATTATTAGCCAAACGAAACTGATTTATAGACAGTGGTTGATATAATATTAGGGTATCCATGTCTGAATCCAATTGTATTCTAGGGAAATATATGGATTTATGATAAAAAATATTGATTGTAAAGGGTCAGTTTTATCTGACACATCCACAAAATACAAATATTTTATATAATATTTTAGGGAATATATTCTGGAATTATAAATTGTTGAAATATAATAAATGTAAATGTATTTTTGTTTACATAATAATATTTCATGGGATGGGTTTTAAAATATATTTTATCTAATGTCTTCCCATAAATGTTACTGATGATTAAATCATGATATTTTAATGATTTGATGAAATAGTACTATATATTTTTGCTCATGAATCATTTTCAAGTGTTGTTTCATTTTATTATTTTTATTTAAAATAAAAATATCAAATATTTTAGATTTTATACGAGGATATAATTAAAAACTAAATTGTAGGACGTTGTGTTATATTTACCTTTCTATATTAATTTTGTAAAAATAATAAAAGCTTTAAATTGATATGATTGATTATTAGGTTTTAATACATTTTTATTTTCAACTGCATGGGGGAAATAATTATTCATAGGTGAATTAGGTGAATGATATTTTTTGTATGTTAGGGTTTTAGAATGATTAAATATATGACATCATTAACAAAATTTAGGTGGATCCTTTATAGATATTGTTTAAATGACATGTGGGTACTTTATTTTTTGATATCATAAAAAACTATAAGTACATAGTGAATGATTATATATTATAAATTTGAATAATAATTTGGTATACTAATCCTGGAAAAATAGAAATTTGTCCTCTAACCTAATGCATTGGAAAATTATGATAACTATACATTTTAGATATACTAGATAAAAATATTAGGCATGGATTGGTGAAAACCCTCTATATGGTTACAAATAAAGAAAACATGGAAATTTATTCACCAAATACTTTTCACTAGACAGGATTACAATTAGACCAACAAAAACATAAGATACATTATGGATTATATTGATTTTTATCCAAATATTTTTTTAATTAATGTGTATTTAATTTATTCAAATCAGTATCTTTACTATGACATATTTATTAGTATGCTGAGTTGATTTTATATTTTAGGATGATTAATACACTTAGAGGTATAATAGTATAATGATAATTTAATTTGGTTTCTTGTTATATTATGACAAGTCATGATAAAATACCATGGGGATTTTTTTTCTAAAAAATTGTAATAATAATAATAATAATAATTGAAAGGTGTAGTAAAAAATTTATACTATTTTTAATTGTCATAGTCTGTCATTAATTTCACCTAATATAGTATAAAAACAGTCACATGTGAATAAAATATTAATAAATGTTTCCTAGCCCGATTTGTCAATACCACAACACTATAAATTCATTTTATTCAGAAGGTAAGTAGAATATTAATATTTATATATAATCCTCTATTTACTAATAGTGTTAAAAAAACTCATCTTCTAATAAATAAAATATTTTTTGGGATACCATTTAAAATTTACATCAAATTAACTTTAACTTATTATATGGAATAATTCTTATGTATATACATTTTTAATACTTGAATATGAATTTTTAGTGATAAGGAATGATTTTATCATAAGGATACATAATAAATTTTATTGAGATGTCCATGGTTCATTACATCTTAAGTGTTTTAAAAATCATTATCCTTTCTTGATCTAAACCGGACTAAAAATATATATATTTTGTCCTAAAATATATTTTATTTGGAGCTAATTATTACATTAGTGGATGACAGTTTTGTATATAATGACTTGATAAAAAATATACGAAGCGTGTAGGGATTTACGCAATAAGTTAATGTGTATTGATTAGTAATAAGTATTTTTTTCCTTCAAATATTATATTAGATGTAAAATAAAAGTTATTGTCCTGGATAGAAGTCATTGTTATCAAGATTACCACATTTTCACACATATACATTAATATTAGTTATCATCTAGTATATTTTTTTATATTTAAGGACACAATTTTTTATGTTTTTAAAAAGTAATGAATGATTGGTTATAATCCATAATCTGTGAAAATAGATCATTCATATTAAGAATTATATAACTGAATTTTATAGAGTGTCATAAATTATCTAACAGACCATATCCATATAGCATGGATAATTTTATAATTTAAATAATTTTAAATATAAATATGTTTTTTATCCATTTCTTTCCATTTCATCATCCTTTAACTGTTAGGATCTGTATAATATGTATTTCACAATTCATTTAATTTTTACACTTAATTCATAATGGTTACTGGAGATTATTAAATCTACCTTCTTCTTTTATATTTTCCCATTATTTTTCCTTTTCGTTTATCTAATACAACTATGATTGAAATGGGTTTCTATTTGGATTCATTTATATTTTCTTCTTTTGATTTTAGTGTGCAGGAATCCATTTCTAAGAACGTATCTAGGTGGAATATAATTTGTTCTATTATGTCGTGTTGGTGAATCTATTGTCCCTATAATATTTTTACATAAAAACCAAATATTTATGATCATTAGACTATTTTTTGAATGATTTAATTATTCAGAATGTTTTTATCATTTTAAAAATAAATAGGAATTATTTTGAAAAATATGTGCGTTTATGTTTATTGTCTATAAATTTCATGTTTAAAAACTAATTATTTATTTTGTTACTATATAAATATTACATTATAATTAATTTTTATTTTTTAAATATTGTTGGGATTGTATAAATTTTCTGTTGAATTTTTAGTCTATAATAAGTGATTTTAATGGGATATAAAAAATTTATTTTTCTGAAATAGAGCCATATTAATCTTTTAATATTAGATATTATTATATTGAGGGTATTGTAAAACTGATATTACTAAATTTATTTCCATAAAATCGTTTCCAACTATTACATGAATCATAAGGTATTTGTTTGTTAATAAATTGGGGTTGTTTCTCAGAGAGTTTATTATTGTGTTGTAGTACATGTTTTTCTAATCAAGCCCATATTTTATGAAATTATTTCAATATTCAGGATTTAGTTTATCCAAAAAGAAATAATAATTGTAAAGGAATTACATTCTTGTAGTAGATATTTCATTATAGTAGGGGTCCTTGATTTGGTATAAATAATTTTTTATGTGATCATGTAGGATCACATAATTTCTTAAAGGTTGATTTCATATAAGGTAATTATAGATTTTTTCTCAGGAATCATCATTCAAATTAAAATATTTTTTAATAGGATTATGTTATTTACTTTGTTTGATTAATTTTCACTACTCACTCCTTAGTTATAAATAGGATTTACCTTCTTTAGTTTTTAAAAAATTATTTTTTACCATATGTAAATTATTTATATTTAATTTTTTAATTTTTAAAAATTGTTTGACTTCATTTTTAATATTATAAAATGATAATATTAGTTTTTCTTTTTATTTTGATTGAAAATAATCATTTGAGCTATAATATTTGTCTTATACTCACTCATTAAAAACAATCCTTTTGTGAAATTTGAGGTTATTTATAATTAAATAGGTAATATAAAATCCTTATTAGTATTATCAGAGTAAATTAATGACTCCTTAAGAAAAAAGGGGGAGATATGTGGCAGATGAAAGAATTCCATATATATATATATGAAGAATAATTTTGGTCCCCTTTTCTCATTCTATGTTTTTTAGAATGTTGTAAAAAACTTTTTCATTCCTTGATTCTTTTTTATCATTTTTTTTATCTTACATATTTGGTTATTATTTTATTATTTGACTAATATTTTTTGTATATAAATGATACTATCGACACTAATTTATATTTAACTTATGTCATAAACATAGTGTAATTTAAAATTATGTAATTCATTTACTAAAAAGGTAATTTTATTTTACTGATATTTTCATAATATAAGGACACGTCATGATATATTTATTGTATAAGTACATATTTTTGATTTACATTATAGTGTAACAAAATTTACTAATATATTTTCTGATTCTGTTGTAACTTATACAATCCTATACTGACCATGAATGAACTTTTTTTCAATGAGAAATTTTTTCATGAATTTTTAAAACATATATTTGGGTTGATATGTTCCAACATGCTGTCATATCCTAAATAAATTATATTATTTGGGAAATTATGTTAAATGGAATAAATGATTGTAAAAAATGAATGGGTGTATTGTAAAAAATATCTAGAAAAAATATTTACTAATGAATTTAAATATCCTTGGGATGTTAGGTAATAATCATTTGACCTATGATTTTTTAATATTTTTATCATTATACTTTGACCTAAATATGTGTTAAATTTATTTATAATGAATTTATATCATCTATTTCAAATATTCTTTAGAACGAATAATGACTGAAAGTTGATGTCATATGGTCATGATGAAAAGGCTTATAGATAGTGAAAGTAATTATACATCATATTGTTTGTGATTTATGCTTAGAAAATTTTTGATGAGATTTTTATTCATTTAGAATATGTATTTTGAAAAAAAATTGTTTTGGTTTTGGTTTTTGTATCTATGATTTTTTTTGACCGTATAAACGTATATAGGATATTTTAACTATTATAAGATATTTTTGATATATGATATGGTCATTTTACCATGTCATATATTTTTTTATGTTGTCTAATGTGTATTTTTTATATATGATTTAATAGTGTCATATTTGGATAAATTATTATATGTATTATTCACAAATGATATATTATAATACCAAAATAGGGGATGTCATATAACATTTTTTGTGATAATCCTATGGTTAATCATCATCTAGGGTGTAAGGTTCACTAAAATATATTTGATGTAGTAAGGGGAACTTATCTAGATTTTGATTTAGACAATATTGGTTCCATAAATTTTATAAACATAATACAACCTCAATAGTTAAAAATACTCTCAAGATATCGAGGTGTAGATAGAAAAACATGAAGGTTTGATTTATTATCCTAAATCTCATGATTCCTCTATATTATAATTCAACATGTTTTTCCTAATGGTCCAGAGAAAAAAATGGTAGTAAATAATTGAACATATCATGATGTATTTTAAAATTTCATGTAAGATCATTAAGAACATATTAACTAAATAATATTCCATGAAAAATTCATTGATAAAGAAGCTATTGATATTGTTATATATAGTAGGATAACTAAATTATAATAGTGTATGAAACATACTTATCGAAGAAGGTGGGTCCTTTCATTTTCTTGAAATAAATGAATTATTGGATAATAAATAGTTTTAAATGGGTCATCTATCTAAAATCCCTTGGAAATTGTTACTATTATACCTAAACTGGTATATAAATTTATGTAATTTTTAATGTTTTTGTGGAGAGGCATTGAAAACTTTTTAAAATTAATAAAATTTCACTAATATAATTGATATAGTTGAAGTGATATTTTAGAAAGAATAATATGTGAGATAATTTTATAAAAATTAATAGGCACTGTTCCATGTGATCATCATATCCTTATTTTATAGATCATGTGAAAAAACATATTTTGTGATACCATGGGAATCTCAAAAACAAATTTTCTAAGAAGGAAATTTGAATTCTCCTACTCGTTATTAATTATCAGAAGGACAACTTTGAGAATTCGAAAAACAACGAACATCTCCCCCACATTGATTAAAATTTTGATTAATTGAATGGAATTAGTAATTTCTAAAAAGAAATCATAGTTTGGTGTTCATGTTATTAAGGGTAATGAAATTAGACATCACTAAGAGTTTTCATTAAATATGTTATCGATATTTTTAATAAATAATAACTATGATTTGTTTAATAATTTCTATAGTTTATTTAATCCATCAAATTTTCTAAACATTCCATGGAAACATAAAAAATTTTAATAATATTTAGGGAAAATTATCATATTATATATTCCAAAAATTATCATCTTTAATATCATGATGTTCAATTAATAATAAATACAGAATACTACTTGTATAAAACATTACCCGATTATAATTTATGAAATGATTTAGAAACATGTATTGTAAATTTTATTTAGTATAAATGAATATCTAACAATATTTGGGAGAGATGATCATGTTTTAGTATGGATTTTCTAAATATTATATTTAAATTTAAAAATTAAATTCAATATTGGGATATTAGATGTAGTTTTTTTTTAATTTGATAAATATCCATCACCCATAAAATCTCATACCCTGATAATAGTGTTGTTCATATAGATTATTTAGTGTCAAAAATGTTTTGGTGAACAGTCATGATTATTTCAGCCCAAATTTTTCTGATCATACATGTTTATAGTGATGGTTATACTTTTTATTATCATGCATTTTGTATTTTGTTTAGTTATATTAATATATAGAGAAAAAAGTGATAGATTGTAGTTTACACCAATCAAAAAAATATGAGAAAAACTATATAAAAAATGATACTGATTTCTCTATATTCAAAAAATTTCTAAAATAATTATCTTCACATCTGATTAGTGATATATTTAGATTATTTACTAAAAACAAGAGTTTGATTTATTTATTTTGATAAATCTATTAAAATATAATGTTGAGGAAATGGTAATAATAACTTGAAACTTTTTTTCTTAACTTGTAATTTTAGGAATGAAATTTTTTTCATCTTTGACTGTAATATGTAGTTTCTTATAGAGTTATTTTGGAAATATAATATTGACTTACAATTAGTGAGTTTCTTTTCTATTGGAAGTCTATATTTAAATGAAAATTAAACATTTTCAATAAATCAGTATGTATCCCTTATTATTGTCAATAATTTATTCATGTAAAACATTAAAATATGGAATCTGTAATAATGGTTTTCTACATTATTTACCAATGTGTGAAATGAAGAATTATTTTAGTTTTTAATGTGTAAATAATTGTTACATATATTAGAAAAACTATTTTTAAATCACCCATTACAAATTTCCTTGTTAAATTCAAATGAAAATACTTTTCTCAATATTGTGGATTTTTATAGTTTTTAATTATTAAGAAAATAAAAGGTTATTTTCAAATATTATAAAAGAATAAATATAATGGTTTAGAAAAATGATTTTTTTTCTATGTGAGAATACAAAAAGAATTATTATACATAATAAGGGATATGATTGTGTGATATGATCCACATTCCATCACTCTATATCCTATATTGATAATGTTTTAAGGATAATTATATGAATTTTTAACATTCCCATGAGTTAGTAATGTTATGTTTGATCATCGTGGAAAAAAAATTATTTCCTTTGTGACATTATATGATGAATGTTTTTATGATATTTTGTTTCATTTTTTTATTATTTTCATAATATTATGGATTGTCTAAAAATAATATATCCATCCAATCAACTAGGTAATGAATGATTTTTCATGAGATAATATGAATTGGATTGAGTAGTGAATGGAAATCATAAAAGGACTCTATATATTATGATAGTACTAGGAGTAATCCTGAGTAATGAAATTATGGGAATCAGGATTTAACCCAATACAGTATGGGAGAATTTCCATTATGACAGGCTTAATAGTTATCCACAAATAAGGAAATTATTTTATGTAATTAGATTTCTTCCAAAAAAATTCTTGTTCATATGATATATTTCCATGGCTCACTATTGACTATTAATAATTCCATAATCATTCGACATATGTCCTTTTATATTAGATAGCCTTATTTCATTAATCAATATTAATGATCATTGACTGATTGGGTATTAATTTTTTATGTTATGATCTAGCTATATTAGACTTCTGGTAATAATATTATTACACATTATTACTAAATAATATCTCTTATATTTTCACTTAAATAGAATCTATGATCATTGTTTATTATGTTTCCTTTTCTGAAGGTTATGAAGAATGATACTAAGTATGATATGTCTAGAAGATTATCACGACTGATAAATTTTTGGTGAAATGATGTGGCCACATAATGAAACAATTAAATCATAGAATAATGGATAAAATTCTCATTTTATGATAAGTACATGGTTTATATAATGTAAATTATTTTTCCTAACTCGTTAAAATTATAAAAGAAAAATATCTATGGTTTCCACATGACTCAATTCTTAATTTTCGTGATGGGAAAATTAGTTTTCTACAATTCATATTTAGTACGTCATTTATGAAATATGTTTTCAGAAATTATTCCATGTATTTGGCTCTCATGTTGTAACATTTGGTAATAGATCGGGGCATAAATAAATTTTGAGGTTATGAATTTATCTTATGTGGATTGTATTATAATTAAGAATTAATTTTTTGTGATGGTAATTTTATGTAAAATCATAATGTTAAAATTATTTATATCATTTAATGTTTTTAATGATATTTTCAGATGATTGATAATTTTTTTTGAAATTATAATTAGGTTTTGATATAAAAATCATTTATATGTATTCATATCATTATGTTGGGATTTAGGGTAAATTTAATTGGGAGGAATGTTAATGGGAATGTCTTACAAAAGAACCAAAAAAACAAGTAAGATCAGTTAAATATTTGGTTATGAATTCATTATGAATATTGGGAATAAAGGGGTTTACTTTTTTCTAATATACATTTAGATAACCATGAATTTGAAAAGATATTTTGGATGGATTAATGACTATTTTTATTAAAGATCAATATTTTATGATCATTATAAAATTTATTAATATAAAATATTATTTTCTATTATGAGATTTTTTTGGGAATAAAAAATCAATTATCCCATAGAATCATAGATTTTTTGTGGTATTTTTATAATTATTCATTTTTAGGAGAAATTGTTAGTATATTTAGAAAAAACAATAATTATGATTTTCGAATTCAGGATATATGACTTTATATGCAATATAGAATTTCGAAGGATAACTTTTATGATTATCATAGAAGAACATGTTATCAAAAATTTCTAATTTTGGGTTTTAGGTTTGGTAAAAAATATTTTGGAGGACATTTACAATTAATTAATTTTGAAATGATTTATTTTGACAATCGAGTGTTATTGTGTATGTCCTGAAAAGTCATGTATAAAATTTCATTAATATTGGATATTATATGATCATGTGTTATACATTTTGGTTTTAGTTAATTTGAAGAAATGGGTTTGATAATTTTTCTTCCGGTTATAGATCTTATGATCAGTTAAAATATTATTCTTGTGCACCATGCATGAAAAATTAATCAATATTATTAATCTTATGACATGTTTGAATGGTGGAAAACTACCGAAAACAAAGTCATGGGAGGAAATTATAAAATAAATAGTGTTTGTATATTATTCCACATTCTCTATGATTATAGAAAAATAATTCCTAAAACAAAATATAGAGGATGGTAAATCCATTATTACATATATTGAAAATATTACTTAGCTATCAATTTATTCTTTTATAATCCTTTTCACATGTATTTTCTTTGTAATGCGTAAATGGGGTATGCAATATTTTGGAAAAAATATAGTTCCTTGACTGATCATATGCCTTATATTACTATTCAAAAGAATATATAATCAATAAATATTAAAATTTATTTCATTCAGCATAATCATATTATTCCTCCACTATATATAATTGAGTCTGAAAATGTTTTAAAACCATTTGCATCAAACATGAGAAAACAATTACAAAGGTGAAATTTATTTAATGGTGTAAAATATAACACATAATGATTTATAATTATTTTCTATTTTTTAATTCTAATCTTCTCTATAGCTTAAAATTCATGAAAAACATTCTTATAAGAATTCTGATATACTATAGAGATATTATTTCCATAATATGGCTATTATAAACTAGTCATTGGATCGGTGTATATGAAAATATATAACTTTATTTTGATAAATATATATAATATATCATCATAATTTTTTTAAATTAATTCATAAGAAATTATTTTTAAAAATTTTATGATAATAATGAAATCATATAAGGTTATGAACAACCATTGATTAAAATAGCAATTTTCCATTGAAATAAGTTTTTTTATATATGATTTATTTTATTTTACAATATAATTTATAAATAATATAAATTTAATCTTAATAATAGTGTTAAATTTATATTTCATTAATTAAACAATATCTTATATTATTTTTTTCAGAAAAGATTTAATTTTGAGTAAATAGTGAGAATTATGAATTTTTGCAAAACATTTATTTATATACTGTAAATAATGTAATATAATAAGAACCTTGTTTTGTGGATTAATATTTAATGTGTACTAAGAATAATTCTTTTAGTCTAACTTTTTGAAATTATATTGGATTCATCATTATAATTGGTGTTGTTATGAAATAAATTTTACGATTAAAATATGGTATTTTTTAAAAAAAAACTTTTTCATTATTTTTTTAATATATCTTTATTATAATTTACAAAATCCTAAAAATTAAAAATTATACAATTTTTTATATTTCATATAATAAAATATCATATTAGATAATATGGTTTATTTAATTTTTAGTCATAATGAATAGAAACCATGGAATGATTATCAATACAGTTAATGATTTAAATTTAAATTGATATTAAACACTATGTTATAAGATCCAAAAATAAGAATAAAAAATTAATTTACTATATTATATTATTGTATTAAAACCATAATAAATTCAAATTTTAAAATACTTCAATTTTTGGAATCTTTTAAGTGATTATTACATTTACATTATTTTTAGTAAATAATAACAAAAAAATGTCACTCTATTTATTTTAATACCACTAATATGATTATTTATTAGGTAAAATATGTTATTAAATTATTAAACTGGTCATTATTAATATAAAAAATTAATTTTTTTATATTAATTCTAGATTTTTGTTTATATATTTTATAGTTACCATGAAATATTACATAATACTAACATAGAGATTATACAAACTGTATAAAATAAAGTTATTTATATTATAAAAATTTATATTAATTTTTTTGGATGAAATCTAGTTTTATAATAACATTAAGGATAACTATATTATGTTTTGTTGAAGTAGATTATATTATAATTCTATTTTCTCATGATGTATTTAATGTCAAATATCAATATTTGAACAGGAAATGATTTCAAACGACATTGAATGTTTAAAATTTATTTTTAAAACATTATAAATAGAAAAAGATAATATTTAATCTATTTCAAGGGAAAATATTTATTTTTTCCTTGCTTATACATTTATTTTCCACGTGGAATAATTATTATTAAATTTATTTCCCTTAAGTATTGAAAAATCATGAAAATTCCAATCATTTATTTTCAGTAAATGGGACTCAATATTATATTAAAAACCTGAAAAATGTATTAATTTTTCTCTGAATCAAATAAATATATTCGAAAAAAAATTCCCTTACCACTTTTTCCAATCCCATGTAGTTTCCACAAACCTCTACTTCAAAATCTTAAAACTCTGTCTGCAAAAAGATATGGAATAGGGGAATATTTATTATTCAATTAATTATGTTTCTTTATTCATAATAATCCTTTGAATTTTTTGTATATATTATAAATAAGTAATTCTGTAATAATAAAAAAATATAATTTTTATAATTTTAATGTAAATCATCATATCGAACTCATTTCCAACTGGTGGTTAATTAAAATCATCATCAGTTCGTATGTACTTACTACCTTCTTCACTGAATGTTGTATTTCAATTTCCATCACCTCCATTCATTTTTATATATTTGGTTTTATTAAATTTATATGTATATTATATTTACTCCATAATTAATTTAAAATAAATATTTTATATTATCATACATCATACTATCTGATCCGTTGAAAAATATTTCTTCGGTTCGGAAATTGTTATAACTACTAGCCCCACAAAGAATTTTTATTCGTAGGTCATTTTATCTTAACATAGATAGTCATAATGATAGAATGTATGTTTATTTATAAAGATATGATATATATGATGTTTTTCTGTTTTGGGAAATTAATATTATTATTTTTCATTTCTTCCATTGTGTTTTCATGAAATGAAAATATGTCTCATGTACATGTATAAACTACCAAATATACAATGTTATGTAATAAATATTCATCACCGCCTTATATAATTGTTTATAAATGAATATATAATGAATAATTATGATACAAATTACATTATTAATGTTAAAATTATGATAAAATAAATACCCAGGTGTAAGGGAAAATCATTGAACTAAATAATGCAAACAAATGGAATTGTTAAAATTAGAAGACACGATTTCTATAAATAGTTAATGGAGATGGAGATGTCATGAGTCCCACCTCCAGTCGTACCTTGATGGTTACTAGAATCTATTATAAAATAAAAACACTTTTGGCAGGTTTTATCCTCTAGGACAACATACTAAAGAGAGGGGGAGATGTAATGTTGATACACAAATAAAACCCTACTCATATATATTTATATATATATCCCAATTGAAAATGTAAATTTCATATATTACTATAAAACTGAATTGAATCTACGAGTACCAATATTTAAATATAATATTGACTATTAATTCTCAAATAACTCATGTAAAGTAACAAGATAGTAATATCCTTCCTGATCATGATCATTCACAAGATGAACTGAAAAAATATTATATATATTTAGGGTGAGCATAAAATTATATACGTTATGATCCTACCTAAATACTTTCTTGAAATTTATATGGAAATCATGATAAATCACATTGAACAATACTGAAACCCACTCATTACATAAAGAGGTATACAATTTTCCCATCAACGCAGAGGATAATCATCTCCATGTTGTTATTAAAAGATATAATTCAATATATTAATCAATCATTAGGGGTAACTGGATCCCACTTCAAAATAATTTTTCATATCTTCACCAACATCAAACATATAGATCAATGTCTCTCTAAAATAAGATAGCTCAAAGACACATATATAAGGAGTCAAAACATGATCCTCATGTATCATATCATCACATCACCCAAATCACATATCTATATATTATGACAATGTAGTTTTTGATATCCACCACAACACATATGACGAGTTGCATACATCTTGTATTGTACCTAAAGCAATTATATCCCATACACCAAGCAAGGTACCACATGCCTTAAAAATTAATATGTGTTATACCTCAAATAATAAATTGGATATTATATCATGGGATACATGTGTGAAAAATAAAAAAACCCATCATTAACCTCTACACAGTTATATGGTAAAACTAACCATTGTGCATACCATCACAAGTAACTACTGTGATAAGAGAGTTAGGCCAAGGTGGGTAGTGATCCATCAATCCTTTAATTGAGATGTTGGTGAAATCACCCTATAAGTGTATAATAGGTGTAAATCATCTTAACAGACAAGAATAAAAAAAATTATGATATCAAATAATATATAATATAAAAAATATCACACAACCATAATACCAGAATAACCCAGTAATATAATAAACTATAACTATGGTTTCTTGAGCAACTAGTTATCCATGTTATAGCTAGATATCATGTAATAACACAATCATTTAAAAGATTTAAATTAGTTATTTATTTATTTATTATCAATTTTCCATTAACTAATTATCTATTATATTAATGATTAATTTTAATTCAAGATACATTCCTTAATCATTAGAAAAATGTCTATTCTCTCCAACCATTTTCAAAACTGATTCTATTATTTATGACGAGAATCATGTTTTCAATATTTTCATTCTATTTTCCCTAACCTCAGGTGTTATGAAATATATATTCATTATTAGAATTATTTCATAACAAATGTACAAAAGGAAAACTGTGCTTTTTTACCACGTAGAAGAAAATTTTAACTGAGAAAATCGAGATGCCTTAATAAGTGGGAAATAGAATTATGATAAAATAATAAACCCAACCATCTTCTATTCAATAGATTTATTCAAAAAAAGATACAAAATTATCAAATAAATTTGTAATCCTATCATTGGTTCATTCCACAATCACTAGTGTAATTATATACTCCCACATTTATATACATATGAATCTCACTGATATAGTTTTCAACTGTTGCCACAACATTCAGGCCTCTCTTCCCACATCACATCACATTACTCATCCAATTATCTTATATTCATCTATCATATAAAATATGTTCCTCTCCCACCCATATCACATTAGATATGGGTTCTCACATCGATAAAACATCACATGTGAGAATAAATTAATTTTTATTATGGATATATTTGAAACCTAAAATATGGCATACAACCATTATACATAATTGATCACTCAGAACTCCAAACTCAAGGAACTGAAGATCATCATGTAATATAGAATATAAAACCTATCAATTATAGTGATCACACATCTTCTTTTTTGTTACATCATGAATTGATATATTCATTATTTATAGTTTCCAATAGTAATCAACTTAATGAATCATTCCATAAGAGGGAAGTTCGCTTCCTAGAAATCAAGAGAAGTTCATTGGATATGAGAAAACTAGGGGAACAAAAATATATTAAGAAATGATTTACAAATATTTTTATGGAATAAAATCAATTCAGATCATGTAAATGTAGGCCTTTATGATCTCAGCAAAAAAATGTGTCTTCTCAAAGCATTTAATACTCAATATTTAAACCTAATGAAGAACACTGTGAAGTGTCCTCAATGAAAATTATAACTCCATTCTACCCATAAATGGCCTCTCAACCTGGAAATGAAATAATAATTCACAATATGATTCACTTAGACATCACATAATCTCCATTCATCAGGGTTTTATTATACAACCAGCTATAAACACACTCTAAGCTTCCTTCAATCCCCAAAAGCATTGAAAATAGAAAAAGGGTCAAACTATAAGGATCTGGTTCTTTATAATTATATATTAGAACCATTTATTTTCTTATCTTCTAGTTATTTTATGGGTTTTCAAGTTTTAAATTTATTTTCAACTATTTGGTAGAAAAATTATCAGTTTTTTAAAATATATTTCATTCATATTTTTTTCTATTGAAAATCCTTCTCTAACATATTCATATTTTTAAAATTTGATTTAGCTGTTTTTATACTTTAAATAAATGATTTATAATTTTATTTAATATATTATACTTTCATAATTATTTATTAAAAGGAATGATTTCAAATGTTTCCATTATGATATTTTTTTCTTTCATTCCTATAGTGTGAAAACAATGTATATTTAAACATTTATAACTGAGACCCCTTTATTTCCATTATTGATGTTATTTGATTTGATTATTATAATATAGGTTTCCCCTGGTTATTTCTATATAAAAACCTTTCTCAATATTTTGAAATTTTATATTTTTTAAACATTTGTCATATAAAAGGATTTTTTAATATTTTTTCGAAGAATATACTTAATGATTTTTTAAAGATATTTTTTATCTTTGATGAAATACATTATTGAGTATTATACTTCTTAGTGGAAATGTTCATTTGATAACATCCATAGTCATTTTTTGGTTGTTTTATGATGATGAATTTTTAAGAATGATTCTATAAAACTGATTTTTTCCCTTGGTAAATAATATTATGATCAAATATTTATGAAACACATTTCTTATCCATGTTTTATTCTCTGAGGAATATTTTTAAGATATTTTGGGTCACATATGTTTGGTTTTAATTATGAGTATAATAGACTTGGAAATATACATACCTTAAATTTATTAAATAAAAATTTAATCACTTGAGATAGTATGTAATGGAATGAGGAATGAATAAAATTCAGCATAAGATTCATTACATAATGATTGTCAAGTAAGTGGGGAATGTGTATGGACATTTTGACAATAGGGTATGACAAATATTAAAATGGGACTATGAACACTAATAAAATATTTGTAGTTATCCTTGGAAGATTAAATAATTTTATTTTTTTTATTTTTATTACATACTTATATGGATTATTCTTAGGGTATTTTCTCATAAATAGATATTGATTATTAATTATTTAACACCATTATTAATTATGTATTTTTTATGAAATATACATAGTCTATGAATATAAATTAATCATATTTGATTTATTGGGTATGACATCTATTTTTAATGGTTATGTTTTAATACACTTATAAATATCATATTCTTACACATGATTGTTCATTGATATTTGTTGTCATTAACACTAATTTTCATATGATATTTACATTTCATATGATTCCATTTTCCACTCTTAATAATAATTATATAATTTAGGATATGTATAGAAGGGTTTCATGTGTGTAAAATTATATAGGATATGTTAATATATTCATATTGAATAAGAAAATAATCGTTTAATTTAGAAAGTGGTATTTTATTTGAAGGAATTGGTTTTTTATGTAATGTTTATTTCTTTATTCTATAAAACACTATTTTTAAAAGGTATTGGGTTTGTAAGTGACACAATGTGGATTTTTTATTACTATTATGGATAGATAAAATTGGGTCACAATAGTTTTTATACATTCAATCATTTAAGGAATATATTTTTATTACTGTATCTGGGTGTATAAGTGTCGATATTTCTCAAATAACTTCATATAAAAACTCACGTGTGATATATCATAACCTTTCTATTATATAATTTTATTCATCCAATTGTTTCACTGCTATAGTTTAAAAACAACCATGCATGATTTTGAAAATGCATGACTTCCTTTATTTAGTACATGATCATTTCATGTATAATAACTTTACACTTTTGTTAAAATGATTTTAATTTGAAATATAAATTCTTTTTCTCTATTTATGACAATTTTTTTATTTCGTAAAATCATATTTGGGTTTAAAATATTTTAAAATTGATTTTAATGTATTTAAAAGTAATATTTATGTAGATAAATACATCAATTGATTTTAGTTAGTATATTTAGATTTTTTTTAATAAAAATCACCCTTAATTCCTATATTCATCATAGTTGATTCTAAGTGTTATTTAAAATATAATGTATAGGTTTATTAATGATTATTTTTAATATGTGAGGGATTTATGATGGTAAGTTATGTGTGGAACTAATAAATGAAATATTTTATTATATGGTGTGAATTTTTTTGTTTTTCTAAATATATATTAAAATTATAGATATATGTGGTAAACTGTTTAGTGTTAGATCATACAATTGATCATGTGAATTATTATTCTTAGGTAGTGATTGTCAGGTGAGTGGGTAGTATTATATCACTTCTACAAGTTTGGATTTATTTACCATAATTATAGATTTATTTTTGAAATCTATTTATCTTATGAATAAATTATTAATTGGGTTTGTTAATTAAAACTTTTTGAGTAAATTCATTTTCTCTTGACAAGGATATAAAAATTTATTACCTAAATAGTTTGTAAAAATATATTTACATATTTAATTACAACCATTATTTTTTAATGATTCCCAATAGTGACATTTCCTTTTTTTTATACTAAAAAATATATTTTGTAATCTCATTGGACATAAAAATAGTAATTATTTATATATATCATACAAGATTAATGCTCACTCTATACAGATATATATCTTTTTTTGGATATATACATTTTTCAAGATAACACAAGTTAATATAAAACAAATTTTTTTCATGCAGAACAATAGTTTTTTGAGATGTTATTGAGGATGTGAAATGTAAGATATGATCAAAAGTACCATGTATATAGAGTTAAATATAATTTTTTTTGGTTTCCATATTGATTACGTATTTTCATACATAGTGATTATTCTATCTTATTTATATATTTTGCTGAGTTATTTCTAAATATAATATATATAAATAATTTATAATAAAAATCATTTATTTAGATGACTTATTTGGGGTCTTGTTTAGAATTATTTTTATTTAATGTTAATTATTATCACACAAATCAATTTAAATGTTAGTTTTCATTTATATCATTTTTTATTGAAATGAATTCCAATTATGATTTCTCCTATATATATACACATCATTATGTATTTTTATTGAAAATATAGATTTTGTGAATTAATTATAATAATGTAAAATCATTTCCAATCAATTTTTATATTCCCATGCCATGTTTGGTAGAATAATAAAATTATGAATGTGACTACGAAGACATTGAATTTTATCCCTTATATTATGACAGGATAATAAAGACATTATATCACATTTAAAATGATTGATCTACTGAAAAAGGTAAATACTTCTCTTTCACATTTTATAAAAATATGTTAAACATTAAATGAAGAGGTTTACATAGAAAGATAAATTGTAGTATTTTAATTGAATCTTTATTACAGATATTGAATATTTTATGCATATATACAAAATGAAGATGTTATGATGTCTATTCATAAAATAAGTTAGATAAAATACCTCAGAGTGATAATGATGTGTAATGATGTTATGGAGTATTTTTCATGGGTTGGGGTGAAAAAAATATCATGATTTATTTCGTTGGTATTCAAAATTTCTATAGGAAATAGTATATCAATATTGGCTATATTAAATCCATGAAAAATGGTTTAAGAGACTGTAAATTTTTATGAGTATAATATTATAAGGTTAGAAAGGAATATATAATAATATATATGTAACATAAAGATTATTATTAGTCAATTATCGGATGGCATAATTTTATGTCACTAATGAACAATATTCCTCAATAAATTTAATAAATATGAGAAACCATTATATCTGTCGTCGTGGAAGAAAAATTGTTCTAAATGTGATAAATTTTTAATAGATGGAATATAGAAAAAGTGTTTGGTGGAAGCCTTGTCGAATTTCAGGAAAATAAACTGACATAATTATCCCAATATTGAAACTTATTTGTTGAAATGGGTAAAATACACTGATCACATTACATTTAATCCAAAACATAATTAGTCTCAATTTACTATATGAACAATTTATCATTAAGTTATAATGTGAAAATAAATTATGTCATAAAATATTGAAATTATTATAATAAAAATATGTCAATTCATAGATCATACATATAATTTTTTATGGATTCATATGGAAATAGAGTGTCAACATAACTATTGAGCACTTATTCACACATAGGGGTAGCCTATAGTGGATTATAACACTGAATAAACATGATTAATCATTTTTTAAATGGAATAAATCATTACATTATTCATCATTTAGGATAATTGGTGATTAACATATTCTATGGATAATATAATAATTTAAATAAATAATCCCATGGATATTAATTAAATATGATTTTAGAGAGATGGAATTCATCAAATTGGACTTAAAAATAATACTATTTTGTTAATTTTGTGGGGAAATATTATAAAAAATTAAAGAAACACATTGAATACCTAATCTAGTTATCTCATGAGATATGCTTATTCATCTATAGGGAATATAATTAAAATCATCACCTATCATATAGAATGTCCAGTTCATTCATTATGTGTTAAAAGGGGTAAAAAATATAATAAATAATTATCAATAAAGTACCACATATATAAATATGGTTATGTAGAAAATTAATTATCCACAATGATATAAAAGATAGAAAAAATAACAGGTTTTCCAAACTAAAAATAATAATTTTGATATCTTTGTGAATTATTGTTATTGAAAATAAGGACGTGTTTCATACTCACAAATTATAAAATATATGGGTATACAAATATGTAATTAAAATTTTCTAGTAAATAAAATGAAATTTATTATGTAGGTTAAATAATATTTATTAGTTTAATGTATGTATAATGTTACTTATATTGAACTATTTTGATAGAGTGGATATATTTTTTAAAATATAATGATGAAGAAAAAAATTATAAATTAATAAATTAATTCATATAAATATTTCAATTATTATTTTGTTTTTATAAAACATTATAATAAGGGAACCATAAGATCTGAATAATGAAGAAAAGGGAAAAAATTGTGATCATGAAATAAAAAACATTCTTGTAAATCTATATATTGAAAATTGAATAATGTCATTCGATAAAATGAGGAAATGGGATCCTTTAAAAAAGAATAATAAAAATACTCCCTTGACAATAATTAAGGATTTTCCATATTGAAAATCCATATAAATGTTTGAAGATATCTAAAATATATTTATGAAATTATGAACACTGTCATGGATGAGTAAGATCTAATCAAAAATGATATATTAAATAAATTCTACACATTGAGAATAGTAATGGGTATTGTATGAATTAATCATATGAAATGAGACATGTACACTAAAAAAATGAATATTTGAACTGAAATATATATATCATTAAAATTATTAAACATGAATATAAACGCATCTCATCCTATAGAGGAAGATATATTGAGAAGGATCTGACTACCTGGAGTCCCAAAACACATTATATATTATCTAACTAGATGAATAATTGAAATATATTTTTTATAAGATGATTTAGAACCTTATTATAGTTAATTTTTATTTAATTATATATTTATGTGTCATATATATTCTCTTAAATGTCCTATTTTTTAATTTTTTAATTTTATAGTAATGGGATTAACATATT
This sequence comes from Viscum album, assembly GCA_963277665.1. Classification (NCBI taxonomy): domain Eukaryota; kingdom Viridiplantae; phylum Streptophyta; class Magnoliopsida; order Santalales; family Viscaceae; genus Viscum; species Viscum album. The sequence goes on from OY728121.1 coordinate 181,321,235, forward strand.
CAAAACATTTTTTCTGTAAAAATAATGCGCACTTTTATTTATGAAATAATTTATACTATAATTAAGTATTAAGATATAATGTTTATTATATTGTATCAATATTATAGTTCGATATATATAAATATACTCTAAATTAGTAAGAATTTGATAATATATTCTCAATAGGTAGGTTTTTAATTAAACAAACCAATCATGATAAATTATTATATATATTATAAATATCATATATATTTTATTATTAAATAATATTAATCATAAAATAATTTTAGTATTATTATCTTAATTTTACATTAAAAATATATTTAAAATTCTAATGAAAGGTGGTAAACAAAAACATCATTAATTATAATGGTGATATTAACCGACCCTGGTATGAGAAATGTTTTTGTGTGTTAATATTTTATTGAAAAATAATATACATATGATATATTATGATTATATTAATAAAAATTATTATATTTTACTCATGTTATTATATTTTTATTGTATATTATAAGAGGGGTATGAATTGAAAGAAATATAATATAATATAGTCAAGAAAAAATTACATCATTTGAGACACCTCCAATGGAATACACATTATGAATTATAATATATAGCTAGAAATTATGAAAAGACATTAAAAATGTCTATTGGAAAGTTTAAGGATTTATTTTTTAAAAACTTTGGAAAAGGAATAAATTTTGATAGTGGGGAAAATTGATGGAGAAAACATTTATTTAATGCTTAAGGAGAGATACACCATTGATTAACATATTCAAAATTTTATATATATGATCAATAATATGTACTATGGGGGTTATTATTTCCATTAATTAATTTTGATATAAAAATTAAATTTTATTTATATTCAAACCATTCAAAAGGTAATGGTTTAATTAGAAATTTGTATTTCAACTATGAAATATAATATTATTTTCAAAAAAATAAAAGATATTCATAGATTAATAAATTTATTTATATATTAAGAAATTATGTATTTTATTTTTTATTTTTTTACCTATTAAATAAATTTTATGGTTTGATAAATCATTTATCAATTATTGAGTAATTTTTAAATCATATTATTTTCCAAAACATATCGTATATCAAAATATATTATTTTAATATTGACCTATAATATATCTTTTTATGAAACACCAAAAATGAACCAATATAATTTTTATAAATGAAAATTTTAACATGGTTATATATTTTATGAGTCAATTTTTATATTGATGACACATTTAGTTTTTTATAACAAAATATTAATGTAATTTGAAGTCATTAATTTAGTGCAAAAAAATTAGGAAAATTTCTTATCATTAAATATATTCTATTGTAATAATCAATATGTTTTATTCTAAATAGTTTTTTAATAATTATTAATTTTAATTTATTAATTATTATATTATAAGGTGAAATTTTTTATTTTTCATGACACATGTGTATTACACATATCCATCACAACTCTATTACATCAATCATAATTCTATTCTGACTATAATCATACCCATCAAAAAGTATTTTTAATTATTAACAAATATATTTATTATATTCTATAACATAAGTCATGTCATCATATATGTTACATATTAATTTATATTACATTTCATATAGAATTCTTCATAATTGAAATTATATTTTTGTTCTTGAATTCTGTGTAGATTATGTTCCACAAGTGTTTAGAATCTCGAAAGGAATAATATAATTGGGTATTATATTTCCCTTTTTAAAATTTTTTTAACACACTAACATGGTAAAAACATTAATTATACATGGTAGCATACTTAAAATTTCATGCCATTAATTAGATTAAATAAATATTTTTTCTATATTCTTTTAGCTATTCATATATATTAATGGATAACATCTAGTTTTTTATTTTTATCCTCAACAAGTTGTTGAAAAATATGATTTTTTCCATCACATCATTTTAATAAGTGTTCAAAAAAAATTCCCAAGAAATTATTCATCAATTTTAATTTTTTATTTGATTATATGATAATATTTCATATTAATTGAACTCGAGGAAGGTATTTTTAATAGTTCATGTTATATTGAATTAATTTTTTTCAAATTAATTCTATTTATTTTATGGAATTCCTTTCATGAAACAGAATTTGATGCTTATGTTAGAAGAATACGAGAGTAATCCTTCAAAAAACTAAACTGTTGATTAGACTCTCTGATAAATGACACATTGTTTTAACAAAAGCATGACATATTATTAATATTATTCAAATGTAACTATTATAAACTAGTAGTGAGACAAAAAATGTAGAATACTAATAACTGTTCATTAAATATTAAATATTATTTTTTTTATAATGAAATATTATTTACAATAAATTAAAAAATTATTGGTATTTCCTTAATGTGATTGCAAACAAAATTTTATCCAAGAAATTTTTTTATTTCAGCTTGGATAATTACAATATTAATTATTGATCCCATTAGAAAAATGGTTTTATTAATTAAGAAAATAATTTTTTAACTAATAATTTAATAATCATATTGTGGTTAGTTTGAGTAATTTTCATAAAAATTTCATTTTGAGTGAAAATTGGATAAGAATGAGTTTTAATTCAAATATTCCATTTACATTTAATTTGTTTATAATGACTAATTTTATGTTATATTTTATTTAATGATTAATTATTTCAAACCTATATTTACTGATAAAATTTAAATATTTTTAATATACATAAAAATAAAATTGAAAATATAAAACATTTAAATATTTTGATCATTTTATTTAAAAAAACCCTACATTCAACTCATGTCACTAGGATTAAATTAATATTTTTCTTTAAAATTATATAATTTAAATTTATAAAAAAGTATTTCATATTTCAAATAATAATAATTTTCTATTTTTAATATGTGAAGCATCATTTTTGAAAACAATGAATAATGAATGTTGTCACAATTAATTTCTTCTATTAAAGAAACAATGGGTTTATTGTGGGTTAATCAAAAAAAGGATACAATTACCTTTAAACATCTATAAATATTATATAATTGAATATTCTAACAATGAAACCTCTTAGTTTAAATATTTTTTAATTTTAGATCTTGGGATATATTTAAAACGTGAGTGAAATTCCCAATTTCAAATATATCCATGCCTTCTGCTCACCCTAGTTATAATAACCCCCCTATCTCTTCATCACTCATTAAATCATTTTTGGATCAGCTAATAATTACCCTAAAAAATTAAAAATTTCCCTATACTCACCAAAGAAGGATTATTTTGAAAAAAAATACATCCATTTAAGTATTTTAGTGCAAACCTTAGGAGTATAACCAAAGCATAAGTATTGTTCATCAATGATTTTTTATTTTTTTTCTTCCCCAAAAAGATTAAATTATTTATATACCCTGATTATATAATAACCATAGTATATTACACATACAAATATTTTTTTCTTTTACTTTTATGACCTATAACTGCACACACATCCATCTAATGGTTTACATTATCTTCGTTCATGTGTGTAGAGGACTAAAACTTCCCAAACTGATTCCATTATTTTTTTCATTACCACCCCTCAATGATAGAAATAATGATGGAAATTTGATTTTTATATTATATTCCTAATAATATGGATAAAATTACTCTTTTGGAATTTTTATATCACACATAAATTCATGATTTCTATTTTTTTATATTATAATATTGTTCGTGTGTACATCAGTCTACCGCCACACGATGTGGTGTGAAATGTTGATGATTAAAAGTAATTCTGTTAATTATGGGATTAATGAAAATATTCTACATGTATGAAAAATAAATCATTCTTAAGATATATTATATAATTTACATTTCTTTCTCTAAAACCTAGAAGAAAATGAAAATCAATATTCATGCATACGTGCGATAACCCACTCCATTAACAACGATTTTCATTTTATATAACTAAATCATATGGATTACTGAAAATAAAAATATAGTAAATCGTTATTATATTTATAATTTTTTTACAATTTTTATATTATTAAATCATGATATAATTAAGGGGACCGATAATAACAAAACAAAGCATATATGGAAAACAATGTGGTTATTACCCAAAATACAACATTAAAATTGAATTTTTAATAAATTCGTAATATAAATCATAAGAAAATAAAATATGGTATGATATATATGAATATGGTTAATTTATAGATTATTAATATATTAATATATATTATATGGAAAATACTAGTGTGTAGAACTGATGTCAAGACTTATGTTAAATGGATTAGTGGTCTCTTGTTTATTCTTGTGAGAATATTCCATATTCAATAATTGTTCCTATTATATTGTAAATATACTACTTTATGACATGTTATATCATTAATATACAAAATTTAATGATATATAATGTTTCCATTTTTTTTATTTTTTCATGGGGATTATTATTCAAATGTTTCCCAAATAGTTGGAGTTTTTTTCTTCATTTTCCTTCTTTGAGATTCATGTTATGTCATGCACCAATATTCATTCATGGGGTGTTTATAAAGGCTAATGGAAAAGTAATACCATCTATTTATTCATCCACATAATATTTTATGTATCATTTTATGTAATTATTTCTTGGGGATTATGATTCAATATTACTATTGTCATTATTTTATGTTATAATTTTATCATTAATTGGTATTGTTTATGACAGAGTCTCGAATTTTTAAATATCATGAATTTTCAGTCAAAAAATATATTTAATTTTATTATCAAATTATTATTCATCATATCATAATGAAATGGTATCATTTTCCACTACTTGGTATATAAGATAATTTAGAAAAAAATAAGAAAATATAAATTTATTTATATCTTCTATTTGATATCTATATTCTTTCAAATCCATGATTTATAAACATGCTTTCAATTTTTTTGTTACTCTCAATTAATTTTTAAAATTAAAATTTCATCAATGATTAATTTTTACAATTATTCTCAATCAATCATCATTTATTTTTCCAAAACATTATCAATTTGTCTTTTAACGAAAATGTGAAAGGAATATTTATTTTAAATTGTACTCAATTACTATAATTTTCTGATATCATGACCAATCATTGATTTAAAGATTCCAATATATTTTTTTCAAATAAATTTTTAAATAAAATGGTTCCAATTTTTTATGTTTTCAATAAGTGTTTTCAAATTGGAATGTATTTTTTATTCTATAAATGTTTGAAATGATCCTTGAAATTTAATTTTTATCTAGTTTGTCATCGTTAGTGTTAAAAATTTCTTACTACAGATGTGATCCAAGGATTCAATTCCTATTCATTCTCTGAATGATATATTATTTGATTTAATTATGTTTAAGAAATATGTTTCTATTCCATGTTTTTTTCCATGAGTAAAATTTTATGAAACACACTTAAGATCACGAGTAATTATATGATGAAATGATTCTAGAATTTATCCCATTTTCATATGTTATGATGTTATGAAATTTTTATGATACAAATTTCATTTCCTGGGTTTTTATATGATGAATTTTAATGATCTTGTTGAAAACATAAATAAGGGATTCATTAATAGATGGATGATACCAATATCTCTTTATCATGAATTAGGTAAAGATATATATATCTCATGGGTTATACATGTATAGAATATGGATTGAAACATATTTATAAAGTGATGGATATAATTTGGAGTGAACATAATTTAGTAAGGATGGGATGAAATACGTAGTGAAATCAATAAAAATTGTAATTTTTTTTGAAGACCTTGGAAGTGAGCCTTGGAAAAAATTGAAATTATTTTATATGAATATGTGTATTTCAAAATTATAATTATTATGTAAACGTTATGTTCTCATATATTTTGTTCATTGATTCTATTTTCCTTCTTATCGTATGATCTTCCAATATTTCTTCCCCAAATCATGATTAGGGTTTTTTTATATGTAGGTTTGGGGTTTCAAATGTTATGTTCAGGTTTCTATAATATAATGTTCATGTTATGATTATATATCTCCTTTATTTTCCATCATTGGGAATCTGAGCTCCCCATTCCTTATTTTTTATTATGATAGGTTATGAATATATGTAGTAAGTATGATATGTCTAAGAATGGGTCTATTTATTAAGATATATATGGGATAATATGTAGTTTACCTATTGAAAAATTTTCATGTATCTATGTTTCTATGTTTCCAAAGACACTAAACATTTATAGTCTCTAGGAATTTGTTTACATAATGAAATTAATCATCATAAAAATATTTGTAATATCTATATATGTTAATCATGGGTCACTATTTATTTTATCAAAATATAGGTTTAGTTATTCTTTTGAAACTTGGATGTTAAAATCATAACGATATCCCTAAGGAAATATCTATGCATTCTTCTAAGGATGTGATATTGTATGGGAAAATTAGCTGGAGTTTTTTTATAGATAGTGTGAGTGGATTCCAATAAATAACATCCCCATATAGATTCAATGAGATGTTTTGGCTCTGTAACATATGTACATAGGGGAAACACACCTATATATACCATATTAGGATAGACTCGATCAGAAAATGGTGCATGACAATGGGCCCTGATACACACCTTGTAAGATACTCATTAGGGAAGTGCATTGGAAAATCAATGAATATATTCAATCCATCAAGATTGATATAAATAAAAGATAATTATGAATTACATGGTATTATAATATGGTATCATATATTAAATAAGTATATATGATTTGGACATTCTATAAGTGATATTTTTTTATTAAATTCATCCATTCTTGATTACTAATTCAAAAACAATGTTTTTTGTTTTTACTCAATCGATGGAATTTGAAGGAACCATGTCAGTGATGAGTGTGAATTAAAATTACATGATTATCCTATTAAAATTTAAAATATTATTAGAGCTATAATTTTATATATTGATTCTTTAGTAACTCAAATTTATCAATATTTCAAACCTAAAGGACAACAAAATGAACAATGGGGGGATGGGAATTCTTGTTATTGCATTATGAGGAAACAAATACATTATTTTATTAGCTATTTTGATCAATTAGTTTCTGAAAAATATATTAGAGCCATGTAAATGTTATATTCCATTATCCATAATTTGTAACATTAAAAATTCATTTTTTGATGTCAACCATTTTGAAGGTGATGCAGATTTGCAGTGAACCCTTATCAATAATACATGGGAACCTGATGAAATTAACTCTATGGATTGGGATGAGATCAATAACATATTTTAAATTATCTAAATTTCATGTATTATTTTTAAAAATACATAAAAGAGAAAATTAATATGGGGAAAATTGATATTGAATCTATTAGTACAATGTGACTAATTTAATGTTGAATGCGACATGTTCTTCTTGTATTATCATCCACCCTAAATATATGGTTGATTGATAGATCCATGGAATAAATACATGTAAAGAAGAGGGTTATCAAAAAGAGACATCAGTATCTCTAGAGAGATTTTTTCATTTTCTATCTTGGTGGAAATTGGGGGATTAGTTATGTATCAATATAATGTTTTAGATTATAAAATGAAGATGGGGTTCAAAGGAAAATATAAAAACTATTGAGTAAAGAAAAAAAAGAGTTATTGTATGCTCAGTGTTGTAGGACCCCGGGACACCCTGAGAGGGGAGGGGTGAATCAGGGTGTCAAATCTTTCTTTTAAAGTGATGGATCTTGTTACCACATTGGTAGGAACTTGTTAAACATGTATGATGGATATGAACAGAAATAAAACATTCACATGTAGAGATATGACACAAAACTTTTTACATGGTTCCCCACTTATGGCTACATCCAAGGAGTATACACCGATAGGTTTTTAGTCGTACCAAATTCTACTAAACTTTACTAGATGTGGATTACAAAGGTGAAGGCACAGTCACTCTATCTGAGGCTCACTTCCTTTACAATGATTCAGGGATAGCTCATTGCTTCCCTCGGGTCACTCTCGTTGACTCCCCTTGGCTCATTGCCCTTGGTGAAGTCACACTCAATTTATAGACGTGAAGGTCTCTTCATCATTGCTAAAGAATACATCCTCTGTTGTGTATAGATTCTATGTTGAAGTCCAACTCTCGCCTATAGTCAAATAACACTTTTGTTCAAGGATATCGGCCAATATCCCAACTTTCACGCATCTCAGAAACAATGGCATACTTCTTTACTGCCTGGTGCATGTGTCTCATGCACGACACAAATGTGGCGTGCAAGTTCAAACTGGCACGCAGGTATCAACTAACCATCTACGCTACACTGCCTACTTCAACTTCAAACCTATGCGACTCAAATCCCTTCTCAACCAAACCTCCTTGGGCGTGTAACCAACAACCACCGGGGAACGTCTACCCGCGCAACCCAACAACCACTTTTGCAACTCAACAACTTGCGCGATGAAAGCTTGAAAAATATCCAATTATTGAACTTCGTTACAAATGAGTAGGGGTGGTCCTCTATTTATAGGAAAAGTGGATCCCTTTCATGGTGGCGTGCAAGTATCCTCTCGGCACACAGGTTCCAGTGCGCATCTCATCTCCCCTAGCCTCTATCGTGCAACTCACTTGCATGACCCAACAAATACCTACAAGACCCTCTTTACTTTTCCATATTTTGAAGATCTATTCAGAAAAAACATCAGGCACGCAGCATTCCAATCCTCCAATGTACCGGCGTGCAAGTCCCTTTATGGTGCCCAAGTCACCTGCCTGACCAAACCAATACCTACGCGACCCTTATCACGTTGTCGTTTTTCCATGTTCTAATCTTGAAAAACACTAGGTGTGCAATTTCTCTCTCATTCAAGTACACGGCGTGTAAGTCTCTTCGCCAAAATCACTTTTCTCCAACTGTCGATTTCCAGGCCCAAATATTTGGCAAACACTGGAAAATGGTGCCACCTTCAATACAGTAACATGCATAACCTGTATCAGCACTTTGCTGGAACACATTCTAAACTTCCTCTGAGGATTGACAATACATGCAAACCACTATCCAATTCATGCATAGATGACCATGGTTCCAACAATCTCCCCCTTTGGGTTTGTTGTCAATCAGAAAATAAATTCAATAGATCCCCATTCAAATGTAAACCAAAAAATGCAAGAATCAACTCAACCAACGCTCTATGTCTATGTGAGAAATGCTCTGAGTAGAATACAAGAGAGGAAGCTTGAATTGGGATGCAGTGTTTTGAAATTCTCAATGATGCCCAAGAAGCATTGTATGCCTGAACATGCATGAATTTATTCCTTTATCCCCCATTGACAATAAACCCAAAGACCGGTAATTTGATCAATGTTCGGCTCAAACCATACTCCACCAATATAGTATCTCCCCCAAAAACAAGCATCACATCCATAAATAGATAAAAAAAGTTATCATAATCGGGGAGAGGGGTATTGTGTAACCTCTATATGCACTGGGAGGTGGCTGAACACATAGATTCAACCGATGCATTTCAAACATAGCCGTTGATAGTGGCTTGGTCAGGATATCAAGCACTTGTTCATCAGTTCCCACATGATCCATTCTAATCACCCCTTGCTCAACTTTTTCTTTGATAAAGTGATACCTGATTTCAATATTTTTTTTACGAGAATGATGAACATGATTCTTATTGAGATTAATTGTGCTCTTGTTATCACAGTATATTACCATTGGTTGATTCACCTCATCACCAATATCTATTAGTTGTTTCTCCATCCATAGCAGTTGAGTGCATGCCTTTGTTGAGGATATATACTCAGCTTCAGCAGTACTAAGAGAAGTACTTTATTGTTTCTTGCTCAACCCGCCAACACATTTCTTCCCAATATATAAGGCTCCACAACTGGTGGACTTTCTGTCTACTACATCACTAGCCCAGTCTGTATCATAAAACACTGATAATTCACTGCCCCAGCCTGCAGAAAAATGTAACCCAATGTTATGTGTACCTTGAATGTACCTCGTGATTCTTTTTACTACCTCCATATGTTCCTCCTTTGGATTACTCTGAAAGAGGGCCGCAAGACATGTGGAAAAGAAAATATCTAGTCGTATCGCGGTCAGGTACAGTAGGCTCCCAATGATCCTCTTGTACATGGTGGGATCAACAGAGGCCTCATCCTCATGCTTTCCATATTTAGTTTCAACTCCAATCGGAGTTGACATTGGTATGGAGTCATGTATATTAAACTTCTTTAACAGCTCACATTCATACTTTTCCTGTGAAATGAAAGTTTAATACTTCTTTTGAATAACATGTAGCCCCATGAAATATGTGTGCTCCCCAATCATAGACATTTCAACTTCTGATTTCATATTATTGGAAAATTCATCCACTGATTTCTGGATGCTGCCACCAAATATGATATCATTAATGTAGACTAGAACCATTAATTGATCTCTTAGAGAATTCTTCACATATAGACTGTGATCCTACCATCCTCCTTCAAACTCCAGCTTCTTGAGATACGAGTCCAAGAGGGAATACCATTCTCGTGGTGCCTGCTTCAAACCATATTGGTCTTTCTTTAGTTTACAGACCTTTGTCTCATCAGTACCAAGAACAAAACCCATTGGTTGTTCAATGTTGACTTCTTCTTATAGTACAACATACATGAATTCTCTCTTGACATCCATTTTATATACTTTATATCCTCTTTGGAGTTCCATGGAAAGGAAAAGTCTGATTGACTCTAGTCTAGCCACTGGAGAAAAGGTTTCTTCAACATCAACACCTTCAATCTGAGAATACCCCTTACATACCAGTCGAGCCTTGTTTCTGATAACACTTCCATGCTCAACAAACTTGTTCTTGAAGATCCAATTTGTAACAATCACATTGTGACCTTCGGGTCTCTAGACATGATCCCATGTCTGATTCTTATCCATCTGATCTAGCTCTTCATTCATGGACTTCACTGAAAATTCATCCTTTGCAGCTTCTTCGAATAAGGATGGCTCCAAAACTAACAGAAATGAACATTGCGTGTTATTACTCGTCCTCCTTGTTTGTGTGAGTGCACTCCTATCCCCAATTTTGTTAGAGGGATGAATCTCAGCTCTATGATTTCTCCTATGCGGTTCAGTTGCATTTTCTCCAGCCACAGTTTCTTCTTCAGATTCTTCATCAGAGTCAACATCATGATGTGACTACTGAATGTTTTGTACAGCTTCCACTATTTATGTATTTTTATTTTCTCCATGTTCACTTTCTTCCGCAATTTCTATCATATCAGCATATGATTTTCGTGATGCATTTGGGGTTTTCTCTTCAATTATCATAACATCAATTCGTATAACAATCCTTCCTAATTTTCTTATTGAAACACTTGTAGGATTTAATGTTCATTGGATACCCAAGAAAAATTCCTTCATCAGCATGGTAACCAAACTTCCCTTGTTTTCCTTCTTTATTCTGAATGAAACATTTACTTCCAAAAACACAAAATTATTTCAATGAAGGCTTCCTTCCATGCCACAATTCATTTGGTGTCTTCATTTATCCCATACAAAGCCCTATTTGATTCTTAATGTGTATTGCAGCTTCAACAGCTTCCTTCTAGTAATGGAGAGGGATACCACTCTCAATAAGCATAGTCCTGGCAATGTTGTTCCTCCTACTCAATGCTTTTTTTTTGTATTTTTTTCTAAAAAAAGTCACTTTATGGGTATGTGAGAACCATAAAAAGAGATCAAAACATCAGCCACACATCCCACACAAATTTCAGCTTGCAAAATTAAAATTTCAAATTAAAAATAACTGTCATCTTCCTCCTCGAGTAACACACCCGTACTTGCCTCGGGCTGCACACCATCAACCCTACATCTCTGACCAAACACCACAATTGTCATCACCGATCGAATAACACCATATCACCATCCATCGGAGTTCAAACCACTATCAACGATGCTACCGAATACCACCAGAGTCAATAACCAGCACACACATCCACAATGTCGTCAAAAAATATCAAAGAAAACATGATCCTTCACAATGAATCAAGAGCAGTGGAACGAGAGTCTAATGGACTCGACGATGATTATCTCCATGGACCCCCTAGGCCAATAGCTGGCACCGTAAATAGAGACAAACATCAAGGGATCGAGAAATAATCCCCAAAAACCTCAACAGATGGAATCAAAGATCAACCCTAGAGAAAACCATCAAACCAGAGACGTCGTCCAACACAGACCACACCAGGAAACCAACAGTCGCCAGTCCACACATCCCAAAACCTTAATGAAATCACTACAGCAGATCCGACTGGGAATGGCTCCATGAAATCTTGACGCTGGAGCAAGGAATGGGTGACCGAAAGCTCCGATCATCAGGAAACACTGTGGGACAAACCTGGAGAGCCACCAGAAGATTCAATAGAACACCAAGGAGCACGTCACCAAGAAACACCACATTGAAAACATCATCGTCACGGTGAAGCCAGAGAAGAAACAGTCAGGCGCAATAAGAAGTTGGAGGGAACCCACAGACCTCTCGCGGCAGGGAGAAGCAATGAAAAAAAGAGAAAAAGGAAGGAGAGGGGGAGACAATGCTTTATAGGTAGCGCTCAAGCCTCCCCCTATGATTCGTCACCGAGTGAAAACCCCAGAACCTTGAGAGGAGGGAGATCCACCACTCAGAGGCCGTAATTCCTGGCCATGTTGTTGACCTGCCGATTCCGGCGCTCAACAACTCCATTTTTCCTGTGGAGTTCTCATAGTAGCTACCTCATGTTGTATTCCATGTTTTTCTAGGTAATTCTCAAAATCAATGGATTTGTATTCCCCTCCATTATCAGATCGCAAAACATTGATTATTTGTCTAGTATCATTCTCAGTGATTCACCGATATGTTTTCATGTAGTCAAGCACTTGTCGTTTCTTGTGAATGACTATAACACATGTCATTCTACTATAATCATCAATGAAAAGAACAAAGTACCTTTCTCCATGAGTTCTAGAAGCATTTATTGGCCCACATACATCTGTATGAATTAGATCAAGAAGATGAGATTCCCTTTTCTTATTTGGCCGATATGTACTGTAGACCAGATTTCCAAGAATGCAAGCATCACTAGATTTTTCACGCTCACACTTCAGGTTTGGAATGTCCATAAAAATCCTCAATTTGGATATTTTCTCCATGTCTTGTTGATTGATGTGACCCAGTATCCTATGCCACAAATTGTATTCTTCTTCAACAGTCATGTAGAAAACATTTTCTTTACTATGAACCTGATACAAATTGCCTTCTGTTCTGCATCCTTTCATTAGTGAATTTCTTGTCATTCCCTTGATAGTGCAGCCTTTCTCAATAAAAGTTAAAATAATCCCCGAGTCACAGAATTGACTCACACTGAGTAGATTATGATGTACACCATCTACATAAAGGACTTCAATCTTCTTTATCTCTCTATTACCTAATTCAGTACTTTCACTGCCTTTGATTTTCAGAGCTCCATCATTACCAAAATGAACCATTCCATCAAACATCATTTTGATATCTGTTATCAGGCCTGCATTACCTATTATATGGGATGAACAACCGCTATCCAGAATCCAAGTATTGTTGCTTTTTGTAGCTTTGAGGGCCACCTCTACAAGGTTAGTATTCTCAATTTTCTTCCTTTCATTCCATGAGACATTGGAATGAGTATAGAGCACAGATGGCCTTTAAATTATCTCATCTGTGTACATTGGTTCTTCATAGTTGATGTCTTCTTCGAGAGGAGAAAAACTTTTTGAAAGAGAAACACTATCTTGTCGATGAGATTTGACTTGTCTTGAATTATCGTATAATGTGTCCATGTCCCTTCTCTGCCTACAATTAATAGCCTTATAACCAAAGTTAGTGCAATGAAAACAGTATCTACAGAAACTGTTTCTTCTATAAGATGGAGGATATGAATTCAGTCTTCTTTGTTGATGTCCCAGATCTTCCCCATTCAGATAGCTCTTTAACTCTTCGCAATATGACATGGTATCGCCTAGATAGCCACAAAACTGACACTTCATGAGAGGAAATTTCTTCTCACATGAGTTTCTCCTCATACATTCTTCCTTGCGAGAATAGTTGGAGTGCCTATAATTTCTAAATGTTTGAGGATAATTTTCAATTCTCCTTTTAGTTTGGATTGAGTGTTTCTTTTTCATCTCTTTTGGAAACGTTTCAACATGTGTGACTTTCACCATGTATTTCTTCTGGCTCTCTTTGCTTCCACCAGTTGATGTCTTAGCTTCACAGACAATTCCACTCTTTCCCATGGAAGCGGGTCTTTGATCAGTCAAGATTTTTTCTACCCCATCTGAACCACTCTTTGGTCTTGCCAGTAATTATGCATCTAAGAATCTTCCAAACTCTATTTTCTTCCTTGATTCTTTTGAAATTGATTCAGTCTCATGTTTACTCCTAAGAGAAACAACTTCTTCCTCAAGTCCCTCAACAGTCTTGTATTTTTCTTCTATTCTGGAGTTGAATTCATTTATGACCTTTGCCTACTCTTCAATTCTCAGCTTCAGATCCACTACATCATCATTTCTTTCAAGAATTTTAGACTGTACTTTCACAAATTCTTCTAGTCATTAAATTTCATCTTCAAGTTGTTAAACATATTGAATAGATTATTCTACAATTTATTTGCACTTATTGCAACTCTTACACATAATCTTAAGCTTTCTAACAGTATCCTTAAGTTGCAACTCGGGATCAGCACTAGTTTTTAAGGGACATTCTCCACCAGTATCTTCTGATTTTTCAATAGTGGCCATCATGGAAGCATGTTTCCCAGTTTTAAATTCTGGTTCTTCTTCATCACAGAATTCATTATTATCTTCTTCCTCTTCACATACAAAACTCTTCATTAGAACTTTTTTTCTAGATTTTAAGTCTCCTTTCATGAAAAACCATTTCTGAGGCTTTTTAATGTTTTCAGCATCACTATCATCATCATCGATATTTCTTAAGCACTAAGAAGCAATGTGCCCGACTTTTCCACAACAAAATCAAGCAAGAGGTAACTTCCCTTTGAATTTTCCTTTTCCCATCTAGAACTACTTGGAAATGAGAGAGATAATTTCTTTTTCCTCATCATCTTCACCACTACTATCGTTTTTTATTTTCAGTTTCTCCATGGATTTAAACACCATTTCCTTACATACTCGTGTAGTAGCATCTTCTAGATTGACTCTCATTTCTTATGCCACTATGCTGCTCAACAGATCATTAAAAGAATGTTTGGAAAGATCTATTTCCTCAAGGGATGACACCTTTGCATTGTACATGGGTGGTAGTCTTCTCAGTATTTTATTCACAATGTAAATGTCCCTAATTTCTTCTCCTAGGCCCTGAATTACTCCAACCACTTCAGTGATTTGATTGAAGAAGGATTCTACATTCTCATTAGGATCCATCTTCAGATCATCGAACAAATTGTGTAGCACTTGAAGTTTCACCTCCTTCACTTTTCTATATCCTTCATAAATATTTTAAAGTTTATCCCACATAGACTTTTCTGAGGTGAAAATATTCACTTTTAGATTAATCTGATCAGAATGTGCTGTGGTGAGAGCAATCTGTGCTTTAGCATATGCATCAAGAATTTTTCTATCTTTATCAGTCATATCCAGCCCTGTTGGATTAGAAACATTAACACCTTGCACAGTGGAAAATAGATCTTCCATTCTAAGGGATCTTAGATGAGATCTCATTATGTTATTCTATATCTAGAAATTACTTCCATCGAAGAGAGGGACACCCCTGACATTGACTATGTTTTCCATGACGACAAAGGACAGAATCAACACCTACATCCTTTATGCTCTTAAACCACTTGTAGGACCCCGAGACACCCTAAGAGGGGAGGGGTGAATCCGGGTGTCAACATTTTCTTTTAAAGTGATGGATCATGTTCCCACATTGGAAGGAACTTTTTAAACTAGTATGATGGATATGAACAGAAAGCAAACATTCACATGCAGAGAGAAGACACCACACTTTTTAATTAGTTCACCACTAAGGGCTACGTCCAAGGAGCATATGACGACAGGTTTCCGGTCATACCAAATTCCACTAAACTGCACTAGATGTGGATTACAAAGGTTCAGGAACAGTCACTCTATCCCAGGATCATTGCCTTTACAATGATTCAGGGATAGCTCACTACTTCCCTCAGGCCACTCCCGTTGACTCCCCCTGGCTCACTGCCCTTGGTGAAGTCACAATTAGTTTATAGACATGAAGGTCTCTTCATCATTGCTAAATAATACATCCTCTGTTGGGTGTAGATGATTTTTTTATGTCAAACTCTCTCCTTTAGTCAAATCTCACTTCCGTTCAAGGATACGAGGCAATCTCCGAACATTCACGCAGCTCAAAAGCACCTGCGTGCTTCTTTACTTCTAGGAACGCAGGTATCCTATGCGGAACAAATACCGCGTGCAAGTTCAAACTGGTGTGACGGTATCAACCAACCACCTACATGACACCCCCTACTTTAACATCAAACTTACGTGACTCAAATCCCTTCTTACCCAAACCACCTTGGGCGAACAGCCAACAACCAGTGCGCAGCCTCTACCTGTGTGGCCCAACGACCACATGCGCGACTCAAAAACTTGTGTGACGGGAGCTCGAAAAATCACAATGTCATGAACTTCTTCACAAATGTGGAGGGGTGGTCCTCTATTTATAGGCAAACTGGAACCCCTGCGTGATGGCGTGCAAGTATCCTCTCGACGCGTTGGTTCCACTGTGCAGCTCATCTCCCCTAGCCTCTGTCGCGCAACTCGCTTGCACGACCCAACCAATACCTGCGCCACTCTCTTTCCTTTTCCATATTTTGAAGATCTGATCACGAAAAACATCTGGCGTGCAGCATTCCAATCCTCCAATGTACCGGCGTGCAGGTCCCTTCATGGTGTGCAAGTCACCTTTGTGACCAAACCAATACCTGCGCGACCCTTATCCCTTTTCCATGTTCCCTGTTCTAATCTTGAAAAACACTAGGCGCACAATTTATCTCTACGTCAAGTACACGGTGTTCAAGTCTCTTTGCGAAAACAACTTTTCTCCAATTGCTGATTTTTAGGCCCAAATATTTGGTAAACACTCGAAAATGGTGCCACCTTCAATACTATAATCTGCATGACCTGTATTAGAACATTTCTGGCACATATTATGATCTTCCTATGAGGATTGACAACATACTCAAACCATTCTGCAATTCATGCATAGATGACCATGGTTCCAACAAGAGTGTGGGATTAATCGAGATTGAAATTGTATATAGACGACTATAAATGTTTTATGTTTGGACCAGAAGGTCACTGGGAAATGGGTTACTGCTATAATGGGATGATATTAGCTAATAATAAAAATAGGGAGAATGCTGCATAAAATTCACTTCCCCTACTTCATTCCTAAAAGTGTTAGGAAAATGAGAATTATGTTATCTAATGTCCAATACCAAGGGTTAATGAATATGATCAGAGTAAATAATCATATATTCCAAGGTATGCTATCACAATTTATTACAATGAGTGAGATAATAATGTTGTGAAAGGTATGAATACCTTCTAATCAAGAACTATTATTGTCTTATATGAACTATTATTGTTTTATCAAGAACTATTATAAAATTAATAATAGGGTAATAGACATTATAAGTAAATTAATATTCCACCCAAATGATAAGACAAATAATTACAAATAGAAAACCCTAATGGTATGATGATCACATCTCATGTCTATGATTCCTCTTCGGTTGGTGTTGGTGGGAATTTTCTTCTTGAATATCATGTCATTTTTCATCTGGTTGAAGTTGATTTCATCTTAGGAATAGATATTTATCTTATACAGAAATCCCACATAATTTTTAGAGAAAGGGAAGTAACATATGATATTCCATATCATCCTATGATCATATATCAAGGTAATGTTATGTACGAGATTCACAAGGAGATCAAATCGATTGTATCGTTATTAATTCCCACACAAAAGGGGTGTTTATATCATTTAGGTGGGGGAAACTCAGAAATAGATGATATTATTATTTTATAATAATTTATTTTCATTATTTCATGATAATATCCTAGTATTCAACTACGAATGTAGGTTGAGTTTTCAATCGAACTCATACCTTGTGCCACATAAATTTTAATGTATCCTAATAGAATGGCCCAGATTGAGTTAATTGAATTGAAAAGGAATGTCCAGGAAAATCATGAAAATGGATTTATTCATCCAATTTATTCACATTATGGTGTATTTGAAATCAACTTTCTGATGAAATATGGATCAATGAAACATTATATTAATATTTCGGAGATGAAAAATATCATGATCAAGAAAAATTATCATATTTCTTATATTGGTGAATTGTTTGATCAACTTCTTGGAGCTCCATTAATTTCCAATATTTTCCTTTTTCAGATATCATTAAATGATGGTTAATAAGTGGGATATAAAGAAGTTGAAATTTTTTAAATGGTATAA
Source organism: Viscum album (assembly GCA_963277665.1). Lineage (NCBI taxonomy): Eukaryota > Viridiplantae > Streptophyta > Magnoliopsida > Santalales > Viscaceae > Viscum > Viscum album. The sequence goes on from OY728121.1 coordinate 181,339,685, forward strand.
ACAATAAGAATATATTTTCATTCCTTATTGTCTAATTAATAGACCTACTATTATCATAGATTTAGATGATATAGACATTCGATATTACCTTGATCTGGTTATAGTAGTTTGCAGAGATGAGATTCATATCAACTCACATAGAAAATAAGGGAATTAATATCACTTGAGAATTTTTAAATACCCTTTGTAAGGAGAATCTATTTGGAAAATGAAAAAAAATTGTTCATTTTGGATAAAAATTGTTTCAATTTTGGGTCATATAATCTCATGATAGGGTATATATGTAGATCTATCAGAGATAGTGGCTATTGAGTGTTGGAAATGTCTAACCATAGTGATTGAGATATATATATATTTAACTGTCTATCTGAATATTATTAATATTTTGTGGAGAACTTCTTATATATATCTAATAATATGACCATGTAAACTCATAAGGGAGCCATGATCTGCAATAAATCTAAATATGGAGAAACATTCAAGGAACGAAATAGAATATTAGTAAGAATAATTGTATATTCATTACCACGTAGTATATATGGTTTTCCAATCAATAGTGACACATCAAAGAACAGATTTCGATTTATTTTTATGTATAATGGAATAGTTAAAGTGTATTCCTTAAGAAAATTGATGTAGTCTATGTAATCTTATTGAACTCCCTATTTGGAGTTAGATGTGTTAATTTTTTCCTAAATTATTTTGAGGAACTATATTTGTGGAGAAAATGTTGAAATATATACTCAATATAAATGTTTAATGTATATAATCATATAGTAGGAGTCGAATATTAACCAATGAAAATGGTTATAGATAGTTAAATATAGTATCTTCTCAGTACATTAACTCCTTGGGAAAGTGAATTGGGTGAATACGGCATTAATTCAAAATGATCATGATAGATTATCATTGGCGATGATTAAAATGATCCATTATTTTAGGATTTGATAAGAATTGATTGGGAATTCTTAGAGGAAGGGAAAAATATTATCACATTGAATTTAATGTTCACTAATCTATTATTGTGATGATTAAATTTGTGCAGAATAAATATGTTGAGTTGAAAATTATTGTTATAAATTTTCATCAGTGTAAAATTTATCATTATAGATTGATATTGTTCATGAACATTGTATGAGTTATGTCTATACTATATTTGATGAATGAATTTCTTGATGATTCTCATAGTTCATTATTATCTATAAATATGTGATGTATTAATATGTATAATGATTTTAAAGAATAATTCAAGTAGAATAGCATTAAGAGTGATATAATAGACATTGTATCAATATTATTTTTACGTCAGTAAAAAAAGGATGAATGAAAATAGTCTAAGAGTATTTTGAATCACTTACCCATACCAGAATGGAAATATTATAAAATTTCCATTTATTTTGTTTTTGGACTCCCAAAATTGTATAAAGGGAATAATTATAAATGTTTCATATCCAATAAACTTATTAATTCACTGTAATTCATATTCATTAGATTATCCTTATATATAGATCAAAATTCATATATATACATTAAGAATTTGGAAATGTTGAATGGAGTACCACATTCCATTATATTTAAACAAAATCTGATGTTTTCTTAATTGTTCTGGTGATGTGTTCAAATAGATACTCAATTTGATTTGAGTTTCAGAAATATACATCATCCTAAAAATATGGTTAGTTATAAAGAACAATTCAAAGCTAAGAGGATCAATTTTGATCATGTTCATTTGGTTTCCAACATTTTTCGGATCAATAACTTACTCTAGTTGAGTTTTAATACAAAAAAATCATTCAATAATTAATTCATATGGATCCTTATGAATCCCTGTGTGGATATAAATGTAGATATCAAAATTTTTACAATGGTGTTAGATATAGAAAGATATTAAGACTTAATATAGCTAATGAAATGGAAAAAAATAATGGAGCCTTTTAGAATTGCATTAAATGAAGCTTAGATTGCAAAAAAAATGTTATCTTGAAAATTTCAAGTGTGATCAATAACATGATATTGGTGAAAAAGTGAATCTATAAATATATCCATGGCATAATTTTATGAGATTCAGAATGAAAGGAAAACTAATCCTTGGGCATATCAGTCCCTTTAAAATTCTTGATCATATAGAGACCATAGATTATTACATGTCACATCCACCAAACGTATCTCATGTCTGTGAATTGTTTCATGTATCTCCCCTAAGGAAGTACATGCATGAAATTCACATGTACTGAACTCATAGGGAATACCACTGGAGCATGATCATTCTTATGAGGGAGAACTGGTGAAGATTCTAAATCCTAAAAAGAATATTATGGAAAATAATAGCACTAACCTAGTCCTTATTTTTATGGAAAACACACCATTTTGAGATACCAATGTTGAAACATGTAGATATGATGAGTCAATAGTGTCCTTATTTTTATGTATCAAATTGATGAATTTTGAGATCAAACTTTTTTTATAGGTTGGATGAATTTAAATCATTAAAGTTTTCTGGTTTATTTATTTTTGAATAAATTAATTTTCATTTATGGGTTGCCTTACAAGAAACACCAATTGAATATTTTGTTAATTGAAACCCTGGGTTATCTTGTATTAGACCCAACAGTTGGTTAGCATTCATGACTCATAATATGGATTTGTAATATACCATGATATATTATAAATATTATTCAAATTTGATCATCATAACCTACCAATTAGACGTAGAATATTAACTAGTAATACCATCTTTTTAAATAATAATTATAATTTTTCTCTTAATATAAATAAATTTATAATCAAACAAATATTTTTTATACTGTCTATATATTTTGGAAAATATTATATTCTCAGAGATTCATTTATTTTCCCTTGTGAATAAAAATAAAGTTAATACTAGAAACTTTTTTAAGAAGTGTTTTATAAAAATAATATAACTATTAAATAAATAATATAAATTTTTTCTAAGGTTTAAATTTTTGTATTTTTCTAAAAAGATTCATTTTCAATTAATAGTGGAAAATAATGAGTTTTAAATTATAACTAACATTACATATAAATTAATTACAATGAAAAATTATAAAAAAATTATTAATGTATAATTATTTCAATTATAAATCTATTAATTCAATTTATTTTATTGGAATATGCTTTTGTAGATATATATTAAATACATTATAATCTTTTGATAATTTTTTACTAAAAACTAAAACACTCATCAAGATTACATGATTAATTATAAATGATTTATTTCAACTTATTTGATTATAATTCAGAAAAAATGGATTCTGTATTTTTAATCTTCATAATTGAAATTTTATAATATTTCAAAACTAATTTTTACCAATATAAATTGTGAATGTATTAAAAATTAATTATCACAGTCAAGGTAAAACATTATAGGCGGTTTAATAAAAAAAATTATAAGATTAAAGTTATCATATAGAATTTTCTAAAAAATATTTCATAGAAATATTCATACAATTACTCATATTAGGTTTTATAATGGTTTATTTGGGACCCTTGTGACATATGAACAACATTGATTAAATTTTATCTTTATAAAAATTACTTGTTTTCCTTAATCCCCCTTATAAAAGGACTCCCCATATCCAATCTATCACACATAATAACATAAATTTTTTTTTCCAAATCCAACCTAGTAGACATAAAATAATCCTTACCCTCATATAATAATCCTTAGTATGGAATGAAATTCATCCTTTGAATGATTTTAGTGCAAACCTAAGGAGGATTACCGATGAAGAGGAAACAAACAACAATGAATGTTTTTGTTTTATATCTTCTTAATAATACATTATTGTTTTATATAATGATTATATAATAAACTCAATATATTCTATATAATGTTATTTTATATGTTATTTTTACAACCTACAACCACACACCCATCTATCAAATGGGGTGTGAAATCTTCATTATTGTGTATGGTGGACAACCACCACGTGAACCATTTTCATTCATTTTTTCTATTACCACATCTCAATAATGGAAATAATGATTGAAAAAATATTTATACTATATTTACTATATTAATGATAATATTATGGATCATCAGTTGTTATATGACACATATAATCATTCTTTCCATTTTTGGGAATATGATAATTCCATTCATTTATACGGAGGACTACCACATCACAAATGGATGTGATTCATTCACAGTTAACATTGAATTTATTATAAATTTATTTAATAATCATCTTTGATATTTATTAAATAAATATAATTCTTTAATTATCATGTATTAATTAATTTTATTTCATTAAAAGCGACATATAAACTAAAAATATGGTTCATGCATACATTCAACTAAGCGTCTCCATGAACGATGCAGTTAATTTTGTTTAACAATATTTAATGGATTAATAGATATACATACATATATATATATATATATTATATATGTTACTTATATCATGGTAAAAAGTATTGATATTTTTAAAATATTATATATGTAATAGGTCCGTGAATAAAAATTTGATCCAAATATGAAAAAAAAGAGGTTATGACCAAAATCATAAAATTTACCTGGAATTGTTGTTAAAATAGTTATGTAAAGACCTATAAAAATCATATATCTTATCATATATATTAATGTTTTTATATTATATAATTATATTAAACTTATATTTATTATACATGATGTTTTAACGAGTACAATATAAATCAACACTTACGATAAGGAAAATTTTACTCTCGATTTTATTCCTGAGATACTTATATCATATTAAACACTTATATCTTTTTTGTGGTAAAAATATTTCCATTTGAAATGATATATCAATTATCTACTTCATTTAATGATAATTAATTTTTTCATTATTTTTATTCCTTCAAGGGTATTATGATTTAAAAGGTTTTCAAACCTTATAGTATTTTTTGTTTCAATTTTTCTTCATTGAGACTTAAGTTATTTTTATGTTCTAGTATTATTTAAAGAGGTTTATATTAAACCTAATTGACCATTAATGTCATGAATTATTTCATCATCATGATATTTTATTTTTCATTTTTTGATCTTCCGTTATAGGGATTATCATTCTAGGTTACTATAGTGGAATAATTTTATGTTTTAATCTCATTTTTTATCATGATAGTTTATGATCTAGTCTCTAATGATGGAATATCATGATATAAATATCAAAAAATCTTCCAAAATATATAAACCAATATATATTCAAATTAAAATCACATAATGGAACCATTATTCTACTATTTTTAAACTATGATAATTAGGAAAATGATTGTAAGAAAGTATGGCTTTATTTCTCTCTTCGGTCAGAAATTATTTTTAATTAAAAACAATGCATTCTAAAAATGATATACACAATTATTTATTACTATTTTATTATTTTTAAAATAATATTATACCCATGTTTTCAATTTTTAAAAATATTTTTGAATTTAATCATCACGATGTCTTCCAAAACAATGAATGTTTGGATTTTATAAAAAATATTGAAGGAAACATCAGTGTAACTTATATGAAATGAACAAAAGGTTATGATTCCATGACCAATCATTTGATTAATATATTCAATTATATTATTTTAATTTTTTCCAGGAATGTTTACCAAAATGTTTTATTTTTTAAAATGGGTTTTTCAATGAATAAAGGATATTTTTATACTGAAATGTTTAAAATGATCTATCATAATTATTCTCCTTTTTATATGGAATCTATTGGTGTTAGATATTAAATAATAGTGAAATAATCCAAGTATATTAGTCATATTCTTTATCTCAATGGATAATGATTTTATTTTATAATGTTTATGAAACAAGTTTCTATTCCATTGGTGATACCATGAAAGAATTATTATGAATCCCACTTATTTTCAAATATAATTCATCGAAGAAATTATTATGAAACCTATATGTTTTTCACAAGAATTATACTATAGGATTTTTATGATACCCATTTCTTTTCATAGGTTATGATATGAATAATTTTAATAAAATTTTAGAATAGAGAAATTTGTTTTTCATTACGGGATTTGTCTTACCTGTTTCTCTCACACATGAATTAGGTAATGATTTATATATCAAATGAGATAGACAAGAATTGAATATGGAGTTACACTGTATAGTATGATAGGGATGGAATGAGTAGATAACCTCTTTCATTATTATAGGTTTGGAATGAGGATTATACTTTTTATAATAAGGGGATTTTTATTCTATGATGTCCTCAGTAGTAAACCTTGAATAATATAGATATAATTTTCAATGATTATTTGTATTCCAAAAATCCATATCTCATGCCAATGTTTTCATTTCATGGCTTTCATTCTTTGATTACATTTGGATTCATTTCTTATGATCATCCAATCATTGGCCTATGACTGGTGATTATGTTCTTTAATATGCAGGGTATGATTTAAAATGATATGATTTTTATCTTATACTATTATGTTATTTTTGTGCTTATGTTTCTCCCATATTTTTCATTATTGGTTATTTGATCTCTATATTTCATATTAATGCATTCATATGGTATAAATATATGTATTTTATATGTTTTGTCTAAGAAGGCTCATAGTGTTGAATATCCCTGTTAGAGATGATGTAGATTACCTCGGGACTAATTCTTGGGTTTCCAAGTATCCAGTGACAATAAACTATTACGGTCTTTAGTATTGATCATATGTAATTAAATTAATATTCATAAAAAATTAATGTAATATGAATTTCTACTAGGCCTGTGTTGATATTTTATTGGTCTTATGTTCTATGGAAGTTAAGTGAGAATGAAGTAATCATGTTATCTATTGATTGTATAGGCCTTATTGAATACCCAGTAATATGATGATGATAGTGTTTTATAAAATGTATCATGGTATATAAAACAATATAAATACTACTCTGAGAATTTGATATGAAATATGTGTAATTATCTGGTAATATTAATAAATATACACCATTATGTGTCTAAAAACAGTAATATAATGTTAATCGAGCTACTCTAGTGGTTGATATAACCTTATTTATTGGAACATAACAAACATTATATATTAATACATGATAACCGATATTAAATAATTCATATTGGTTGTTTTAGGAAGTCTAGTGACAATTTCTTTTGTCATATATTCCCAATTAAACATTTTTATAGTGTTTTTTTGTATAATACATTTTTGATGTTTTCTACCATGCATAATAATCATCATACAAAGAATATTTATATATAATAATAAAATTGTTTCATCATGTTATCCTATAAATATTGTTCTCATAAATTTTTATACATCTTAGTGCTACCATGATGTAAATAAAATTTTTAGTTTTGGGATTCATCTATTTTTTTTAGATCAAATTTATTTTATTAAAATATTCTTTATCAAGACTAAATAGTTATTCCTTCAATGAAAATTTCTATCTAAATCCCATATTCTATAGATTTAATAATATTTTATATTACTTTTTAATCATACTGAGACTCACTTATCCTCTATAATGAGGATGTTTTGTAAATTATTTGTAAAAAGAATGATTTTCCACTTCCCAAATAAATTCCAATTCTAATGTCACCAAATTAAAGAATGTTTCATTTTTTTCCCATATATATAATATGTATAACAATGTGGTCATTTATACTCGAATAATCATGTACATTTTTTCCATCATATGGCGGTAGTGTTCTATACATTCGTATTTTTTAAGTAATTCTTATCATGTCATTTGGCTCATGTAGAGATCTTTTTGTGTGGATATACACATAAAACAATTTTGACCCGTATATATATAAATCATTGTCTATATATTTAATTTATCCAAATATTCAATGGTTTATACAATAATATATAGATAACATGTTGTATAATTTTATTAATTGGACAATAATAACAATTATTCATAAAAAAATAACTCCATCATTATAAATAATGATTCACTATGTCCACTTATTCTATGTGTTAGTTTATATTACAAATATAAATCAATCCATTTATGTATATTTTATATCACTGAATTGATTAATATCTTCTATATTATAGTAATAATATTTGAAAATCTCTTTGATAATCTTAATTTATCATATTTTGGTGTTTTCATGGTTATTTGGATATCCAATTTGGTGAAATTTTTAATAAATTAACGTTAGAAGATATAAAATATAAATAAACATCATATTCCATTTTTATTTAATGGTTTTAGAAATTATTTTTCCACTATGATCTGTGAAAGTTTGAAATATCTTACATCCTTAGGGATAACATGTATATGGAATGAAAACTATTCTTACATAAATTCATACAGAATGAATTTCCTATTGAAAACATTATCTATTTGAGTATCAAGAAAAATACCTAAAGGGTTATAAATATATTTCTTGGGCTGAAAAAAAGGTCTATCTCTTTGAGAAAACCCAAGGATGTTTCATAGGGGATCATCACTGCAAAGGGGCATAAGTCCCTCGATGTCATCACAAAGGTGATCCTTCATGAAGATGTCCTACCGACCATCCTATTTCCATGAGCCTATCTCTGAAATATTCTCTATAGCTTCACATACATGAATGACTCTGAGGTCAGCCTATAGCCCTCTATGGTTTCATTGGCCTATGCTCCACACTCTGCGATGTCCATTTAGATGGGCCTTAATATGGTGTCTAAACTCCCTTTGTGAGGTCAATACCAGCTGATGGAGTGGCCCCTCTCCATGGATTCATGCGTCTATGCAGCAGGTTGTGCAACCCTCTCTTATGTGGATGCCTATAAATTGAAGGATCACCCCCCTTCCAAACCATTGTCAGTCCACTCTATCCAAATATACGCTCCAGTTTCGCATGTACCTTCGTGAAACGCATAGATGGATTTCCATAGATACATTTTCTCTACATCCCATGCCTCTCAGAGTTCTTTGCAGCCTCCACCAATGAATGATATGCCCTTCATGGGGGAATATAACCTTCTCATTAAGGGTTACCCCTTTGGGGTGATCGTGGATTTGTGAAGCATAGAGCCTTAGTGAATCTCTCTAAAAAGAAAGAGGTGTTTGATATGGATAATATCTTCTCCATTAAAGGATCCCATTTGTGAAGTGCATGTGCCTCACGAATACCCCATCTTCACGAATCTCATTCCCTTCATGAGGGAAAACATCTTCATTAATCCATTTCCCTTTGTGAGGTCCCTGTTCTTTTTGAAGCATTTCTACATCATGAGGAACATTATATTCATGAATCATCCATCCATCATGAAATCCATCCACCTCATGAAGAACCACTTTCCATGATCCCATTCTTTTCACACCTTTTTCTAGTACAAATTATCAGGATTTTGTGAATTGATTTCAAGGTCCAATTAAAGGTTCTTCATATTTAGTTGTTTATCCCCATGCTTCTTCTCATAGGCCCACTAAAGGCTGTTGCTTCTTCACATTACCACGCTAACATGACACACTAAATGGATCACTCCAAAACCTAGTATCCCCATGACATTGATGGTTCCAACCCATCTCCATGGGTTAAATCACAATGGTTATGTAAGTCATGGGGTATGGATTTAATCCTCATCATATGAGTTATAGTATGTTAAATTCAAAATCAAAATTTTCCTCATAAAATGACATTAAAATATAGCCTTTTCCCATTCAATATACATAGGGTACCCTACCTGAGACATTTTCCACTCCCACTGGTCTCCGTGGGAGTGAGATCTTCCTAACAAGGGATGATATCCTCTTGAATGGACTGAAATTTTTCCAGGGGGAATGGAAAACATCTTGGTGTAATCCCCAATCCTTTCTTGTGGTAGGTATAATCATTTATCCTACACTATTATTTAGTGTCCAAAGTCCAGGGGAGATATGGGAATAGGGACCCTCGCTACCTCATACCTCTAACTTTAGGCTTTATCACCATCAGGCCTCCATCAGGGAGTAAGTTCCAATGTCTATCTCCCTGGGCCCCTTCCCACATGTAATCCCGAGTTACCTCTTTGGGTATCTAACCAAATAAAATCCCCTATTTCATATTTTGGCTGCAAACCACACATAATCCAAGCACTATTATTCACAGATTCACCTTTTGTGATGTGATCATCATGTCTTTTTTACCTATTGTTTCTCACTTTGAGAATTAGTCATTTGGGATTAGAGTAATAATTAACCATGGAATCCTAACCGGGATTCCTTTGGATTGTAATCCACATTCCCCACCTAACCAAACTATGTGTACTTTTATCTTTTCCCCTTCTATGCAAGGTCCATTGGAAGCCTCTCTAAGGATCAAGCCTATCATCCATCAGTCCCAACCATTTCATGTTTGTTCAACCTAATCCCACATGATGTTAAAATGTATTCCACCTTCATCCCTCCTGAAGTAAAAATGTATACATATGAACTACATGGAAATTGATTCACTTCCACTGTGATACGTTGGAAGCCTCTTTGAGGTTCAAGCAAAAACTTTTAATCAAACTATGTGGGTTTTGATCCCTGTCTCCTATGAAGGGTGTGTAGTAATCCTCCCTAAGATTTAACCTAAAACACTAGTAAACCTATTCGAACTGTAACACAACAAGATTCCATGATACGCTTCACTTTGAATAATATAAATAGCATGTGTTGTACACAATTTCAAGTTATAACACACCACAACCAATCAAAATAGCCGTCATGAATTTTAAAACCCACTTTTTGAAATTTTATGAATATTATCATTAAAAATGGACTTCATTTTTGGATTCAAAATTTCAAAATTACCTTAGGGTGAAATTTTGATATTTTTTTGAAAACATTCAATTTTTTATGATTAGTGAAAAAAAATGAGTTATAGATTAAAAACAATTTTTTTTAAATAACTGTTTATTTTATTTAAATTTATCATATGTCAAAATAGATACATAATAATAATATAATTTAAATGTAATTCAATGGAGTCAGTTTATAAAAATTTTAGGTACATAAACATTTTATTGATCTTTTTACCGTCGTTTACCCACCTCATAGGAGCATTTGCAAATTTATATAATACATAATTTTACATTTTCTGAGATTTGACTTTCAAAAATCTGGGAGAAATGGTTGATATCAGTAATTAAAATTTGGTTCAATAAGATGAAAATAATTTTTGGTGAATAGTAACTTTTTGCTGTTATTTACCACGGTTAAAAGTAAATAGGGTAATTAAGGCTAAAAATGATATTATTATTTCCCTAACACATGTCCCAATTCAATTGGATAAGTGTAATTCGACTAAAAAACCTTAGGAATAAAATATGATCACTTAGTTCCACTTGGATTAGATTAGGAAATTTATTATTATTTTATTTAAAGAATAGTTAAAAGAGTTAAAATCAATGTTTAATAACTAAAAAATTTTTTATATAGGGTTACACATAATATAAATTCAACTAAAAATATTCATTATAATTCTAAAAATATTTCTTACATTATTTTATTTTATTTTTATTTTTTATACATTAAGTAATTTAATTTATGTATGACACAATGATGATGTAGTAATTACCTAATTAATGAAATATTAGAATACTTGATATTATAAATATCCAAATAAATGTAATTTGAGACTTTTTATGAATTACACTAATTTTATAAGTTAATATGACATGTTAGGGTTGGTTAGATGAATTGTTTTCAAAGTGATAATGATGTTATGAATTTAGAAAAAACAAAATACCAAATAGTGTCAATAATGACATAAAAGACTTTTTAAAACGATGATTATATTATTAATTGAAATTATATTCCAAAAAATCAATGGTTTTGACAAAGGTCTTAAATAATATTATATATGTCATTAATTAACCACTTGAGGTTCTCTTTGATTTTTATATTATGTTTATTAACAATATAATATAAAAATACAAAGAGACATGGTAAATGTGATACTATTTAACTAAGTGTTAAATATAAAAGATAAAGTTAATATAGTGACCCAAACCTATCTAAATATTATTGGTTGAGTGTTTTAGACCCATACCCACCTTATACATTATGTAATTTATTTTTGAGCCATTATGAATGGAAAATGATTTTGTTATGAAATAATACTTCTTGCTTTCCCTAAGGTTCCCCTCACTCCTCTTATAAAAGATTACTCCTCCTTCTCTCTAATTCAAACCTTAAATGACATTTGGCTCAACCGAACCCTTCCCAAAATACCCTCTCAACTATCCTACCATCATCCTAGATGGCTTCCATTAGTCATAAAGACAAACTATTGAGCCCTGTTGGTCAAATCAAAAGGAAGTACCTGAAAAAGTGTTAAATATTTCATCACCTCTTTCAAGTTCTTTTCTTCTTCCACTTCCTCTTTATTTGTTTTTTACATTCTAAAATAATAACTATAGTGAATTATATATTTTATGATTTTATTATAAATATGGTACAACCATATTCATTATTATATCCATCCTTTGAATGACATGTCACTATACGTGCGTACGTACGGCTTACCGTCTCTATGTCATGGTTTACTTGTTATTCAATACATTATTATTTGGATGGGTATAATAATGATTCATAATTGATGTAAACAATAAATATAACATGATAATGATTCTTTATATACGATATAACATCTAATTATATATTATTTTAATATCAAAATAATGATATTGTCACTCGTGCGTACGTACGGATTACCGTCTCCACGAACGCGATGAGATTCATTCCCCATCATATCCATAATTGACTAATTATCATTAGATGATTAAAAATAATGTTTATAGAAATAATATAGTTATGAATAAGAATAATATTCATCCTATACAAAACAAACATTACTTACGAAACAAAGCATATAAAGTAAAACGAATCAGTTAACACCCGAAATGACGATAATACTAAGAAATTATTAATAAAGCAATGTTAAAAGATCAAATATGGTATCATAATAATGTATATGATTGTTGTATAATTTAATAACAATTATTTCACCATTATATAGGAGGTTAACCAACCATCAACCAAGGAAATGTACAAGGTAAGGATTAATTTTACAATCTCTTTATTATCTGAGGTTGTTTTTATGTAAGTATCTACTTGGACCTCTTTATCATCCACATCCATGTTTCATAAAAATGTATTTCAAAACATTTTTAATATTTTATAATCTATTGTTTAAAGTGATTTATACCCTTGTTTTACGTTTTATAAGATTTTTATAAAGGAATCATTCTGTTTTTTTCCAAAATAGGTCCTTTATAACTTTTTCAACAAAATTGAGGAAATAATGTCTTTATTTAACATATACAATGGGTACGGCTATTTTCCGCCATTATAAAATCATCAATTCTTCTTTTACAAGATTATATGAATATTTCAAAAATAAATTTTTTCTTTTATAATTATATTAATTTTAAATGATTTCAAAATATAAAGAGATATTTCTATAACAAATGTTTTGATTTCATCCATGTCAACATCCTTTGATGGATGTGAAGATTATTTGAAATTTATTTATTATGATTCAAAACACCCATATTGTATTGAAGGTTTTGGGATATGATTGACTATGGATGTGTTATTTTTATAAAATTCATGGTATTTGTATAAATTATTGACATTTACTATTCTAGTTTTAATACGAATGTTTATGTTATATTTAAACCTTTTCATATGATGAATGAATTGGACTTCGTATTTGATAGGTGGAGCCCGCTATATCTCATCGATGAATCAATAGGTCTCATGAGACAAAATAGTGTCTTGGCACAAAGCCTTGACAAAATCTTTTTTGCAGTCATGGAACAAGGCCGTGACAATGTGGCTATAAAAGTCTTGCATTATGCATTCCATCATTATGAAAGTGGCTATTGATATTGCATGTGATTATTCGACTAGTATAATATCAATGTGAGTAAGTAAATGGAATTATTTTGATTTATATTTTCCATATTATGATAAATTTTATATAGAAAATGATTTTGTTTTAATTTATACATTTCCTAAAAAGTTTATGCTTATTTATGAAATTTTTCGCTATATTCTTATATTTACTGAGCATTTGATCTCACCCCTTTGTATGTTTTATTTTTCCCATGATGTAATGAAATATATTATGACTGACCTACAAGTATATTCTATGGGATCCCAGTGTTGTCCATGGAAACAATGTTGTTGTAGTTTTTCATTTTATAATGTAATGTAAACCTTATGAATGTATCTATCACTTCCAAGGATACTAAACTAATCGGTCATTAGAGAATTGATCATTTGTGTTCATTCTAATGTTAAGTAATAATGCACCGACTCTGTGTAATTAGGGTCAGGGTGTCACAGTTGGTATCAGAGGAAGTTTAGTACACACCTTGGAAAACTAGATTTAGATAAACTCTGATTAGATCACATAGCCCTAAGAGAGACTTTGAGGATTAGTATAGGTGATCTTCCATGAATTTTGGTGTTGTAGAGATTTTGTGAGTTTTCCAAAAAAAAAATTATCCCTGTCTAGATACAATAAGGTAGAGGCAGCTCTGGCATAGATGTACCTAGGGGTAAAACCCGAAAACACTACTTTGAGCTAGACTTGAATGGTTATAGGTGCACGACAACGGTCTTTGCTTCACTCTTGGTTACGACACTCCAAAGACATATTATTTGGATAAATATAATTTTCTTTACATATCATTATGAAGTTTTTATGAGTATATAATACATCAAATAAGAAATTTTATATTATTATTTATTATATCCATTAACTGTTAAATTTCTGTTAAGTGTTTTATAAGTTTGGATTTATGTATTGTGATTCATAATCTAATCTAGTTTATGCCATTTCTTATAAATGTTTCCTAGTGGAAGGAATGGAAATCGTATCATTTCATGCACTACATATAAGGATTTACCCCGACTAAAGATTATTATAGTGGAGATGGTGATACAATTGGTGCTGATTAGCTTATCACCATACAGGGACAACTCACTCTGGTTATGAATAATAACCTTACCCATATAGAGCACCCTGATCCGCAGTGTGGAGGATCAATGTTAGATCACATCATGAGGAAACAACCACCAATATTCAATCGAAGTAAAAGTCCACTATTAACTGAGCAATGGATAAATTACTTAGAGAAATTAATCCACGCCTTGGGGAGTAGCGAAATGGATATAGTTGTCATGCCAGTTTACCGCCACACTGGATATGTTGATCAATGGTGGTCATTGATTCAAAACACAATGGAATATTATGAAGTATCAAATATTAAATTCATGGAGTTTAATGAAATTATCATTGAAAAATATTTTTTTCATGACCATCGAGCAGATATGGAAAGACAATTTCTGAGTCTAAGGAAACAGAAGGATGAGAATGTCGCAATGTATGAAGCTAAAAATGCCTGGTTAGAGAGGCATGTGGAAGATTATATACGTAACCCCAGAATTAATATTGATCATTTATTTTATGGGTTAAAACCATTTCTCTGTCGATCCATAGTCTCACAATCCTTCTCGTCGTACGAAGATATTGTCTCATGTGCTATCAAGATAGAAAAATAATTCTCTATGTCTTATGACTTTAAAGAAATGCATGAAAATAATAGATCTGTTGAACGCTCTAGAAATGGAAATAAGGGGAAGAAGGGAAAAGTTAAATATCCATCCTACAGTAAATGTGGGAAGAAAAACCCTGGTACTTTCCTAATGGGAATGGGAGTCTATTACAAGGGTGGTGAAAAAAACCACCAATCTCATGACTGCAAGGGGAAGAAAGAGGTTTTCGATGTTTAATGCTATAATTGTAGAGAAAGGGGGAATTATGTGAATTAATATCCAAAGTTTCAAGGGAACATACCTCATAAAAGGCCAAGGGATCAAGGACTTTCTTATTTTATCACTACTGCTGAGGTTGATGCTCCAAAAGACGTAGTGTCGGGTAATTTAATGGTTTCCTCAAGATTAGAAAATGCTTTTTTTTATTATGGATCATCGCATTGTTTCATATCTTCCCAGTTTGTGAAGAAAATTAGATATTTCAAATTTGATTTAATAAGGGAGTTGTTAGTCAAAACTCTTTAGGGAAGTATCGTTGTAATAATGTTTTGTGAATTATCCCTCATTAAAGTATATAAATGTTCTTTATATACTGATCTCATCATCATAACTATGATTGGATTTGATATAATCCTCGGTATGGATTGGCTTTCTAACCACGATGAAAAAGATTATTGTAAGAAGAAAGAGGTTACAAATTTTGAGGATGATTAGGAGTACCTTATCTTTATAGTAGAAACGTCACCACCTACTTCTTATCTAGATCCACCCCCAGTAGCTCAACTAACTTCAATTATTGTGGAGTAAGAGAATGAAATGACTGTGGGTGAATAATGGAATGTTCAAATAGAGGATGTACCGATTGTGAAAGAATATGTTGTTGTGTTTCTAGAAGATTTACCTGGACATCCTCTAGAACGAAAAATTGAGTTTTCCATTGATTTAATTCATGGATCAAGGCCAATATCGAAAACCCATTATAGAATGGCCACTGTGGAATTAGTGGAACTAAAGCAACAACTAGAGGAATTGATTAATAATGGATTTATTCTCCCTAGTGTTTCTCCATGGGGAGCCCAAGTCCTTTTTGGTAACAAGAAAGACAGATTTATGAGGTTGTGCATTGACTACAGAGAGATCAATGATATAACTATAAAGAACAAATATCCCCTACCTCACATTGATGGTTTATTCAACCAAATTCACGGAGCTCAATACTTTTCAAAGATTTAACATTGATCTAGATATCATCTGTTTTGTGT
Organism: Viscum album; assembly: GCA_963277665.1. Classification (NCBI taxonomy): domain Eukaryota; kingdom Viridiplantae; phylum Streptophyta; class Magnoliopsida; order Santalales; family Viscaceae; genus Viscum; species Viscum album. The sequence goes on from OY728121.1 coordinate 181,356,418, forward strand.
GAAGATGGAAGACATTATGAAAATATCGTTTTGAACCTGGTATGAGCATTATGAGTTTACAGTAATTCATTTTGGATTGACTAATGCACCCTCTGTATTTATGGATCTAATGAATATAGTTTTCAAAGAATATCTTGATGACTTTATAGTGATATTTATTGATGATATCTTGGTATACTCCAAAATCTACGAAGATCATGAATATCACTTTCTCGTTATCCAGAATACTCTTAGAAGAAACAAATCATATGGGAAGTTTAGCAAGTGTGAATTCTGGCTTCAGGATATTACTTTTCATGGCCATATTATCTCTATGGATGGGATCTCAATTGATCTTTATAATAAACGATCAATCCAAGAATGTCTAGCACCGACGAGTATAACCGAGGTACGCCATTTAATTGGCTTGGTAGGTTTTTATCGTCATTTTATCAAGAATGTTTCCCGGTTGGCTACCCATTAACAAAGATCACATGAAAAGGTGTTAAATTATTTTGGAAAAAAGAGTGTGATTAATGTTTTGAAGAACTGAAGAGAAGATTAATAATTTCTCCTATATTGACTCTACCATCAAGGAATGATGGGTTTGTTATTTATAGTGATGCATTAAAGAAAGTACTTGGTTGTGTCCTTATACAGAATGATAGGGTTATTGCATATGCATCACGACAACTAAAAAATCACGAGAAAAAATATCCTACTCAAGATATTGAGTTAGTAGATGTAATATTTTCTTTGAAGATATGAAGATATTATTTCTATTGTGAAAAATGTGATATGTATACTGATCACAAGATTTTGTAGTATATTTTCACACAAAAAGAACTCAACAAGAGGAAAAGGAGATGGCTTGAACTACTAAAATATTATTATTTCACTATACACTACCACCCGAGGAAGGAAAATAAGGTGGAATATGCTTTGAGTAGAATGGATCATGGGGTTTTGAACAAGATGAGAGTTGAAAGGGATCCTATTTTCATGGTTCTAGTAATGATGGATATTGGAATAACCATGTAAGGTGAAACATTGATTCTTTTTTAAATGGTTTCCAAACCATCATTACTAGAAAGGATAAAACGTTTTCAGGTTGAGGATGAGGTGTTTCAAAATTAGATTTAATTTGTGAATAATGTGAGATTGAGTGACTTATTATATGAAAATTGGATTTTGAAATTTGGCAACAGACTTTGTGTTCCTAACATACCTGATCTAAAAAGGGAATTGTTGGATGATACTCATACCTCCAATTTCTCTATACACCCTGAGAGCATAAAAATGTATAAAGAATGGGAAGGAATGTTTTTAGTGGGATAACATGAAGAGGGAAATTTCTGATTTTGTGTCAAGATGTATGGTTTTTCAACAACTGAACGCTAGAAGGAAACATCCTACAGAAGTCATGAAACCTCTTCCCATACCTGAGTGGAAATGGGATAATATTATGATGGACTTTGTCATTGGACTACTAAAGAGTCATAGAAGGCATGATTCAATATGGGTCATTTTTTATCATCTTACCATGTCAGCACATTTTCTTGATATAAGATAAGATTTACCACTTGAACGTTTAACAAAACTATATATTAAATATGTTGTAAGACTTCATGGAGTACCACTATCGATGGTATCGGATCGTGATCGATGTTTTACATCATGATTCTGGAAAATTCTTCAGAAAGTACTAGATGCTAAACTTCATTTGAGAACTGCCTACCACCCCCAAACCAACGAACAATCAGAATGGACTATAAAAACCTTATAAGACTTGTTGAGATCATGATCAATTGACATTAAAGATATGTGGGATCAATATTTCCCTCTGGTAGAATTTTCATATAACAATAGCTTCCACTCATGTATTCAGATGGCACCATATGAAGCATTATATGGAATGAGATATCGCACACCAACCTGTTGGGATGATGTTGGTGAAAGAAAACTCATAGGCATAGAACTTTTGGAGGACACGATAGAAAAGGTGAAGGTAATTCAAAACCACATCAAAGAAGCTCAAAGTAGAAAGAAGAGCTATGCTGATAAATGGAGGAAGGATTTTAAATTACCAGTAGGAGATCATGATTTCTTGAAGGTATATCCTTGGAAAGGTGTTATAAATTTTGGTATGAAGGGAAAATTTAGACCAGATACATCAGACCATTCGAAAATCGTGAACAAATTGGGGCTGTAACTTACCGTTTGGAAATGCCGCCAAGTCTCTCCAAAGTTCACGATGTGTTCCACGTATCACTGTTGAGAAAATAAATGCCCGACAAAATGCATGTACTCACCTTTGAGGAATTAGAATTGGAACCTGATATGTATTATTCTAAAGAGAATTTCAAGGTTCTTGATACAAGAGAACAAGTGATGAGAAACTGGAAGACTCGTCTGGTAAAAGTTATTTGAAGAAACAATAAGATGGAAGAGGAAGCATTGGAACCTGAGGAACATATGATAAATAACCAACTGAGTTTTTTTTATGCAGAAATATTCTAGAGATTTCGAAGATGAAATTATTTGAAGGAGGGGAGAATGTAACACCCCAAGCTTCCACGGTATGCTTCTCTTTAATTATATAATAGCATGTGTTGTACGCTACATCGAGTTCTAACACACCACAACCAATCAAACTAGCTGTTATGAATATTAATACCCACTTTTTGAAATTTTATAAATTTTTTCTTTCAAAATGGACTTCCTTTTGCAAATTTACATAAAACATAATTTTACCCCTTATGTGACATGAATTTCAAAAATCGGAGAGACACGGTTAATATCAGTATGTAAAATTTGCTTCAATAAGAAGAAAACAATTTTTGGTGAATAGTAACTTTTTACTTTTGTTTACCACAATTAAATGTAAATAGGGTAATTAAGGGTAAAAATGATATTATTATTAAGCTAACACGTGTCCTAATTCTACTAGATAAGTTTAATTCGACCAAAACAAACCTTAGAAATAAAATAAGATCATTTAGGTGAACTTGGATTGTATTAGGACATTTATTATTATTTTATTTAAATAATAGTTAAAAGAGTTAAAATCAATGTTAAATAACTAAAACATTTTTAATATATGGTTATACATAAGATAAATTCGACAATAAATATTATTTAGAAATATAAAAATATTTCCTAAATCATCGTATTTTATTTATAATTTTTAGACTTTATATAATTTAATTTATTTATGACACAATGATGATGCAGTAATTACCTAATTAATGAAATATTAAAATAATTGATATTATAAATATCCAAATAAATGTAATTTGAGACCTTTAATGAATTACAATAATTTTCTAGGATAATATGACATGTTAGGGTCGGTTAGATGAATTTTTTTCAAAGTAATATTTCTTTTATGAATTTATCAAAAACAAAATACCAAATAGTGTCAAAATTGACATAAAAGATATTTTTTAAAAAATATTATATTATTAATATATATTTTATCCATAAAAAATATGTTTTGGGAAAATGCCTTAAAAAATATTATATATGTCATTAATGAACCACTTGAGGTTCTCTTGGATGTTTATAGTATGTTTATTAACCATATAATATAAAAATGCAAAGAGACATGGTAAATGTCAAACTATTTAACCAAGAGTTAAATCTATAAGATAAAGTTAATATAGTTACCCAAACCTATCTAAATACTATTGGTTGTGTGGTTATAGACCCATCCCCACTTTATCCTTTATATAATTTATTTTTGAGCCATTAGAATCCGAAAATGATGTTATTATAAAATTATATTTCTAGCTTTTCCGAAGGATCCCCTCACCCCTCTTATAAAAGGGAACTCCTCATTCTCTCTAATTCACACCTTAAATGCCATTTGTCTTGGAAAAACCCTTCCCAAATACTCTCTCAACTTTCCTACCTTCATCCTAGAGGCCTTCGATTAGTTATAAAGCCAACCTATGGAGCCCTTTTGGTCAAATCAAAAAAAAAGAACCTGAAGAACATGTAAATATTTCATCACCTCTTTCATGTTATTTTCATCATCAACATCATCTGTCTTTGTTTTTCTTTTCTAAAATAATAAATCTAGTATCTTCTATATATTTTGATGTTATTATTAATATGGTACAACCATATTCATTATTCTATCCATCTTTGTAATGACATGTCACCATATGTGTGTTCGTACGTCTTAACGTCTCCACGCCATGGTGTAGTTTTTATTCAGTACATTATTTTTTGGATGGGTATAATAATGATGTATAATTGATGTAAATAAAAAATATAACATGATATTTATTCTTTATATATGATATATCATCCAATTATATATTTTTTTAATATCAAAAGCATTATATTGTCGCTCGTTCTTACATATGTATTACCGTCACCATGAACACACTGAGATTCATTCCCCATCGTATCTAGTCAAGAAAAATTTTCATTAGATGATTAAAAATAATATTTAAATAAAAAATATCATTCTGAATATGAATAAGATACATCCTATCCATAGCAAACATTACTTATGTATCAAATCATATAAAGGAAAATGAATTAGTTAACACATGAAATGACAATAATACTAAGATATTATTAATAAAGCAATGTTAAAAGATCATATAAGATATCTTATTAATGTATATGATTATTGTATAACTTAATAACAATTATTTTACCATTATACAATAGTTTAACCTACCCTCAACCATGTAAATGTTTAAGGCAAGGGTTAATTTCACAATCTCTTTATTATCTGAGGTTGTTTTTTATGTAAGTATCTACTAGGTCATCTTTATCATCCACATTCATGTTTTCAAAATAATTTATTTCAAAACATTCTTACAATTTTACAGACTATTTTTTTAATGTATTTTTTACCCTTTTTTGACTTTTTATAAGATGTTTATAAAGGAATATTTTCGTCGTTTTCCAAACAAGGTCCTTTATTACTTTTTCGACAAAATTAAGGTAAGAATGTCTTTTTTTAACTTATACAGTGGGTGTGGCTATTTTCTACCATTATAATATCATCAAATCACACCTTACAAGCTTATAATAATATTTCAAAAATTAATGTTTTCTTTTATAATTATATGAATTTTAAATGATTTCAAAATATAAAGATATATTTTTGTAAAAAAGGTTTTGATTTCATCTATGTCAACATCATATGATGGATTTTAAGTTTATATTATATTGATTTTTATGATACAAAACATCATATTGTATTGAAGGTTTTGTGATATTTTTGACTGTGGATGTGTAGTTTTTATACCATTCATGGTTTATGGATAAAGTATTGACATTTCATATGCCAGTTTTAATACGAATATTTATGTTATGTTTAAACCATTTCATATGAGCAATGCATTGGACTTAGTATGTGATGGGTGGATCCCTCTATAACTTCTCGATGAATCAGTATGTCTCTTGAGACAAACTTGTGTCTTGACAGCAGGCCTTGACAAAATCTTATTTGTAGTCTTGGCACAAGGACATGACTATGTGGTTATGAAAGTCTTACATTATGCATTCCAACATTATGAAAGTGGAAATCGATATTGCATGTGATTATTCTACTAGTAGAATATCCTTGTAAGTAAATAGAATTATTTTGATATATATTTTCCATATTATGATGAAGATTATGTTGAAAAGGATTTTTTTAGTTTTATAAAATGCCTTAAAAGAATATGATTAGTTATGAATGTTTCCACTGTATTGTTATCCTTACTGATAATTTGAACTCACCCCTTCTTATGTTTTATTTTTTCTAAGATGTGACAAAGTATATTATGACTGACCTCTAAGGATAGTCTATGGGATCTCAGTGTTGTCCATGGAGACAATGTTGTTGTAGTTTTCAATTTTATGAAGTAATGTCAATCTTATGAATATATCTAGTACATATAAGGATACTAAACTAATCGGTCTTTCGAGAGGTGATATTTTGTGATCATTCCAATGTTACGTAATAATGCACTGACTCTGGGTAATTGGGGTCAGGGCGTTACACGAACAATTTGGGTTTTGATCCCTATATCCTAGACAGTTTCTCTAGGTATCCTCCATGTGGTTCAACCCCTAACATTGGTAATCCTATTAAAAATAAATGGGATTTGATCCTTATCTCTTTGGAAGGGTATGTAGGAAGATTCCTTATGGTTCAGCCCAAAACACTAGAAAAGATATTATAACTACGTGGGTTTTAATATCTGTATCTAAGGAAGGGTATATAGGAAGCCTCCCTATGGTTCAACCCCAAACACTGGTAAACCTATTCGAACTACATGGGCTTTGATCCCTATCTCATAAGTAGGGTACATAGGAATCCTCCCTCTGGTTAAACCCTAAGAACTGGTAAACATTTATATACCCTTGGATGGACTCAAATAATTAGTTCTCCCCTTAAATGTGTCGGAAGATTTCTCAGGACACTAACCATTAGTAAACCTCAGAAAGTCATCGTGTCGATGTCCTCTACATGCACCCGGATTCCATAACTCATCATGAACTACAAATATATTAATTCCATGAAATGCAGATATGTAGTAAGACTCCTTGAGGTTCATTCCCTTCACTCGTGTCCTATCCTAGTCTCTCCATTGAGCCCCCTTTTTGTTTTGGGAAGGTCTTGTACCAACATTGAGGTTCTACTTCATTCGGGTTCCCATCCATGCATCCATTCTCATCAGCCGCCTCCTCAGATGTCACATCGCCTCTCCAAAGTACATGGACTATGATTACCGAACACGTTGATATATTGGAAGACTCTCTGCGGATCAATTCCCACACTAATCTCACCATCACAATGCTTCCATATCATTCCACTGCAACAACATTAAACCCTACATCATCCATCCAGATTCTTACTCAGGCCTCCACATCCAAGTGAGATCATTCCATTCATCCCATCACTTCTCCTTGTAGTTCCTGGGACACTAACCTTGTGTAAGCCCCCCCCCCCCCACACCCCTTCATCATCCAACAAAGAGTGTCTCACTTGTGATGCGTCATTATACATGGGTATATACCAACCTGTCTCCTAGATGTTGTCCATTGTTCACAACATGATTCCATATCTCACTCTTCTAAGTACATGGATTTTGATCCTTATCTCTTACTATATGGTATTTTGGAAAACATTCTATGGTTAAATCCTAGCCAACGGTAAACCCTGGAGTCACATTTTTAGGGACCCAAGAATCCCCACATCTGTCTTCACTAGATGTTTTGATCCACTCATCCAGTAAACCTCATTTATTCTCTCTCTTGTGGATGTACCCACCTGATCCACCCATATCAATGTTCTAATAAGCCTGATCTGTCTCTGTTAGACATTAAAATTTTGGAATACCCTTTGTTAAACATGGGAAGCTAAGGAAAACCTCAGGGACAGGAAAGTGACATAAAATTACATGTACTCAATGTGGGATGCATTAGGCATCCGCACTCAAGGGAAGCCCTATGATAAGGGTAATTAATTCAGATGAACCTGTTATTCAATGTCCATACATTCCTACGATTCCCTACATAACTAATCCATCGATCAAAGGTTGCTGGCTTGACATGACCCCTTTGAATGTCCTGAAAAAATATGTTCAATCAACCAGCATCCATAGAGATATGGAACTAGGGAAGAGGTTCATGAACACTGTTATAATCATTAAGGGAGACCTGGAGTCGGTAACGAATTCCAAGGATGAGCCCAAAAATGGAGGAACTGATATCTCATCATCCCATTTCAATCAAGGATCAAACGTCCCTGAATAAGTAATGGATGTTTCCTTCCTTTCGTAAGTGGGTGTCACGACCCACCCTCGGGGTCCGTGCCGTGACTACCCCAAGCCCGCCTTCCATAGGCCAGGGGCTGGCGACTAGCACCAAGGCGTAAATCCCAGAAAAAGGGAAGGCATTGCCTTTGTAAGGTAAACAAACACCACAGAGTAAGCAAGCGGAAGTAAAACACTAAGTACAAAAGAAGAGCTGAAAAAGTAAAAAGGGGCTGGAAATACAAGCCCAACTGTAAAGTACAACTCGAAAAGGGAAAACAGCGACTGAAAAGTAAAGCTGCTACGCTGAGATGTCTCTAGAAATCCCACCTGAAGGGTGGGTACAGATAGCTCCTCTGCTCCTCGGGTCCCGCCATCCGCTCCGAGTATGTCCCGCCCAGTGGTCCACCTCCGGGTACCGCCTCGTCGTATAGTCCACCTCCAGGTACCGTCCAGTCCTCGAACCTTCGGCTTCTGTCAGCACTGTCCGTCGTCTGCAACCAACACAACGAGGTGCAGGCATAACCCGTGCAGGGGTGAGTATAACGATACTCAGTAGGGACCCCGAGACCCTCAAGGTCTCACTAAAACCAACAAGGATAAACACAAGAAGATCTCAACAGATAAACCCTACTTAGGTATATGCCTATACATATACCTAAGTCATCAAGTAACCCATCTCAATCATGAGGAAACACAAGGATTGTGAAAACGACGGATAACCACTACCCGGGTATATTCCCATACATATACCAAAGTTAGCAAGTGACCCATCTCAAACATAAAGTAACACAAGGTCAAAAGTCTCAGCTCAAACCAGGATTTTCATTATCGAAACCGTAACTGCTGAAGAGCTCCGTCTCTAGAGTGTACAGTGGTCCTGTCACGACTCCGAGGCCGCCGCTCACTAACCGAAGACTGTTGAAGTACTCCTCCTGTCGAGTACTGCGGGTCTGCTGCCAACTACCAGGCGCTCCGTCCGCTGAGGGTCTGCTGCCAAATACCGGGCGCTACCCAGATAGCCTACTGAGGTACTCCTCCTGTCGAGTACCGCGGGTCTGCTGCCAACTACCAGGCGCTCCGTCCGCCGTGGGTCTGCCGCCAAGTACCGGGCGCTCCGTCCACTGGGCTAGTCGACTCACTCCAAGTCGAGTCGGTCAAGCAGTCGTCAGGTCTCAGCCGGCTACACGGTCTCCGTACTCTTCACGCTCGTCTCCGGGAGGGTCCGCTCCACGAGCTACTGGTCGATACTCCAAGTATCACAAAGTCCCGCAAAGAAGTATCTCAAAAGTTCGCTTCGTCACAGGGGTCTCAACGCAACAGACGGCACGTCGATCGGACGCCCGGTCTGTGAGTTATTAGCCTTTTCGTCCCAGGGGCCCGGTTGGTTTCGAGTGCGAACCAATCCCGGCCGTATCTCAACTGTACCCCGAACTCCCATAGGGTATACTCATAGGGACCGTTACTAAACGTAAACACCAACGCCGCTGACGGTTCGTCAAACGGACGTCCGGTCTGAAAGATATCAGCTTTCCCGTTCCAGGGGCCCGGTTGGATTTCGGGTACAATCCAACCCGGCCATACTCCGAATGTATCCAAAACTCGGTCGGAGTATGTCAAAAGTTCCGTCTCATCAAGAGGAAGTCAACGAAACAGACGGTGCGTCAATCGGACGCCCTGTCTGTGAGTTATTGGCATTTTCGGCCCCGGGGCCCGGTTGGTTTTTAAAGCAAAACCAACCCGACCGTACTCCACCTGCGTCCAAACCTCGGGCGGAGTATGCCAAAAGATCTGTCACACTAAGAGGAACACAACGCGGCTGACGGCACGTCAATCGGACTTCCGTAGCTCAAGATATGAGCGTTTCTGCTCCGAAGGCCCGGTTGGTTCCGTGAACGAACCAACCCGGCCGAACTCAAAGTAACCCGAAACCTTGAGTGCGATATACCGAAACGACCGTCTCGATCCAAGGATCGTGTTGCCGCAGACGGTTCGTCATTCGGAGGTCCGAGACTCATGTTATGGGCCAAAAACCAAAACTGGTTCGAAACGGGGGGGTCCGGGTCCGGGCCGACCCGGCCAGACCCCCCCCCCCCTGGGCGGCGCGGCGGCGGGGCGGCGGGGCGGCGGCCGGCGGCGGCCTGGCGGCGCGGCGGCGCGGCGGCGCAGGGTGCCGCGGCGGCTGGCGCCGCGAGGAGGCTGCGCGCGGGGGATTTTTCCCCCGCTTTTCAAGAGGCGGCGCGGCTATGCCGCACCGTTTTGTTTTAAGAAGCGCCCCCCCCCCCCCCCCCCCCCTCACGTGGGGGGCCTGCTGGAGCGCAACCGGGGGGGCCGGCTGCCCCCCTCCTTCAAAGATCCTCCCCCCTTATTAAGAGGGGGGTTTTGCTGAACCGTCCGGGGGATTTATTCCCCCGGTTTTCTGCCATCCGGCCGGCCAGCTGGCCGACCGGTTTTTACCAACGGGACCAGAAATTCCGGTCCCGCCTTCGACTTCCGACGCCGGCGGCCCGGCCGCCGGTCTTCTCTTCCGCCGTGGCCCGGAACCGGCCACGGTCTCCTCGTCTCGCCGCGGCCCGGAACCGGCCGCGGCGTTCGTCGTCCGGCGCGGTGCGACGGCACCGCGCCCCTTCGCAGTGCTTTGATATTCATTCAACGCGGCGCGACAGCGTCGCGTTCTTGTTGTTTCTTCCAAGGTGCGCGCGCGACGACATCGCGTAAGTTGAACGTACAATTATCCGCGTGGTGCAACGGCACCACGCCACCTTGCTTCCGCCCGCAAGATTAAACAACATGAACGATGGAGGGGGTTCGGCCGTGTTCATGCGGTCCGGCCCCCTCACGTTAAGCAATAACGCATCTTTAAACATTCAAGCCTCAAGTTAGACATGCGAGATCCACGTTCAAGAAATTGAATAAATAAAGAATTAAACAACAACCCCTACCTTGGTATAAGGTTCGAAGATTGTTCTACGTTCCGCGGAAGACGACGTCGCGGAGGTCGGGCGACGCGGTCGTCGTTCGTCAAATTCAACGACGAAGAGGCGCGTCCGAAGAGGCACGTCGTTGGCGAATCCTTGTACGCCGACGAAGGTTGTCCGAGGAAGGTGCGATGTTCTCTCTCGTTGACACCGAAGACGAAGAAGAGCGGAGCGGCGTTCTTCGTCGGAACTTGAGCGTTCTACGTCAAGTCTCGAGGAAAGTCAAATAAAAACAAAACAACGAACTCAAGAACCCTTACCTTGATAGTCGCACGTTGACGGAGTCGTGGAATATTGGTGTCGATTCCTTTGACGTCGGAGGAAGAGTCGTTGTCGATGGCGTTCGTCGCGGAAAAGATGATGCGGAAGAAGAACGTCACGTCGCGGATATGGCATCGCGGAAAGACCGTGTTCTTCGGCGAAGAAGTTCTTCGTTGAAGAACGGCGTTCTTTGCGTTCTTCGTTGAAGTTGAGCGTTCTTCGTGATCTTCGTCAGAGATGAAGAAGAAGAAGAAAATGATGCTCTCCACCTCTCAAGAAGACAAACCATTCAACCAAAAATAAAATAAGACAACATCTTATTTTATTATCACATAACACACTAGAATTTCAAAGGTTTGAAATTCAAAATGGTTAACTCCAAAATTAACTCACTTATTTAATATACATGAATTGTATAATTAAATAGAAGTTAACTTGTCAAGCCATTAAGAGGGAGATAGGGGAGTTGAAAAGGTGGGGGTTCGTGTGGGCCCCACCACACTTAATCCTCCCAAGGGAGGTTAAGTTGGTGTGGGTCCCACTTCCAACCACCTTTGGTAGGTTTTAAGAAGTTATAATAAAATTTGTTCTACACAAATTTTATTTAACTCAACTAAAAACCTCAAAAATTAACTTTCAACCCGCAACAAACGCAACTCCCGAAAAGGTCTCTTTAAGCGAAAATCGGCGCTGCGAGTTCATCGGTGCCCTCGGATTTAAATTCCGAGCACCGTATCAAAAGTTAGAAATACCCGCTCGTTCGTTCACTGAACGTACCCGAGCCAAACTTCAGAAATTAATTCCGGGCACTCCGGACCTCGGAATCAGGTGCCGTCTGAAACCGCGCTCTTGTAAAATTCTAAAGAAAATTAAGAAAAAAATTACCTTGAATTTTACGGGTCATTACATTACTCCCACCTCAGGGCTTTACGTCCCTGTAAAGATACAACAAAAACTAGGGAAACAAAAGAGGGTACTGAGCACGCATCTGAGCCTCCCGCTCCCATGTGCTCTCCTGGAGATTCCTGTGCCGCCATCTGTTGCGCACAAGAGGAATTGATCGTCCATGTAGGACCCGCTCCTGTCGATCCTCTATCTCCACCGGGACCTCCGTAAAAGTCGCCCCATCGTCAACGTCAAGCTCCCCATGATCAAAGATGTGCGTCGGGTCGTGCACGTATCTCCTCAGCTGAGACACGGGGAAGACGTCGTGCACCCGGTGTAACTGAGGTGGTAGAGCCAGGCGATAAGCCACCTCACCAACCCTGCTGAGCACCTGGAAGGGTCCGATGAAGCGCGGAGATAACTTGCCTCCTCGGCCAAATCTCTGAATACCACGTCGAGGTGAGACCCGAAAGAAGACGTGGTCACCATCCTCGAACTCTAGTGGCCTCCGCCTCCTGTCAGCGAATGACTTCTGCCGGCTCTGTGCTGTCCTCATCCGCTCCTGGATGACCTGGACCTCCTCTGACATGGCCCGGACCATCTCTGGTCCCACAAGAGCTGCAAGATTTCTTCTTTGCCGATAAGAGAAACCTGGTCTCATCCCCTGGATGAACCACATTCTTTGCCTAAAACAGTCAATCCTAACATGGATGATACTAATCCATACCAAGGATGACGTCGTAAGGCCTCGACGCTACTACTAAGAGATCCAACCGTTACTCTCGCCTCCAAGGGTTGAGTCACACTGTCGGCATCAGTGTGTGGTAACTGGGTCTCCTCCAGTAGATGTCTCACAAGTGAGGGTCAAGTCAACGGTCAACTGGAACCTCTTAGTAACATCACAAAAGAGGACAGGAAAGAAAACATCACAAAGGATGCGTCTTTTATTATTGCAGCTCATACTACAAGACGCTACACAAAAGTAACATCAACATGGAACTAGAAGTACAAAAGACGTATCCACTAGTTCCTCCCCTGTCCACTTGCTCCCAGAGCTCAAGGATCGTATGCTTCAGCTGCCTGAAGCTGTGATCTCGCATGTTCACCTACTCCCTGTGGTCGGGGTGGACCTCCTGGTGGTGGTGGTGGCAGAGCCTCAAAGCGTCGTCCACCACCTGCTGCTCGGCCAGCTCCTCTGCCTCGTCCGCCTCCTCCCTGCGGACCGCCACGGTCGATCCTCTGCCTCTGCCTAGGTGGTTCCTCAACCGTCTGCTGCTCCTCCGCATGGCGGGTCGGGCAGTCATGAGCCATGTGGCCTTGCCCGCCGCATGCAAAGCACTGTCTTCCACTCAAAAGACTGACTCCGCACTGTGTGCCCTGCACTGCTGAGCCAGTGCCCTGAGGTCGTCTGCCTGAAGGTCTGGTCTGTCTGGACCCCTGAGTCATCTGTCGGCTACCTGCTACCGAAGACTCCGCTACGTGCCGCCCTGCGGTGGGTCGCTGCGCTGGTGAAGACTCAGCAAGGAAGCTCTCAATCAGAAGGGCCCGCTCCAGTACTCCTGTCTGAGTCGGTAAGCTGAGGGAGATCATCGATGCCCTGATCTCGTGTCTCAAACCCTGCTCGAAGGTCCGGGCCCGGAAGAATGGGTCCCGTACCATGTCGGTCGAGTAGCGCGAGAGATCGGTAAATCTCGCCAAGTACTGAGAGACTGTCATGCTGCCCTGCCGCAGCTGCAGAAGCTCTTGGATACGCACCGCACGAAGGGTGGCTGGGACGAACTCCGAGCGGAAGAGGCTCTCAAAGTCCGTCCAAAGTAGGGATGCCTGATCGTGCACCTGGAGCATCAGGCTCCACCATCGTCCTGCTGCTGCGTGTAGTAGGCTCGCAGCGAGGATCACCATGAGGTCTGCTGGTGTCCTCACTAGCCTAATCACTCGAACCACTGCCTCCAGCCAGTCCTCTGCTGCCTGGGGATCCGTCTCCCCGCGAAACCTGGGCGGTCGCTGGCGCTGAAACTCATGCAGTGCGCTGAGGCGACGTGCATCGTCAGCGGCTGCTGCTGGAAGCATCGGGGAATCGGCGGGTAAAGCTACTGCCGGTGCCACTACAGAAAAAGGGCCCTGCACCGAGGCCTCGTCGCTCGGTGGGCTGTCGTCTCGCTCGACTCTCAGAACCCTAGCTGGCTGCCGTCGTGGGGCCATCCTGAAGAAACAACGTAACACGATCAAACGATTATACCTGGTGAGCTGACCTGGTTTGAGCTGTTTTAAGGGGAAAACCTTTGAAAACACACACGCAATCAGTGTTTTCGTGTACAAAGTCGGAAATCAGTTGTCAAGGTCCTGGTGTATGGATACGTCGGCCGCCCGCACCAACACTGGACTCCCTGAACTGAAAACCACACTCGGTACCCTTAACACTATTGCTTCACAGAAAGAAAGATCAGAGTCTGCGGTAGAACCGACCACCTCTGATACCAATTTGTCACGACCCGCCCTCGGGGTCCGTGCCGTGACTACCCCAAGCCCGCCTTCCATAGGCCAGGGGCTGGCGACTAGCACCAAGGCGTAAATCCCAGAAAAAGGGAAGGCATTGCCTTTGTAAGGTAAACAAACACCACAGAGTAAGCAAGCGGAAGTAAAACACTAAGTACAAAAGAAGAGCTGAAAAAGTAAAAAGGGGCCGGAAATACAAGCCCAACTGTAAAGTACAACTCGAAAAGGGAAAACAGCGACTGAAAAGTAAAGATGCTATGCTGAGATGTCTCTGGAAATCCCACCAGAAGGGTAGGTACAGATAGCTCCTCTGCTCCTCGGGTCCCGCCATCCGCTCCGAGTATGTCCCGCCCAGTGGTCCACCTCCGGGTACCGCCTCGTCGTATAGTCCACCTCCAGGTACCGTCCAGTCCTCGAACCTTCGGCTTCTGTCAGCACTGTCCGTCGTCTGCAACCAACACAACGAGGTGCGGGCATAGCCCGTGCAGGGGTGAGTATAACGATACTCAGTAGGGACCCCGAGACCCTCAAGGTCTCACTAAAACCAACAAGGATAAACACAAGAAGATCTCAACAGATAAACCCTACTTAGGTATATGCCTATACATATACCTAAGTCATCAAGTAACCCATCTCAATCATGAGGAAAAACAAGGATTGTGAAAACGACGGATAACCACTACCCGGGTATATGCCCATACATATACCAAAGTTAGCAAGTGACCCATCTCAAACATAAAGTAACACAAGGTCAAAAGTCTCAGCTCAAACCAGGATTTTCATTATCGAAATCGTAACTGCTGAAGAGCTCCGTCTCTAGAGTGTACAGTGGTCCTGTCACGACTCCGAGGCCGCCGCTCACTAACCTAAGACTGCTGAAGTACTCCTCCTGTCGAGTACTGCGGGTCTGCTGCCAACTACCAGGCGCTCCGTCCGCTGAGGGTCTGCTGCCAAATACCGGGTGCTACCCAGATAGCCTACTGAGGTACTCCTCCTGTCGAGTACCGCGGGTCTAATGCCAACTACCAGGCGCTCTGTCCGCCGTGGGTCTGCCGCCAAGTACCGGGCGCTCCGTCCATTGGGCTAGTCGACTCACTCCAAGTCGAGTCGGTCAAGCAGTCGTCAGGTCTCAGCCGGCTACACGGTCTCCGTACTCTGCACGCTCGTCTCCAGGAGGGTCCGCTCCACGAGCTACTGGTCGATACTCCAAGTATCACAAAGTCCCGCAAAGAAGTATCTCAAAAGTCCGCTTCATCACAGGGGTCTCAACGCAATAGACGGCACGTCGATCGGACGCCCGGTCTGTGAGTTATTAGCCTTTTCGTCCTAGGGGCCCGGTTGGTTTCGAGTGCGAACCAATCCCGGCCGTATCTCAACTGTACCCCGAACTCCTATATGGTATACTCATAGGGACCGTTACTAAACGTAAACACCAACGCCGCTGACGGTTCGTCAAACGGACGTCCGGTCTGAAAGATATCAGCTTTCCCGTTCCAGGGGCCTGGTTGGATTTCGGGTACAATCCAACCCGGCCATACTCCGACTGTATCCAAAACTCGGGCGGAGTATGTCAAAAGTTCCGTCTCATCAAGAGGAAGTCAACGAAACAGACGGCGCGTCAATCGGACGCCCGGTCTGTGAGTTATTGGCATTTTCGTCCCCGGGGCCCGGTTGGTTTTTAAGGCAAAACCAACCCGACCGTACTCCACCTGCGTCCAAACCTCGGGCGGAGTATGCCAAAAGATCTGTCACACTAAGAGGAACACAACGCGGCTGACGGCACGTCAATCGGACGTCCGTAGCTCAAGATATGAGTGTTTCTGCTCCGAAGGCCCGGTTGGTTCCGTGAACGAACCAACCCGGCCGAACTCAATGTAACCCGAAACCTTGAGTGCGATATATCGAAACGACCGTCTCGATCCAAGGATCGCGTTGCCGCAGACGGTTCGTCATTCGGAGGTCCGAGGCTCAAGTTATGGGCCAAAAACCAAAACTGGTTCGAAACGGGGGGGTCCGGGTCCGGGCCGACCCGGCCCGACCCCCCCCCCCCCCCCCCTGGGCGGCGCGGTGGCCGGCGGCGGCGACCGGCGGCGGCGGGCGGCGGCGGTGCGGCGGCCGGAAGCGGCGCGGCGGCCTGGCGGCGCGGCGGCGCGGGGTGCCGCGGCGGCGGGCGCCGCGAGGAGGCTGCGCGCGGGGGATTTTTCCCCCGCTTTTCAAGAGGCGGCGCAGCTATGCCGCGCCGTTTTGTTTTAAGAAGCGCCCCCCCCCCCCCCCCCCCTCACGTGGGGGGCCTGCTGGAGCGCAACCGGGGGGGCCGGCTGCCCCCCTCCTTCAAAGATCCTCCCCCCTCATTAAGATGGGGGTTTTGCTGAACCGTCCGGGGGATTTATTCCCCCGGTTTTCTGCCATCCGGCCGGCCAGCTGGCCGGCCGGTTTTTACCAACGGGACCGGAAATTCCGGTCCCGCCTTCGACTTCCGACGCCGGCGGCCCGGCCGCCGGTCTTCTCTTCCGCCGCAGCCCGGAACCGGCCGCGGCGTTCGTCGTCCGGCGCGGTGCGACGGCACCGCGCCCCTTCGCCGTGCTTTGATATTCATTCAACGCGGCGCGACGGCGTCACGTTCTTGTTGTTTCTTCCAAGGTGCGCGCACGACGACATCGCGTAAGTTGAACGTACAATTATCCGCGTGGTGCGACGGCACCACGCCACCTTGCTTCCGCCCGCAAGATTAAACAACATGAACGATGGAGGGGGTTCGGCCGTGTTCATGCGGTCCGGCCCCCTCACGTTAAGCAATAATGCATCTTTAAACATTCAAGCCTCAAGTTAGACATGCGAGATCCACGTTCAAGAAATGGAATAAATAAAGAATTAAACAACAACCCCTACCTTGGTATAAGGTTCGAAGATTGTTCTACGTTCCGTGGAAGACGACGTCGCGGAGGTCGGGCGACGCGGTCGTCGTTCGTCAAATTCAACGACGAAGAGGCGCGTCCGAAGAGGCACGTCGTTGGCGAATCCTTGTACGCCGACGAAGGTTGCCCGAGGAAGGTGCGGTGTTCTCTCTCGTTGACACCGAAGGCGAAGAAGAGCGGAGCGGCGTTCTTCGTCGGAACTTGAGCGTTCTACGTCAAGTCTCGAGGAAAGTCAAATAAAAACAAAACAACGAACTCAAGAACCCTTACCTTGATAGTCGCACGTTGACGGAGTCGTGGAATATCGGTGTCGATTCCTTTGATGTCGGAGGAAGAGTCGTTGTCGATGGCGTTCGTCGCGGAAAAGATGATGCGGAAGAAGAACGTCACGTCGCGGATATGGCGTCGCGGAAAGACCGTGTTCTTCGGCGAAGAAGTTCTTCGTTGAAGAACAGTGTTCTTTGCATTCTTCGTTGAAGTTGAGCGTTCTTCGTGATCTTCGTCAGAGATGAAGAAGAAGAAGAAAATGATGCTCTCCACCTCTCAAGAAGACAAACCATTCAACCAAAAATAAAATAAGACAACATCTTATTTTATTATCACATAACACACTAGAATTTCAAAGGTTTGAAATTCAAAATGGTTAACTCCAAAATTAACTCACTTATTTAATATACATGAATTGTATAATTAAATAGAAGTTAACTTGTCAAGCCATTAAGAGGGAGAGAGGGGAGTTGAAAAGGTGGGGGTTCGTGTGGGCCCCACCACACTTAATCCTCCCAAGGGAGGTTAAGTTGGTGTGGGTCCCACTTCCAACCCCCTTTGGTAGGTTTTAAGAGGTTATAATAAAATTTGTTCTACACAAATTTTATTTAACTCAACTAAAAACCTCAAAAATTAACTTTCAACCCGCAACAAACGCAACTCCCGAAAAGGTCTCTTTAAGCGAAAATCGGCGCTGCGAGTTCATCGGTGCCCTCGGATTTCAATTCCGAGCACCGTATCAAAAGTTAGAAATACCCGCTCGTTCGTTCACTGAACGTACCCGAGCCAAACTTCAGAAATTAATTCCGGGCACTCCGGACCTCGGAATCAGGTGCCGTCTGAAACCGCGCTCTTGTAAAATTCTAAAGAAAATTAAGAAAAAAATTCCCTTGAATTTTACGGGTCTTTACAGTGGGAATGTCGGGCAGTAGTAGAGCACCTCCTCTACAGATAGATGCATGCCCTGGTGAATCGTCAGAAACAAATATTCATATCTATTAGAGTATCTAAAAATATTATCATAAAAACTAGAAAAAAATTATTAATATAATTTTTGATCATTGAATCTATTCTCATTCCCCTAAGGGAATCATGACTGTTGTAGAGAGAGCCTCTTGGAGAAAACTCAAGGAACCAAAATTGTGATTCTCAATTCATTGAGAAAGTGTTTTACAGTCATGTTTATAAGTTAAGGGAACCTATTAGATCCCCCATTGTTGATCATTGTATTTCCCCGAAATTGATTTGATGGTGAGGCCACTTTACAATATCATTCTCTCAGAGTGAGGTTCTCCTACTGACCTCATATCTTCTATTCACACTTATGGGTAATTTCATCAAATTTAGGTCATCAATAAACTACTTAGGAAGGATGTGTGAACCTATTGTGATCATTAATTTTCATATTATCTTGTTGATCAATAAAATCATGCATTTTTTTAATGAACTTTATTTTCTATATCGTACAAGATATGCCAAATATATGTTATGAGAAAAACAAAATATTATTTTTTAAATGTGACGATTATAAACTATCCATTAGAATATAGGTAATGGACATTATTTAATAAATTATAAAAATATGGTTTAAATTTGTTTATATAATGACTTATTGGATTCCAAATTAACTAGAAATGAAATAAAAAAGCAATTAAATATAAACGGATTATTCTTATGATAGGAACACTAATAATATATAATTAAATTTTTAAAATAATAAAATTAGATTTTTTGGATTAAAATAATGAAATAAAAATTCAATATTATTTTTAAAAATTAGAATATCTGTTTTCAAATGATTATATAAAAACTAATACTATTTTTTTAGATTTAGGATGTGTTTTTCTAAAAATGCATTTTTTTCATCTTATGACGGCACACTTATTTCAAAATATTGATCGAGAATATAATATATTCTATTTTAAAATAATATTATTATTCATTTGAGTTGGGAAATAAAAATTATTTTTTTTACTTTTTATTCTTTTGATGATTAATTCAATATGATAATGAATAATGAAAACACTACATTTTAATTCAAAAAATCCTTTTCAAATGTTTTTATATATTCATAAATTTTTATTTAATTTTTTTAATGTAAAATTAGATTAATATTTTATAACTTTTTTAAATGTAGGTCATTGGAATTATTTTTATGATGAAATTAGATATAATGATTTATAAAAATTTTAAACGTCTCTTTTTTTTGTATTCTCTCCACATTATCTAGATTAGTGTTAATGCTAATTTAGGATCATTTTTTAATTGAATTTTGAATAAAGGACATATAATGTTGAAATAAGTATGAAATTTTTGATCTAAATGAAAAAATTTATTTTTTTAAAACTAACTTTATTATTTCATTTACCATATTTAAGGTGTAGTCAGGTAATTAAATGTAAAAAATAATATTATAAAATTATAAAATTACCCTAACAGTCCTCATAATTTCATTGGATGCATGTTTATCGACAAAAATTAGCCTTTTTCCATAATTATAACCATTTCAAGCCACATGCATATTAATATAGCATTTGTTATAATATATTTAATGAAAACAAAAAATGGCATACCCATTTTATTAATAAGTAACTAATTATTAACATAGGGTTATATAGAATATAAATTCAACTATAAATATACATTTAAATTATAAAATTTTAATCTATATTATTTCAACTTTTTTATAATTCTTAGATATTAAAAAAAATAATTTATTTGTTAAATGATGATGATGCAGTAATAAACTTATTAAAGGTAAAATAAGTAAATTATATTAATAACATTAATATAAATATATTTTTAATTAGTCGATTCCATATTAAAAATTTTCATGACTTTGACATGTATTAGAAGATTTAATATACTTTTTTCAAAGGAATTATTTTGTTTGGTTTTTTTTAAAATTCATGTAATAAATATTTTCAATATTGAAAAAATTCAAATCATAAAATATAAAATATTTAATTAAATGATATAAAATAAAATAAAATAAAATGATTTAGAAAAAAATTGGTATAAGTCTACATATTTCATTAAAAAAACCTTAATTGGATTTTTGTAAATATTTTCTAATTATATTATCTCTAAAAGTGTAAACTACTAGATAAAGTGGTAATGGTTAAGAGGGGTTAATAATATAATGATTGAAAAATATTCAAAACATTTTTAATGTTCCTTGTGTAGTAACCCTATTTCCTAGTATTTAACCCTTCATTTTTGAATTTTATTCTTATATGTTGTAAAGGTTATGGATTGGATAATAGGGAGAATATTCAATATGTTTCTGTAGTTCAAAGGGAGGTGAATGGTTTGTCCAAACTATACAAAAATCCCATGAAGAACTGTGTACAGTAGCATTTTTTTGGTTAGAAGATTTAGTATAGTGTATTCATGGTTAGGGAGTATATTTATAGATGAATTTCATGGGTTTGTTTAAGTAAGAAACTAACACATGATTAGCACATGGTTTTTCAAACTAAGCATTCTCACTGGGCACGTAGGGAAATCTAGATCCTTACAAATAGGATCTCACTCGTTTTTTTAATCCTTCTTTTTGGATACTATAAACCCCTAATTTTCAATTCGTCCCCATTTAATGTAGTAAAACCTATCCCTTGATTTTTTGTGTAAATATGTAACCCTCTATTGGCATTTTCATTCTCGTTACTTATGGTAAGTGACATTCTTTATCATTCATGTCACATTATCTTAGATATACATAGATCTTCATCTCCTATCTTCTAGTTTTCATAGTTATATTAAATTAATGTGTATAAATATGAATTTTTATTGCAATTTTGATGATATTTTTTCTACATCATTCTAGTATAAGTGATATAAGGTGGTTCCATGAAGATTTGGGCCACTGTTCTTGGGCGTTCTTTATCATTTTTCAGTTCTATTCAAAACTATCAAGGTAGGTGGCTTCACTATTGACTATTCTTAATAAAACTTGTTTCAATTATTTTAAATTGAGTATAATGTGTTTAATTTATATTTATTTTTCTATTGAACAATTTTTGGATACCCTCTTTTGTAATCCTTTGCTAAATTGTGGAAATATAAAAATTTGGTGTGTTGAATAAAGTGGATCGCATCTTGGATTTAATATGGGGATTTTAAAACGGGGATTTTATGGAATGTGGAAAATAGATATGATTATTTTTTTTCAAATAAAAGTATTTTTTATTTAAATGGATATTTTTTATTTAATTTTCATTCTTATTTTATTACAAAATAATATTAGTTTTATTAAAACTGATTGAATAGGTTCAACACAGTTGGATTGTAATGGGTTAAGCATGGGTTGTAGTGTGTGTTCAAATGGATTGTAAAGGGATGTATGAGGAAATTAATGACAGCCATAAAAATTTTGTGATTAATATGGGTGTGAAGTACCCCATACAAATTGGACTACTATGTGTTGGATTAGTGGAAGGATTACTTATCACTCACAAGTATATGAAGTTCTATTTCCATGAATGTGTGTGTGTTGTGGAAAATGGAATGGGTATGCTAAAATGATATTAATATATTGTTTTAAATCATTATTGGATTGTTTTTTTAGAACTATGACATGCTGGAAAATTGGTTTAATTGGACCTTTTTTCATTTAGTTATAATCATTTTTTGAATGTGTTTATACTGTGTTATAAACTATTTTGTAGAATTGTTCTATATAAATGGGTTTATATAAATGTTTATAACCTTCCTATACTAGTTGAATTAGTATGAAAATTATTAGGGTAAGGAAAAAGAGTTTTATACTCAACAATTCCTTGGAATTATGATGCTTTTGCAGACACTATATTCCGGGACATGGAAAAAATTAATGTATAACATGTATTTAAAACCACCTCATGATAATTGGGTTGTATGGTAATTGGAGAACAGATATAGTGGAGAATGGTGACTTCTTATAATCATTTTGTTGATTAGTTTTCATTCCGCTATTTACATTGATATATTCTTTGTATTCCCATGTGGTACCATTTAGTGTGGTTTTGATATAAATGAAGCAGATGAATTTTCTTCCATTTCATCATGCATCCTATAGTGAGTTGTATGGTTTGAGTTTTTTGGATAATGGTATTATTTCGTAATGGGTAAATCATCCCCACTTTTATTTAAAAACCATTTGAATTTATTTACAGCCTATGGCATCTTAGTTATGTCGATTATGTACAAGTAATGATTCATTGTATTCTTAAGACAATGAGAGTTAGTGGGTCTTTTCAAATGGAAACATCTTGGTACATTCTCTGTGGATAAAATTTTAATTAGTTTTCTCAGTCCAAGAATAGAAGTTCATTATTTTCTATTCCTTATGTTGTTATGATATAAAGGATTTGTATTTTCATGACATTAAATTTAGAGCATGAAAAATTTTAGCTTTCCTTTGTATACTAAACATCATGTTACCGGGGAGATTGGAACATAACTGTTCTATAGACACATATCTGATTATAGAATCTCATCTTAATGGGTTTATCCAATGAGAAGAGAATGACAAACATTATTGTAATGACATCCCACTAGGATATCATATTTTATTTTGGATGTCATGATTTGTGTTTGGTTCAAAAGCGCTGATTTTTTAAAACATATTAGAACATTTCCAATTGAAATGTTTTATAAAAGTATGGTTGATATATTTTGAACATGGTATGATTTTAAAAATCATAGGATCATGTTTTAAAAAATGGTTTATTTGGGTAACATAATTTTTTCATATTTGATGTGATAGAATGGGGAATGCAAAGATATTAGTTTCCAGAGAGTGAGAGTTATCATTTTTTTATTTATTTAGAAAATAGAACCCAGTAGGCATTGTAGAATCCAACCAGAATAAGTTGTAGAGAATTTTCTTGCTTCTAGACCATAGGTGAACCACGAACTAGTTCATTGTAACATCCAAGCTTCTCAAGCTATGGATTCAGGGAACTGGTGGAATGATCAAAGGCATGTGGATCATTCCATCCAGTTTATGAAGAAGAATCCACCTTATTCTTGGGTGATTCTAAAATGAAAAAGTAGGATCTATGTCTAAACAGGATGATTCATATTTTTTATTTCATCTACAAAACAATTGGTGATAAAAATCATTTTTGAGACAAACATTTTCAAGGATCATTCACGTTAGTGGTTCGATCTAGTAGTTCAAGATAAAATAGATCATGGCCTTACCAAGGAGGACTTTGAAGAATTTTTAGCAAGAAATTATATCCTCACACATTCACGTTCAATCAAATCAAGAATTTAATCTACCAAAACCCTGAAAACCTATCTATCATAGAGTATGGAAATAAATTCATTCATTTAGTGTTATTTTCACCCAAGTTGCGGCAAGTGAATCGTTAAAGGAATGCATATTAATATAATGTAAAAGTTAGGAGATTCACTTAGTGATTATAGTTCATCGTATTATAGATTATATAGAGACGGTGGACATAATTATAGTCAGTGAACTTGATATCACAGGATCAGAGGGAGGAAATGTATGATGATTCCTATAGGAAATGGTGGGAACTCGAATGCTAGGAAAAAGAGAAAGAGGGACACCAATTTCAAAGGTGGGAGAGGGACCAAAAATCAAATAACTGGATCAGTGAACCTTACTCCATGACTCAAGAGAAAACTACATTGTTCTCAATGTGGATCTCATGATGACATGAAGAAATAGTTTACATCACAACATATAGCATGCCATAATAGCAAGTGAATGGGTCATCTTTAGTGCTATTGTCGCAGTACTATGAGGTCAAGTGCTTAAGACACATATCCAGTGTTCCTATATTCATATGATTCATCATGGAAAGGACAGAAAATCAATATCATCAGTAGGGAAGAGCTATCCAGGGTGAATCTTGGATCACTATGACTCCTCAGCAAGGGAAATCATACCAATGATACATGGAGCATAGTGTAGTGATGATGAAGCTGTACAGAGGTGAGTAGATAATTGTGGATGATTAGGCTGGACCATATACAGTGATAGGTAAGATTATTTTGAATTCTACTCTCATTCATGTAATTTATTATTATCGTTCTCTTTATTTCATGATTTCTTCTTATATTATTTTTTTCTATATTTATTTGTCAATATGGTTGCCTCTGTGTTTAAAAATCATACTCCTCTTAGGGAATAAGAATTTATATCCTTCCAATGTACATAATGTTCTATAACTATTGAATTATATGAGATGAAATATGATTTATCAGTGTTGGAAATGGATGTATACAATGATTTCATACATATGAATTGGTTAACAACATTCAAGGATCACATAGACTATTATTGCAAAATGGTTTGTTTCACAACTAAGAACAACCTCAAGTATCTGTTCAAATGATATAGGTTTGTAATGAGTGGTGCAATGAGCATGTTGGAACCAGTAGAGGGAATTATCTCTTATTAGTTGGAAGTGATGACTATGGAATCTTTTGATGAGATCGAGGATATAGGTTTTACTTTAGTGGTTAATCAATTTCCATATTACATTCCCAATTACATCTCAAGGTTACCACGTATAAAGGATTTTAATTCTATGATTGATCTTATCCATAGGACCAATATTATTTCCCTTCATTCATATAGGATGGAAACAATATAATGAAGGTAAATTAAGGTTCAGTGGGATGATTTGTATTGAAAATGATTCATTCGGCCATGTATGTCTCCTTGAGAAAAACCAGTCTTGTTCTTAATGAATGAAGACATAAATCATTGATTGTGGGATGATTATCTTAAGCTTAAAAATGATATGATAATGAAATGATATTCACTTCCACACATTAATGATCTATTTGAACAATTTATTTGTTCCCATTGGATCTAAAAAATTGACTTGCGATTAGGACATCATCAATTTCAAGTTTGAAAGAAGATATTATGAGGATAGATTATAGAAGAATATATGGCCACTAAAAATATATAGTAATTAATTTTGATATCATGAATGCACTAGTGGTATTTAGTTCATTGAAAAGTTAGATATTTTATAGATATCTATATTCATTTGTTTTATTATTTGTGGATGCCATTTTTCTGAATTCTTGGACAATGGATGAACATGATAATCACATGGGGATAGTATAATACATTGTGAGAGTTTTTGGATGGTTGGTCATAAGGATTGTCAGTAATAACTTCATAACGCTTACCACCATTCCAGATGGGAAATACGTTTAGGAATATTGATGATTAATAAGGGTTTCAAAGCTCAATTTTGGGGGATTGGTACAAAAACGAATGTGGTTGAGTTCGTTTCAAAGTGCTTAACTTGTCAAAATGTTAAGGAAGAACATCTGATTCTAGGGGTATGTAGAAGTACCTACCTATTTTAGTGGGAAAATGGGAGTAGATAGCATGGAATTTTGGTATAGTACTTCCATTAATGGTTTTCAAACATGATTCCATATTTGTTAATGTGGATTGGCTCACAAAATATGGCCATTTAATTCCTATTTGTGAAACTAAAATGGTGGAGGATCTCTCTAAAATGTATATCAAATAATTGTTAAATATACATAGAATACCGGTTTCAATTGTCTCAGAAATAGATTTGAGGTCTACATCTTGTTTCTGGAAATCGTTACAATAAATACCTTAAGACATAGTAGACTATGTGTATGATGTTCCATTACCAGAAGGATGGGAAATACGAAAGGATGATAAAATTTTTTGAAGAAATTTTGTGGGATTGTGTAATGGATTTTGGTGGTTTAGGGGATAAGAATTTAACCTTATTGGAGTACATGTATAATAATGGAAATCTGACCTCAATATAAATGTCTCATTTTGATGCATTGTATTGGTATCATTGTCATTCTGTATATTTGTTGGTGGAAACAGGGGAAACAACACCAGTTGGGTTGAGCTTTGTCCAAGATACAATGGAGAAGATTTAGATTATTAGAAAGAGGATGGAGATGGCTCAAAGTCATTAAAATTTATATGTGCATCATCTTTCAAGTCCATTGTCGTATTCTGTGAGTGATCATCTGTTCTTGGGGATGTTCACAAGGATTAGACATCATCATTCTGGGAATCATGGAATGTTATCTCCAAGATATATTGGCCCTCTTGAGATATTGGGAGGTGTTGGAGAGGTGTAATATCAGTTGGTGTTACCGCCACGGTTCAGTTTGGTACATAATATGTTCCATGTATCTAAGTTGAAAAAGTACCTTCCTAATCTTGACCATGAGATCATATTGGACTACATTTCCATAGTGCCAGATGCATCATTTGTACATATGACGAGGAATATTGTCGATAGGAAAGAACAATTATTTCTTGAAAAATTCATAAGTCTAGGGATGGTTTTATGGAAACATGGTCAGATTTAGGTAGAGGATTGGGAGGACTAGATGGAAATGTTTGATCAATGTCAGAACTCTTTTTGGTTAGTGATTGTTTTCTACTTTCTGAGGATGGATAGACCAATAGTGGGGAGAATGTAGTAGCCATAGATTCTTTTATGTAACCCTAAGTTTTCTATTTCCATGGTTAAATGTATTAATTTTGGTGGTTGGGATATTTTATTGAATATTAAACATGTTTTTTGGTGTAAAGGAGAGGTGCACGGTCTATGTATTGTTTATCCAACCTATGAGGAAATCCTAATAAAAACCATGTGCACTAGCAGTTTTTGGATTGAAGCTTCTGAATGGTGTACACATGGATGGGGAGACCATGTGAGGAGGTTATGAAGGGGTTTCCTATATATAGTAGCTAACACATAGTTAGCGCCCGACTTTTCTAACTGTGTTGTATAACTATGTGAAGAGTCATGTCCAGATCCTTATAAATAAGATCCTTATTGGTTTTTAAAAAACTCCATATTTTTTTATCTTATTCACCCCTAATTCTATATTCCTCACCACTTAAAGTAGGATATCATATCCCAAGTGTTTTGGAGTCAATCTGGAGCCCTCCTTTAGGGTTTTCAATCATAATTATTGCGGTAAGTGATGTTCTTTATCATTCATGGTACATTATCTTAGATCTACAAATATCTAATTCTCCTACATTCTTTTATTATCATATCCATTTTTATTATGGGTATATCTATTTTTTTATGATAATGAATTTGATATCATTTCATGATCTTTCTACAATGAAGACATCTAAGGCGGTTCAATGAAGAATCGACCCATTGTTCTTCAATATTATTCATCCATTTTTGGTTCTCATAAAAACCATCAAGGTAAGTGTCCTCAATATCAACACCTCTTTTTATAAATGATTGGAATGATTTCAAATTGAATATATCGTGTTTAGTTGATGGTTATTTCACTATTCACTGTTATTGGAAACCCTCTTTTTTATTGGTTTTGTAAATAGTGAAAATCTCAATAATTTGGTCTTTTGAAAAAAATTATTTTGATCATTAGTTTAAAATGTGGATTCTAAAATGGTGTCTTTCTAGAATTTTTTTACATGAATTTTAATAATACATTTCTTTTAAATGGAATGTTTTATTGAAATGATTTTGTTTTTTTTAATTGGAATGCTTAATGGATTTAAAAGAAATAATTTTATTTCAAGGGTTCAAATTGGTTGAACACACCTAGATTTGGCATGGGATTAGCAAGGGTTCTGGTGTTTGATGATATGTAATGGAAATGGATTGATAGGGGTGTGAAGGACCACCATCAAAATGATGGTACAGATATGGACATGATGTACCCCAATCAATGTGGTGAACTATGTAAAGGCTTATTAGAAGCATAACTCATCACTAGTGAATAAAGGGAGTTTAAGATTCATTAATTCATGGGCTTGTTGTGAGTAATAGAATGGTTATACTAAAATGATATTTTTTTTTGGTTTCAAATCCCTGCTGGGTTGTATTACTAGTAATATGACATGCTGGAAATTGTTTTAAATACCACAAGTTTTCATTTGGTTACAAAAATGTTTTTAATGTGTTTATATTATGTTACTAACTATTATAAAGAAATGTTTTATATTAATGGTTTTATATAAATATTTCTAATATTTATATCATAGTTTCATGTGTAGGGATGTCATTGATGATTCCTTCTGAGTTTTATACTCACCCATTATTTGGCACTTTGGAGATTTTTAGCCGATATCTTCTTGGAAGTGGGACAAGGTAAAGTATCACATGTATTTAGAACCACCTTGTGATACATGGGATTATTGGTAATTAGAGAATGGATGTGCTGTATCATAGAGTATTTTTGATAACATTGAGTTTATTATTTGTATTTCTGATATTTACATAGATAGTTTCCTGGCATTCCGTTGTGGTACACATTGGTCTCATTTTGATATAAATGAAGTGGATGAGTTTCATTTCATTTATTAATGCATCATATTGTTATTTTTATTTTTATAGTTTGTTGGATAGTGTTTTTATTTTAGAAGTTTTAAATAATCCACACATGTATTTTAATCCCTTCGGCATTAATTGATAGTCTTTGGCGTCTTGGGGGTGTCCCTTAAGGCCATGTAATGTTCTATTGTATTCTAAATACAATGAGAGTATGTGGGTCATTACACATTGGATGTTTATATTTAGACCCATCCAAATCATTCATTATAACTAAATCGATTTGGTCCCATTTGGAATATAAAATGACCTTATATTAATTAAATAATTTTAATAATTCTATTATTACCGCCCCCACTCCAATAAAATAACACCCATCAATCTATATTCCATACAGTTAAAAAACCTTTGCGATGGACAAATATATTCCCAAAACTCTTATTAGAATACCTACAGACATTCTTGGTGCCTTAGTTTGGGCGTAACATCCTCCATAAACGTGTCAGGTGGTTATGAAATTGACCATCTGAAGGAAAGGAAATATTTTTATTTAAATGATTCTATTATATTTATTTTTCTTCTTCCTAAAAATATTTTCATCTATGATAAAATAAATAATATACTATTCTCAATATGCTGAGATGTTATTTTGTTATTTTTATTTCCTAAATCCATATCCTCTTATATTAAATGAGAAAATAATTAATCATTAAGTTGTGTGTGTGAACTTCACATCCAAGGACTGATATAATTTTTTTCCATAACCATATCTCACGAATGGTTATAATGATAGATATAATGTTCATATGATATATTAATGAAATATTACGAAATAAATGGAAAGAATGAAGAAATTAATTTATTACTTTCAATGGAAATAAAAATAATAATGTCTTTCGTGCTTATGTGTGAACTATCACCACCAGGAAGCGTTGGGATTTATTTTTAATCACCACATCACTAGGATAATATATTTAAATATATTTAATATAATAATTTGATATAAATGATATTATAATAATTATTTAATGTCAGAATAATATTTTCATTCCTCCCATAATTATCATTGAAAAATAAAACCATTACTCTTGCGTACATATGGATTACCGTCTCCAAGATGGAAACATTGTTCATTTTTTATACAAATATTTGATTACTGTATATAAAGGAATGATTGATATATAAAACTAATAATCATGTAATTAATATTATTCTAGAGATAATTGAATTTTGAACCCAATGATTATTGTTATCATCCTATGTTAATTTTTTACCCAAGTACCGAAAGTCGACAATACCGTTGATATGAACTTAAATAATGATTAAATTGTTATAACACTGTCAAAGTGATATGAAATTAAAATTAAACATGAAAAATGTTCTCAAGAAAATATAAATTAACCTATTTTTATTATTAATGAATATAATCATTTTATATGATGATTTTTAATCATGGTAAGAGACTTTTTAAACCTTGTTTTAATGTATTAATGATTTTGATTTTTTAATCATTAATCTTAATGTCCATGTTTTCAAAAATATTATGAATGTATTTATATGGACAAAAAAAATTTAAATGGGAACTATTTAATTTCTCATAATTTTTTTCATAAAGGTAGCCTTTTAAGAGGTTTCTTCTCAATCTTATTTCATTTAGTCATATTTTGATGTTATTTGTAACACCCGAGACTTTTATGTTGTATAAATCATCAAAGGAATCTTTTTCTACACAACACTTGCTTGGCTTGCTTTACACGCAATCGCGACCTTCCTCGATAGCTTGTGTCGTACACAATACTGAGTTTCACTAAACAACAATATGCTATTAAAACTAGCCGTTATGAATAGTAATAACCACTTTTTGAAATTTTATAAATTTCATTTTTCAAAATGGACTTCATTTTTGGATTCGGAATATCGAAATTAGCCTAGGGTGAAATTTTGGTATTTGTCTGAAAACTTTCAATTTTTGATGAATAGTGAAACCACTAAGTGGTAGGTTAAAAACTGAATTCTGCATAAAACATAATTTTACCGCTTCTGTGAATGGAATTTCAAAAATCCGACAGACACGGTTGATATCAGTAAGTAAAATGTGGTTCAACGAGATAAAAATAATTTTTTGGTGAATAGTAACTTTTTACTATTTTTACCGCAGTTAATAGTAAATAGGGTAACTAAGGGTAAATATGATATTATTATTACCCTAACACATGTCCTAATTCTATTGGACAAGTGTAACTCGACCAAAAACAAACTTAGGAATAAAATATGACCATTTAGGCCCACTAGGATTAGATTAGGACATTTATTATTAATTTATTTAAAGAAGGGTTAAAATAGTTAAAATCAAAGTTTAATAAGTAAATCATTTTTAATATGGGTTTATACATAAGATAAATTCGATTGTAAATATTCATTAGAAAGATAAAATGATTTCCTACATTATGGTATTTTATTTGTAATTTTTAGACATCAAATAATTTAATTTATTTATGACACAAAGATGATGCAGTAATTATCTTATTAATGAAATATTGACATAATTGATAATATAAATACCAAAATAAATGTAATTTAAGACTTTTTATGAATTCCACTAATTTTTTAGGTTACTATGATATATTTGTGTTTATTTAATCAACTTGGTTCGAACATATAATTCTGTTATGACTTTCACAAAAATCATATATCAAATAGTGTCAAAATTGACACAAAATAGTTTTTAATTCAAATATTATATTATTAATTGTTATTTTATTCCTAAAAATCCAAGGTTCGGCCAAATTACTTAGATAAGGATATATATATTAATAATAAAAAATTTGGGGTTGTTTTGGCATGTTATAGTAAGTGTATTAACCATATAGTGAAAGAAAACAAAAGACATGGTAAAAGTTAATTTATTTATCTTAGAGTTAAATCTAATTGATAAGGTTAAAATAATACCCTAAACTTGTCTAAATCATATTGGTTGATAGGATTTCGACCCATCCCCACTTTAGCTTCGAAATAAGACCCTTTGGAACCATTATAAACCGATTTTGACTTTAATATAAAATAATATTTTGAGATATTCCTAAGGTGCCCCTCTCCTCCCTTATAAAAGGGCACCTCCTCCCCTTCCTCCTCACACCAATTTGAGCACTCAAGCTCGGACAACCCCTGCCATTTTCTCCTCTCCACTTCCCTAGAATAATCCTAGAGGTCCTGGTCTTCTTCAAAGACCAATCTTAGTTCCCTAAGTGGAGGATTCAAAGAGGCGTTCCAAAGAAGAGGTAATATCCATTACCGATCTTTTCAATTTCTTTCTTCTTCAAATTCTTCTTCTTTAGTTGTTTCATGATAAATTAATAACATCAGTATTACTTACATACTGATATGTCATTATAAATATTAAACAACCCTAATTCACCTTCTATCCATCCTACGGAAAAATGAAATCACCGCGCGTGCGTACGTACGGAATACCGTCTCCACGCCGTGGTGTAATCTATTTTTCCACCATCATTTTACAAGGATGGGTATAATGGTGTAATGAGTAACTATTTATGATTATTATAAAGTAATATTGATACTGAAATAATATATATATACTCCAATACAGTTCCACGATCATAGGAACGATATCATCACTCGTGCGTACGTACGGAATACCGTCTCCACGATGTGATGCGATTCGTTCTACATGATCATAATTACATAGTAATTATATAAATGAATTGAATGAATAAATATGATATATGTTACACTAATAACATTCTTGATATAAGTTATCTATAACCTTAAAATAAGAATAAGAATGTATTCGGAAAAACACGCATAAGAACAAAAGGCAATAAAGACCCGAGTAACAAGTAACAATGAAATATTACTAACAAGAAGCTAAGAATATGACCATATATGATATCATATCAACATGTATGATTCTGGAATAAGTCAATAACATTATTTAAACCATTATACAGGAGCTTCGGACACGTACAAAGCAAATCGGACCTAAGGTAAGGGAAATATCACAATCTCATTTTTATCCGAGATTGTTTATTCGTAAGTATTTACTGGGGTGTATTTTATCAACCACATCCATGTTTCATCCATATGTAATATTACTTCTATCCACCTACAATTGTTTAAATCCATTTTTACCCTTCGGTGAGTTTTTATTAATATGTATGAAAGGAATCTTTTGTTGTTTTTCGTACGAAGTACTTTTTGACTTTTCCGACAAAAGTACGAAGAATTTTTTTTTAACTTATACGGAATGAATGGATTTTTAAAACAAAATTTCCAAGAATCTTCCTTTACAAGTTTTCAAGTTTAGTTTTAATCAGCTTATTTTATTTTAAAGTCGTATGACATGTTATGAAAGGAAAAATGTTTTTGAAGAAGAAAGGATATTTTCCTCTAGAATGGAGTTGAAGTGTTTTATCAAAATTATATTCCATTTAAGATAATAAAGGGTTCTGTTTTAATCCCTATTATTACATTGGTTTGATTATGTTGTGATGGAAATATTTTTATGAATTCCTTTATCTTATATGAATTTTTTTATGATGTCATGTTGTTTAAGAATCCCATTTTTATTACATGGGTTACGCTATGATGTATGGTTTATGATTATGTGGCACACATAAGAAAGGATTCATTATAAGATGGGTGGGACCTATATCTCTCTCCAATGCATTGGGTAAAGATTTTATATCTCATGAGATAGACATGGCTGGAACGGAAGGTTATTTCGGTTCAGTGATACAGGACTGAAACGAGGAGTGAACTCGGTTCAAAAAGGGACTTTGTCCACTAAGATTATCTTGGCAATGAGTCATGACTAACAAGAAATGATTTTCCATGATTATGTGTGCATGCCACAAAGTTTCAAGTTTTATGTTATGACCTAAGGATAAGTCTAAGCATAGAACACAATCTTAGTGTTTTAGAAATGGCCATGAATACCCTAGGATAAGACCTTAAGTGTGAAATTTTATCCATGATTATGTGGTTTTCCAATTATAATAAGTGTTGCTCACACTATTTTTCTTGGTTTTAGTAAATGGCTGGAACCCGAAGGAACCGTGTTAATGCGGAATGCGATGGGCAATGCAATGATTGTCACCCTGAGTAACCAAACGATATGGGAGCTGGAATGAAAAATCTTGTAGCCATGCTCACACAACTTTCTCAAGCTATGAATCATGCAGGACTTCCAAACGAGCAAAGGAAGGAGCAACATTTTGTTGAATCCTTCATGAGGCAGCGTCCACCTTCTTTCAGTGGGTCTACTAATCCATTAGTTGCTGAACAATGGATTAGTACTACTGAAAAGATATTTTCAGTTCATCAATGTTCTGAACATGATAAAGTCATCCTATTATTGTATCGTTTGGAAGGAGATGCTGATCAATGGTGGAATCTTATTAAGAATACGAGGCGAAGGGATGAAATTGAGTCTATGGAATGGGATGAGTTCAAGAACTTATTTTTCAATAAGTACTTCCCTCGTATTCTCCGAACAAAGATGGAGAAAGATTTCCTTGAACTGAAGCAAAGGGATGATGAATCTGTTGGTACCTATGAAGCAAATTTTACAAGACTTTCAAGGTACTCTTCTGGTATTATTATCCAACCTGAGAGTAAGATCGATCGATTCTTTAGTGGCTTAAAACCAAGTCTTCGAAGGGCGTTAGCCATAAGGGACTTCAATAGCTACGAGGAAATCGTTCGATGTGCTCTCAAAGTCGAGATGGAGATTGGAATAACCCATCAGTCACATGGGTTTGATAAGAAGAGGAAGATGGAATTCAAAGAAAAATCTAAAGAGCACACGGAAAATAAGATGAGATTTTCCTTATGCTCAAAGTGTGGAAGGAAACATGGAGGGAGTTGTCTTAAAGGGACAAGTAAATGTTTTAAATGTGGAAAGGAAGGTCATCGGGCATTTGAATGCCGTGATAATGGGAAGAAGATGTCTAATGATGCAAACAAAGGAAGGGATACACAGAATGAACCTACTACACTTCAATGTTTCAAGTGCAAGGAGATGGGGCATTATTCCAATCAATGCCCAAATCCAAGGGTTGATGATGATGGTCGACGTCAATAAAATCTTAAGGCTAAAGACAAAGGAAAGTCACATGCAATTTCTATCAGCGATGTGGAGTACGATAACGAAGTGGTGAAAGGTACACTTACCATCCACTCTAAAGTAGAAAATGTTTTATTTGATTCTGTATCCACCCACTCTTTTATTTCTGAAAAATTTTCTAAGGGTATCACCGTACTACCTCAACAATTAGATGTTGATTTAGCTGTGACAACACCTAATGGCACAACAGTCGCATCAAAAGTTTATAATTCTTCTCCGATCGAAGTTTGTGGTAAAGTGCTTCCTGCAAATCTTGTGATCCTTCCTTTAGTGGAATTTGATGTGATTCTTGGCATGGATTGGCTTTCTCTACATGGAGCTCATATCAATTGCCAAAGAAGGGAAGTCACATTTCATATTCCAGATCAATCTATGATTTTATATCAATGCAAGGATGAACATAATCTTCCAGTGGAAATTTCTTCCATCTTATGGGTATTGATTCCACTAAATGAAGGTTATTTATCTCAAATGGTTGGTGAGAAACTCACGATTAAGAATATGCCCATTGTACGGGAGTTTGATGATGTCTTTCCGGAGGAATTACCGGGTCTTCCACCAAATCGTGAAGTTGAGTTTTCAATAGAACTCGTACCGGGTGTTTTGCCTATTTCAAAGACACCTTATAGAATGGCCCCAATTGAGTTGCAGGAATTGAAGAAGCAACTCCAAGAGAATCTTGATAAGGGATTCATACGCCCTAGTGCATCACCTTGGGGAGCACCTGTTCTATTTTTTAATAAGAAAGATGTATCAATGAGACTCTGCATTGATTATCGAGAACTTAACAAGATCACTATCAAGAACAAATATCCTCTCCCACGCATTGATGACTTATTTGACCAACTACGCGGAGCTCAATACTTTTCCAAGATTGATCTTCTTTCATGGTATCATCAATTAAGGGTCAAAAGGGAGAATATACCAAAGACGGCTTTCCGTACAAGGTATGGACACTATGAATTTATAGTGATGCCATTTGGTCTGACTAATTCCCCTGCTATCTTCATGGATCTAATGAATAGATTCTTTAGAGACTATCTTGATCAATTTTTGGTAGTCTTTATAGATGATATTCTTGTCTATTCAAAGAGAAATGAACAGCATGAAGATCACTTGAGAATTATATTGAAGACCCTGAGAAAGGAGAAGCTTTATGCCAAATTTACCAAGTGTGAATTTTGGCTTCAAAAAGTTGCATTTTTGGGTCACATAATCTCAAAAGAGGGGATATCTGTGGATCCAGCAAAAACAGAGGTTATCAAAAGATGGTCAAGACCAACAACAGTAACTGAGATCCGATGTTTTATTGGATTGGCTGGATATTATCGACGTTTTGTAAAAGATTTTTCACGATTATCTAATCCACTCACCAAGTTGACTCGGAAAGGAGTTAAGTTTGTCTGGACGGAAGAATGTGAAGAGAATTTCAAGGAGTTGAAAAGAAGGTTATCCAGTGCACCTGTGCTTACACTTCCTTGTAGTAGAGAAAGGTTTGGGATCTATAGTGATGCATCCAAGAAGGGATTGGGGTGTGTTCTTATGCAAAATGATATGGTGATAGCTTATGCCTCACGACAGTTGAAAATCCATGAGCAAAATTACCCAACACATGATTTTGAGTTGGCTGCGGTAATCTTTGCATTAAAGATTTGGAGGCATTACCTTTATGGTGAAAGGTGAGATATTTATACTGATCATAAAAGTTTAAAGTATATTTTCACACAAAAGGAGTTGAATATGCGTCAAAGAAGATGGTTGGAGCTGATTAAGGATTATGACTGCTCAATCCATTACCACCCTGGGAAAGAAAACAAGGTGGCAGATGCATTAAGTCGACAAGACCATGCTAGTTTATCCATGATGAGGATCACAAAAGATCCAATATTTATGGATTTACAAAGGATGGATCTTGGAATTATAATGGAAGGGGAAAAATCTTATCTTTCTCAAATGAATGATCAACCATCTATACATGTGAAGATTAAAGAGGCACAGAAAGAAGATGTCGAGTTACAAAAGAAGGTGAGAAATGTTCCTGAATTCAACCTTGATTGTGATAGGATAATAATGTTCAGGAATCGGGTTTGTGTTCCTTCCATCCCCGAATTAAAGAAGGAGCTGCTGGATGAGGGTCATAGTTCTTCATTCTCTATTCATCCTGTAAAGCACGAAGATGTATAGGGACCTGAAAGAGTACTTCTGGTGGGATGGCATGAAAAGAGATGTTGCTGAATATGTCTCTCGATGTTTGGTTTGTCAACAAGTTAAAGCTGAGAGACAAAAGTCTAAGGGGATGTTACAACCATTACCCATACCCGAATGGAAATGGGAAAACATCACTATGGACTTTGTCACAGGACTTCCTAAAACATCCAAAGGCAATAATGCTATCTGGGTCATAGTTGATCGTCTTACAAAGTCTGCACACTTCATTGCTATTAGAGAGGATTTCTCTCTAGATCAGCATGCCAGGATATATGTAAAGGAAGTGGTAATATTGCATGGAGTACCACTTTCTATTATATCTGATCGGGATCCGAGATTTACCTCGATGTTCTGGAGAAGTCTTCAGCATACTCTGGATACAGAGTTGAGTTTCCGCACTGCTTATCATCCCTAGACAGACGGTCA
This sequence comes from Viscum album, assembly GCA_963277665.1. NCBI lineage: Eukaryota > Viridiplantae > Streptophyta > Magnoliopsida > Santalales > Viscaceae > Viscum > Viscum album. The sequence continues at coordinate 181,394,053 of OY728121.1, forward strand.
GTCTGAGAGAAAAATTCAAACCCTAGAAGATATGTTGAGAGCTTGCTCTAGGGATTTCAAAGGAGGTTGGGATCAACACCTACCTTTGGTGGAATTTTCTTACAATAAAAGCTTTCACTCCAGTATTCAGATGGCTCCTTATGAATCTCTCTATGGAAAGAAATGCAGGACTCCAACTTGATGGGATGAAGTTGGGGAAAGAAAGCTATTAGGACCTGATCTCGTTGATGAAATGGCAGAAAAGGTCAGATCTATTCAACAACACATAAGCGCAGCTCAGAGTCGACAGAAAAGTTATGCCGACAACCAAAGAAAAGACCTAGAGTTTGAAGTGGGTGATAAAGTGTTCTTACGAATATCTCCCTGGAAGAGGGTTATGAGATTTGGAAAGAAGGGGAAGTTGAGCCCTAGATATATCGGTCCTTTCAAAATACTGGATCGTGTTGGGAAGGTAGCTTACCGATTGGCGCTTCCACCGAATCTCTCTCAAGTTCACGATGTGTTCCACGTATCTCTCCTGAGAAAATACATACTAGATCCTTCACATGTACTCAGCACATAAGTTGTACCGCTGGAGCAAGATCTTTCTTATGAAGAACAGCCGATAGAGATTCTGGATCGTAGCGAAAAAAGTCTTACAAAACAAGACCACTCGATTGGTGAAAGTTTTATGGAGGAACCACCAACTTGAAGAAGCTACATGGGAGCTTGAGGATATGATGAGGGAGAAGTATCCTCATCTGTTTGTTACAAAGTGACGAATTTCGAGGGCGAAATTCTTTTTAAGGGGGGTAGAATGTAAAACCTGAGACTTTTATGTTATATAAATCATCAAAGGAATCTTTTTCGACACAACACTTGCCTGGCTTGCTTTACACGCAATCGCGACCTTCCTCGATAGCTTGCGTCGTACGCAATACCGAGTTTCACTAAACAACAATATGCTATTAAAACTAGCCGTTATGAATAGTAATAACCACTTTTTGAAATTTTCTAAATTTTATTTTTCAAAATGGACTTCATTTTTGGATTCGGAATATCGAAATTATCCTAGGGTGAAATTTTGGTATTTTTCTGAAAACTTTCAATTTTTGATGAATAGTGAAACCACTAAGTGGTAGGATAAAAACTGAATTCTGCATAAAATTTAATTTTACCGCTTCTGTGAATGGAATTTCAAAAATCCGACAGACACGGTTGATATCAGTATGTAAAATGTGGTTCAATGAGATAAAAATAATTTTTTGGTGAATAGTAACTTTTTACTATTTTTACCGCAGTTAATAGTAAATAGGGTAACTAAGGGTAAATATGATATTAATATTACCCTAACACATGTCCTAATTCTATTGGACAAGTGTAATTCGACCAAAAACAAACTTAGGAATAAAATATGACCATTTAGGCCCACTTGGATTAGATTAGGACATTTATTATTAATTTATTTAAAGAAGGGTTAAAATAGTTAAAATCAAAGTTTAATAAGTAAATAATTTTTAATATGGGGTTATACATAAGATAAATTCGATTATAAATATTCATTAGAAAGCTAAAATGATTTCCTACATGATGGTATTTTATTTGTAATTTTTAGACATCAAATAATCTAATTTATTTATGACACAAAGATGATGCAATAATTATCTTATTAATGAAATATTGACATAATTGATAATATAAATACCAAAAAAAATGTAATTTAAGACTTTTTATGAATTCCACTAATTTTCTAGGTTACTATGATATATTAGTGTTGATTTAATCAACTTGTTTCGAACATATAATTCTGTTATGACTTTCACAAAAATCATATATCAAATAGTGTCAAAATTGACACAAAATAGTTTTTAAATCAAATATTATATTATTAATTGTTATTTTATTCCTAAAAATCCAATGTTCGGCCAAATGACTTAGATAAGGATATATATATTAATAATAAACAATTTTGGGTTCGTTTGGCAAGTTATAGTAAGTGTATTAACCATATAGTGAAAGAAAACAAAAGACATGGTAAAAGTTAAATTATTTAACTTAGAGTTAAATCTAATTGATAAGGTTTAAATAATACCCTAAACTTGTCTAAATCCTATTGTTTGATAGGATTTTGACCCATCCCCACTTTAGCTTCGAAATAAGACCCTTTGGAACCATTATAAACCGATTTTGACTTTAATATAAAATAATATTTTGAGATATTCCTAAGGTACCACTCTCCTCCCTTATAAAAGGGCACCTCCTCCCCCTCCTCCTCACACCAATTTGAGAACTCAAGCTCGGCCAACCCCTGCCATTTTCTCCCCTCCACTTCCCTAGAATAATCCTAGAGGTCCTGGTCTTTTTCAAAGACCAATCTTAGTTCCCTAAGTGGAGGATTCAAAGAGGCGTTCCAAAGAAGAGGTAATATCCATTACCGATCTTTTCAATTTCTTTCTTCTTCAACTTCTTCTTCTTTAGTTTTTTCATGATAAAGTAATAACATCAGTATTACTTACATACTGATATGTTATTATAAATATGAAACAACCCTAATTCACCTTCTATCCATCCTATGGAAAAATGAAATCACCGCGCGTGCGTACGTATGGAATACCGTCTCCACGCCGTGGTGTAATCTATTTTTCCACCATCATTTTACAGGGATGAGTATAATGGTGTAATGAGTAACTATTTATGATTATTATAAATTAATATTGATACTGAAATAATATATATATACTCCAATACAGTTCCATGATCATAGGAACAATATCATCACTCGTGCGTACGTACGGAATACCGTCTCCACGAAGTGATGCGACTCGTTCTACATGATCATCATTACATAGTAATTATATAAATGAATTGAATGAATAAATATGATATATATTACACTAATACCATTCTGGATATAAGGTATCTATAACCTTAAAAGAATAATAAGAATGTATTCGGAAAAACACGCATAAGAACAAAAGGCAATAAAGACCCGAGTAACAAGTAACAATGAAATATTACTAACAAGAAGCTAAGAATATGACCATATATGATATCATATCAACATGTATGATTCTGGAATAAGTCAATAACATTATTTAAACCATTATACAGGATCTTCGGACACGTACAAAGCAAATCGGACCTAAGGTAAGGGAAATATCACAATCTCATTTTTATCCGAGATTGTTTATTCGTAAGTATTTACTGGGGTGTATTTTATCATCCACATCCATGTTTCATCAATATGTAATATTACTTCCATCCACCTACAATTGTTTAAATCTATTTTTACCCTTCGGTGAGTTTTTAGTAATATGTATGAAAGGAATCTTTTGTCGTTTTTCGTACGAAGTACTTTTTTACTTTTCCGACAAAAGTACGAAGAATGTTTTTTTAAATTATACGGAATGAATGGATTTTTAAAACAAAATTTCCAAGAATATTCCTTTACAAGTTTTCAAGTTTATTTTTAATCAACTTATATTATTTTAAAGTCGTATGACATGTTATGAAAGGAAAAATGTTTTTGAAGAAGAAAGGATATTTTCCTCAAGAATGGAGTTCAAGTGTTTTATCAAAATTATTTTCCATCTAAGATAATAAAGGGTTCTGTTTTAATCCATATTATTACATTGGTTTGATTATGTTGTGATGGAAATATTTTTATGAATTCCTTTATCTTATATGAATTGTTTTATGATGTCATGTTGTTTAAGAATCCCATTTTTATTACATGGGTTACGCTATGATGTATGGTTTATGATTATGTGGCACACATAAGAAAGGATTCATTATAAGATGGGTGGGACCTATATCTCCCTCCAATGCATTGGGTAAAGATTTTATATCTCATGAGATAGACATGGCTGGAACGGAAGGTTATTTCGGTTCAGTGATACAGGACTGAAACGAGGAGTGAACTTGGTTAAGAAAGGGACATTGTCCACTAAGATAGTCTTGGAAATGAGTCATGACTAACAAGAAATGATTTTCCATGATTATGTGTGCATGCCACAAAGTTTCAAGTTTTATCTTATGATTATGGGGATCTCATTTTCACTTATATGATTTATTCCATGTTAAGATATTATGATCTCTTTTGTAGGTTTTGATTTTCAAAAAGATATGATATGATTTTTATTTCCTTTATTTTCCCTTGCTGAGCATTTGAGCTCACCCTTTTATGTTTTCTTTTCCACAGGTCAGGAAGATGGATATTAAGTAGAATATGCTAAAAGGGACCCTAGATATGATGAAATAAATGGGAGACACTGTAGAAGATTTATGAACCAGTTGTTTATGTTTCCCAGTTTCTAAAGACACTATACCTATACGGTCCTTTGTGGTTTTGTCATATGTTTTAATAAGTGTGCTTCAATTTTGAAGTATTAACAATGTATGTAAAGTATGGGTCGTTATATTATTATCCACCTTCTACTATAATGTTTATTATCAAACCCATTGAATTTTATTTTTATTCAAATGTTTTCAAAATTTATCATTTTATACTAACCATTTTATGAAACAATAAAAGGACTATTTTTCAACATATATGGAAAAAATGAGTTTTCCTTCACCAATATCATTATTTGATATTTGACTTCTTAAAAAAGAAATAATTATTTTTTTAGAAAAATAAATACAATGTTAATGTTTCAGGTTTTTTTATATTGAATTTTTTTTTAGGATGGATTGATTTCCTCAATATCTTAATATAAGAACTGTAACACCACAAGATTTCATAGTCAGTTATATCTTTAAAGTAAGTCAGTTTATTATACAGCACACAACACTGACTTGGCTTTGGTTTTATGTAATAATGAATTTATGTGAAACTACACATTTTTATTATAAATATTTAAATGATATATTTATTTTTCAGTTAAATATTTTCATATGAATATTAAAAAATATTTTTTATTATTATTTAAATTTTTTTAGATAAATATAACGTTTTAATAATTAAATGTATTTGTTTTTTTATAATAGTTATATATATTAGAAGAACTATTTTCATAAAAGAGCTACATTTTAAGTCGGTTTGTTAAAATTATTAAAATTAATAAAACATACTCCAAGAAATTTAATTTGGTAAAATGGACTTCAATTTTTTATTTGGAATTTCAAAATTAGATTAAGGTGAATTTTTTTATTTTTCTAAAATCATTTATTTTTAGATGAATAGTGGAAAATACTACATTGTACATAAAAGATGACATTTTATTTAAATAATTATTATTTTTTAAAAATTTATGATGAAGTCAGATAAGATTCATAATAATGATATTAGTCCAACGTAATTCATTGGAGACACTTTATAAAACGATTAGATTTTTTTTTTGAATTTTTTAAAGTCTTTTACCCAGCTTCTAGGCACATTTGGAAATTTGCATAAAATTTAATTTTAACAATTTTTTAAATTAAATTTCAAACATCTGAGAGACATGTTTGACATCCATTTATAAAACCCGGTTCAGTAGGATGAGTTTTTTGGTTAATAATAACCTTTAAATTTTATTTACCATTTTTAAATTTAATAGGTTAATTAAAGATACAAATTACATTATAATTACCATAACACATGATCGAATTCTATTTGATATGTTTATTTAGAACAAATTAAACCATGGGAATAAAATATGATCCAATTTGATCATCTTTGATTAGATTTACAAATTTATTATTATTTTACTTAATGACGAGTTAAAAGTGTAAAATTCAATTTTATTAACTTAAGCATTTTTAATGTAGAGAGATACACAAGATAAATTAGGAAATATATGTTAATTAGAAAGATAAAAAGATTTACTAAATCATGGAATTTTTTGTATAAATTTTTTACATTAAATAAATAATTTTATGTATGATCCAATGTTGGTGAATTAATTACCATATTAATGAGTGATTAAAATAATTGATATTATAAATATCCAAATTAATATAAATTGAAACATTTTATGAATTGAAATAATTTTATTGGTTAATATGAAATTTATTTATTGATTAAATTTATTTTTTATAAGTAATAAATTATCGATGACTTTCACAAAAACTAAATATTAAATAGTATCCAAATTGACATAAATGAGATGTTAAAACAAATACAATATTATTAAATGATAAAATATTTTTAAAAATATGAGGATCATCAAAAGGACTTATATAATGATATATATGTCATGTATTAACCAATAGAGTCTATCTTGGACTTTTATTTTATGTTTATTTACAATGTAATAGAAAAATAGAAGAAGACATTGTAAATGATAAACTATTTAACGAAGAGTTAAATCTAAAAGATAATGTTAATATGGTGAACTAAAATTTTCTAAAACCTATTGGTTGAGATTGTTTTGACTGATCCACACCTTATCCTAGAAATAAATCCATGTTTATCAGTTATAAACCAATAATGATTTTATAATTAAATAATATTTCAATATTTTCCTAAAATGACCCTCACCTCTCTTATAAAAGTTTACATCCCATTCTCTCAAAAACCACTCCTCCAATTCCCTTTGGCTCAGCCAGACCCAGGTAAAATATCTTCCCAACTACGTTCAATTAAACCTAGAGTCCTTAAATAGATCTAAAATCCATCCTATTGAGCCCTTGTGATCCAATCAGAACGGAATGCCCTGATGAAGATGTAATGATATCATCACCTCTTTCAATGTTCTTTTCTTATTCCACTTAGTCATTCTTTTTTTTTCGATACAAATATAGAAAATCTAGTAAATTCAATATACTTTTATTTTATTATAAATATGGTACAACAATATTAATTATTTTATCCAACCTAGGAATTAAAAATTCACCATGTGTACGTACATACGGTTTACCGTCTCAGTGTCGTGGTGTATTTTGTAATTCAATAATTATAAATTTTAATTTTTAGAATAATGAGTATAATTTATGAAAATAATAAATATAACATGTTAATGATTTTTTATTCGTAATATACCATCCAAATAAATATGATTTCACCATCAAGGGAACGATATTGACACTCATATGTATGTACAAATTACTGTCTCCACGAACGCTGTGAGATTCATTCCCCCATTGTTTTCATTAAAGAATAATATTAATTTAATGATTAAAAATAATGTTTAATAACTTAATATTATTATGTATAGGAATCAAATACAACCTATCCATAACAAACATAACTTATGTAACAAAACATATAAAGGAAAGGGAATCAGTTAACACCTAAAACAATGATACTAATAAAATGTTATTAACAATGAAATAGTATAAGATCATATATTATATCAAATTAATGTATGTGGTTCGTATAGAATTTAAAAAAAAATATCTAACTGTTATATAAGAGGTTAACATAACCTCAACTAAGGGAATGTACAAGGTATGTGTTAATTTTACAATCTCTTTATTCTCTGAGGTTGTTTATATGTAATCTTCTACATGGATTTCCTTAATATCCTCATCCATGTATCTTAAAAATGTATTTAATAACATTTAAACTATTTCCTAGAATACGGGTTAAAGTTATTTATATCCCTGTTCATATTTTTATAAAATGTTTGAAATGAATCTTTCCATCGTTTTCCAAACAAGGTACTATATGTCCTTTTCAAAAAATTATGGTAAGAATGTTTTTTAACATATTTGGTGGGTGCAACTATTTTCTTCCATTATACAATCATTGAATAATTACATACAAGATTATATTAATTTTTCAAAAATAAATATTCATTTTATAATTACGTGACATTTAAAGTATTATAAAATAGAATGAGATATTTCTCTCAAATATTTTTGATATATTCTATGTCAACATCCATTGACGGATTTTAATCATGTTTGAAGTTGATTTATTATGATAAAATCTTTGATATTTTATTGAAGGTTTTGTGATATGTTTGATTGTGAATGTTTAATTTTTATTCCATTCACGATTTATGATTAAAAAATTATAATTTCATATGCCAGTTTTAATATGAATGTTTATGTTATGTTTAAAACTTATCATATGATTAATTCATTGGACATAGTATGTTATAGGTGGGTCCCTATATAGCTCTTCGATTCATCGGTAGGTCTAATGAGAAAAAATAGTTTATTGGCCAAAGGCCATGACAAAATCATTCTTTTAGTCTTGGCACGAGGCTGTGAATATGTGGTTATGATGTCCGGTATTATGCATTCTGTTATTAAGAAATTAGCTAATGATATTACATGTGACTATTCGACAAGTATAATATCAATGTGAATAATTAAAGGGAATTATTTGATTTATCTTTTCCATAGTATGCTGAATTATATGTTTAAAAGTATTATGTATTAGTATAATACATTTCCTTAAATATTTATGCATATTTATGATAGTTTCTACAATATTGTTATCCAAACTGAGAATTAGATATCATTCCTTTTTATGTTTTATTTTTTCAAGGATGTGAATAAGTATATAATGACTAACCTCTTGGGATAGGCCAATGTATATGAGTGTGTTCAAAGGGGACACAATGTTGTAATTTTTATTACATGATGTAATGTAAAACTTATGTATGTATCTAGTACTTCCAAGGAAACTAAACTAATCGTTATTTTGGTACATGATCTCATGTGATCATTTTGATGTTCTGTAATAATACACCGACACTAGGTATCCAGGGTTGGGTCACTATAGTTGGTATTAGAGGATATTTAGTAAAATCCTTAGAAACTGGATTTAAAAAAAATTCTGATTAGAGAAAATTACCCTACGATAAACATTGAGTTTTAGTATAGAATAACATCCATGAAATTTGGTAGATTAAATATTATGTGGGTTTTCCTGGATAATACATCACTGTCTAGATACAAACAGGTAAATGTGGCTCTAGACAAGATGTATCTAGGATTGAAAACTATGATAGGGAGTTTTGGGTTTGACCCGGGATATCTTGGTAGATGACAATGGGCCTAACTAGAATCTTGGTACAGAATCTCCCGAGGGATATGCTTAGGATAATTCACATTTTCTTCACATATCATTATGAAAAATTTATGAGTAAACACGTCTCAAAGAAAATATTTTTTTGTTTATGGATTATATAGATAAACTTATCAATTTATGTTTGGTATTTTACATGTTTTGAGTTATTCATTACGATTCATTATCATACCTAGTGTATTCCATTGTTTAGAAATGGGTCCAAGTAGGGGGAATGAGAACTCTAGCAATACGCATGATCAAAAGAGTAAGAAGGATCATATCTTTCATGGTCTTAAGATAACCTACGAAGGGAATTAGTCTTCCACGTATTCTCATTATATAAATAAATAGTATCATGTGTTAATAATATATGTAAAAAATTATTTAAGTCATATGGCTTTGTAGGGAAGCCAGGGAAAAAAGTATGGTAGAGAGAAATATGAAAAAATTGAAGAAGGGAAAAAAATCATTTTTCCCATATGTGATAACTGTCAGAAGACTCACCTTGCTAAATACATCAAGGGAATGGGAGTTTGTTTTATGTGTGCAGAAAAAGGACACCATGTATGAGATTGAAAGGGTAAGAAAAAGGATTCATATGTTCAATGATTAAACTTCAAGGAGTTGGGACACTATGAAAATCAATGTCCCAATCATCAGAGTATACCCAAAATGATACAATAGGATAATAATAAAGTTATAATACTACCTCATATGAAGATGAATAATTAGTGTTCTTATATTTTTTAAATGAATCATGTCATTTTATTGTTTTATTAAAGATGTATATGTTATATTAATTATGGAAATAAATAAGGATTATACTACAGTACTATTTGATTGAGGATATGAGATTATATGGTAATAAGAAATCTGACTCAACAACAAGTTGATATTATTAGAAAATACATAGCTGAATGAGGATAAACATTAGTATGGTCCGGATACTGAGGTAGAGATTTCGGAATAAGATATGTATTATTTGAATACATTATATTCGATATTCTTAACTACCTTGAAATGATTAAGGGTTTGTTTATTCCATCATTGTTGGAGTATTCAAAAATTTTGGATATAAGAAATATATCTACTATTCTATTAGGAATAAGGAAGAATGAATGTAATCAATATTGTTTTATGGTAATTCTGGGTGTTACTATGTTTTAAAAGAATATATTATTATAGTAATCCCATGTTATTATGTGCAAGAGAAAATATTCTTTATGTTATGTTAACCTTCCTATTAATTTTTGTACTATGAGTTTAGACATAAGTATTTTGGACAAGTCTTATGATTTTAATTGATTAATTTTTTACATAGGATACTATGGTTTATGGTGAAAACATTTCATAACATTATTTTTGGTTTTTTTATAAAAAGGACAACCTGATGGTTGGGAAACAAGTAGTCATGTCCGACAAGGCCACTTGCCTTATACCTGCAACTGAAGGGCGAGTAGGGTGCATCTCCTACCACTATCCTACATTATTTCCTAGACTATATAATGTAGTTTCTAAAATTATCTGATAGATGAATTATAAATTCTTTCTATTGAATCCCTATATGATTATGATAAATAGAAAATTTTTGAGTTCTATTATCAACTGATGTGAAAGATGAGTTTACGATAGAAATTAGTTAAAGGATGTAACTCTACTTACCAAGTATTTTTTCATATTTTATGAAGAAACTAATTCTTAAACATTAGAAAATGGGTCTTAATACAAAAAATGTGTTATCCAAATACCTTATATTTTGAGGAACCAATGATAATTTATGTCATCATAGATTTATGGCTTTGAAGCCCTCAATTTTCTATTTATTGATCACTTGTTTGTTATTGATAACCACAATCACTACCTATAAATATTTATGTTTTTCTCCATTTATGTTTCTCAAATTTCCATTAATGTTCTCCAATTCGAAATCCAAATTTGGTGGTGACTTTTTCATTTCAAATTCCCTCTTATTAAGTAAAATTTTATTATCCCAATTTCCTATGAGAGTTTACCACAAAGGTATTTTCTATTTTTATCCTTTTATTTTCGAAGAATAATTTCAAATTTAGAGGAAACATTTTATTAATGGTTGGTAGAATGTAACACCCTAATATTTCATAGTTAGTTATATCTTTAAAGTAAGTCAACAGCTTATATTTTACGCAATACCTACTTGGCTTCCATTATATGTAAGATTGAATTTCTACGAAATAACACATTAGTATTATAATTATTTAAACAATATATTTATTTATCAATTAAATATAGTGATTTGAATTGTAAAAAATTAATTTTTATTGTTATTTATAATTTTTTTACAAAATAATAATTTTTATATTGAAATTTGTTTGTTTTGTTAAAATAGTTATTTATTTAGAAAAGCTATTTTCTTAAATGAACAAATTTTTATGTCCTTTTGAGAAAAATAATAAAATTAATATTAAACACTTATAAAAATTGAAATTGGTAAAATTGACTTCATTTTTGGATTCAGAATATCAAACTTATCTATGGGTGAATTGTTTGTATTTTTATGAAAGCATTCAATTTTTTATAAATAGTGAAAAATACAACATTTTACATAAAAACTGATTTTTTATTTAAATAGTAATTATTTTTATTGAAATTCATTTTAATGTCAAAATGGATTAATAATACCTATATTAGTTTAATGTAATTCAATGGATTCATTTTATAATAAGATTAGATATATAAAATATTATTGAATTTATTAACGTATTTTACCCACTTTCTATGCACATTTACAAATTTTCATAAAACGTAATTTTACAACTTCTGCGAATTGAATTTAAAAAAATCTAAGAGACACGGTTGAAATAAGTCTGTAAAATGTGGTTCAATAGGATAAATATAATTTTTGGGAATAGTAACTATTAATTTTTTTTCAACGGTTACTAGTAAATAGGGTAATTAAAGGTAAAAGTGATATTATAATTACCTTAACACATGTCTTAATTATTTTGGGTAAGTGTACATAAACTAAAATCAACCAAAAGAATAGAATATGATCCTATATGATCCACATGATTAGATTATGACCTTAATTATTATTTTATTTATAGATAAGTTAAATGTTTAAAATTCAATGTTAAATAACTAAACCATTTTTAATATTTGGTTACACATAAGATAAATTTGACTATAAATATTCATTAGAAATATCAAAATATTTTCTACATCATGGTAGTTTATTTATAATTTTTAGACGTTATATAATTAAATTTATTTATGACACAATGATAATGCAGTAATTACCTTATTAATAAATGATTAAAATAATTGAAATTATAAATATCCAAATTTATTTAAATAGAGTTTTTTGATGAATTCAAATAATATTCTTGGTTAATATGATATTATATGATTTATTTAATATATTTTATTTGAAGTAATCATGTTTTACTGACATTCAGAAAAATCATATACTAAAAATTGATAATTGTTATAAATGATTTTTTAAGACAAATACTACATTATTATGTGATATAATATTCATAAAAATATAAGGTTGTCCAATGGGCATATGTAATAATATATATTTAATTAATGAAGCAATTTAGGTTATCTAGTAATTTTTTAGTATGTTTATTAACCATGTAATATAAAAATACATGAAGACATTGTTAAAGTTAAACTATTTAACTAAGAGTTAAATCTAGAATATAAGATTAATATGGTGACCTAACCTTATCTAAAACCTATTGGTTAAGCGTGTTTCGACCCATACACACCTTATACTAAAAATAAATCCATTTGGACCCATTATAAATGTAACATGATTTTATAATAATATAATCTTTTAATCTTTTCCTAAAGTGACCATCACCTCTCTTATACATGGGTACCTATCATTATCATAAAATAACACCTAAAAATCTATTTGGATCATCCATCCCCTTCTCAAATATCTTTCTAGCTATCATACCTTCAACCTAGGGGTTATAATTTTATCATAAATCCATCTTATAGTGCCCTTTTGATCAAATCAAAAAGGAAGCACCCAAAGAAAAAGTAATAATTGCATCACCTCTATCAATGTTCATTTCTTCTTCCACTTCCACTTTATTTGTTGTTTCCATACCAAAATAATTACTCCTGAAACTTCTACATACTATTATGTTATTATAAATATTGTACAACCATATTCCTTATTCTTTTAATCCTATGAATGAAAATGTTTCCATATACACGTATGTACGGCCTACCATCTCCACATCGTGGTGTAGTTAGTTATTCCACACATCATTATTTATATGGGTATAATAATGAGTACAATTGATGTAAATAATAAATAAAACATGATATTTATTTATTATATGTAATATAACATCCAATTAAATATGATAAAACCATCAATATAATGATATTTTATGTCATGCGTATGTACGAATTGTCGTCTCCACAAACACAATGAGATTCATTCCCCATAATTACCTTTCAAGATTAATTTTTATTTTACGATTAAAAATAATTTTTAAGAAATTAATATCATTTTGAATATGAATCAAATACATCCTATCCAGAGGAATAATGACTTACATGATAAAACATATAAAGTAAAATGAATCAGTTAACACCCAACACTATAATACTACTGAAATATTATTAACAAAGAAATATTAGAACGTCATATACGATATCATTTTTATGTATGTAGTTCATGTAAAATTTCATAACAATTATTTGACTATTATACAAGAGTTTAAGGTACCATAGACTTCATAATATTACAAGTTAGGGGTTAAATTTACAGTCTCTTTATTTTCCAAGGTTGTTTATATGTAATCATCTACTGGGAATTTTTTATCATCCTCATCCGTGTTTCACAAAAATGTATTTCAATACATTTTTACTATTTCCAATAATATGTTTTATAGTCATTTATACCCTTGTTAGAAATTTAGTAATTTTTTTTAAAAGAATCATTCCATCATTTTCCAAACAAGGTATTTTATGATATTTTCGACAAATTAAGGTAAAAATGTTTTTTAAACATATACGACAACTGTGTCTATTTTCTACAAATATAAAATCTTCTAAGATTCCATTACCAGATTATACATATATTTTTTAAAAAAATCTTTTATATTTACGGGACATTTAAATGATTTCAAAATAGAAATAGATATTTCTCTTAAATAGTTTTGATTTCATCTATGTCAACATCCTTTGATGGATTTTACAGTTATATGAAGATGATTTATTATGATACTATATTCTATATCATATTAAAGGTTTTGTTATATTATTGACTAAAAATGATTTATTTTTATACCATTCAAGTTTTTTGGTTAAATTTTTAAAATTTTTGTATTCATGTTTTAATAGAAATGTTTATGTTATGTTTCAACATTTTCATATAAGGAATATATTGGACAAAGTATAGGATGGGTGGATCTGGTTATATCTCCTCGATGCATCTTTAGGTCTCCTGAGATATACTAGTGTCTTGGCATAGGGCTTTCATAAAATATTTTTTGCAGTCTTGGCATGAGGCCTTTACAATGTGGTTATGATGTCTGGCATTATGCGTTCCATCGTTATGATATTAGCTAATGATATTACATGTGATTATTCGACTAGTATAATGTCCATGTGAATAAGTAAATGGAATTATTTGATTTATCTTTTCTATATTATGATGAACTTAATTTTAAAAGGCTTTTGCTTTATTCTTATAAATTTCCTTAAATGTTTATGCTTATTCCTGATAGTTTCCGCTATATTTTTTCCTTACAAAGAATCTGAGAACACCCCTTTCTTATGTTTTCATTTCCCTAAGATGTAAAGAGGTATATTATTATTAACATATAGGGATAGTACAAAATATTTGAGTGTGTTCAAAGGGGACGCAATGTTTTTTCATTTAATGATATAATATAAAACTTATTTATGTATCTAGTACTTCCAAGGCAACAAAACTAATCAGTCCTTCGAGACATGATCTCTTCTAATCATGAAAATGTTATGTTTGGGGTGTTAAAAAAACTATTGATTTCAAAGAAGAAATATTATTTTTCCTTTATGAATGTCTTATGTGATATAATTATGATTCGGTTCATAGGAATTTTTATTTATACTGGTGGTTTTTTTGATAAACTGTATGGGGGTGATCCCATTAAGGCTCTCCAATGCATTGGGTAAATAGATATAGTTATCTGGTTTGGTTTCTCATAAGTGATTTAGGGGGAACACCATGATGGGTATTCCAAATGTTACAATGATGGTTTCTCCCAATGTGTAGTTGAAAGATAAAATGTATGAATCTTATTGATGCAATAAGATACATTTATGATTTCTGATTTCTATTAATTTTATTGGAATCTTATGAGTTCATGAGGTAAGATAAGGGATTTTGATTTATGGGTAAAAATTATGATTTTCTGGAAAAAAAATCATGAGATTAAATTATTCATGAATTAACAGTAACTTCCTATACTTTATATCTCTAACTACGCTTTTTTCCCTCATCCCATGTTTTTTAAATTATTTTCAAAAGTTATATTGTTGGGTAAGTGGGAGGAAGAATAAATGATGAAGGTTATGAATATTTTTATCAATAAAAGTAATTCCTATTTTTTTTATAATGCTTTAGTTAATGAAAAAATGGATAGTGAGTGCACTTGTAAACATTGTAATAAATCAGTAGTTAAGTAATTTTATGGAAAATTATCTATAAATCTAAGCTAGAAAATATACTCAATTTTAATTAGTGAAAAAAATTACTTTACTCAATATTTTGCAATGCTTAAGGATAGGGCCTTATAGTTAGTATTCGATTATTGTTCAGACAACATTAGAGATTAGATGTTTTCTTCAATGTAATTGATATATTCTGAGGTTTATAATTTTCTGTTTGATCTTAAGATTAGTGTCATTGAATCCCTTTTGAGGGTTTATTATTGGAAATTTTATGGTGACCAATTGAATTTTTGGTGACATGCATTTTTGCTGTAACTATGGGTTATTACATATTGTGATGAAAAATGAAAGGAACGAGGTATAATTTGAGTTTAAATAAAGTAATGGTTATCTTTAAGAATTTTGTATCATTTTATTAATGTTATAAGAGTTATATAGTTTTAGAAAAATTATAAACCATGGGAATGGTTTCAACCTGTCACATCCAGAAAGGCAACTTGATTCAAACCCACAATTGAAGGGTGACAATGGTGCATCACCTACCACCTATCTACACAAAGACTCAGGCTAGTATGAATTTTTATTTTTAGTTATATGGTTTAATGGAATAATAATATGTTAATTTTGGGAATAAATATTTCATTTAATTGGTCACAATGATAAATGAAATTTATATTATCATTATGTCGTTATGGTTATTTTGGAAGAACATTATTATTTTGGGTAATATTTATGATCATGGTAAATATAATAATATGGCATATTATTTTGGAAGTAAATTTTGAATTATATTTATGTAGAATCTATTATTTTATTGTGGGAATATAAAGATTAGGGTTATTTATGGATATGATTAACCTATCAGAGAGAATATGTGATTTCGAAATGACATTATATCTTTGACACATTAAAATTTATATATGTTATTTGGATATAAATACAAAAAATTCTCTTGGAATATTATGTGATCAAGTCATTTTTGGGTTTCAATAGTGTAGATTATTTTTTACAAATTTTAAGGATAGTTGAATGACTTAATTTAAACAATGAGTAACATTTCTGAATTATTTATATTCAACGAAAACATTATTTTAATGTATATTTCAGGTATAAAATTATTTCATCCTAAACATTATGTGTTTGTTCAATGTTTCATGACAAAATTAATATGTGGTTAATCTGTTTTGGATTATGAAATTCTCTATAAGCTTATCCCGGGATGAAAAAATTCATATGTAAAAGGATGGGTATTTGTTTAAAATTAATCAAAGGATAATTAATTATTTTTAAATAATGTATATTTCATTATTATCTTAGTCTACATACAAATGTTATTCCATAACACTTTTAAAATATTGTAAAAATAAAATTGTTTTCAGTTTACTTTTCCTTTCATTAAATTAGAGATCGTTTAACCCATCACAAATTTTAGGTTTTGTGATCCGTAAATTTATATTAATCTTGTTTTCTCTCACTCTCTATCAGAACATGATAGTTATTTTTTCTTCCATAACAATGTTTTTATACATTGAACCCTAGTATGTGTTATATTTAGTGATCTTCGTATTTCTCTGTCTTTATTTGAAAATGGTAGTTTTGTAAATCCTTTTTCTGATGGGGGATTTCAATAAAGGTATTATGAAATTTCATACCTTAGTTAATGACCCCTAATTCAATTTTCATGGACACAATTAAAAAAGGGGGACAATATAACAACCTGTGTTATTATAGTAAACACTATGTTCGATAGCGTACATGACATGCCACAATAAGATTAAGGGAAGAATAAATATTATTATTTAAATTGTACCATTGTAACACACATTTTAAAATGGTCGAATGGAATGTATTTAATAAATTATGAAAATTTGGTTTACCAATCATTATATAATATTTCATTAGTTTCAAAATTAACTATAAATAGAACTAAAAAAATTGAATATAAATGATATATTTCAATGAAATACTATTTAATTTTGAATAATTATTTTTATAAAATAATAAAAAAATTATATTTGGATTAAATTAATGAAATATAAATTCAATATGATGCAAAAAAATTAATATTATATTTTTTAGACATTATTTAAGAACAAAATCAATTTTATGGGTAAAATACATAATTTTTAAATGTAATTTTGTCTCCTATTGATAGAAAACACATTTTAAATCGTGTTTATTGAAACTATAATAAGATATATTTGAAATATTAAACTTCTTATATGGATTTGGGACATCAAATTAACATTAGTTTACTTTTTTGGAATTTTTTGATAAATATCATATTTTATTGAAGAATAAAAAATATAGCATTTTAATCCAAAACATATTTTTTATTAATTTGTTTATATTGTTAGTTTATAGTTTATATAGTTTTAAATTATAAATATATTAAGATTTTATAATTTAATCCAAATACTGGTCATTGGAAAAATAATTATCTATAAATTAGTTATGATGACTTATTAAAAACTTGTAGGTGTCTTTTACACACCTTCCCAATATATCTATGGGATTAGTGATTAAACTAATATAGCCACTTCTGTAAATTTTATTTTAAAAAAAGGAAATAAAATATTCTAATCAGTTTGAAAATTATGATGTAATAATATAAACATAAATTTTTCAAATAAAACCATTAGTTTTTATTTTTCCACAGTTATGGGAAAGTCTAGTAATTAAAGGTATACAAAATATTATAATATTTTTTATTTACCCAAATACTTGTCCAAATTTCATTTTATGACTAGTTTATGTCCAAAATAAACCTCCAGTCGAAATTATAACCTTTTTAAGCCACTACATAATGATTATGAAATTTATTACATTTAATTTAATGATAAGTTAAAAATATCGTACTCATATTATAAAAAAGTTAATCATTTTTAATATAGTGTTGTCTAAGAGATAAATTTGTCTATAAATATTAATAGGAAAAATGATATTTTTATCTACATCATGATAATTTATTTGTAATTTTATATATTAAATAATTAAATTTAATTATAACAAGATGATGAGGAAGTAATATATTTATTAAAGGAAGAATCAAATAAATTCTATTTTTAAAATTAAAATAAATATACTTTGAAATATAACATTACATAAAATAATTTTATAGATAAAAAAGACATTTAATAGGTTATTTAATGTAGTGTTGTTTTATGTAATAATGTTTTTATCATTTTTTAGAAAGTCATGTAATAAATGAGGTCAAAATTGACATTATTAATATCTTAAAATATAAAATAAAAATTAAATGATATAAAATTAATAAAAATATATTATTCTAAAAATTAGTTTATATAAGTAATTAACTATCATTAATTACACATTAATTGGTCGTTTGACATGAATTGGTAATTATTTTAACCCTCAAAGTCAAATCTACAGGATAAAATTGAAAGAGTTTAAAGGGGTTAAATTAAAAAGACAAGGATTAAAAAATAAACAAAATGATAAAATTTTAATTGGATGATAATATTTCGACTTATCCTCATCCTTTATTTTAAAAATATATATATACCCATTTTGAAAAGAAAATTAATTAATAATAATTTAATAATGTTAATAATTCAAAGATTTCCCCTCCCCTCTTAGAAAAGGGAACCCATTAATCTATATTTCAAACCATTCAAAATCCTTTGGGTTTAGTCAATATCTTACCAAACCACCTCCAAGAATTCCTCTTATGATATTTGAGGACTTATATTTGACATAACACATGCCTTAGATGTGTTAATATGTTATGGAATGTGATCATTAGAAGAAAATGGAATGTTTTATTTAAGTTTTTTTATTTTATATGTTCATCCAATTCTTTCAAATCATCATCATACATGATTAAATAAAAGCTAAAGTTTCTTAATTTTTTAGGGATTTCATTATGATAATATCATAAGCCAAATACATATCAAATTCCCTCAAATGGGAAAATAATCAATAATTAATGTGTATGTGTTAACAATCACCTCCACGAACCGATATACTTCATTTTGCATAAAAATTTCTCAATAATTGTAGTAACGATATAATTATTTTTCATATGTGATATTCAAGAAATATTTATCATTATAAGTGAATAATATATTAATTAATTTAATACATTCCACGCATATAAAAATGATAAAGTAATTAATGAGTATGTGTGAATTATCATCTCCATGAAGCAATGTGATTTTATTTTAATCAAGAAAGTCCTTGGTAAATTTAAATTAGTATTTATAAATTATTAACATGATATAAATTATATTATGAAAATTTCTATGGAAAAAATAATATTTACCTTCATTCCATTATGATAATTCAAATGTGAAGTCTTTACAAATACATACGTACTACTTACCATCAAAAATATTGTAATGTTGTTCATCTTTCATATCAATATTTAATGAATTTATTTAAAGTTATAATTTATATACAAATTTGAATATTATTTAATAAATATTATTATGGATATAATATACATTTAACCACATGTACTATTTTCATCATTCCAAATTCATTTTTGACTATAATACCAAATATCGAAAGAACATCCGATATGAACTTAAATAATTAGGTAATGGTTAGTACATTGTAATATGTAATGTAATGAAAATAATAAACCGGAAAAATGTTTAAAAGAAAATATAAGTTAACATATGTTTATTATTTATGAATATAAAGACTTTATATGATATGTCTGACTGAATTTAATGGAATTTTTAGAACTCGTTTTAATGTTTTGATGATTTATTCTTATAAATATTTTTATTTTATGTCCACAATTTCCAAATTTATAATATGAATGTATTTAAATGTACAATACTATTTTAGTGTTGGAAATTTTTAATTTTAATCAAATTTTTTCGTGACAGGATCCATATAAGTGGCTTCATCTCAGCCTCCTATCATTAAGTCATATTTTGATGTTATACACCACCTTCTTCTATAAGGTGTATATCCAACCCCTTGTATTTTAATTTATTCCAAGGTTTTCAAAATTAATCTATTTTACAATAATCATTTTAAAAAATTACAAAAGGAATATTTTTTAATATATAAATTGACAATGACTTTTCCACCGACATAACCATTATTTGAAATTGGGAATCCTATACTTGACTTAATGTTTTTGATAAGTAAAATAAATATTTTATTCCCTTTTAAAATATTTATTGTATTGGAAATGGTTTTGAGAATTCATTTAAATTTCAATATCTCAAAATTATATATTGTAATTTCAAAGTGGAAATGTTAATTTTCCATTATGATCATTTTATGTATTTTGATTAGGTTTTGGTTCCTGGTACATTTATATGTATTCAAGTGGTTTCATAATAAACTTAGGGATGGTGAGCCTGTTTTAACTCTCCCATTAATTGCATAATGAGATAGAGCTAACTAGTTGGTTTTATCATAATATATTTAGGGGATATATGGTGATGGGGATTACAAATGTAACAATTAAGGTTAATCACTGTATTGTCATGACAACTACAATGTATGAATGTTATATTTTCTTATTTTTTACATTATTATTTCGGATATCAATGAGTTTTCTTGGAATATTATGATTTTATGAGGTAATATAATGGTTTTATGTTTTACGGGTGAAATGAATGATTTTTTGTAAAATGTTTACATGGGATAGATATAGTCATTGAACATTGGTTTTATTCCTTATTTAATATCCAATAATGACTGTTTTGGGCTCATCTGTAGTTTTTGAAATTTTTCCAATATAATATAAGGATGGGTGAGGGAAAAGAAATTTTAAAAGATGAATTTTACAAAAATCTTATCAATAAAGGGAATTAATTTTTTATTTTATATTGTATCATATTATGAAAAATTCGATAGTGATTAGACTTGTCAATATACTAATATATGACTTTTTATGTAATTAGTGTGGCCTAATTCTCTAAAACTCAAAACCAACAAATATCATCAATATGATTGAATGTAATTTAATGACATAACTAAAGATTGTGTAGTTTTTATGGTTGGGGACTTATATTGACTCTTCAAATGTTGTTTTTCAATTTTCATCTATAGGTGATCACTATCATTTCAAGATGAAGAATTTCTTAGGGTATGGGGGATTCCCTGTGAATGTTATTAAATTGACCCATGATTTAGAAGCTAATATCAAAGCACCCATCATCTATATCTGGTTTGGATTTTTTGTCATTCCACTTCATCAGTTAAAATGAGAAACCCTTTTTCTAATTTCCTTCTTAATTTTACATCCCCCAAAAATGGACTACCCTTCCAAAAATATTTTGAAACCCTTAGTTTTGAGGGTATGTACTAAAATTTACCACTCTCAAACTCTTCCATCCATTGTTTGGATACAAAATGGTAAGTCAGGTTTCTATCATTAGATAACTTATGAAAAACTACTAGCCTATTATAATACATCTCATATGATTGGTCAGTCTTCTAATGCTTGATATTATGAATTATGTATCCCACACCCTCTCATACATAACAAGTCATTATGGGTGTAAAATGGTATGTATAAATTATCACCAAAATAATGTAATGATTATGGTGACAATAACATTAGGAAACCAATGTCCTTTGATGGATAAGTTGATACTTAACCTCTATTTGAGGCTATGATTTTAGATAATGCACAACCATACCCTGATGTGTAGGATAAGGAGGTCATAATGAGTCTCACACCCAATAGCAATGTGGCCAGTAATTCTAAAAAATCCAAACCTCCGAGTCTTATTATATTTAATTTATTTGGATTTTGGGATGTTTTTAACAATTCCCATCTTATATTTGTAAACAATTAAGCATCACCTTCTTTTTGAAAGGAATAACAAGATACCCAATCTTAATCTATTGAATCTTCTGAAGATATACTTGAAAATGTATGTCCAATTTAGGATGACTACCTGCCATCGAGTCCTATAAAGGGAAAAAGATGATTTTTGATTTATTACTCCACCTATGCCCTAGATGACCTAGATAAATTTCAATAATTCAATGTTGGAGAGAACTATTATCACCAGATCCTTGGGGATTAAATTTAAATAATCTAATGATATCTCCTCAAAAAAATGATTGTGGGAATCCCTCATCCTCATCAGATGAAGAGAATTCTAACTTGTCTTCAAATTAATAGGAGTCGAAATTTGTAATTATGATTTGTAATTTCACCCATTTTATGATTGAGTGTTATAAGGATGAATTTTACCTCTGGATTGAGGAAAAAGGGAGACATTACATTGTAAGGTATATTAACACTGAGATAACTATAGATAATTATCTAAGTATTAAAGAGTAGATGATTTTTAGGGTGTAATTTTAACATTATAGAGACCCTAACTTTTATTCTTTATCAATATTCATGGTAATAGAAGTATATGGATGAGTATTTATAAGGATGATTACCTATAGATGTGTTTTTTCATACTATTATTGAAAATTTTCAGTTTTCTATTTCAATATTCTGATTGTATGATGCATGGTCTGTAACGAAATAGGAATTATTATAGGATCAAATGATCGTGTATTCACCAATATTGGATTAAAAGTTATAGAGGATATCATTTGTATGTTCTTTATTAACAAAATAAAATCTCTCTTTAGAAGTTGATGAAATTTTTCTTAGAACATTGTAGATTTGGTTAAATTTGTATTCTTGTGAAATTAATCAAGATATTCATGATAAGTAATACCATATTAAAGATGAATGATTGAATTCAAGAGCCAAAAAAACAATCCACATCAAAATAATTATTCCATTTGATTAATATTTCCTTGATTTCATGATTATTTCTATTGATCTGAATGATTTATATTTGTCTGTAAAAAGGATTCTGTTGTTTCATGTGAAGCCACTAGCTACAGTCATACACAGCCTGAGACGTAAATTTTTTTTTTGAAAGTTATTTTATGTGATGGTATATGTATTCATAGTCCATTGGATGAATTTATCTCATTCTACATGATTAAAACACACGATGTATGAGGAGATTAAATGTGGTATTATAGAAAACCGACTACATACTAAAAAATATGGAAAAATTCATGACCCTATTGGAGGGAATTGAGAACCTGATTAAGAAAAGTTGATGTCTTCAATTGAAGATTGAAAATCACATTTAATGCCTTCATTATTAAATTCCCTTTGTTTTTTTTTCATTTTCCTACAAATCATGGAGAATTTTCACAATGAGAAGTTATGTTTCTAATGAAATTTATCATAGAAAACACATGTATGATTTCAGTCCATTTTTTATATATGAATTTTGTGATAAATCAGGCATCAGGGGATGATTCATTAATTATTATGTAGTATTTTATATTATATGAAAAATAACATGGCATTATTTTTTTGTAATCATTTTCATGCCCCCATTGATATGATTTAGAGTTTTTTCCTAGCACAATATTTTACTCTTGGTGGTACAAAATCATTGTACCTTGTGTAAGAACCTGAAATTTAATTTTTTTAATAAAATTTATGGAGAAAGGCTTATATATATTGATATATTCTTTTATAGTATTCCTTGATCTCATGAACCATCCTAGATACCCATGTATAATGATAATTGATCTTTTTTATACATATAATGAATGGAATTCTCAATCCCCGAGGGTCAAAAACATTAACTTTTCATCCAACAATAATCATTTTGAAATAGTTTTTTCATAAAATACATGATTATATAAGATACATTTCAGTATTTCAACACTCCTCTATAATATTGTTTAATAATCAAATAGGAAAAATTATATAGAAAATAGTAAAACATCAGGACCTATAACATCTATTAAGATGAGAGCACAAAAATCCCATGTAATTAGGGGATTTCATCTCTACTGATCACATAAATCACCCTGGGTACAAAGGAATAATAACCTCAAACACCTCTAATTCGAACATTCCCTTTACTTGGAACTACAAAATGATAATCTAAAAACACACAACGAAAGGTGTAGGGTGTGTGATGAAAAACCCAATTGGGTGTCCGAAATTGTTCCATAAGTAATTTAAAAAATATTAAAATATTTTTATTTCTATTTAACTAAAAAATGACAGGTTATTGAATTTTAATAATTCCAAGAAATAATTATTTTAAATAAAAAATATGAATGTTGAATCAAAACAGAAATTTATGAACATATTGTTTAAAACATTTATATAAAATAGTTGGCATGAATTAAAATATCAATAATATATGAATCCTATAATCAAATCAAATATATCATAGAATCATGTAATAAACCATATGGTTCATTATATTATGTTCCCTCCAATGGCCTGAAGGCCTTCATTTTTTATTGATTTTTTGAAAATCCACCATTTAAGGGGTAAGGTGGAACCCATACAAGGCTTGTAGGTGTAAGTATTACATAGCCCGTAGGCCTTAGAGGAATTCATTGCTTGTAGGATTCAAACATTACATACAACACAGACTAACTACTTGGAACTACTCCTCCCTAGAATCTTCATCATGAAATCAACTCTCCACTTTCACATGGCTATTCGGCTAGGAATTCCCATGCATGCACAATCTTGTCCTGATGGCAGGTTCCATACCCTCTCATTATTTCAATCCATTTAGATTTTTCTGTGGTGAATTATCCTTGTTCATCCTCCTTGTAGAGCTTGTTCCTTTTAGTTCTTCTAGTTTGCATCTACACTTAAGAAGTCCCAAAGGCCTTGACGAGGCCCGAATGACTTACTTACTTGAAGGCCTGGGTGGCCCAAAGGCCTTAAAGGACTCAGGGACCAAATCGTTGGCCCAAAGTCCCAAACGGGGTCATATTCTCAACTACTACAGTGCCAAATAGTTCCTGCTACATTTCCGGCTACAGTACCTGCTACAGTACTACACAGTTCCCGCTACAGTATCTGATACAGTAATACTACAATACCTTCTACAGTACTACTACAGTAGCCTGGAAATTCTGCCTCTGCCTGGATTTGATCCCTGGTCGCTTGGATGCACTTACGGAGTCCTTAACAACTGGGCTAAGGCTCATGTGCATTATATTATGTTATTATGATCTTAATAATACTCAATAATAGTTCGGGTATCAATGTGTGAACACATCCCTCATCTTTGTATGTTATGAATCAACTCCCCATTCGGGAAACCATGTTAGAGTACAATTATGTCCATGATTGGTTCGTCATCCCATTTCGAAAGGGTATTTTCATAGATGGGTTATACTAATTAAAATATAACAATTGGGATCACATATTCATCAACCAACTAATAAATTAATCATAGTGAAATAAATTAATAAAATAAATTAAAAAAACAAATCCCTAATTTATGTTGTTAAAATGACCTTATCATTTAAAACCTAATTCATTTTTTTCATTAACTCATGTTTTATTTCAAATAATCTTTTAGTTTAATCCATTTATCACTTTGATTAACATGTAATCATTTCATCAAAGTAATTTCAAAATCAAACAGTCACTTTTTTTTCAAATCCACCAATAATTTTCAATTCTAATGATTTGGCTATTTTTTCTTAATTTCAATTAACATTTTAGAATCATAAATCAGTTTACTACACTATGGATTTTTATATAATTAAAATAATCAGTTGAAATCAATTAATAAATTCAAGGATTGATTTATAGATAAAAATCATATGGAACCACAAACCACTATTTATTGATAAAAATTACACTCACAAATATAAGCACAAATTTAGAATGAATTTTAAGAAGATAAAAAAGAGAAACCAAGATAAAAATCATCAAGATCCAAATATTACTCAATAAATAATGGAATTATTAAATATAAGATAAATAATGATAAAATAAGGATGGATAATACCATATCAAATAACATAACATGGTAGAAAATGCCAAACTATGACACTTATGATGGAAGGAGTTTATTAATACGCATAAAAGGAATCCAAGGTTTCATAGGGTGACTGTCAACCAAAGGACGTTAAAATAGGAAGGATGCTCACATTAACATTGTCGAAATTAGGGATTAATTTGAAAAATATTTTATTTACTATAACCCCCCCCTCCACATAGAACAAACCCTATAAATGGATTCACATCATGTCAAAAATATTAAGCAATGAATTAGTTGTGTGTGTAAATATTTTATGGTGTAAAACGTTTTTTACTATAATAAACTTTAATTAATTATTATTGTTGCATTTTTTTGTAGAACAAGCCATTATGACCAAAAGTTATTTTAAAGATAACACCTAGAAAAAGTTTCCTATTGAACCACCAATAATGCTTCCAACTCAACCCGGATCCATTAAATCAAAAAAAAAATATTTAACATTAAATAATTTTTTGTAATTATGATCTCCTACCTCAATAAAATTATTCTTGATTTGGGGATGATATAATGTATAAAAAAATAAATATTGTACCTTTCACTAGGATTTCACAACCATCATTGAATAAATATTTTCTTTCCTAAGAATGTACGTTAAGAGGATTCTTTATAAAATTGATGAGTCCATTTCACTTTCATTAGTCCCTCACAATATGTCATATCATGTCAATTAAAAACATGATTCCAAAGCATTTATACAATAATTATTGTTTACCCATGAGTAAAATTTCTGTCAAAATCAACAATGTTTCTGGGAAGATTAGTTAAAGGTAAATCTTGATGAATAAAAAGATCCTCCCAAATAATAACAATCAAAGGATTACAAATTTAAATTAAAATACATGATACATGAAACACATCAACGGTAAAATTTAAGTATTTTGTGGTGTTATATGGTTATAAACATTACCAAACCACTCATAAATCTCAAAAGTCCCAAAATAATCATCATATTTTTTCATTATTTCCATGTTTTTTTATTACCCAACTGTGGTGAAACTCTAAAAAAACTTATCAACAACCTAAAACGGTAATATTAATATATATTAATAAATATTGCATTTATAATAACTATGTTTCATCAGAATTATATATTGAATCAATTAAATCCTCGATTTCACCTCCTAGTAAAAACATATTACAACAATAGAAACTTCACCAATCTCTATCAAAATCAGAACAATATCAACATGTTCGATCTTACATGGGCTAAAAAGGATCCATTCGAGTGTAAAATTTTTATTTTTTCCAAACTCAACCAGTACATGATGGAAATATCATGCTCCACCATAGTAAAGAACTCATGCATGTATAATTTTCCCAAGAATCTATACGTATCACTATGTATGGCCATCTATTTCTAGATTATCTGGAATGCTTAATGGTACAAAGGATCCAATGGCCTCCTTGAGAATAGTCCAATAGAAATAAGTGAATTGGGTTTCCCTATAAGTGGCTATGAAAAATTTAATTCCATGAAATCGAATATTCTAATAATCACATAAAAGTCTCATGTCCTATTGTTTTGATAGATATTTAATGGGTATAATTGGATACAATTTTTATAGAATATTGATAAAAACCATATCAGATTTTTCTTTTTATGGGTTTATTGAAAATAAACAAGGAATTAAATTGAAATCTCATCCCACTTCAATGATGGAAATTCAAGGGGATAAAGAAAAATCAGTTCCATAAAGTGTTTAGGTTTTACCTATTGGCCTATATAAAATAGGTAACAACAATAGAAATATCATGTATCATACATGTTGAAAACAATTTACAAATCATATCATAAAACATATTCATAGTTTGAGGGTGCACATCCTATTTTAAATTAACAAAATCTTCCATCATGAACCATCTTATATTAAATGTTAAAACATAATGGTTTCATAAATATAAGATATTATTTGGACATAACATCGATTCACCAATGGGATTCGGGTAATAATAAGGGACCTTAATTAAATAAAATTAAAAATCAAACTATTTCTCTGGATGAATTATCTATACATGGGAAAAGATTAATTGTATTCTCACAAAACCAAATATAAAGGCATTATACCAGAATCCAAAAAGAAAAAGACAAAATTGATCCATTATATTCCACCCTTATAATGATTTCATCATGATCTTGGATTGATTCTCCTAGCTCAAATAATAAAAAATGACAATATCCAATCTGGGGTTTAGGGAATTATAGTTTAATGGAATTAAGTTTCTCAATCATATACATCTATTGAAGGTTAGAATATATTTTTTATAATATATGACTCATGATTCTTTTATTATAATTAATGGTAACACTTTCATTAAAAATGTAATTCCACTAGCTCTTTAGATAATTTATCCCATCTTTGATTTCAAGATCATGTTATGGACAATTATTTTCACGTGGCATAATATTTCTTTAACTATTGGATACCCATTGATTACTCGACAAAAGGAAAAAACCCAATCCAAAACCTTATGCATCACAAAATACCACAAATTCACACCAAACCACTGGAATAGTCAACACTATTACTGAAGTCAAAAAGTGTTTCTTCTTATTATAAGAACTATGCCATTTTTCTTCCAAAAATAATCATCACAACTTTCGGAGTGAGAGTATCGATTAAAATATTCCAATTTCCAAAAATATTATGCTAATAAAACACTAATACCATGACTAACTATATATAAGAAAATATTATGTGGTTACTCCCATGACGTAACACTATTCAACTTTTTAGGATAATCTTTAATATAACATTTCACGATCATGCGTTCCAAGAACTTTATTTCACGAATCCAAAAATTAAAATTTTAATTAATCACTTAAGTTTAGTGATTTTTCATGATTACCAGAAATATTTTCAAATGATGCACACTGTCCTCCTTGTTTTAAAAGAAAACATGGAAATCGTCTAAAGAACCACCATATTAGAGTCAATGTTCTTATTGAACCACCGCATGATTTTTTATAATTCATTTTTTCAAATAAATTTAATCATACCAAAATTTTATATTTAATGAAACACTTATTTTATCATTTTCACATGAAACAATGATATTAGCATCCATTGCATACAACACATAGTTTAAATTATTCATGTTATACTATGGAAATATTATTATAATGTATTGTTATCACATATCCATTTGAGTAGTTCGTATGAATAATATTTACTAAATTAAGAGAATATATTCATTACACATGTATAATTAATGAAATATTTGGTAACCAATTAAACCGAAATAAAAATTATATCCTTTTCAAAATATAAGAAATCAGTTTATAAAAAAAGAATTTTTATTCATAAAAACGCGATATTTCTCAATAAATTAAATGAATAACTTTTAGGGAGTGATTTAAATGAAATATATATATTAAAAATTAAATTACATTTTTAACATTAAAAATTATATTTTTTAAAAAAAGGGATTGGAATAAATCCAATTTTATGCTTAATAGTGTAATTTCAAAAAAATACTTTTAACACCATTGCAATAATTATATTTAAATTAGTTATTACCAATTTTGGAAAATTTATATTAAAAAATAAACATCATTTTTTTAAATTAGATTATGAAAATTAGGTTAGCGGGAATATTTTTTATTTTCTAAAACCAGCATTTTTTTAATATTGAAAAAATAAATTTTAATTGAAAAATATATTTTTATTTATTTTATTTATAATGTTCAATAATATTTTAAATAGATTTTAAAGTTTCATTAGTTAAATTATACAGAACTAATTCCAAATTAGGCCATTGTAATCTATTTTATTCTGAATTCGGATTTAAAAACAATGTAAACATTTGAAAATTGTATCATTAAAAACCCTCTGTCTCAATGCTTTCAAATGAGAAATTTTAAATAAATTTTTAAAACATATGTGAATGGAATTTGAAAAAATGGACTACATATTTTTTATTTGGATAAATTATATTATCTAAAATGTTCTAAATCATGTTTGACCAAAATTAATAGTTAATGAAAATAAATTATTTATCACATTAGAGGTAAAAATTTCCATACATTGGGTGTTCAAACTAAAAAATTAAGGGTAAATTTTTCAGAAAATTTTCATTTTTGATTATTAGTGAAAACCATAGAATTTTAATATATAATGATTTTTCTATATAATTTAATTATCAATTTAAATTATATTTTGAATTTATTTTAATGGTTCATTACTAAAAATACACTTCAATAAATCTAATATAGGTTAATAAAATATATTTTATTTTGAATTTGGATTTTTAAACATTAATATTATTTCAACATTTTCTATTTAAAAATGAATAAAAAAAGTTCATAGGAAAATATAGAATTGAACTATAAAAATGAATAAAAACAAGTTCATAGACAAATATATACAATTTATCCCCCTAGGGTTTATTATGGTCAATTTTGGTCAATTATATATACTAATAACTTGTGAACATAAAATTATATTCCAAAATACAAATTGTTTCCTCTCTACACCGTATTAAAGGCACCCTATATCCACTATTATAGACACCTTTAAACCCCATTATATTTTCCACAAGTTACCTAAATAATTTAATTACTTCTATCATGTCATTATAGAATTAATATTTTGGAATATAAATCAAACCAAGGAAGGATTTTTGCGAAAACCTATAGAACATACCCAAAGAGTATGTGACATTAATCAGTGACTCTTACAGTATATTTCCTTCCTCCACCCATTAAATTCAAATTATATAATGATTATATAACATCCTCAATATTATATATATAGTTATATGTTGTTATGTTAATTTAACGACCTTAAACTATCTCCACTTCCATCGAATGGGTTATAAAATCAACTTTCATGTGTACCGTGGATGACCCTCTCACGAATTGAAGTCAGTCATTTTCCCATTACCACCTATTGAGGATGAAAATAATTATGGATATTATATATATATATATAATTTATGATTTATTTATTATTTTTGAATTATTATATCACACATACCATCATATTTTCCATTTTTTTCGAATACGAAAACATCATTCATGTGTATGGTGAACTACCACCTTATGAAGAAATGAAATTCATTCATGAATTACATGAATGGTATTAAGGGTACGTTTGATAAATATATTTGAAATATATCTCATAGAAATTTTTGTTTAATGATATCATATATAACTTAATTTTTCTTCATTCAATGCAATATAAAAATTATAATAGGGTTTATGTATATGTATGACCTACCAACATCATGAACATTGTATTTATTTATCTAGAACCTAATATTATGGATTTCAAAAAATATATTTATTTATTGAATATTTATTATTTTTATATCATTTATATATTTCTGGATACTATGTAACCATGTTAAATGTATGCGAAAAAAATATAACAAATCAAAATATATATGAAAATCAATGTGGTTATTTCACAAAACAAAACATTAACATTAACTCATTAATAAAAATGTAATAAATGGTCAAAAGATTATAATATATTATAGGATATGTAATAATATGGATCCATAATGGATGAATAATAATCTTATATTTTTTATACAAGAGGTTTGAAAATGTATAACAAAAGTCAGGGCAAAAGGTACATGATTTCTGTCTCACTTTGTAATACCTTAATATTGGTGTCATATTCACTAACTATTTTTTTTGTGGTTTCTATAATTATGAATAATTTATATTATTTTAGTTATATATAAAATTAATTGGGATTGAATATCAATTTTGGACCACTATTCCATTGGGAATATGGTTCAAAATATACCAAATCGAGAAGGCATTTTTTATCAATTTTACTTATTTGAGAGGTAAATTATATTATGACCCTATATTCATCAAATATTTTTTATATAAAACACCATATATTTGTAATATCATAAATTTATTTATCATAATGATATTTTTTTTAAAAAAATTATTTTATTCCTTTATGTGGATTTAATTTATGTTTTCCAAAGTTGAAAAGACTATAAGTTCAATCATATCATTTATCTATATATTTTTTATTATGTCTTCGATGATAAATTATTATTATGAACATCTCTAAAATCTCATGAATTATATTTTCATATGTTAATTTAATGATAATACATTTTTTAAATCATTTATCTCTTTTTATACTCAGATGTTAAAATAAATGTTTTTTAGAGATCACATTTTCGGTAGAAATATATTTTTATTCTATAACCATGTTTTCGAGAAAAATTCAAAATTATTAAAAAATAAAATTTCAAAGAAAAATGGTTATATTTCTCATGAAATGTATTCAATTATTTTTAATTCATCATTTATAAACATTTAACGTTATTTTTCAGGACAAATATCCTTAAAATATTATATGTTTTAATGTGTTTTACCAAGATGAAATGTTATTTTCCTCGAGAAATGATTTCAAAATATTTAAAAGATTCAATTTTATGTTTTCATGTTTATATTAAATTATTAATATTTCAAAAATATTTTATTTATTTTTAGTTTTCTTATATTATTTTCATAGGAATTTTTTTCCCTAAGAAATGTTCCTAATGTCATTTAAAAATTATTTTCTATTAATGATAACAACCTTGAAGGTACCAATGATTTACTAGGGATATGATTGAATTATAAAATCCATGTTATTTATTTATATTCTTTATGATTATGTTGAGTAATTTTTTATGAGACTTGTTTATTTTCAATATGGGGTATGGTATGGTGAATTTATGAAATGTTTGTGGAACCTTTTTTATTTACATTGGATTTGAAGTGATGGTATGATGAATTAATTATGATACCGTGTTACACATAAGTATGGTTTTAATTATGAAATGGGATGGACCAATATCTCCATTCTATTAATTGTTTAGTGCATTATATCCCATGCAATTAAAATAGAAATCAAGTGGATGGCCTAGATCTAATATAGGAAACATTGGTTTTTCAATCTATTATGGGAAATAGGTGTTTCCTAATCCAATATGAAAAATAGGTGTGTACTGATGCACTAATGAAAATAGGTTCCTCCTAAACTGAAATGGGGGAAAAGAGATAAATATCATTATTCTATATTGATATACTTTGTAGTTTACATTGATGCATGAAAAGATTTTCAATATTTTTTATGGAGTAACACATTTATTACATGAGCTTATGGTCCAAGATTTATTTATGATGATTTACCACCCATATGGGAAATGTTTTCGGAAATGATAATTTTTTTATAATAAATATTGTTTATGATCTATGATTGGTTTTCATGAAATATTGTTCTTATGAATCTTATCACATACCCTTATTCTTAGCGTATTCCTTCATATGGTCATAGATTAATTTCCCATAGGTTTAACCTTAATGATTATATTAGGTCAACCATTCTTATTATTCCTTTCCCCAGGTTATATGTAAAGATTTTTTTTATAATTTATATATAATATTTACAAATGGGAATATATTTTTGGGAAATAATTATGATCATTCATGAAATTATGATATTTTCTTCTTGGTCTATAAATAAACTAATGTATTACATTCCTCAAGAGTTTTTTTGGGTAATGTATTGAATATTAATATAAAAAGAATTAATATCATTGTTTTAAAACCTTGGGACACTATTGTTGGTATCAGATGAATATTTGAGTTAGCCTTTGGAAACATCAATGTGAATGCATTAGTGGGAGACCTGGGTTTATATCAATGGATAAGTCTATGTTTGTCTCTAAAGATAAGTGTAAGAGAAACATCCTGAGTTTTTATGAGTCATATATTATAATTAATTAATTTTTTTTCATATATGTCATTACATTAAACAAAATTTTGAATCTTTCATTACAGAGAACCATTTGTTTTCTTAAACTACATATGACATTCTGTTAGATTTTCTGATACACAATACCAATTTTTAACAAAACCATGATATAATATTAATATTATTCAAATTATATCCCCATAATAAATTTATTAGACCTAAAAAATTATTAATAATATATAATTTTTTAATATTTATTTTATGTATTTTGAATTAATGAAACAAAATGATTTTAAAAAACAATATTTAGTAAAGTCATTATATGTTTGAAAATAATATTTTCTCAAAAAAATTCTCTATATTTGTTTGTGAACAACAATCAAATAACTTCTTAGAAAATTTATAGAATTAGTTTTGTAAAATATAATTAATTGATGAATTAATAATATGAAAATTATCTTAAGTTTAACATTAAGTTTTTTTTGAAAAAATTATATTTTTAATGAATGGAGAAATATTTTGAGTATGTATTGAAAATTTTATTTTCATTTAATTAATTTAAATTGATAATATATATTTAAATTTTTATTAATGTATAATAAAGTAATTTGTAAATCTACTAATTCAATTTATTTAATTATAATAAATTTCACATTAAAATTGGGTATTGGAACATTATAATTTATTGATCATATCCACATTAAAAACACGCTTTATCATTATGTCATTGATAGTAATTTTAAATTAAAATTTTCCAATTATGTTATTTGTATATGGAAATAATGTTTTGAATATTTTTAATATCAAATTTTTATAACATTTAATAATGAAAATATATTTTTTGACCAAAATTATTAGTTAGTAAAATAATCAATAATTTTCATGTTTAAGATAAAACTTTTTTTACCATTAGTTAATCTAAAAAAGAAAAGGGTACCATTAACATATAAATTTTCCTAAAATGTATACATTGTCTATGATTAAACCTTTTATTGTAATTTCATTGACCTGGAAGCCACTAAATGGGTGCCTCGGGCTGGGTCACCACATTTCATCAAGAATGCCTTCCCATAGGTCTGAGCTTACTGACATGAAGCGAGGGACTAATAGGTCACATGGGGAGACTATACCCTCACTACTAGAGTAATTCTTAAATAGACACAATTTAAATTTCTGAAACAATATGAATCAACTAACAACATTCATAAATAACCAACTCCCAAACTTGGTACAACCACATATAATAGTAAATATGTCATGCAACGCAATAATGAAAAATAAACAAAACCCCAAAAGAAATACAAACACCAAAACCCCAACAATGGTCTAAACTCCAAATCTAGAACATCGCCCATACATTTCCCATGACCAACTCACCTCCCATGAAAAGGTTCCCTTTCCATTTTCCTGAAATATAAGCACAAAATCTTCCGTGGTACCCATTTGCAGCCTGAGCAGGGTATGAGTATGACATGTAGTCCACCACTAAAAGTGTCTACAAAGTATCTAGTAAATGTAGATTTTATATTCAAGTGATAAATAATGGAATGTAAAGGTAAAATGGTCAATGGGTAATTCTAGACTATTTTCATGTAAATTATTCTACCATTTATTCTTGGTTGAATAAATATGTATCACATGGTTTAATATAACTTTTCCATGTGTTCAATGGATTAGGAATTTTCAATGTTCTAAAATATATGTGAATAACATAATGCCTTATCTAATAAGGAATCCCATTATAACATCCTGAAAATCCTCTCTGTAAAGCCTTTATCTCAGTGGAATGAAACTATTAGGGGAATAAAACTATTCCCTCTCCCCTAACCCATGCATTTGGGGCTAGTGTTAGAACATCAGTCCAACTCGACCCTTGGGCGTAGATCCTCAATTTTATGGCCCGCTCTTCCAAGCCCTGTGAACATGCGTATTTATCATCATCACAATTAACCACATCCCAAAAAATAATGACTAATACCCTTTCAAAATCACAAAAACTATCAATAGATAGAAAACTAACATTATTCCTTAATCGATTAACAAATTATATACTTATATTACATAAACATTTAAAACCAATTCCCATTCCCCATTGCTCTCTCACAAAGAATATTAAAATATAAATAAAATTCTGTATCATATTCCGAATAATACAACTCAACCCAATTACATGATAACCCAATAATCCTTTAGAATTTAACAAAATTATAAAAAACTAACCAAAATTGATTCTAACACACTACATAATCCAATTATCCTTTCCCCAAAGTCACTACATCGTCATGTGGAACTTTCCCACCATATATTTCAGTTAGCCCTATAGGGAGGGTCAACGCACCCCATCGGTGGCCCTAATTTGTCATGTCATCATATTTGAAACCCATGGGGATCATAAAGGGTTCAATTAATCCTTTAGACACCCAATCCACCACAATATTCCAATATAATCATCAACACATCAAGAAGGGAAAAAGAATGAAACCCTACACGCAAAATTCAATGAATGAACTATGGGATATAACTTAAAGACCACCTATAAATGAATCTATTGAAAAACAAACTCTTAATTGAGGCCTTAGATCCCAATTCAACCATCCTCTCAAGACTCAACATTAATATCACAGGAAAAGATAGGTTTTAGAGATTCTGATGGAGAGAAAGAAGAGACACAAACACTAAAACAAAAAGAGATGAAATAGTGGGACTAACCTTACCTGGATATTCAATCCACAACCAATGGGACTCCAAAGGGAACTAATAAGACAGAAATTGATATATTTAAGATATTTATTGTTTTGGGGATTCACTAGGGTTCAAGGGAGAAGAATAGAGTTAACTCTCGAGGGTAACTTAAAATCCCGTAATGTAATTTTTGTAATTTTCACAACGATACAAGGTGGCACTGTTTTTGAAACCGTGCGCAGACCTTTAAAATGATACATTCCCAAAATATCCCATGTCACAATGACACCATGAATTTATTCACAGTTAGTAGTAATCATGCACAAACCATGTAATATGCTCTGAAATCCCCTTTTTCTTATTATTTATTGTCCCGAACCCTCAAAACACCCCTAAGTCTTTATGTAAATTGGTAAAACACTTGTTTAATAAAAAAGTAACATAATCTCAATCATAAGAAAAAACAAACATTAAGGGTGATCAAGGATCTTACAGCCTCTCCTCCTTATGATAGCTCATTCTCAATCCACTATACTTGAGCATCATTGAGTTCCCAAGGAAAAGAGATCGGGCGACTAGACCAGCAAATCCAATTCACATCCACAAGATTCCTTCTGAATGATTCCATGTTGAAAAAGATCTCTAAAAAAAGGCCCCACCATTACCATCATGATATTCTCACTATAATACACAATATGAATCAGGAGATCCTAAAAGAATGCATAATCATCAAGCATGACATCCTTGACATTTATCACATAGGATAGATATAGCTGATACTGTTGGAGTTTTGAAATATGGAAAACATCATGATTCCCACTATACCTATGTTGATGATCAATTTGGTAATCCTGATGCCTGATCTATTCCACAATCTCAAACAACCCCGCATACCAAGGTGACAACATGCTATTTTTTCAGATACGATGGTGACCCAACCGTGATGACACCATAAGAAATTCACTATCACCAACCATAAATGCAAGAAGTCCATGATGCCGATCAGTATATGAATTCTGTCTACCATAAGCGATTTTCATACACATCAAAATAAATCGAACCTTTTTCGTTGTCTCCATCCCTAGAGTCATTCTTAATAGATCAGACTCTCCAGCCTCTAACCAACAAAATGGTGATCTACACGGTCTCCCATAGAGTGCCTCAAATGGATCCATCATTATTGAAGACTTAAAAATAGTGTCGTATGCAAACTCAACAACTGGGAAATGACATTACCACGAACCACTAAGCCCAGAACACATTCTTTCAACATGTTTTCTAATACTACAATTGTATACCCTAACTTCTCATCATCCTATGGGTGGTAAAACATTTTAAAAAACACTGGGGCTACCATGTTCCAAGTCTATTACTCTCAAGAAGCACAAGGTGAAACATGGGTCACGATCCGAAACTATGTTTCTCAGTACCCCATGAAACCATACTATTTCTAGAACATTCAATTATCCCAACTAGTTGGTTGTATAAGACTCTTGGATTAGAAACAAATATTCCACATTGGGTAGCCATTTTACTACCACCCTAATTTTATCATTCTTTTGAGGAGTCCTCAGATTAAAAAATTCGATGTCAATATTTTCAGCATTCCACTTACACAATATAAGAGGCATGGACTATAACAAACCACATGGAAGATGATGTTCTGCCATCACCTGCTGAACAGTAAGGAATCATTCCACAAACCTCAAAACTTCTTTTGTTAATACCAGCTTCCAAAACTACCTATGAAGATAACAACACATCTTCGTCACACAAGGATGAACTTCACACTTTGATGTGTGAAACCCACACATCAATGCCTCACATACTTCTTCCAACACCACATCATGACCATGAACCTAAGAAACTTCATCAATACTGATATTCCAACTGGTAGGTGACTCCTGTAACACACTAAGAATCCCCGAAATAATTCTGTTTTAAAAAATTCAATAGTGTGCGATGTACACAACACAATGTTCAAGCGCATCAGGATCGATAAAACTAGCCATTTAAAAAGCGGTTATGAATAGTATGAATGAAAGTTTTAATTTTATACAACCCATATAATTTTAACAATAATATTCTGTGTTTTTTTCACATAATATAAAGATAAATGCAATTTTTTAGATAAAAGAACATTTTTTTTTAAAAAAAATGATGTTTTTCAACATTTAATAGAGAACGTTTTTAAATACAATATTTGACACTCTTATATATTTAATTTGATTAAATGAAATTATTCTTCATAATAGAGAGTTAAAATTCTACTTTCGATGATTTTGTTTTATTTTTATGATAACTTTAACATTTTGATGATAAGTAAAAAATAAAAAATTATAATTGAAAAAAACTTTTTTAATTGAACTAACTAATAGTGTTAAATTGTACATTTGAGTGAATTAAAAGTAAAATAATATTTTATTTTTATCATTTAATATAATTTATGTCTTTTTAGGTAATTTCAAATTTAGATTGACCTTAAATACATGTCAATCTTTTGATAGTTTTTATGTCTTAAAACCCCACTTTATGGTTTTGACTATGATAATTAATATTAAAAAAATTATTGAAACATGAATGTTTTTTTATTTGTAAAATGGATTCCATATTTGGAATAATAAGGTAATTTTTTTTAAATAGGATCTTTTTTTATATTTTGAATTGTAACACAATAATTAATTTTATTTTGTAGTGTTTAAGGTTAAATCAGGTAAATAATAGTAACAAATAATACTCTAATAATAGAAAAGTACCCTAACATATGTCCTAAACAAATTTAATGAGTTATATCCAACCATAGACATAATTAGAAAGATTTTATGACCCATAGAAACACATGGGTGTTAACAGGTCATTTTAGAATATTTAATTCAATGAAAAGGGATATATAACATAAACATGTATCTTTTAATAAATAAATTTTAATATTGTGTTAGGTAACTAATATCAATGAATAAAAATAGGAATTTTTTTGAAAATGAATATTTTCTACATCATGTTATATTATTTATAATTTTTTGACATAAAATAAATTTATTTATTTATGACATTAAGATGATGGAGTGGTTACCT
Organism: Viscum album; assembly: GCA_963277665.1. Taxonomy (NCBI): domain Eukaryota; kingdom Viridiplantae; phylum Streptophyta; class Magnoliopsida; order Santalales; family Viscaceae; genus Viscum; species Viscum album. The sequence goes on from OY728121.1 coordinate 181,433,952, forward strand.
TATTAATGCATTCTTCAAATAAATAAATTTATAAATATTAAAATAAATGTAAATTTAACAGTATGGGGACATTCACGATTTTTTTAGATGAATGTAACATATGAGGTATGGGTTATTGCATTTGTTTTGAATTAATATAGTTTTTATGTCTTTAACACAAAATAAATCACTAAATTGTGTCAAAATTGACATAAATGAGTTTTTAAAACAAATACTATTATATTAAATGATATAAAAATTGTAAAAATATAATATTCATCCAAATTAATTATATAATGTTAAAATTTTCATTAATTATCGAATTTATGTTCTATTGGAATATTATAGTAAGTAAATTAACCCAATAATATAAAAATCCTAGAAGACACAGTAATAGTTAAACTGTATAACTAATGGTTAATTCCAATAGATAAAGTTAATTTCATAAAATAAAAAATCTAAAAAACATTTTATAAGTGTATTTCAATAAATTATCATCTAAGGATGTATATAAATTAAATTGGGGCTATTAGAATCCTAAAATCAATACATAATAAATTTATATTTCAATCTTTTCTTAAAGTCCCCTCATCACTTTTATAAAAGGGCACATCTCCTTCTCATTATTTCACAACTCAAAAGATCTTTTTCTCGAACAAAACATATCTAGTTCCTCTCCTAATATCACTAATATAATTATATAGGATAAAACTTGGGTATAATTTCATCCTATTAAGTAATTTTGTTTAAATAAAATGGAGACACCTGAAAAGTGAAAATTGTTGTATCCCATCATTCAAAGTTATTTTCTATATTGAAACCATATTTATCTATTTTTTCCATAATAAAATAATATATCTAGTACCTTAAACATTATGATATGTTATTATAATTATTTTACAATCATATTATCCCATTTACCCTTCAAATGTGAAAATAATATCCCCATGTGTTTGTATGTATGGCTTATCGTCTTCACATCGTGGTGTAATTTTTTTCATGTAAACTTTACATATATGGGTATAATGATGAATATAATGGATGTAAATAAGAAATATAACATGATATTATATTTTCTACCATTTACATTCCATGAAATTCCAAATCATTTAATAATTAATGAAATGATGCAGTCGATCATGTATACATACACCTTGTCGTCTACATGACACGATGAGACTCAATTCTATGTATACCATACAAAAATGATAATAAGAAATAATATTATTAAACAATATTAAATATATGACATAATAATCATAATTTTATGATATATATATATATATATGTATACATATATGTCATTCAGTTATTTTCTTTCAATATAATAAGATAACGGAAACAACATTCATGAGTACGTAAGACCTACAATCTCCTTAAAAAGCATGTTCCATTTTCTTTATCAATCTATTATATATATTTATATAAAAAAATTATATGATATTTAAATCATATTTTACATTATGAATGTAATTAAATTATTATATAGGTAATATGATCAATAATAACATGTCAATACTTATACGATAAACAAATGAATTATTACCTGAAATGCTGCTTTACCTAGAAATTGTTAATAAAATGGTAATATAAAGTCATAAAAGAATCATATATGATATCATAAAAATTATTATGATTACTATATAGGTTAATAATATGTTTAATAACATTATGAAGGAGTTTGAGACACATATAGAGAGTATCGATCCTAACATAAGGGTTAATTCATGAATTAAATTATTACCTGAGATTGACTTTGTGTAAGTATTTACTAGGACATATTTATCATCAATGTCAATTTTCCACAAAAATGAATTCATAAAGAATATTTTATTGTTTTTTGGTAGGGAAAAATTAACTATATCATCATTTTAAATGTATTAACGATTGGTTTTTCTAAATCTATTTAATTACTATACACGTTTTCAAAATGATTTTAATGACTTATTTATATAGAAATGAATATTTTAAAATTTTAATTCTTTAAAATAGTTTCAATGTGGAATTGGACACATTGATTCAAAAATCCCTTTTAAATGAAAACCTTTATAAATTGTGCAACTTTTAAATGATTTCATAGAAAATAGATATTTCCCATAAAGAGTTTTATTGATTATTATCATATATGTCAACATAATTTATTGGATATTATTTCTGATTGATGTTGATTTATTATAAAATAATATTCCATATTGTATAAAATGATTAATGATCTGTTTGACTTTGGATGTTCTATTTTAATAAAATTCATGTTTTATGTATTTCCATATTATATGCCAGTTTTAATAAGTATGTTTATGTTTCGTTTTGACATTTTAATATGAGGAATGCATTAGACGTAGGATTTGATGGGAATGGCCTGCTATGTCCCCTCAATGCATCGGTAGGTCTAGTGAAACAAACTACTGTCTTGGAAGAAGGCCTCGATAGAATATTTTTGTATGGTATTGGAATGAGGCCTTGAAATTGTGGTAAAGATGTCTAAAATTTATGTATTCCCTCATTATGAGATTAGTTATTGATTCTACATGTAATTATTCTACTAGTATAATATCCATGTTCATGTTTATAAGGTATTTTTTGATTTATTCATGATATATTATGCTGAATATAATGTTTTAAAATGATTGGGATTCAATTTTTTACCTTGCCTTAAAAGTTCATTATTATTTATGGTAGTTTCCACTATATTGTTTAACTTTACAAATAATTCAAGATCACCCCTTTCTTATATTTTATTTTACGAGGATTCCAAGATGTGGATTATGAATGTTATCTAGGGTTAAGATAGGGGAGTAATGGAGTTATTCAAGGACTATATATTCTGTGTTTTATGTAATAAATTGTAATTTAATGTTCATATATGTAATATATTTTCCATGTCGTCTAAACTGGTCAGTCTATTGAGACATAATTCCTTGTATCATGCCAATGTATTACTATAATGCACTGAATCCAAGGTTTTGGGGTCGGGGCAATACTATTAGTATCCGAGGAATTTAATAAAAATGCTTGGAAATAGATTAAGAAAATATAGATTATAGATCGTAAAACTATGATATAATTTGAGGATATGTATAAATGAACCTACTTGAATTATGGTAACAATCATGCATAACCGTGGATTAATCCTAATATATTATATATTGAGAGAACCTTCCCATTATTATGTGGTTTTCTTCAATGAGATGTGTTTCTCTACCTATGCTTTATGGTTATTGTTAATATAATAATACATAAGGAATTGGATTAACATTGATTTTTTCTTTGGACATAAGGTTATTTGGAGAAAAACAATTGTATAATGACTCAAGAGAAAGAAATATTGATTATACAAAATAATTTATCAAGATATATGATAAACAATGTGATCATTGATGAAACACTTAACAAATTATGTAAGAGGAAGATAAACGTTTATAAATGTCAAAATATTAAGAAGCATAAATTAAATATGATTTGGTTTCCTATGTGTCAAGAGGAAGGGTAGAAGAACCTTCAGGAATTCCTTAAATGGTGGTGAAGATGTTATATATGTCTAAAAAATGGGAATAGAGTGAAAAAATTTAATAGAGATTGATGTCTCAAATGTGGAAATCATGGGTATTACCCAACATAATTCCTAGAACTAAGAATCTACCTATACACCAATGAAAGATAAATTCCATTCCAAAAATTAATTTGGAAGGATGGAATTATTTATGTTTTTTGGATCCAATCATTATGAAAACTAAATTTTATTATGTGTATCTAGTTGTTTTTTTCACTATGGAATTACAGGAATATGTTGAATAGCTAAAGGGACATGAAAATTGATTTATGGGTGATATTATTTAGATAATATTTTATTAAGGTTAAGATAACCCTTAATATACTCCATATATTAAGATAACAATTTCTAGATAAAGATATGTTGGATTTAAATAACTAAATTTGGGGGTGGATTTATTGACAAGAGGGTAATACTATCCTGGTTGAAGGGTATTAGTATTTGGGAATTAAAAAATAATACACTATGTTTTTGTACAAAATAACATGCATGTTTTCCATAATGATATATGGTAATCAAGGATGTCAGCATGACTCAAGAAAATAAATGATAAAGTTGATCACTTGATCAGAAGAGGACAACCACGAACTTCCCATTTAGAAATGGGGGATAAATGCTGGGATGATTTGGTTCACCTCTTTTTAAAGTTGTAGATTTTTAAATTTTGGAAGGATTATAAGGTTATCCATTTATGAATAGTATATGTTATATGACAGTTAATGTTTGTTTGATTAATGTATTATCTCACTATATATGGACTTGTGAATATGTGATAAAAAGTTAAAACATTTTTTGAGACTGTTGTAATAACCTATCATCCTATTAAATGATCACATGATCTTTTAAAACATCAAAAATGAAAAATTCACATTCATTTACATGAAAAAGTGATGAAATTTAAGTTGTTAAAGGCATGAAAAATAATGAGATTATAATGAAATAAAGAAATAATATATTCTCATGTTCTTCAAAATTAGGGATTGGATATTGAAAACCAAAAATATTTTTATTTTTAGTTTCTTTTTTGATGAATCAAATGGTCCCTTTGTTCGTCGCAGATATATGGCTTTCAGATAGTTAAATTTATCCTAATAATATTCTCTATCAATCTAAATCATAAAATAATTGTTAGTTTTATCTCTTATATCCATGTTTTCCTACATGGAACATTATTATTTTTTACTTCAAGTATCTTTCATACTTTACATTATTTATTTTAAAATATATGCCTCATTTAACTATTTTCCCATGTGGGATTTCAATTTTTTTTTTTGAAATTTCTATCCCATAGTTTTCAATTTCTAGTTTGAATTATGAGGAAACAATTTATTAATGGAGGGGAAAATGTAACACCCCAAGAATTTATGCTACACTTTCTTTTTAAATAATTCAATCGTGGATGATGTTTGCAACACAATGTTCAACCGCACCACAACCAATCAAAATAACTATTTAGAAAGATGATATGAATAGTAATAACCAAATTTTGAATTTTATATATCCCAATTAATTTTCAAATTCATATTACGTTTTTCTTACACATAATATATGGAAAATGCAATTTTTCATATCAAAGAAGTATTTGTCAAAAAAATGCAGTTTTTCACCTTTTAATAGTGACCATTTTTTAAATCCAATATTTAACACTTTTATATATTCAATTTTATGGAATGAAATTATTCATTAGAATAGGGACGTAAAAATTTAGTTAGGATTAATTTTTTGTATTCTGGTGATAAATTTCATATTTTGATGAAAACTGAAAATTACTAAATTTTAATTGAAATCTACTTTTTAAATTGAAATAATTTATATTTATAAATTATAACTTTGAGTGGTTTTAAGGTATTATTATATTATATATTTATCTTATAATATAATATAGTTCATTGGAAGTAATATCTAATTTAAATTTAACTTAAAAACATGTCAATCTTCTGATATATTTTATATCAGAAACCCCCCGTTCTTGTTTAAATAATTGGATTTAATTCTAAATTAATTATTGAAACATATGTGTTTAGAATTGGAAGAAATGGAGTCTATATTTGAAATTAAAAGTTCTAAATTTTTAAAATAGGTACCATTTATTTTTGGAGATTATAAATAGTAACATTAGAAGTTATTTTTATTTACTATGGTTAAATGTCAAATCTAGTAAATTTGGGTAAAATATGACCTTTTAATATTATAATACTACCCTAAAACATTTCTTAATCAAATTTGATGAGATATTTCTGACCATGGTTATTCTTAGGACGATTTTAGGGCCCCATTGGACCACTTGGGTGTGAAAATAACATTTTAGAATATTTAAATTGATGAAATGGGAAATATGACATAAACATGTATCTTTTAAAAAATTAATTTTAATATAGGGTTATATATTTGATCAATATGACTATAAATATTCATTATAAATAAAAAAATATTTCCTATATCATGTTTATTTATTTAGAATTTTTAAACATTAAATTAATATATATATTTATGGTACCATGATGATGCAGGGATTACATTATTAACTAATTAATCAAATAAATGAGTCTATAAATATTTAAATAAATGTAATTTAAAATTTTGATTCTATCTATGAATTTTTTGTATTAACTTGACATATAATTTATGGTTTAATTCCTTTTCTGAACCTATCATGTTTTTTTGGCTTTAACAAAAATTAATTACTAAATAGTGTCAAAATCAGCATAAATGAGTTTTTAAAACAAATAATATTTTATTAAATGATATAAAAATACAAAAAATATATGATTCATTAATATAAATTATAAAATGTTAAAATTTTCATTAATGTCTCACTTCTGGTTCATTTTTCATTTATATTAATTAAATTAACCATATAGTATCAATATATAAGAAATGTGGTAGGAGTTAAATTGTTTAAATATTGGTTAACCCCAAAAGATAAGGTTAATTCCATAATACAACTTTGTCGAAAAATAATTTTCTGAGTGGATTTGGACCAATAATAATGTTTTTCTAGAAATAAAATACATTAGTGCTATTAGAAACCGAAAATAAATATATAAAAATAATATTTCAGGATTTTCCTAAGGTGCCCCTCACCTCTCTTATAAATGGTCACTTCTCCTATCTTCAATTGACTCCTTCAAATCCCTTTGTATTATCCAAAACTGGACCATTTTCTCTCTCAAGATTCCTCATATGATTATAGTGGCTGTACATTGGGCATAAATTCACTCAATTGATTACTTTTGTGCAAATCAAAAGGAGACACCTGAAAAGAGGTAATTATTTCACCAACTATTTCAATGTTCTTTTCTTCTTTTAAATCCTATTTATCTATTGTTTCTATACTAAAATAATAACTCCAGTAACTTCCGGAATCTTATATGTTATTATAATTATGGGAAAACCATATTCCTCCTTTTACCCATCCAACAAAAAATAATATCACCAAGATGACGTACGTACGGCTTACTGTCTCTACTCCGTGATGTAAATTTCTTTTCATGTACACTTTATTTTTATTATATAACGAAGAATATAATGAATTTAAATAATTAATATTACATGATATTTTTTATTTATAATTCATATTCCATCCAATTCAAAACCATTTATCCATTAAGTAACATCGTCGCTCGTGTGTGCGTATGACTTACCTTCTCCACTTTGCGATTAGACTCATCTTCCATTTCACCATCGAAGAAAAATTATAAGAAAAAATATTATTAATATGTATTAAATATCTGAAATCATAATGATTATGGGATGATATATATATATATATATATTTCATTCATAATCTTCCATTCACAACGATAAGAAAATAGAAACAACATTCATGCATACGTACGACCTACTATCTCCACGAATGGTGTGTTACATTTTATTTATTTATATGTTTTATATATTTATATACGGAATATATATGATATATAAATAATATTTTAAATATTTTATGTATTTAAATTATGATCTATGTAATATTATCATGAAAAAAATGTCAAAACACATTTGATAAACCAAGAAATTATTAAGCGAAATGTTGCATTAACTCAGAATTGAAAATGAATGGGTAATATAAAGTCATAAAATAATTATATATGATATCATAATTATTATTATGATTCTGAAATTAATTAATAATATTTATAAAAACATTATACAGGTGTTTTGGACATGTATATGGAGTATCAGACTTAAGGTAAGGGTTAATTCGTCAATCTCGTTATCACTGGAGATTATTTATGTGTAAGTATTTACTGGGAAATATTTACCATACATTCCATGATTGATTAAATTTATTTCAAATACAATAATTTAAGGTTTTATGGAATGGATATTTTAACAAGATAAACATTTTAAATGATTTAAGGATTTATTTTTTAAAATCATTGTAATTGATTTCCATATTTTCAAAATGATTTTAAGTATTTATTTATATAGAAATAATTATTTTCAAATGTTAATTACATTCAAAAGATTAACAGTGGTATTGGAAACTTTGAATCAAAATTATATTTTAAATTACAGCCTTTATAAGTTGTGCAACTTTTAAATGATTTCGTGAAAAGGGATATTTCTACCAAAGAATTTTATTAATTATTTTAATTTTTGACAACATACTCTATTGGATATTATTATGGATTGATGATGAGTTATTATAATAAAATCCTCATTTTTTATTAAATGAGTTCTGATAGGGTTGACGGGGGATGTTCTATTTTTTACTATTAATGGATCATGTATTGGCATTTCATATACTAGTTTTAATATGAATGTTTATGTTATGTTTCAACTATTTCGTATGAGGATTTTAATTGAATTAGTATGTGATGGGTGGGTCCCACTATATCCCCTCATTGAATTATTAGGTCTCAAGAAACAAACAAGTTTCTTGTAAAATGTCCTCGATGGAATTTTATTGTATGGTCGGAGAACAAAGCCTTGACATAGTGGTTAAGATGTATGGAGTTCTGTATTCCCTCATTATGAGATTAGTAATTGGTTTTACATGTTATTATTTGACTATTAGAACATCCATGTGCTTGTTTGTATGGTAATGTTTTATATATTCATGTCATATTATGTAGAACATAATGTTTTAAAAGGCTTGCGTTTCAATTTTGTACCTTGCCTTAAAAGATTACGATTACATGTGATAGCTTCTGCTATCTTGTTTGTCTTTAATAAGAATTTGATCTCACACCATTCCTATATTTTATTTTCATAGGATACCAATAAGTGGTTTATGATTGATATGTGGGGTTAAGATATGGGAGTAATGTGTTTCTCAATGGATTATCTATGATATGTATTATGATAGAAATTCTAGTGTAAATATCATATATGTAATCTATTTTCCCAGACTGCTAAATTGATATGTTTTTTCAGACATGATTCTTTGTGTCATAACAATATATTAATATAATGAACTTAATACGTGATTTTGGGGTCTTGTAGTTACATATCCCTACCTTTTTTTACATTCCTTTACATCCAAACACTCTATATCCACCAGCTGAATCTCTTTAACATGGCTTAAAAGTGCGGACTCAATTGCTATAGATTTAACAGCCATATGTTTTTTCCCCTCATATACCTCCAAATGAATCTTAGAAAATAAGGCCATCATCTTATATTCTAAACCATATTCTTGTACCACCTGATTTTGAGTCGTCTGAATCAGAGCATCAATGGAACTATTCTCATTCATTAGTCTATGAACAAACTCAAAATCAAATGACCGCAAGTACTCGACCCACTGTCATTTTCAAATATTCATATACCCATGAGAGAAGATGTACTTGAGGCATTGGTAAACACTATATAATGTTCTCCCAACATGTAGTGCCTCTAAAACTTTAAGGAATGAGCGATAATAGCTTTCTCAAAATCATTAGTATGATGATTCCTTTCATGTGGCCTCAAATGTCTCAACCCCTATGCTATATCTCGATCCTATGGTATCAAAAATTCCCCATATCCAATATCGAATACATCACAAAACAAGGTGTTCTTCATACCTAGTTCTCGTAAAATAAAAATCGATGTGGTAGTCAACTGCTTCATTAGCTCCTGAAAATAATTCTAACAAGACTCTGACCAGTCAAACTTAATGGCGTTCATGGTTAGTCCAGTGAGCGGTGCTTCCAAAAAATATTAACCTATAATAAAAAAAATTTAATAATGGGACAATCCTAGAAAACTCTAAAAATCAAATACTACCATGGGATGCTCCCAAGACACCCCAACCTTCACCTTTTCTAGATCCACCGAATCACCTAACTCAGAAATGATGTCTCCAATAAATTTCTACTTATCATTACAAAAATATCATTTTGATATCTTAAAATAAATCCTATGATCTATTAGTGTACTAAATACTATGTCAATATTATTGTCTTGATCATCCTGAGTTCTAGAGTATTCCCTGATGTCATCAAGGAAGAAAACTACTAACTAAACTAGATACAGGTGAAATATTATGCTCCTAATGTCCATGCATATATCTTGTCCATTGGTCAAACCAAATGGCATCACAAAAAATTCATATGACCAATACCATCTTCAAAAAGTTGTTCGGGGTATTTCAAGAAGGTCTCACCTCCTAATGATTATATCCCAAACATAAATCAATTATAAAAAACATTGAGGCAGCTCTGAACTTGTCAAAATTATCATCAATTCTAGGATAAGGGAATTAGTTATTAACCATCATCTGGTTCAACTTCCTATAATTGACATATATCCTTAGTGATCCACCATCCTTTTTAAAAAACAACACTGGATATCACCATGTAACACCCCAACCCTTATTAAACAGTGTTGGTGAATTATTAAATAACATTGGCATGATTCAAGGAATCATGTACTGAAAGACCGATCAGTTTAATATCCTTGGAAGTACTATCTACATACCTATGTTTTATATTAAATTATGAAATGAAAAAAATAACAACATTTTATCCACTTTTTGAACACACTCATATCCATTATCCAATTTATGCATCTCAATCAAAATATACTTCTTCACATCCTAGGAAAAATAAAACATAGAATGGGGTGTGATCAGATGCTCAGTAAGCATAACAATATTCAGAAACTATCTTAAATAAGAATAATCATTTAAGGCGATGTATAGAACTAAAACAAAATACATTTAAACATAAAATTCAGCATAATATGGTAGAGATAAATCTAATAATTCCATTTACAAATTCACATGTATATTCTGGTAGTCAAAAAATCAAATGTAATATCAATAGCCAATATCATAATGATGGAATACATAATTCCATACATCATAACCAGATAGTCATGGCCTTGTACCAATACTAAAAATAATATTTTGTCAAGGCCATGTTCCAGGACACTAGTTTGTCTCATGAGTCCTCCCGATGCTTCGAGGAAATATAACAGGCCCCACTCGTCACTTACTAAGTCCATTTCATTCCACATTTAAAAAGGTTGAAACATTACATTACCTTTAATATTAAAACTAGCATATGAAATATTAATACTTTAACCATAAACCGTGAATGGAATAAAAATAACATGTCCACAGTCAAACATATCTCAAAACCATCAATATAATATTGAATATTATATCATAATAAATCAACTTCAAACAAATGTAAAATCCATCAAAGGATGTTGACATAGATGAAATCAAAAATATTTGAGAGAAATGTCACTTTCTACATTGAAATAATTTAAAAGTCACATAATTATAAAAAAAAATTATTATGAAATTATTCTTATAATATTGTAAGGATGCTTCGATGGTGTTATAACTATGTAAAATAGTTGTACCCTGTGTATATGTTAATAAATATAAAAACCTTAATTTGTTAAAAATATCATATAAAGTACCTTGTTTGGAACACTATGGAATGATTGCCTTAAAAAAATTATATAAAAAGTCAGAAAATGGTATAAATTATATTAACCCATATTTTAGGAAATAGAAAAAATGTGTTCAAATACATTTTTTAAAAACACAGATGTGGATAATAAAGAAGCCCCAGTAGATACTTATGTATAAACAAGCTCGGATAAATAAAGAGATTGTAAAATTAAACCTTACCCTATACTTTTCCATATTCAAGGGTTTGTTAACCTCTTGTATAATGGTTAAATCATTTTTATTAAATTATACAAGAACCACAACCTAAATGTGATATCATATATAATCTTCTAATACTGCTCTGTTAAAGATATTTTAGTAGTAACATTGTTTCTGGTTTTAACTAATTAATTTTACTTTAAATATTTTGTTATTTAAGTCAGTTTTGTTATGGATAGGATTTATTTGATTAATATACTGAAATGATAATAATTTATTAGACATTATTTTTAATCATAAAGAAAAATTATTCATGAATGATTATTATTGGGAATTATTCTCATCATGTTCGTGGTGACGGTAATCTGTACGTACGCACGAGTGACAATATCATTCTAATGATGTTGAAATAGTATGTAATTGGGTGGAATATAACATATAAAGAATCATTAACATGTTATATTTATTATAAAAATAAATTATACTCATTATTATACCCATCCAAATAATTAATGGTTGAATAACAAACTACAACGCGACACGGAGACGGTAAGCCATGCATTTGCACTTATGGTGAAATTTTCATTCAAAGGATGGATAGAATATCAAATATGGTTGTATCATATTTATAATAACATCATAGTAAGTATAATTTATGGGAGTTATTATTTTTTTATGTAATGAACAATGATATAGGAAGTGGAAGATGAAAATAACATTGAAAGATGTGGTTAAATTATAAATTCTTCTTCGGGTGTTTCCTTTTGATTCGATCAAAAGGGCTCTTTAGGTTGTTTTATGACCAATTTAAGGCATATAGGTTGAATTGAAGGTAGTTTATAGGATATTTGAGTAGGGTTTGTCCGATCCAAATGGAATTGGAGGTGTGAAATCAATAGCTGGAGAAGTACCATTTTATAAGAGATTTGTGGGGAACTTTAGGAAAAGTGTGAAATATTATTTTATTATAAAATAATTTTCAGTTTCTAATGAATACAAATTGAATTATTTATAGGATAAGGTAGGTATGAGTTGAAATCCTATCATCCAATAGGTTTTTGACAAGTATAGGTCACCATATTAACCTCATCATTTAGATTTAACTCCTAGTTAAATAATATTGTTTTTACCTTGTGTTCTTGTATTTTTTTTATTACATGGTTAATAAACATACTATTAAATGGAATTAGAACCTCATGTGGTCAATTAATGAAATATAGGTAATTTTATATTTCCTTTGGCAAAAATTTATATTTTTTGGAATATTATATCATGTAATAATATAGTATTTATTTTAAACACTCATTCATGTCAATTTTGAAATTATATAGAATTTGGTTTTTTTTTGAAAGTCAAAAAAACATGATTACATCAAAAAAATACATTAAATCAAACCTAAAAATAAATATTAACCAATAAAATTCGTCTAATGCCTCAAAATTCTCAATTTATATTTATTTTGATATTTATAATATCAACTACTTTAATCATTTATTAATAAGGTAATTACTGCATCATCATTGTGTCATATATAAATTTAAATATTTAATGACTAAAAATAATAAATAAAATATCATGATGTATTTAATCCTTTTATATTTCTAATGAATATTTATAGTCTAATTTATTTTATGTATAACCTATATTAAAAATGTTTTAGATATTAAAATTGAATTTAACACTTTTGACTCTTCTTTAAATCATATAATAATTAATGTCCTAATCTATCTCAAGTGGATAAAAAAGGATCATATTTTTTTCCTATGGTATCTTTTGGTCGAAAAAAACATATATAATAAAATTAGGACATGTTTTAGGGTAATTATAATATCATTTTTACCTTTAAATACCTTATTTACTTTTAACCGTGGTAAATAAAATTCGTAATCTACTATTCAAAAAAATTATTTTCATCATATTCAACAAATTTTTACTTATTGATGTCAACCATGTATCTCAGAATTTTTAAATTCAATTAACAGATGTGGTAAAATTACATTTTATGCAAATATTCTAATGTTCTTTGAAGGTGGGTAAAAGAAGTTAAAAAGTTCAATAAAATTGTATACATCTAATTTAATTATAAAATGACTTCAATGAATGTCATTGAACATATATAGTTATTAAGTATCTATTTTTATGTAAAATGAATTTAAATAAAATAAATAATTATTTAAATAAAAAGTTGGTTTTAAATTTTAACGCAATGTTTTTCACAATTCAGAAAAATTGAAAGTTTTAAAAAAATACAAAAAAAATCACTATTAGCTAATTTTGTTATTCTGACACCAAAAATGAAGTCCATATTGCAAAATAAAATTTAAAATTTTCAAAAAGTGGGTATCATTATTCATAATGGTTATTTTTATTGTTCGTGGTGTGTTAGAACTTCATGTTCTGTACAACGCAAGATGTTTCATTATTTAAAGAAAAATGTATTGTGGAAGCATGAGGTGTTACATTCTTCACACCTTCAAATAATTTCATCCATGAAATTTCTTTAATACTACTTCATAAAATGATTCAGGTGGTTATTCATCATATGTTCCTTGGGATCCCATTATGCCTCTTCCATATTGTGGTTTCTCTATAGAACTTTTACCAGACGAGTCTTCCGGTTTCTCAACACTTGTTCTTTGGTAGGAAGAATCTTGACAGGATCCTCACAATATGATAGATCGGGTTCCAGTTCTATTTCATCATAGGTGAGTGCATGTCTGGGATCTGTCTTTTATTTTATCAATAGTGATATGTGGAACACATCATGAACTTTTAAAAGACTTGGTGGCATTTCCAAATTGTAAGATACAACTCCAATTCATTCTAGAATTTTGAAAGGACCGATGTCCATGGGACTTAATTTTCCCTTCTTACCAAATCGTACAATACCCACCCATGGAGATACCCTCATGAAATAATGATATCCTACTTGAAATTCAAAATCCTTTCTCTGGTTATCGACATAGCGCTTTTTCCTACTTTGAATTTTTTTGTTGTGGGTTTGGATAATCTCAACATTTTCTAATTTTTCCTAAACAAGTTCTGGTCCTATGAGTTTCCATTCACCAACATCACTATAACAAGTTGGTGTGCGACATCTATTTCAATAGAACTCTTTATATAGTTCCATATGAATACATGAAGGGAACATATTATTATATGAAAATTCTACCATAGGTAAATATTTATCCCACATACCTCTAATGTCATGTGAGAACGATCTCAACATTTCTTCTAAGGTTCGAATAGTCCATTCTAATTGTCCATCAGTTTGAGGAAGGAAGTCAGTGCTCAGAAAAAGTTCATTATCTAGGTCTATCTAAAGACTTTTCCAGAATCTTGATGTAAAATTATGATCACGATAAGACACAATCGATAGGTGTACTCCATGAAGTCATACAAATTCATTAAAATATAGTAATTTTAAATAATCATGTGGTAAATATTATCTTATAGAAATAAAATGTGTTGAGTTGGTAAGACGGTCAACAATGATCCATATTTCATCATTCCATCATGGAGTCTTTGGTATCCCCCAAAAAAATCCAAGATAATATCATACCATTTACACAAAGGTATGGGAAGAGGTTGCATGACTTCTCATGGAAGTTTTCTTCTATCATTAACCTATTGGAAAAGCATACATCTTGACATGTAATCAGCATTCTCCCTCATCATGTGGTCCCACAAAAATGTTCCTTCATATCTCCATACATCATAGTTCTACTAGCATGTATAGAGAAATTGGAGATATGAGCATCATCCAACAATTCCCTTTTCAGATCACGTATATCAGGAACACAAAACCTCTTACGAAATTTCTAATTTTTTCCATATACGATTTCAATCAATCTCCTATCATTCTCAGCATTAATTTGCTTTTGAAAATCCTCATCATCAGTCAAAAAACTCTTTATCCTTTATAATAAATATGCATTGGAAAAAAACTGAAAAATTATTGATGTTTCAACATCCATGATTATTCCCATATCCATATTTACTAGATCCATGAACATAGGATCCCTTTCAACTCTCATCATGTTCAAAAATCCATGACCCTTTCTGCTCAAACCATCTCCCACATTATTGGCCTTCCCCTGGTGGTATTGTATAGTGGAAACATAATCCTTGTGTATTTCAAGCCATCTCCTATGCCTCATGTCAAGTTCATTCTGTGAGAAAATATACATCAAACTCTAGTGATTGGTATATATCTCAAATTTTTCACCATAGAGATAGGGTCTACATATTTTCAAAGAAATGATTAAAGCTTCTATCTCACGATCCTGAGTGAGAATTTTTTGTTCATGAATTTTTAGTTGTTGTGATGCATAGGCAATAAATCTATCGTTCTGCATAAGGACACAACCAAGTCATTTCATTGAAGCACCACTATAAATAACAAACCCATATTTCCCCGATGGTAGATTCAATATAAGAGAATTGACTAATCCTCTATCTATTTCTTCAAAAAAATTCTTCACAATATTATTTACAAACAAATTTAACAACATCAGGTGTGAGCGTGGTTAATGGGTTAGGAAATTAGGAAAATTCTAGACGAAATGTCGATAACAACTTTCCAAACCAATAAAACTGCATACCTGAGTTATACTCATCGGTGCTGGCCATTCTTGTATTTCTCTTGTCATAGAAGTATCAATATAGATTCCATACTTAGAATAGTGTTTAGTTTCTTTTCCTGATCTTCATTTCTTCTAGGCTAAACCAAGTACTCATCAATAAATATCCCAAAAAGTCATCAAGATATTTCATGAAATCTTAATTCATTAGATCCATGATGATAGAGGGTGCATTATTCAGTCCAAAAGGCATTACATTAAACTAATAATTCACATACCTATTATGAGATGTTTTCCTTGGAATGTATTCCTTCTTCACACACAACTGATGACTTCAAGATCGATGATCAATCATTGAAAAATATTGATCTCCATGAAGTTGATCGAATAAATCATTAATGAGAGGTAGGGGAAACTTGTTCTTTATTGTTATAGAGTTGATCTCCCTCTATTCAATGCGTAACCTCATATATCCATCGATCTTCTTAACAAAAAGAACAGGGGATCCCCATGGAGAAACACTATGGGGAATAAATCCTTTATTATTCAATTCCTCTAGTTGTTTATTTAGTTCCACTAATTCCACAGTAGACATTATATAATTGTACCTCGATATGGGCTTTGAACTAGGAATTATGTCAATGGAAAACTCAATATCTTGTTCTCAAGGATGTCTAGGTAAATCCTCTTGAAGCACATCAACTAATTCTTTCACAATTGGTACATACTCTATTTGAGAATTCCTTTCCTCACCCATAATTATTTAACTCTATTCCTCCCTAATGTGTGAAATATATTCTCAATACAACTTATCTATTTGGGGGATACAAATGGATTATTAGTCTCACTGAATGTTGGTGGTTGTTTTATCATGAAGCGGTCTAACATTGATCCTCTACATTTTGGATCAGGGTGCTCTATACGGGTAAGGTTATTATTTATAACCTGAGTGATTTTTCCATGTTTTTTTATAATTTTTACAGCACTGGTTGCATCACCAACTCAACTATAATTATCTTGAGTTGGAGGGAAATCCTTACATGGAGTACGTGTGTTGATACAGTTTACATTCATTATACTATGTTCCATTTCTAAACAATGACCTACTATACATTAGTTTATGAATTGTAATACATAATTCAAGAATAGTAAGATACCTAACAAAAATTTAATAGATCATGCATATTCTCCATAATCATAAAAAAAAAATTTCATTGGGGTGGTATTTACCAATTAATCCTTTATAATTGTTTGTAATGAAAATTTGAATTATCCTAAGCATATCCCTTGGGAGTATCGTAACCATGATTTCAGCAAGGAGTATTACTGTGTACCAGGATACCAGGGTCAAGACCGAAACTCCTTGTCAGTGTTTTCACTCCTAGGTACATCTGTGCCAATGTCACCTCTCCCTGTTTGTATCTAGGTAGGGATGTATTTCATTGGAAATTCACAAATACTCAACATTACCAAAATGGTAGGATGTTCTTCTATACTAATCCTTAATGTCTGTCTTAGGGTAATGTTCCCTAATCAAGGTTTTCCTAAATCTAGTTTCCAAGGATTGTACTAAACTTCCTCTAATACAAGTGATAATGCGCCGACCCATGTTACCCAGAGTTGGTGCATTATTACATAACATTATAATGATACAAGGAATCATGTCCTGAATTATTGATCAGTTTAGTAGCCTTTGAAGTACTAGATACATACCTAAATTTTCGATTACATTATGAAATCAAAAAATAACAACATTGTAACCAATTTTAATACAAACTCATATCCCTTGTCCTATTCCTATATGCCAATCATAATATAATACTTCGCATCCTGAAAAAAAATAAAACATATAAAGGGGTCTGCTCAAATTCTCAATAAGGATAACAATATAGCTGAAACTATCATAAATAAGCATAAACATTTAAAGTGATGTATATGACTAAAACACCATCCTATTAAACATAAAATTCAACATCATATGGCATATAGAAATCAAATAATTTCATATACCTATTCACAAGGATATTCTTCTAGTCGAATAATAACATGTAATATCAACATCCATTTTCATAATCATGGAATGCATAATGTCGGACATCATAACCACATTGTGAAGGCCTCGTGCCAAGACTAAAAATACAATTTTTTCATCGCCTTATGCCAAGACACTATTTTGCGTCATTAGACCTACTGATGCATCATGGAGCTATAGTGGGATCCACCCATCACTTAAGTCAAATACATTCCTAATATGAAATGGTTGAAATATAACATAAACATTCGTATTAAAACATGAATACGAAATGTTAATACTTTAACAATAAACCTTAAATGGTATAAAAATAACACATCCACCGTCAAATATATCATAAAACCTTCTATAAAATATGGAATATTATATCATAATAAATCAACTTAAAATAAGCGTAAAATCCATCAAAGAATGTTGACATAGATGAAATCAAAACTATTTGAGAGAAATATATTTTTTTACTTTTAAATAATTTAAAAGACACATAATTTTAAAAGAAAACAAGTATATTGAATATATTCTTATTAAATTGTAAGGGAGGCTTCAGAGGTGTTATAATGATGGAAAATAGCCACACCCTCCATATAAGTTAAAAAACATTTTTCTTTAATTTGACGAAATGGTCATGAAGTTCCTTGTTTGGAAAATGATGGAAATATTCCTTCCAAAATATATTACAAAAATTCAAACAAGGGTATTAATGAATTTAACCCATTTTCTATGAAATTGTTAAAAAATTAAATATATTTTTATGAAACATGAATGTCGATGATAATGTGGTCCTAGTAGATACTTATGTATAAACAACCTCAGATAAATAATGAAATTGTACAATTAACCCTTACCTTGTACATTTCACTAGTCACGTGTAAGTGAACCTCATATATAATGATCAAATAATTATTATCAAATTATATAATAACCACGTACATAAATATGATATTATATATGATCTTCCAATACTCCTTTGTTAATGATATTTTAGTAGTATCACTGTTTCTGTTGTTAACTGATTCATTTTCCTTTATATGATTTGTTACATAAGTCATGTTTTTATGGTTAGGATGTACATGATTCATATCCCTGATGATATTAAGTTATTAAAAATTATTTTTAATCATAAAATTAAAATTATTCATGAATGATTATGATATGGAATGAATCTCCTTGTGTTGGTGGTGACAGTAATCCGTACATACGCACAAGAAATGATATCAGTCTATAGATTGTGAAATATTACATAAATGGATGGTATATCATATATAAATAATCATTAATAGGTTTTATTGATTATTTAAATCAATTATAATTATCTTTATACCCATACAAATAATTAAGTGTTGAATAACAAACTACACCACGACGTGGAGACGGTAAGTCGTATGTATGCATGAATGGTGACTTTGTCATTCTTAAGATGGATAGAATAATAAATATGGTTATAAAATATTTATAATAATGTCACAGTATGTATATGGAATGGGAGGTATTTTTTTCTGGAAACAACAATTAAAGTGTAAGTGGAATAAGAAAAGAACAATTAAAGAGGTGATGGAATTATTACAACTTATTCGGGTGCTTTCTTTTGATTTGATCAAAAGGGCTCCTTAGTTATTATTATGATAAAATTAAGGCCTATATGATAAATTTAGGGTAGTTGAGAGGATATTTGAGTAGGTCTGGGCTGAGGCAAATGGATTTGGAGGTGTAAAATTAAGAGAAGTGGATGTAACCTTTTATAAGAGGGGTGAGGGGTACTTTAGGAAAAGCTAGAAATATTATTTTAATATAAAATCATTTTCAGTTTATATGTAAGTACCCTAATATTTCATGTAATTATTTTGATTTTATGGAATTATTTCGAGAATTTTAAAATTTTTGGTGCATAATTCTCTGGCACAGTGTGCCCGAAATGAATTTCTGAACTTTTTTTAAGATACATTTAGTACACACACAAGCGGCATTTTTTAACATTCAAAATGGTTCATGGATTAATAATTCAAGAGAACCATTGAATTTGTAGTGCTCGGATTCTCTTAAGGAAGGCTTCACTTCAACCACAGTATCTAGGGAGAAATAGATATATTTTGGACTTTTAATAGAATAATAAAATAACAAAGTTATTTTATTTCTATTTTCTTATTCCTCCAATGGACAAAAAGTGGTGGTGGGACCCATGACATATCAATCCATACTTTGGATTGACTCCTTAATGTTTGTAACCAAATCATTGGAATTAGAAAGGCTCTTTATTAAATGACCCTCTTAAGTTTCCAAAGGTGTTACCCACTTATCCCCCATATAAATTATTTAGATCATGGGGAAGACTGTTGGCATAGCTTCACTTAGTGACGATGATCTAGTAAAATACAGTGATACCAACAACTTGGATGACGAGACCAGTTCTAGTGGGCGGTAACAGATTCCAATGAATAACGATCTAAAGAACACTAATCCTTCCTCAAACAAAGACCTTCTCCAATGATCTTGAGGTAGGATTTATTTTTGTCTAATTTCATGAGTTTTTTAATCATTATTCATCCATCTTGATAACAAGCTAACACGGAGGGCATGGGCCAAACAGAAAAGGCTCGAACCCTCCACTACATGTTTTACCAACTTGTTCTTCACGGGCATTGGTTCAGATTGGAGGGATTTTGGAATAGTGGGACTAGCCATGAAGAGGGTGTCCTGGGAGGGCCATTGGTACCTTCAGATAGAAAACCGGCCATCAGAGATCACCCGGTGACCCGTAGAACTCCTTTTGCATGACACAGGAATGGCATCAATGGAGACCAGCACTGGTATTAGAAGACTACAGTCGTCAATTTTCAGCTATAAATGAGCTGGCAGCATGATGTCATGGGTCGCTGGAGAAGGTTCTCGCAGCTCATCAGCAGCGGCGGATGCATGGATCAGTCGACACCGGCCAGCTGTAGGAGACAGAGCGGTGTGCAACGGTGTGGCTCTGGAGAGACTGGTCGTGGTTCCAACTCCACGACATTAGGGACCCGCTCCATGAGGGTCCTATAGGAAACAAGGAAGCACCATGTGGTGACACCATAGAAACCGAATGTCTATGACCGTTTGGGAAAACCTAGGGGCGCTCCCCCTATTCCAGCTTTGGGCAGGCCCCACTATAGTAGGCCGCACCTCCAGTGAGCCAGGCCCCTATGTGAACCGGGCCGTGCAAGCCAAGAAGGTTGTGCCCCTCGCGGGATGGGCTGCGAACGCCCAACGGGCCACGCCCCTCCGTGGGCCAGGCCACACCTGCCCAGCGGGCCACAACGCCCACGTGGTTTGGGATAGTATGCTTCCCAACGTTCCAAGCCCGCCTCGTCCTATCCTAACTGGTCCGGACAAGGCCATTTTAGGCTAGGTGGGGTCGACCCGAACCGGGTCAGACTGACCGAGACGGACTGGACCCGTCCCATTCTATGCCATGTTTCGCTAAAACAGCCATAACTTACGAACCAAGTGTCCGTTTGACCAACCATTTGGAGCACTGAGATTCTTATAATGAGACAATACTGTTGGTATACTCAACATGAGTTTTGTATAATGATGGAGTATGGATGGGTTGGATCAATCCCAAAATCCAACTGGTCCCTCAGATCTAAAACACTTATATGTAACAGACTAGGCGTCTTACTGATGTTATGTCTTTCGCATTGGAACCCTTATGACATGGCGGTACGTTGGGATAATTCTTCATGGAACTTCATTGTAGTTGATGTACGACTGATGGCTTGATGATCCGATCCTACCAGAATCAAGCCTGCATACTGAATTAATCTTGTGGAAGGCTGTAACATGAATAAATAACATTGATCCTATGTGGTTCAACATCTATCGATCATGTCTGTGTCAGTTCATAGTGTTCCTGTGCGTGTCAGTATCTATCGATCATGTGTGGGTCACCTCCGTGCAATCATGTTTGTGTCTGCATCTATTGATCCAGTGTGGGTCAGCAGAAGAGCCTCTCAATATAATAAGATGATATAGATCTATGACTAATCATATGTCTTTTATAAATGAGTTATATACCTAGTGTGAGCTGATTATTTACCTTTGTGGTAATTTTTCTCTATGGTGTCACCATCATGATGTTACCTTTTTGGTAGTTTTACCTTCATGGTGTTACCTTCATTGTATTCTTCCCTCGTGGATCAGTTGTAATAATGTCTCTAAAGTTGTAGCCTTATGTTTCCTCATGTACGAGATGATTATATTTTGATAAATTAGGTATATGTATGGGAATATACTAATGTAGAGTTGATGAGTACTAATTCGTACATTATGGTTTAGGTCTTTTGTTGTGGTAATTTCCATTATGGAACTCTGGGATACCATCGTGGGTCTTGGGGTCCCTACTGAGTATTGTTATACTCACCGCTATAGAGGATATGCCCACACATTTCTATGTCTTGTGCAGAAGATGAACATCATTGTTTGAGGGTGAGGGAGCCAGGACTAGACAGTTCTTAGAGGTGCACCATTTGACGTGACATGTTGTAGTGACTACTGATCGTGATCTGTACATTCCCTTATTGTAGGATCCCCAGTGGACAATCCAAAAGTTTTTATTTCTTTTTAGTTGTACTTGTAATTTTCAGTTATTCTTGTATTTCAGCCCCTTTACTTTCAGTGAACTTCTTAGAACAAAATTTTACGTCATGGTTTCTTCTATTTGTGTTCATGGATTGTGTGTTTGTACATTTTTAAAGGAAATGCCTACCCTGTATAGGGATAGGAATTTCTGGTGCTAGTCTCCATCCCCTGGCCTATCGAAGGTGGTCTTCGGTTTGTCAAGACACGGGCCTCGGGGGATGGGTCATGACAACATGGTAATAGAGGAGTCAGTTATATCGAAGATCTATGACTCTGATCTTTTATATGTGGAAATAGTTTTCAGTGTTTTGAGTGAGGTTTTCAGTTTGGGGAATCTGGTGACGGTGCGATGGTCGACCCATCTATAGACCATGACCCAGAATTCTGATTTCTAACATAGGGAATGAAAATAGTGATTGTGCATGTTTTGGACGTGTTTTCATTTTGATTTATTTGATTCCGCTCACTAGGTATAACTTATTGAACGTGGTTCACCTTTTTTCTTCTAATATTCTGCCACGTAGACATTCATCTAGGATTCTAGAGAGAGTACATGATGATGGCCCACTAAGCGATGAGGATTATATGTAGGTACATCTTACAACTATAGTACCATCATGTGGTGAACCAATAACACCACCCCCTATTGGGAAGCAGATGCCACCAGCCCCACCAACAGATCATGCACGCCAAATGAGCGTGTTTCATGAGTTTCCTTGTAGAGGCCTCCGAATATCCGAGGTGAGATGGATATGCAGGTGGCTAAGGTCTAGTCGGAGGTTGTGGCTAGATTTTTTTTCATAGTTGGGACACCATCTAATCTTATGGCGATCCTTGCAGTTGGTCTCTTCCAGAAAGTTTCTCGGAGATGGTGGAGTCTGAAACTCCTGTTACATAATGAATCCACCCACACCTAGGTGGACGTCGAGGGCATTTTTTGGGGTAGAGTTCATCTCAGTGACCCTACAAAAAGTGCATATAAAAGAGATGTCGCACTTGCAACATGGCATCTTGACTATGCCCCAGTACTTAGTGAGGTTCACTGATCTCTCCCACTACTCCACCGGCAAGTTACAAGACCCATTATTCAGGGTATGGACCATTGAATAGGGTCCCTAATGGGAGATCATAGCATCAATAATATCGCTAAACATTCTATCATAGGCTAGTGTGCTAGAACGAGTTATTTTGTTGGAGATCATCCTAGCTAATCAGGTACTGCCTACGAGAGCCACCACCATACATTAGGTATCATAGTCATCTACATTAGGCAGTAGAAGAATGATGTAGGGGCCCAAGCGGTCTAGGCCTTTTAGTGGGAAACATCTGGATACATGGTTGGTGGTGCATGGAAAACAGGATAGAAGAGGACATATGAGGAGCAGACAATGCTTCTCCTGTGGTGGGAAAGGACACATGGCTCGCAACTGCCCGACCCACCATATGGATGATCATATTACAATTGAGGAAATTTCAAGGTAGAGGTAGAGGTTTGAGCGTTGAGGTCTGTAGGGCATCAGACAGGCCAGAGCAGTTTTCGGTGCAGTAGGTGGTGGGCGGGGATTCTAGGTTCTACCGCCACTACCTCTAGGTGGTCCAACCTGACCACATGGAGCTGGTGGACAGGGACAAGCTCAGCTCCAGGAAGTTGAGGCCTATGACCACGATGCTCTAGATATAATTTTTGGTATGATCTATGTATACTCCACTTAAGTTTCAGTACATATAGAGACAGGTTCCAGTCACTCTTTCATTTCCATGACACTCGTTTAGAGCACAGAGATTACAATGGCGTCGTTGGCTCGATATTTTCACCTATAGAATCCTATAGGAGGGGATTCAACGATTACAAACTAATGAGGATATTGTGCGCTTAATATAAAAGGAGAGATCTTTGGATAAGATATTCTAGTAGGGGTGTCGAGGCCTTACAAATTTTTCTTGGGTATGGACTAGTTATCCACAGTCCATGCTCAGATTTACTGTACTTGGCACAAAGGGAGGTGTGCCTGCGAGTGTGGGACCATGTTTTCCATCACTAGTTAGAAGGTAATGTATGCGACACATGATGGAATTTTTATGGGGAGGGTGTAGCCGATCACACATCAGTGGGCTAGACTTACCATCAGATCAGTTGACATTGAGAGTCGGAGCAATCCCGTAGTGGAGAACCAGTTTGATGATGTCTTTACTAATGTTCTCCCGAGACCACCTCTACATAGAGATGTAGACGTTTACATAATCCTATACCACGAGATGACACTAATATCTACACTATCATATCATATTTCTCCAATAGAGCATCATGAGTTATCGGCACAGCTAGTGAACTTGTAGATGAAGGGGTTAATAAAACATAGTGTTTCTCTATGGGCAACCCCAAATTTGTTCGCCAAGAAGGAAGATGGGATTTTGAGACTTTGTGTGGATTATAGGCACCTGAACTAGGTGACTGTGAAGAGCAAGTATCCACATCCGATGGTTAATGATCATTTTTATCAGTTTAAGGGTGCTCGATGGTTTTCGATGATAGACCTCAGATCATGATATCATATGCCAAAGGTATGAGATAAGGTTGTGAAATAGATAACCATAATATATCATTATGGCCACTATGATTTCATGTTTATTCCATTTGGCCTGAACAATTCCTTTGAAGTGTTCATTAGTCTCATGAATATGATATTTAATCCATACCTCGATCGCTTTTTGGCGGTCATTATCGACGACATCTTGATATACATGGTGTCGGAGGAGGAGCATTTCAAGCATCGACATATTGTTCTAGACACACTCTGAGAGCACCAAAATTATGGTAACCTTTCTAAGTGTCAGATATTGATACGAGAGGTCCACTTTTTGTGACACGTTATCTCAGATGCTAGAGTTGTGACAGATCCTGTGAAAATAGAGGCAGTGCTTGTTTGGAAGCCACGAAGGAGTGTGACCGAGGTGCAGAGATTCCTAGTATTGGTTGTGTACTACCAGAGATTCATACCCAGCATTTGATGAGTTTCAGCACCCTTTTCAGCGTTGATGAAGAAGGGACAACACATCCTATAGATAGAGGTATACCAATATAGTTTTCATGAGTTGAGGTAGAGATTGAAAAGTTCCCCAATCGTAAGGCCACCAGAAGAGGGCGTTGAGTATGTGGTCTACTTCAATGCATCAGGGACTGGACATGGATGTGTCCTGATACAGGAGAGACTTGTTATCGCCTACGGTTCATGAAATATGATACAACATGATATGATCTATGCTACCCATGACCTGGAGTTAGCAGCACCAGTCTTCTCCTAGAAGATGTGGGGACATTACATGATGGATGAATGTTTCACAGTCTACTCCAATCACAAGAGTCTCAGGTATATCATCTCATAGAAGGACCTTAACCTAATACAGAAACGTTGGCTATAGTTACTCTAGTAATTTGACATTGAGATAGTCTAGACTTTGGTGAAGAGGAAAATAGTAGTAGACGCACTAAGTAGGAGGTTTGGTTTACAGTTTCTGAGTGATCCAACAAAGAAACTAGTCGTGTTGCATATATCCATTGTGCATAGATATGGAGAAAATTACCTAGTGTCTATGACTATCACTCCCCCACTTCATCCTCAATTGTGGGAGGCAAAACTTGGGGAAATTGATAGAATAGCTCAACATTATTAGATATCACCAGGACAGGAACCTGATCGATTTTCCGAAGGTAGGTAGAAGGACATCTTCTTCAGGGGATTCACCATGGTACCCGTGGTGCTATGATTGGAGGTGTTGAGGGAGATCAAAACGTCCCCTCTGGTGGGACATCCTAATGTGGAGAAAATATACCAGGACCTCTGGTGTTTGTACTAGTGGATATGGATGAAGAAAGCAGTGGAAGAGTTTTTTTCATGATGCCTCACTTGTAAGAAAGTGAAGGTCGAGCATCAGGTTCTAGCAGTTATATCACAACCATTAGAGGTACCGAAGTGGAAGTGGGATGGTATCTCCATGGACTTTGTGATAGGGCTTCCAGGTACATCCAGGGGACCTGATTCCATCTAGTTGACCATTGAACAACCCACAATGGGGGCCCACTTCCTACCAATCCGAGAGCAAGGATTAGTAGAGGGAATGGGAAGCCACTACGTACAAGATATTGTAAATCATAATGGGGACCCATCCACTATTGTATCTAACCATGACGCACATTTCGAATTCTAGTTGTGGAAGGGATTGCAGGAGGCATATGGGAATCAGCTACATTTGAGCACCGCTTTTCATCCTCAGACGGATAGTCAGACAGATCGAAACATATAGACACTCAAAGAAATTCTTTGTACTTGTGTCCTAGATTTTTCCTATAGTTGGGAGGATTACTTACCCTTGGTGGAGTTCGTGTACAACAACAGATAACACTCAACCATCGGTATGGATCCATTTGAGGACATGTATGGTTAATCATGCAGATCACCACTATGCTAGATAGACCCAGGGGATTCAGCACTTAGGGGACCAGAATTGGTAATGGCTACCACTGAGAAGGTGCATATCATCCAAGAGTAGATTAAGGCTGAGAAGAGAAGAAAAAATTCTTATACTAATAGGAGATAGATACCTTTTGTGTTTGAGGAGGGAGAACATGTATTCTTATGTGTCTCACCTCGACAAGGATTGCGTAGATTTGGCAGGGGTGACAAGTGATCTCTGAGGTTAATCAGACCATTTCAAGTTCATAGTAGAGTTGGTGAAGAGGCATATTGGTTGGATCTTCCCCCACATAAGCACCTGGTGCATGACGTTATCTGTGTGTCCCAGTTGAAGACGTATGTTCCTGATCCAACACAGGTCATCGATTGGAGAGAGCTAGATGTTGACAATGGGGAGATGTTTATGGAGGTTCCAGTGGAGATAGAGGATCGACAGGATCAGGTCCATTGTGGGTGATTGATCCCTCTAGTATACGTTCACTGGCAGCAGAGGAAACTCAAAGAAAGAACATTTGAGCTGGAGGCTTAGAATAGTGCTTAGTACCCCCATCTGTTTCCTAAGTCTATTTTGTGGCATTTAGGTACGAACGATCCTAAGATGGGGAGAATGTAAATACCTAGATTTTCCATGAAATATTTTTAATTATATGGAATTATTACGAGTTTAGGAAAATTGAATTTGTGTGATTCTGAGGCCCAATGTGCCCGAAATGAATTTCTGAACTTTTTTACGGTATGTTTTGTAAACGGGCGAGCAGAGTTTTCTAAATTTTGAACTGGTGATCAGATTAAAAATCTATGTGAACCATTGAATTTGCAACGCCGAGATTCACTTGTGTAAGTATTCACTTCAACCCCAGTAGGATGGGTAAAAATTATCGATTTTGGACTTTTGAATGAATCTTAAAAATACAATGTTATTTTACTTCTCTATTTCTTTTCCCCCAATGGACATGCGGCGGTGGTTGGACCAACTACATGTCCAGCCATAAGTTGTCTTGAATCCTCTTTGTTTTTAACCGTACCATTGGAATTAGGACGTTCCATTATTAAATGATCCCCATAAATTCCCAACAGTGTTACTCACCACACCCCCCTTCTATTTATATGGAGATTAGGTAGGAGTTTTGGCATGACTTCACCATGCAGTGAAGCTCTGGTAATATACCATGATGCCAGCCACTTGGAGGATGAGACTGGTTTCCACGGGCAGTGACAGACGCCACAAAATCACAAACCAATGAACACCGACTCATCCTTAAACTTGGATGTTCTCCAATGATCTTGAGGAAGGGTATATGTCTTGCCTAATTTCATGAGTTACTGAATCATTAATCTTACCTCATGATATCAAGCTAACGTTGTGGGTGTATTCCAATAAAATAAGGATCGAACCCTCCACTACTTGTTTTACCTACATGTTCTTCATGGGCTTTTGTTCTGATAGGACGGATTTTATAACGGAGGAAAAAGATGTGAAGATGGTGTCAAGAGAGGGTTGTTGGTACCTTCATAAGAAAAAACGGGCCACCAAAGCTCACTCGGTGACCCACAAAATACCACCGACAAAGCACCAGCTTGGTAGCACCAGTGACTGGTGCCGGTGCGTGAAGGTGGTGGCCTGCAACAACTGGTCGGCAAAGTAGGTGGCGACGTGCCATTTTGTGGCGTCCGAGAATGTTTTTGTGGATCATCAGCCACAGTGGATGCAGGGAGCAGCTGACATCAAGCGACTATAGGAGATGGAGTAGAATGTAATGGCGCACCACCAAAGAGGCTGGCCACGGCTCTGACGTAGCGGCTTTAGGGACCCGCTCTCTGGGGGTCCCATGAGAGACTAGGCTGTGCCATGTGGCACCTCCACACAAACCAAAGAGATAAGGTCGATTGAGAAAAATTGTGGGCTTCCCCATGCCAGTTAGGGTAGGCCCCACTCCAGCGGGTTGCCCCCCCCCCCACAGATAGGGTCGCGCAATCCCATCGGACCGCAATGCCATGGCGGGCCGGGCCTATCTAGGGCCTAGCATGTTGTGCCAGATGTGTCCCATCCCAACCTAGATGGCCATGGCTGGTTCAGGCCATTCGGGGTTAGTCCCAGATAGGTTCGTCCGACCAGGTCCGACCGGACCCAGACCCTTCCTGGCAGAGTTTCACTAAAAGAGCGATAACTTCTCAACCAGGCATCCATTTGACAAACTATCTATGGTGATGTGATCCTGGTAGTGAGAAGATCCTTTGTTATACTCCACATGAGTTTTGGCGAATGTTGGAGCATTACCAGGTTTGATCAAACCTGAATCCAACAGAGCCCTCAGTACTAAAATGCTTATAAGTCACAAGTCGGGAGTCCAATTGACACACCGTTTATCATGTTAGAACCCTTACGACATAGTGGTATTGTGGGATACTTATTATTGGATGTTAGTGGTGGTTGTGGTGTGACCGATGGCATGGGGAGAAGATTCTTCTCGAATCAAGCGTGCATAGTGTGGGAATCTCATTGGTGGCTGTAACATGGATAAAGAACATAGATTCTATGTGGGTCAGTAGCTATTGATCTAGTGTGGGTCAGCACATTATGATATTTTTTGGGTTATTATCTATCAATATTATTTGGGTCAGTGCCTAGAGATCTTGCGTGGGTCAACATCTATCCATCAGGTGTTGGTCAGCAACCGAGCCTCTCAACAGAATATGATGATCTAGATTTATGACTAATCATTTATACTTCTGTACTTGAGTTATATACCTAGTGTGATCTGAGTCTTTAACTGTGTGGTAATTTTACCATCATGGTGTTACCGTCATGGTATTACCTTTTTGATACATTACATTCGTGGTGTTACCTTTTTGGTGTTACCTTTGTGGTACTTTTACCTTAATTTTGTGACCTTCGTGGTGTTAGATTTTTTATATTATTGACTCATGGATCTATTAAGTTAAAGGCTTAACAGTTGTAGCCTTGTGTTTCCTTATGTATGAGATGAGTATATTTTGATGAAATATGTATATATACAGACTTTTACCTAGGTAGATATGATGAATACTTCTTCATGCTTTGTGGTTGAGATCTTTTGTTGTGGTTATTTCCTTTTTGGAACTCATGGAGACCATCTAGGGTCACGGGGTCCCTATTGAGTATTGTTATACTCACCCATGCATGGGCTACAGCCGCACCTTGTTCTGTCTTGTGCAGATGATGAACAACGTTGATCGAGGCTCAAGGAGCTAGGACTTGATGGTGCTTAGAGGTAGATCATTTGATGTGATGTGTTGTAGTTAATGTTATTCATGAGCTGTACCTACCCTTTAGGTAGGATCCTCGGTGGATGATGTATGAGCTGTCATCTATTTTTAGTTGTACTTGTACTTTTCAGTTTGGCTTGTATTCCAACCCATTTACATTCTATTCACTTTTAGTATAGTAGTTTACTTCAGGGTTCCTTATTTTTGTGTTCTTGGATTTTGTGTTTGTATAGGTTTAAAGGCAATTCCTTCCCGTTAAAGGGATATGCCTTTTCAGTGCTAGTCACCAGCCCCTGGCCTACGGAAGGTGGGCGTGGGGTAGTCACAGCATGGGCACTAGGGGATGGGTCTTGACATTATAATGGCTCCAAATGAATTTATATAGAGGTTACAGAATGTATGGGTCAAAATCCTATCAACCAATATGTTTTTGATATGTTTAGGTCAACATATTAACTTTATCATTTTGATTTATCTCTTAGTTAAAAAAATTTCTTTTACCATGTCTTCATATATTTTTTTATTACTTTGTTATTAACATAGTATAAATGTCAATAAAACCTCACGTAGTTAATTAATGACATATCTGTCATTATATAAGTCCTTTGGTTGAATTTAATATTTTTAAGAATATTATATCATTTAATAATACAGTATTTTTTTTTAAAACTCATTTAGGTAAATTTTGACACTATTTATAATTTGATTTTTTTTAAAGTCAAAAAAATAGTTTTACTTTGAAAAAAATAAATAAAATCAACCCTATCATGACATATTAACTGATAAAATTCTTGGAATGCATCAAAAGTATCAATTTACATTTATTTATATATTTATAATATCAATTATTTTAATCTTTTGTTATTAAGGTAATCACTGCATCATCATTGTGTCATAAATTATTTAATTATTTAATGAAGAAATTTTATAAATAAAATACTATGATGTAGGAAATCATTTTATATTTCTAATGAATTTTTAATTTAAAATTTTTCTTATGTATAATCCTATATTAAAATGGTTTAGTTATTGAACTTTGAATTTAACACTTTTAAGTCTTCATTAAATAAAATAATAATGAATGTCCTGATCTAATAAATATGGATCCAAAAGGAGCATATTTTACTCATAAGGTTGATTTTGGTATAAAAACACTTATCCAAAAGAATACGGACGTGGGTTAGGGTAATTATAATAAGAAGATTACCTTTAGTTACCTTATTTAATTTTACATGGGGTGAATAAATTTCAAAATTTAATATTCACCAAAAATTATTTTCATCCTATTTAATATCATTTTAATTTCATATATCAATTGTGTCTCTTAGATTTTTGAGATTAAATTCACAGAAGTGGTATATTACGTTTTATACAAATTTTCTAACGTGATTAGAAGGTCGGTATAAGGCGTTAAAGAGTTCAATAAAATTTTATACATCTAATTTTATTATAATATGACTCTAATGAATTACATTGAACTTATATAGGTATTATGTATCTATTTTGACGTAAAATATATTTTTATTAAAATAATTAATTATAAAAAAAAGTCAGTTTTATACAATAACATAGTGGTTTTTACCATTCATCCAAAATCAAATGTTTTCAGAAAAATACCACAAATGAACCCTAAGATAATTTTTATATTCTGAACCCCAAATGAAGTCCATTTTAAAACATAAAATTTATAATATTTAAATAGGTTGTTATTACTATTCATACTGGCT
Organism: Viscum album; assembly: GCA_963277665.1. Classification (NCBI taxonomy): domain Eukaryota; kingdom Viridiplantae; phylum Streptophyta; class Magnoliopsida; order Santalales; family Viscaceae; genus Viscum; species Viscum album. Next base: position 181,466,205 of record OY728121.1, read on the forward strand.
AGTTTGATTGGTGGTGTTGTGCTCGAACTCGAAGTTGTGTACAACGCTATATATTGCGTTTTTAAAATAGAATCGTATAGTGGAATCATGGGGGGTTACACCAAAGGTGATGTACTAGGACGTATAAACCACTTATGATCATATTACTCTAACTGGTCCTTCAGTTCTTGGAGCTCTGCCAGCACCATTCGATGTGGATAAATGGAAACTGGATCTGCCCTTGAGAAATATTAAATTGTGAACTCAACATCTCTCTCAAGTGGTAACATCTTGATGTTATTTGGAAACACATCCTAAAACAGTTCTACAACCAAAGGGAATACTGGTAGCACATTCTCCCCACCATCCAGCATAAGGCACGCCACTTGGGCTCTGAGTTCTCCCAACTGCTGGCGTAGTGGCCCTGTGCATCCTGCTCGAGTGTCCCACTAACCACGATGGACATAAGTGATTCCGTCGAGATATGTGATCATTACATGATGTCGATAATAGTTGATATGGGATTACTATTGTAATGACCCATCCTCAGGGCCCGTGTCGTGACTACCCAAAGCCTGCCTTCCATAGGTCAGGGGCTAGCGACTAGCACCAAAGGTGTAAATCTTGACAAAAGGGAAGGAATTACCTTTATAAACTAAACAAACACCACAGAGTAAGCAAGCAGAAGTAAACACTAAGAAAAACTGGGTACAATAGAATGTGCGGAAAAGTAATTGGGCTAGAATACAAAACCAAAATGAAAGTAATGTATAACTGGAAAGAAAGTACATCAGCTGAAAAGTAAAGCAGCAACGACGAGTCGTCCACTGGAAATCCCACCTGAAGGGTGGGTACAGATAGCCTCCTCATCTCCTTGGGTCCAGCTATCTGCTCTGTGTACGTCCCGCCCAGTGGTCCACCTCCAGGTACCGACTTGCTCCACAAGAATCAACCACGATCAGTGTTGTCCGTCATCTGCATCCAACATAACGTAGTGTGGGCATAGCCCGTGTAGGGGTGAGTATACACTACTCAGTAGGGACCCCGAAACCCCGAAGGTCTCCCAGAATCCACAAGGATAATCCAAAAAAGAAAGATACTATCACGATGTAACATCCAACACTACTTAGGTAAATGCCCATATATATACCTAAGTCATCAATTTCAGTTCAGCTCCAACATCCGAGCCCAAGTTCGATCACGTTCACACAAGAGAGTACAACCCAATCCACACAGGAAAGCACACCCCAATCCACATAGAAATCAATTTAATCAAATTGAAGATAATGATTGAATGCCAAACTCTTCTCACACAGGTATACATCATTTGTAAAGAAAAGGGAGATGATAATATGTAGTTACTGATTCATCTAGCTGGGGCCAACGTAGGATAGAAGTACTGTAGTCTTCACCGCCGAACCGACGGAGGATTCCAGTTCGAAATTCTCCACTGTCGAACCCACGGAGGATTCCAGTACGTTTTTCATCATCGTCGAACCCATAGCTGTTGGGGAACTCCTCCTCTATCGAGTATAGTGGGCCTACCACTACAACCAAGCGCATCCCACTAACCTTGGACTGCTGTAGTACTCCACCTATCGAGTACTATGGGCCTGCTACTACAACCAAGTGCTTCCCACCATGGGTCTGCCGCTACAACCAAACAATCCTCCTCATAGCCTACAGAGGTACTCTTTTTGTTGAGTACCGCGGGTCTGCCACCACAACCAAGCACTCCTCCGCCGTGGGTCTGCCGCTACAACCAAGCGCTCCCCACTGGGCTATCGAAACACTCCGAGTCGATCGATCATCAGTCGTCAAGTCTTAGTCAGCTCTAGGGTTTCCGCAAACAGCATGCTTATTCCGGGAGGGTCCGCTCCACGAGCCAAGAGGTCGATAAATCAATTGTCATGTAGACCAGAGTTTATGTATCGCAATGTTCCGTCATGTCAATAGAAACACAACGCGATAGACGGCGCGTCAATCGGACGCCCGGTCTGAGAGTTATTGGCCTTTTCGTTCCAGGGTCCCGGTTGGTTTTTAAGTCAAAACCATCCCGACCGTACTCCAACTGCATCCAAACCATGAGTGGAGTAAGACAAAAGGTCTGTCTCACTGAGAGGAAAACAACATTCTCGATGACACGTCAATCGGACGATCGGAGCTCAAGTTATAAGCATATCCGCTCCAAGGGACCGGTTGGTTTCAGGTTCGAACCAACCCGGCCATACAAAAATTTCTCTGAAACTTTTAGTGTAAAATACTGAAACGACTATCTCGATCCAAGGATCGCATCGAAACTGATAGTGCGTCGATCGGAGGTCCATAGCCCATGTTATGGTCATTTAAACGAACCTGTCCGGTTTTAGGGGGTTTTGGGCCCGGACCGACCCGGCCCAAGACCCACTAGGTCGGCCCAAACCGGGCTGACCCAACCTGGGTCCGGGTTCGTCCCCCTAGGGAACAGCACGGCCCAGCCAGCATGGCATGGCCCCGCTGGCGCGGCCCGGCCCGACCCAGGCGGCCGGTTGGCCTGGCGCGGGAGCAGCCCGCGCGGCCAGTCAGCTCGGCCATTTGGCCAAGAGGGATGCGGAGGGGGGCAATTCCCCCCCCCCTTGAATGAAGAAACGGCCCCCATGAAGGGGTCTCGCCTCTTGGAAACCCGGGGGTTACAACCCCCGGTTCTTCCGATACGGACGCCCCGGCTGGCCGGCCAGTGCTGCCACCGCGGGACCCCACGGTCCCGCCCTTCCGAAGCGTCGGCGGCTGGCGGTTCCAGCCGCCCCTCCTTACACCGTTGCAGCTTCAAGCCACAAACTTGTCCGACCGGCACCGCACAATGGTGTCGCGCCCCTCCGTCGCGGCCCCACTCTGGCTGTGGCCTCTTCGTGGTTCTCCGGCACGGCGTGATGGCGCCGCGCCCCTTCGCCACGGCCCGACTCCGGCCGCGGCTTCGTTCGGCCTAAACGGCGCGGCACGATGGCACCGCGCTTCTTCACTGTGTTCTTCCTTGATTCTGCGATGTGTCATTGTGCAGTGTCACCTTCGTTCGAGCCACAATAAATACAACATCAAAGGGGGAGGAGGGTCATCCGTGTTCATGCAGTCCGACCTCCTCCCATTATAACAAGAACATGCGGCCCAAAATAAAAGACAATGAACGGAAAAGAAATTCACGAACAAAATTTACCACTAGCTCAATCCATAATACGTCAATTACTAGGGTATAATTTATTCAAAATAAATTATACAAACACCCTGCAATTAAAATACCCATGCACGAGGTTACAATTCACATAAATGCTATATACGAAAACCCCCTACCTCGTGTCATTCATCATTTGTTGAAGATATCGCAAGAGGGTGGATGTCAGCTCGTCGACGCCGTCCCAAGGGAGGAGATGAAAATGACGATGGTTACTGGCGTTCTTCGCTTCCGTGGTTTTCGGTGTGCACCCGAGGAAGTGATGTATCCTATCTTTTGCGAAGGAAGAAGAGGATGGAGAACCGTTATTCGTCGAGGGAGGAAGTCATTTCTTCGTGGATGAAGGGAACTCTCCTCAAATCCTCCCAAGGTATTAGCCAACCCCAAAATCTCATAATGCTTCCCTCTTTGAAAAGATATCCAATCAATTCCAAAGGAATCAAGAGGTGATACAAATAAATTAATAATGTTTTTAATTATCCTAGTTGGCCTCATTACTCTTCGGAGGTGGAGAGGCTCCACCACAATAAATGTGTGGAGTTTCCATGCATTTAATCAATGGGGGTGAGTTATGGGTAGGTGAAGGGGGTTATGGGGGAGGTGAGGAGGTAGGGTCTCGTGTGGGCCCTACCACACAAAACGCTCCCATAATAGGTTAGGTGGGTATGGGCCGCATATATAACTCCCCCTTTATTGAAAATTACACCTTCCATGAATAAAATTTGTGCAGGAAAAATTTTATTTAATTCAACAAAACCCAAATATTAAACCTCAACCCACTCAACACGCAACTACCGCAAAGGTCCCCTTAAGAAAAAACTGGCACTTCTGTTTCATCGGTGCCCTTAGATTGCAATTCCGAGAACCAGTTCAAAAGTTAAGAAAACTCGTTCGTTCGTTCACTGAACGTACCCGAGCTAATCTTAGGGAATTGATACCGGGCACACCGGGCCTCAAAATCAGGTTCCATCAGAAACTACGGACTCTTAAAATTCCAAAGAAATTAAACAAAAATTCCTTGAAATTTCCGGGTCTTTACATTACACCCAACTCAGGGATTTACGTCCCCATAATGCTTCAACACACACTAAGGAAAACAAAGTGGTACTGAGCACGCATCTGAGCCTTCTGCTGCCATGTGCTCACCTGGAGGTTCTCGAGCTACCAGTGTAGGCGCACATGAGGAATCGACCATCCACGTAGGACCCGCTCCTATCGATCCACGATCTCCACTGTAACCTCTGTGAATGTTTCCCTATCGTCGACGTCTAACTCGCTGAGGTCGATGATGTGTGAAGGATCATGCACGTATCTCCTCAGCCGAGGTACGTGGATGATTTCATGCACCATGTGAAACTGAGGTGGAAATTTCAATCGGTGAACCACCTCACCTACCTCACTGAGGACTTATAAAGGCCCGATAAACCTCAGATTTAACTTTTCGCCTCGGACACATCTTCATAAACCTCGTCGAGGTGATACCCATATAAGGACGTGATCGCCATCCTCGAACTCTAGAGGCCTCCATTTCCGGATTAGAACTGAAACTCAAAACTCATGCTGCCACGATGGTAAGGTTGGTCGACCCAAGAGTGATCGACCACACCCTCATATGCATGAGTTTATCCTGTGCTTCATGGGGTTTCCTTTTCGCCGACCAAGGAAAACCCATCACAACATTGTAGATAGACCAAAACCTTTTTTCCTAATACCATCAATTTGTGTACGAATTGTGATTTCCCAGTCCATACTCAAACTAACGTCGTAAGTACTCGATGCTTCCACCAAGAGTTTCCAAACAAAACTCTCACCTCAAGGGCCAGATCACACTGTCGAGGTATGTGTGATTATCGAGTCTCCTCCCAAAGGTATCTCCAGATGTGAGGGTCAAGTCAATGGCTTAAGCAGAAACTCTAGCTCTGGGAAAAGATTCATGGAAGTAAGGGATGATTCGTATCAATGTCTTGTTGTTAAGGCAGCTAGTATAAGACACAGTTCGTACTTAGAATCATCCTTAGAGCCTTTCATTCGCACTCCTTGACTGCATGAAGCTACTTTTTCCTCCCCCGCCCTCCAGCTCCCTGAGCCTAGTAGGGATTACAAAGGCGAGTGGTTGCAACATGTCAAAATGTTCACCACCCCATGCTGCTCTCCAAGCTCTGCTTCCACGTCTACCGCCTTGCAGATTCATCTATCCTTTTTTACTTCCTCTACTTGAATCATTTTACACGCCCAAGTCTCTGAGACTGGCATCAGTTTCCTTCTTCTTGCAACAATGTGAAGTCTTCATCCGCTCCTGGATGATCTGCACCTTCTTTGCATACGATCTGTAAGAGCTGCTATGATTTCTCCTTTTCCGAAAAGAGAAACTCAGTCTCATCCCCTGGATGAACCATGCCCATCTACTGGTCTGGTCATCTTGGACCCATGCATCATCTGTCTACTGCTGCCTGAAGGAGGATTGTAGCAAAGATCACCATGAAGTCCACTGGTGTACCCACTATCCTGAACACTCTCACCACAGCCTCCAGCCAATCCTTAGCTCTCAGGGAATCTGCCTCACCTCGTAGCCTCGGAGACCTCTACTACTGGAACTTGTGCAACGCGCTCTGCCGGCGTGCATCGTCTCCTAGTATGGCAAGTGGCATATACTGCCCAACAGGTGGTGTTGCTGCTGGTACACCACCCGAGGGTGCCAATATAGTAAAAAGGGCCCCACACCGGAGCCTCATCACTCGGTGGGCCATCATCATGCATTATCTCAGAACTCCAACTGACTGTGTGCATGGAGAAATTCTGAACCGATGCAACATGGTCGACAATTTATACCTGGTGAGCTGACCTGGTTTGAGCTGATACAATGTAATCACAAAGAAAACTTTTGAAACACACAAGCAATCAATGTTTCCGTGAACTGAGTCAGAAATCAGAAGTTAGGTCCTTGGTGTACGGATACGTCAGCCGTCGCACCAACACTGGACTCCCTAGACTGATAACCACACTCAATACCCTTAACACTATTTCTTTACACAAAAGAAAGATTAGAGTCTTGAGTTCTGCGGTAGAACCGAACTCATTTGATACCAATTTTTCACGACCCGTCCTCGGGGCCCGTGCCGTGACTACCCCAAACCCACCTTCCATAGGCCAGGGGCTGGCGACTAGCATCAAAGGTATAAATCCCAATAAAAGGGAAGGCATTGCCTTTATAAAGTAAACAAACATCATAGAGTAAGACAGCAGAAGTAAACACTACGTAAAACTAGGTACAATAGTAAGTGCAGAAAAGTAAGTGGGCTAGAATACAAACCCAAACTGAAAGTAAGGTACAACTGGAAATAAAGTACAGAAACTAAAAAGTAAAGCAACAATGTCGATCTGTCCACTGGAAATACCATCTGAAGGGTGGGTATAGATAGGCTCCTCAGCTCCTTGGGTCCAGCCGTCCGCACTGTGTACGTCCCGCCCAGTGGTCCACCTCCAGGTACCAACTTGCTCCACAAGCCTCAACCACGATCATCGTTGTCCGTCGTCTGCATCCAACACAACGTAGTGTGGGCATATCATGTGCAGGTGTGATTATACGCTACTCAGTAGGGACCCCGAGACCCCCGAAGGTTTCGCAGAATCCACAAGGATAATCCAAAAAGGAAAGATACAATCATGAAGTAAATCCAACACTACTTAGGTATATACCCATACATATACCCAAGTCATCAATTCCAGTTCGGCTCCAACATCCGAGCCCAAGTTCGATCACATTCACACAAGAGAGTACAACCCAATCCACACATGAAAGCATAACCCAATCCATGTAGGAAAGAAAGTCAATCAAATCGAAGATAATGATTGAAAGTCAAGACTCTTCTCACACAGGTATACATCATTTGTAAATAAAAAAAGATGATCAGATGTAGTTACTAATTCTTCTAGCTAGGACCCACATAGGATACAAGTACTGTAGTCGTCATCGCCGAACCCACGGAGGATTCCAGTACAAAAGTCTCCACCGTCGAACCCACAGAGGATTCCAGTACATTTTTCATCATCGTCGAACCCATAACTACTGGGGAACTCCTCCTCTATTGAGTACAGAGGGCTTTCCACTACAACCAAGCGCTTCCCACTAACCTTGGACTGCTGTAGTACTCCACCTGTCGAGTACTGTGTGCCGGCTGCTACAACCAATCGCTTCCCACCATGGGTCTGCTGCTAAAACCAAATGCTCCCCCTCAAAGCCTACAGAGGTACTCCTTCTATTGAGTACCACGGGTCTGCCGCTACTTCCATGAGCTCCAACACCGTGGGTCTTCCGCTATAACCAAACGCTCCCCACTAGTCTATCGAAACACTCTTAGTCGATTGATCAGCAGTCCTCAAGTCTCAGCCAGCTATAAGGTTTCCGCACACAGCACGCTCGTTCCAGGAGGGTCTGCTCCACGAGCCAAGAGGTCGAAAAATAAACTATCACGTAGACTAGTGTTTATGTATCTCAAAGTTCCATCATGTCAATAATAACACAACGCGACAGACGGCACGTCAATCGGACGCCCAATCTGAGAGTTATTGGCTTTTTTGTTCCAAGGGTCCAGTTGGTTTTTAAGTCAAAACCAACCCGACCGTACTCCAACTGTGTCCAAACATCGAGCGGAGTAAGCCAAAAGTTCTGTCTCACTGAGAAGAAACCAACATGGTCGACAACACGTCAATCGGACGTCTGGAGCTCAAGTTATAAGCGTTTACGCTCCGAGGGCCCAGTTGTTTTCGGGTTCGAACCAACCCAGCCAAACCCAATGTTTTCCAAAACCTTGACTGTAATATATTGAAACAACCGACTCAATCCAAGGATCGCATCACAACTAACGGTGCGTTGATCGGAGGTCTGTAGCCCACGTTATGGGCATTTAAACGAACTTGTCCGGTTTTAGGGGGTTTTAGGCCCGGACCGACCCAGCCCAAGACCCCCAGGGTCGGCCCGAACCGGGCGACCTGACCAGGGTCCGTGTTTGGCCCATTAGGGCGCAGCCTGGCCTGGTGGGTATGGCCCAGCCCTGCCCGGTGTGGCCGGTTGGCCTGGAGGGGTGCGGCCCGTGCGGCCAGTCAGCTCGGCCATTTGGCCGAGCGGGATGCGAAGGGGGGCGCTGCCCCCTTTGAATGAAGAAACGGCCCCCATGAGGGGGGCCCGCCTCTTGGCCATCCGGGGGTTACGACCCCTAATTCTTTCGAAATGGCCTCCCCAGATGGCCGACCGGTGATGCCACCGCGGGACCCCATGGCCCTGCCCTTCCGAAGCTCCGGCAGCCGGCGGTTCTGGCCACCCCTCCTTGCACCGCTGCGGCTTCAAGTCGTGGCCTTTTCCGACCATCATGGTGCGACGGCACCACGCCCCTCCACCGCGGCCCCGCCCTGGTCATGGACTCTTTTTGATTCTCCGGCACGGCACAATGGCATCACGCCCCTTAGCCGCGGCCCGACTCTGGTCGCAACTTCGTTTGGCCTCAACGGCGCGGCGCGATGGGGCCACGCTTTTTCATTGTGTTCTTCCTTGATTCCGCGCGATGCCGTTTCACCACGCCTCCTTCGTTCGAGCCATAATAAATACAACATCAAAGGGGGAGTAGGTTTGGATGTTTTCGTGCGGTCTGACCTCCTCCCGTTATAATGATAACAGGCGGCCCAAAATAAAAGACGATGAATGGAAAAGAAATTCATGAACAAAATTTACCCCTACTTCATTCCATAATACGTCAATTACTAGGGTATAATTTATTCAAAATAAATGATACAAACATCCTACAACTAAAATACCCACCCACGAGGGTACAATTCACATAAACACTATATACAATAACCCCTTACCTTGTGTTGTTCGCCGTTTGTTGATGATATCTCAATAGGGTGGACGTTGGCTCGTCGACGTCGTCCCAAGGGAGGAGATGAATATGACGATGGTCGCTGGTGTTCGTCGCTTCCGTCGTTGTCGGTGTTCACCCGAGGAAGTGACGTCTCCTCTCTTGTTGTGAATGAAGAAGAGGATGGAGAACCATTCTTCATCGAGGGAGGAAGTCGTTTCTTCAGGGATGAAGTGAAATCTCCTCAAATCCTCCCAAGGTATTAGCCAACCCCAAAATCTCATAAAGCTTCCCTCTTTTAAAAGATCTCCAATCAATTCAAAAGGAGTCAAGAGGTGAGACAAATAAATTAATGAGGTTATTAATTATCCTAGTTGTCCTCATTAATCTTGGGAGGTGGAGAGGCTCCACCACAATAATTGTGTGGATTTTCCATGCATTTAATAAAGGGGGGTGAGTTATGGGGAGGTCAAGGGGGTTATGGGGGAGGTGAGGAGTTAGGGTCTCGTGTGGGCCTTACCACACTAAATTCTACCCTAGGAGGTTAGGTGGGTGTGGGCCCAACATATAACTCCCCCTTTATTGAAAATAACAACTTCCATGAAAAAAATTTGTGCACGAAAAATTTTATTTAATTCAACTGAACCCAAATATTAAACATAAACCCGCTCAAAATGCAACTACAGCAAAGGTCCCCTTAAGAAAAAACCAGAAATGTGGTTTCATCAATGCCCTCGGATTTCGATTCTAAGCACCGGTTCAAAAGTTAGGAAAACCCGCTCGTTTGTTCACTGAACGTACCCAAGCTAAACTACAGGAATTGATTCCGGGCACACCGGGACTCAGAATCAGGTGCTGTCAGGAACTGCGGACTCATAAAATTCCAATTAAATTAAAGAAAATCCTTGAAATTTCTGGGACTTTACAACTATAACAACAAAAAATACATCCCTATGATTATATCAAGACCTGCAATCTCTAGTACAAACAGATCTCATAGAAATTTATACCCACCAATCCCCAGGGCACAACTCTGACACTACCTAATGTCCTCAACTTGTAACCCAAGCGATGTATCACGAGACATTACCCCAGATCAAGCCTCTACAGTTAATCCCAACACAACTAAGTACTGAGTATAAAAAATGGAATTCATAGCACAAATATCAAATAATACACAATAACGCATGGAATTCATAACAATTATTCCTTGAACACTAGACAGTCCCACCTCACCAACTTTAGGTTTAGTCTGAACTACATGGATATGACCTTCCCCCGTTCACTGGGCTCTGGCTTGAGTACCCAACACTACGCAACCCTGTTGAAATGGTTGACCTATCAATGGAGTTCCGAATCTACCTCATCTACCAGTACATCCCATGGAGCTCAAACTCGCTTCATGAAATGTGGTAACCAACCCCCTGTCAAAACTTGAAATATGCATTTCACCTCCACTATTTCCGGACTATCATAGGATTCGATATAACCTCTACACATGGCCTAACCTAACACATGCTCAGCACTCAATTGGTGGGAAGGACAATGGTAACACTATTTCCCCTACATAGCACACTTATTACATATGTCCAAGTCACCACCCTAAGAAGATTAACACCTCTTATGTATGCTATGTGTCCTTCCACCCCATTGAATGATTGAAAACAGTGTTTCCGAAAATTAGAATCTTAACCACTTTCTCACCCAGTTGGTGGCGCGTGTTCACTACAAGAATATCCCTCCATGTTCCCCTCTGAGATAAGGGATTGATCCAACATTTCAACAAAAAATTTTCAGATGAATGTTATTCACCTGATACCTGATCTCATGTCTCAGTCTGTCCTGTATGTGTATCACCACGACTGCCTCATCTCTTGTCAACATCAGAATGAAGTGTCTCAAATTTGTGAAAAAAATAGAATAGTCTATTACTTACATTGTCCCCAGGGTAAACCTCGTAAAATTGGAACATTCTCCTACCTCATGGTTTCTAGGTAAAATTGTTCAAGATACTTATATTGGAAATCTATCTACATCATTACTTCAACCTACTCCATCTGAACCATGATGTCACCCCAACTCTTTTCCTGACCACTGATGATATAGTCCACAAACTTTACTCACCTCACTAGAGTAGTCTCTAGATGGTCAAAAATAGTTTGTATGGACACTATCATACTCTCTATTGCTTCTAGTCAACCATCTATGATAAAGGTTAGAGGGTTCTGTAGCTGAAAATCTCTGGTCATCTCAAAAATACTCAGTTCAGCCTGCCCTAAGTCATATTCCATCATCTTCATAAAATGAAAAAAGTTCTCCCAGAACTTCTCTTCACTATCCTCCTGGGTCACCATGTTATCATGGTTTAACAATGGAGGAGTGTCTCAGAAACTTCCTCGTGTTTCCCTATTATAAATCATCTTCGAGGTGGCATTTTTCTACAATTCCATACATGAGAATTAGGACACAACCATTATTATTATATGACATGGAAAAAAGTTATATTTAGGCTCATCATTTTCCATAACAAAACCAAATTCCCTACACCACCCAAAAAGCCTACTCATAACCAGATCACTACCCTTGCCCATCTCTTATAAGGCCATATATAACATGAGTATCTAAATCACATGGTTACATGCCTTATCATTCAAAACCAATAGAAAAAATTTTACACATCACAATTCACTATTAAAACATGTTAATCAATATTTACTTCTTTATTAATAATCATTTTATAATTACTACTTAACCTTTTCACATTTCTTTTTATCCATTTATAACATCCCATTATGCACAATTACATTTATTTTGAAAAAATGAATGCTATCCTTTATATACCACACACCCATCCCATTTGTGTGCCTACCATGATGCATGTCACTAATCTACATATGTGATAACAATGATGCATGAATTCACTACCTCTTACCCTTCCATCCACAAGATAAATATCACAAAACAGTCAAATCACACAATAAGTTCCTCACCCAATGCTGAAATATCATCAAATATAACAACACACAACAAAAACAATAGTAAACTCATAGGTTGACATTGGTTTTCCCTTGTATGAGGGTTTTAGACTACCAAACATGATTTCATTACCATTCCCTAACACTTTCATAGCCTTATATCTACCTCAAGAATTCCTCCTCGAATTTCAGAAGTTTACGACTAGTAGAAAGGGGTTGAAATGTCACCTGGGGAGACTATACGCTCATTACCAGAGTAAAGAACAACTGAGAAAAATTTAAAAAGGATAATATATAATAAACAATTAAGAACATGAATAATAAACCAACTTCCAAATTTGGTACAACCACATAAAAAATTAAATATGTCATTCCTTTCTAGAGTTCAAAGTGAACAAAACACCAAAATAAATAAAAATATATGAATCTCGAAATGGTCTGGACTCCTCATATGGAACCTCACACATACATGTCCCACATTCATCCCAAATCCATAATATAGGGCCATTTCCCTTTTCATGACCCACAAGTATGAAATCTTCTCAGGTATCCAATGGTAGCCCAAGTAGGGTGTGAGTATAACTCAGTACGGCACCATAAACGGTGTCTAGAAAAATATCTTGTAAAAGTATATAGTTCTTGAATGTGATAAATAATGGAAATTAAATTTGAATATCTCAATAGGTTATTCTACACTATGTTCCTTTAAATTATTCCACTATTGAATCGAAGATCACTACTTAGGCATCATATGGTTTTCTCAACATTTTCTTGTGTTTAGTGGATTATTCATGTTCAATGTTCTCAAGAATATGGTAATAAAATCAAGTCCTATCTCACTAGGTACCACATTATAACAACCTCAACATACTCACCTTAAAGCATTAGTCCTGGTGGATTTCAACTGTTAAGAGAATAGAACTCCATCTCCTTCCTTAACCCATGATTTTGAGGGTGGAGTTAGAACCTCGGTCCAACTCAACCTGTGGGTGTATATCCTCAAGTATATACCCCTCTTCAATGAAATGTGCACCTTCTTATTTATCATCACCAAAATTAAACACATCACTAGAAGGAATAACTAATATCATTTCCATAGTCACAAAAATATGAATTAATATAAAATTAACATTTTTCCTCAATCCATTAACACATATTTTACTTATATCACTTTACCATTTAACCTAAATTCCTATTCCACAACCCTATCCCACTAAGAATATTCATGTGTAAAGATAATTCTTTATCATATTCCAAATAGTACGATTTAAACCAATTACATGTAAACCCAAAAATCCCATATAATTTTACCATATTAGACAATACGAACCAAAATCCATTCTATTTCATTACCTAATCCAATAAACCTCTTCTATAAGTCTCTACATCATCACATGTAAATTTCACACCAAATAATTTTGATAGCCCCATCAGGTGGGACGACACACCCCATGGGTGGCCCAAATTTGGTCAAGTCATCCTCCATGCATCCCATGGGGACTAATAGGGGTTCAATTAATCATTTAGAATCCCAATACACCACATCAATCTAATGTGATCTAGAACACATAAAAATGAGAACATTAATGTAACCATACATTCCCAAATCATTGAATAAATATTGGGATATAACTTTTAGACCACCAACGTTGAATTCGTTAGATAACACACTCCTAATCAAGGCCTTATATATACATTAACCAACACTATGAAGACTTAACATAAATATAATAGGAACATAATGGGTTTTGAGCTTCATATGTAGGGATGTAAGAGATGAAAACCCTAAATAGAAAATAGAAGCAAGAGTGGGTTTATCCTAACTCGGATCATCAATTAGCAACAAACGACAATCCAAATGGCCTAAAGATGAGGGTGATTTATCCATGGAAGCACTGGAATCTTTCGTGCATCACTAGGGTTCATGAGAGAAGAATGTGGGAAAATATATAGTAGAACATAAAATACCTTAATTTCATTTTGTAATTTTCTCATTGTAATTGTGATGCACAGTTTTCCAAACCGTGCGTAACTATGCAGATGCTATTGTCCTAAAATAGACCTATCACATGGTTACCTGATATTTACACACAGTTTTCACGAACAATGCGCAAACCATGTAACATGCCCAAAAACCCGATTTTTATTCCACTTTCATGTCCTGAATCCATAAAACACCCCTAGGTATTCACATAAACATGGGAAAATACTAATTTTACCAAAAAAAGAACATATAATGAAATTTATGAATAAAAAATACATTGAGGGTGAATTGGGATCTTACATTTTACCTCCCAGGATCGATAATTGTCTAAATTGGTCCATTTTTACATTTTAAAATAATGGGTAGAATTATCTCTTTTGAAAATAAATAAGCTTTCCAGTTACTCATCTTATAAAAGGACACCATTCTCCTCTCTTCCTCAAACCAACACACCGATTTAGAATAAATAATCCCTAAAAAATAAAATACCAAATTACCTCCCATCTTACTAGTTGAATTTTTTTGAGCGAATTCCATAAAAGAATTTTTTTTTAAATGTAATGACGATACTAGTAGAAGATGCAATGTTCATCAACAAATGTTTTTTTTATTTATTTATAAAAAGTATTCAATTATATTTATATCATGATGAAATAAATAAAATTATTATATTATATTTAATTATCTGTTTTTATTTTATGTTTACTACATAAAACCACAAATGAAACCATCAAATGGGTTAATAAATCATCCTTAGTGTGTATGGAAGACTACTTCCACATGAACCGATGTCGTTAATTTTTCCATTACCAACACACATGGTTGGGAAGAAGGAAGAAAATTTAAATTATATATTATATTTATCCTTATAATTATATTATTTTTTATGTAATTATTATATCACATATACTTTCATGCTTCTCATTTTATGAAAATAGGATAAGTTCGTTCATTTTTACGGTGGAGTATCGCCTCTCGAAGTTGTGTGATTCATTCATAATTTACATCTATTATATTATAGATGTTTTTTATAATTTGTTTTACATATATGAAATAAAAGTTATTATTGAATTATAATTTTTCATTTAATTTTCATTCTCTCAAACTAGTAATAAAATCAAAAAGTTTGTGATTGGGTATATATATCGAAAAGTCAAAAATTAAAGCTCATTTCCTTTCCAATCTCTAATTTTATGGATTACTATACATAAATATATAGAGAATATATTTTGTAATCAAATAATTATTTTAATTTTTAAAATGAGGGAATCATTGTCATATTATGTGGAAAAAAGTATAACAAATAAAGACATTAATGAAAAAGAAAGCGTTTATGATCCTAGACATAACATTAACATGAAATTATTAATAAATAGATAATATATTGTAATAATCAAATCTTATATAGTATTATATGTATTAATATGGATATAAAATTGATATATGATAAACATATATATAATATAAAAGATGTTTGAATTAGTATAACCGATGCCTAGACATAATGTAAGTGGATTTCTAGTTTCAATATTACTTTTAAGAGAGTTATTCCATATTCACCACTGAATTCTTTTTTGTGGTGTACATAATGAAATATTACATGATATATAATTAATAAAACTCATTTAATGAAAATTAAGGATTTTTTTAAATTATTTCATTTGGATTATGATTGAAAATTTACTTGTGTAGTAAGTAATTTTTTGTCTGAGTTATATTTTTTCGATGCATACTATATATAATGCACTAATATACTTTCACGAGGTGCATATACTATTTAAATAACATGGAATATCATCAATTTACTCATACTCATGATAGTTGATATATTTTATTATGTTCTTCTTTCATGGGGTTTTTTATTCAAGGTAACCAAAGTGGAAATGAGTGTATATTACAATCCCATCATTTATCAATCATGTTTATGATAAATTATAAAATATGGAAATACTATGATCTAAATCTCAATAATTCCCATAGATTTTATTATCCTGGGGTTATTAATTATTTATTCATTTAATGGTACTATTTTCATCTCTTTTTTAATCGATATAATCATAAATATTTTTTAATAAACTCTGATATTATTTCTCCCTTAAATCATAAATTTATATTATTTCAAAAACAAATGATTCAAAAAAAATATTTCTAAAAATGTTTAATTAAACACTTAAGATTTTTAGAAGAAATTTTAATGATTTTCATACTTTTTATTTATTATTTTTAACGGAATATTCATCTCTTCATTCAAAAAAAGCTTGTTTAACATTTTCTGAAAATGATAAAGGAATCATCACTTTATCATGTTGGGTGTGAAAAGAATTTTTCGATGTCGTGATGAAACAAATCATCAAAGAATTTTTTTTAAATGTTTTTAATGTTATATTCAATGAAAAAAGGTTTCCAAACTATTATTTGTTTTAAAACTTATAATTTTTTTTAATTTCTTCATTAATTAATTTACATGGTATTTCAAAATTATTTTCCATCTAGGATGACATATGTTGGTGATAAAAATGAATTAGTAAGGATATAGTCCAAGGAATACATTATTATTCCCTCTCTGAATGGATTGTGTTTTCATTTCACTATATTTATGAAACTAATTTCTCTCCCACGCATTATGGAATTAGAAAATACATATGAAACCTATTTATTTTAATGGGGTTCTCTATGATGAAATGACTATGAAATATGCCTCTTTTACATTGGTTTTGTTGTGGTGAAATTTTTATAATACCAATTATTTTCATTAATTAAGAAATGATGAATTTTTAAGAAATTGTGTTACACAAAAATGTTGTTTTCATTTTGAGATTTGTTGTAACTATATATCCCTATAATTTATTAGGTAATGAATTATATATATCTTTAAATAAAAATGGATTGAATGGGGAGTAATCCTAGTATAATAAGTTACAAATGTAATAGTGACTGAATTTGATTTAGTAAGACAAGGATGAGATATGGATGGAATTTAGTATAGTACTGGTCATTGTTCTTTATGAGAGTTGTGGCAGTGGGCATTGACAAATATTGAAATGGTTTTCTATGCTTATGTGTATTCCATGAATTCTATGACTTATGAAAATGTTATTATCTCGTATGTAAATTTATTTTACTACATTTTGATTCATGTATTATGAACTAAAAATCATAATGCGAAAATTCAATTTCATGATCATTTATATGCATGGTATGCCTTACAAATGATATGATCAAGATCATATACTATTATATTAATGTTATTCTTATGTAACTCCATTGATTACCCTTTGAGAGGATCTTATCCCAATGATTATTATATTTCTTTTCCCCATGTTATAAATATATAGATTATGTATGACTTATATATGAATGGTTGTAGTTATGAAGATCATAGTAGGAGATGATGTAGCTCACTTATTTACTAGTGCTTCTGTTTCAAGGTATCCAATGACACTAATGCATTAAGATATGCATGCATTTTTTGGGAAATGTAATAAATATTGATAAAATTATGTAATATCTATGAATGATAGTCCTTGGTTTCTATAGTTGGTACGATAGGATTGTCTCAGTTAATATGTTGAAAATAAAATGATAAATCCTTTGTGAGATCCCTAAGGAAAATAATAAGGATAATACTAAGGATGAGTTAATGTATAAGAAAATGTCTTGGAATTTTGGTAAAAGATAAAGTGAGTGGTTTCTAGGAAATTACATCTCTATATAGATAATAAAAGTGGATGTGAAACTTATAAAAATTTGTATAAGGGTAACAACCCTGAAACACCCAATTAGGTTATACTCTATTAAGAACTGGTGCACGATAACGGGTTTTACTACACAACTTCTTTTCACTCATGGGGATTTGCACCAGAAATTAAAAAACTCATTACCAAAAATAATGATGGAATACAATATAATAGCATTGTGAATGACCGATGATAAACATAATGATTACTATATTAATAAAGGATTCCTAATTTAGATATCATATAATTTATTTTTCATAATTATGTTTTTCCCAATTATGGTTATTGTTTCTTAAGCTATTGTTTTTGTATTATGTCGATGACAAGAACTCAATGGAACAAAAATAGTGCTAAATGTGATAAAAAATGAAATTATTGTCCTCTATAGAATCCAACTATTATTAGAGTTAGAATAAATAAAATCCCTTCAATTATCGCACGACATTATTGTCACGACCCGCCCTCGGGGTCCGTGCCGTGAATACCCCAAGCCCGCCTTCCATATGCCAGGGGCTGGCGACTAGCACCATGGAGTAAATCCCAGTAAAAAGGGAAGGCATTACCTTTGTAAAGTAAACAAACACCACAGAGTAAGCAAGAAGAAAGTAAACACTAAGTAAAAACAGAGTACAACTGAAAGTGCGGAAAAGTAAATGGGCCAGTATACAAACCCAAACTGAAAGTAAAGTACAACTCGAAAGGCAAAACAGCAACTGTATGTAAAGCCGCAACACCGAGCGGTCCACTGAAGATCGCACCTGAAGGGTGGGTACAGATAGCTCCACTGCTCCACGGGTCCCACCGTCCGCTCCGAGTATGCCCCGCCCAGTGGTCCACCTCCAGGTACCGTCCTGCTCTGCAAGCCTCAGCCAAGATCAACTTTGTCTATCGTCTGCAACCAACACAACGTAGTGCGGGCATAGCCCGTGCAGGGGTGAGTATAAGCTACTCAGTAGGGACCCCGAGACCCCTGAAGGTCTCTCAAAATCCACAAAGGATAAACCACAAATAAAAGTACAATCACGAAGTAACAACCGGCACTGCTTAGGTATATTCCCATACATATACGTAAGTCATCAATTCCAATACGCTCCAACCTCCGAGCCCAAGTACAACTCAGTCCACACAGGAAAGTAACGTATTCCACACAGGAAGCAAAACGAAATCCACACAGGATAGCACAACTCAATCCACATAGGAAAGCAATAGGATTCAGCTCACACAGGTATACATCTTCGAAAGACGATAAAGATGATCTCTGATCCATCTAAGTCGTCGGACCCACGAAGGATCGATAGGTAACTAACCCCCGCAAAGACCCACACAGGATCAGGCCCACATAGGACCTATAGGCGCTGGTTCACACAGGACCGCTGAGCGCAAAGACCCACACAGGATCGGGCCCACACAGGACCTGTAGCACTGATCCACGTAGGATCACTGAGTGCTATAGTCGTCGTCGAATCCATACAGGATCTCTATACTGTCGTCGTCGCAGTCACAGTAGCATTAGCAGTAGCAGTAGCAGTAACAGTAACAGTCGCAGCCAGCACTAGGGTTCCCGCACACAGCAAGCTCGTTCAGGAGGGTCCACTCCACGAGCCGAGAGGCTGATACATCAACTATCACAAAGTCCAGAGTTGATGTATCAAAAAGTTCTGTATCGTCAACAGGAACTCAACGCAACAGACGGTGCGTCGATCGGACGCCCGGTCTGAGAGTTATTAGCTTTTTCGTCCCAAGGGCCCGGTTGGTTTTTAAGGAAAAACTAACCCGACCGTACTCCACCTGCATCCAAACCTCGGGCGGAGTATGACAAAAGAACCTTCTCACTAAGTGGAACACAACAAAGCTGACGGCACGTCAATCGAACGTCCGTAGCTCAAGATATGAGCGTTTCCGCTCCGAAGGCCCGGTTGGTTTCATGAACGAACCAACCCGGCTGAAGTCAAAGTATTCCGAAACTTTGAGTGCGATACATAAAATCGACCATCTCGATCCAAGGATCGCATCGCCGCTGACGGTTCGTCAATCGGAGGTCCGTAGCTCAAGTTATGACCAAAATACCGAAGTCGTCTCGAAAACGGGGTGTCCGGGTCCGGGCCGACCCGGCCCGACCCCCCCTGGGTCGGCCCGAATCGGGTCGACCCGACCCGGGTCCGACCCGGCGCGGCGGCGAGGCCCGGCGCGGTCCGGCGAGGCGGCGCGGCCCGGCCGGCGGCGGTGCGGCCTGGCGCCGCACGGGTGCAGCGCGCGGGGGGCAAGGCCCCCGCCTCCTCTATGGCGGCGCGGCTGAAGCCGCGCCTTTGAGAAAACCGGCCCCCCATGTGGGGGCCTGATTTTGAGAAAACGGTGGGGCGCTGCCCCCCCCCCCCCTTTGTGTAACCGGTCCCCCCCTCACGTGGGGGGGGGGGGGCTTCTTGTCGCCAGCCGGGGGAATTAATTCCCCCGGCACCTCTCTTCTGGTCGGCCCGACATGGCCGGTTGGTCCTTCCTCAACGGGGCCGGCAAGGCCGGTCCCCTTCCGGCTTTCGACACCGGCGGCCCGGATAGCCGCCGGTCTTCCCGTTTCATCGCGGCCCGGAACCGGCCACGGTGTTCGTCGTCCGGCGCGGTGCGACGACACCGCGCCCCTCCACCACGCCTTTGATTTCCTTCGACGCGGCGCGACGGCGTCGCGTTCTTGATGATCCTTCCACGGCGCAGCGTGACGGCGCTGCGCAATACAATAGTGCGAAATCCCTCGTGGTGCGACGACACCACGCCATCTCGTTCATCCGCAAGAAAATAAATATAATCACGAACAAAGGAGGGGGATTCGGCCGTGTTTGCGCGGTCCGACCCCCCTCTCGTTAGATGATAACTCTTAAATAATCATCCACAAGACTATCATGATGGAACCAAGAACGAGAGTAAATAAATAATCAACAACTACCCCTACCTTGGTTTCAAGATCGATGATCGTCAACGACCTGCGGAAGACAACGTCGTGGAGGTCGGGCGTCGCGGTAACGTTCATCAATTTCGTTGACGAAGAGGTACGTCCGAAGAGGTACGTTGTTTGTGAATCTTCGTAAGCCGATGAAGGAAGTCCGAGGAGGAAGCGGCGTTCCGTTTGTTGACACGGAAGGCGTCGTCGATCTTCGGAAACAACCGGCTACGAATAAGAGAGGAGCGACGTTCTTCGTCGGAGCTCGAAGGTTCTTCGCATTCTTCGTCAAAGTTGAAGCAGAAGAAGGAGCTCCCAAAAGCCTCTCAAGAAGGCTAGAGAAATCTAACCAAATAAAATAAGTTAGAGTCTTATTTTATTCACACACTTAAAAAATTGAATTTCAAAGGTTTGAAATTCAAATAAAATAACTCCAAAATAAATAACAAGTTGTCATGTCATTTAAAGAAGGGTTAAAGGGAGTTTTGAGAGAAGATGAAAAGTTAGGGTTCGTGTGGGCCCCACCACACATAATCCTCTCAAGGGAGGTTAAGTGGGTGTGGGTCCCACCCCTAACTTCCTTTGAGATAAGTTAACCAAAAAAATTAAAAAAATGTGTTTCCACATTTTTTTTATTTAACTTCTTATAATTTCTCCCAAAACTTACTTTCGTCTCGCATAAAACGCAACCTCGGAAAAGGTCCCCTTAAGCGAATAACGGCGCTGCGAGTTCATCGGTGTCCTCGGATTTCAATTCCGAGCACCGGATCAA
Organism: Viscum album; assembly: GCA_963277665.1. NCBI lineage: Eukaryota > Viridiplantae > Streptophyta > Magnoliopsida > Santalales > Viscaceae > Viscum > Viscum album. The sequence continues at coordinate 181,487,638 of OY728121.1, forward strand.
AAGTTAGAAATTCCCGCTCGTTCGTTCACTGAACGTACCCGAGCCAAACTTCGGAAATTGATTCCGGGTACTCTGGGCCTCGGAATAAGGTTCCGTTAGAAACTGTGCTCTTGTAAAATTCCAAAGAAAATTAAGAAAAAATTTCCCTTGAATTTTACGGGTCTTTACAATTATCAATCTATCAATTATGTTTAATATAAAATGATCAAATAACGGGAAAACATTAACTTTCGTCCTTCATAATGCGATATCCACTATATTTCAGTGGGTATTCTGAAACACTATTTTCTGAAAAATAATTCTGTAACACTGAAAATTAATTTTCCACTCTCTATAATTCAGACATTAAAATTAATATCATATATCTACCCTTTTGAAGGAGAATCCTGTAAATGGTGAAATATTATCAAAAATCTAAGGATAAATGATGTAATTAACTCTGTGGATTTGGATAAGATAAGGAACATCAATTTCAATAAGTACACTCCTCTTGTTAATTATAAGATGTTGTAGAAGGGGTTCCATTATTTAAAAAATTATGGTGAATTTCATAGAACCTACAAGGTTGATTTAAGAAGAAAATTGATCTATGAAAATCATATTTTCGTCCAACATGAATGTAAGGTTTATATATTATTCAAAGGATTTAAAAAAATATATCAATGAAATTATCCATAAGAGAGAGTTTTAGATATGAGAATATTTTTTTAATGTGCTGTCATGGTGTAACTAGAGGACAGGATTATGTATAAATATCATGGTTCTAAAAAATGACAAAAAAGATCATAGAAAAAGATAAAAACTATAGAAAAAAATATGAGATTTAAATTATGTACAATGTGTGGAAAGAATCCTGTAGAAAATATTCTTATGGGGACTACTAATTGTTTTATGAGTAGTAGGGGTGGTCCTTCTGAAAAAGGAATGAAGAATTGATGAGAATATTTCATGAGAAGAAGTGAGAAAAAAACAAGAATAGAGACAAAGATGCACAAAATGATCCTCCACTACTTCAATCCATTAATTGTAAGGATAATGTGAATTATTCTAACCAATGACCAAATAAAAGGGTTAATGAGGATCATCAGCATCATCAAACTCTTAATATGAGCGGAAAGGGTAAATATGATACAGTCACAATTAATTACATGGGGTGACATATTGACTAGGTGAAAGGTACACATATCATCTATTATATAGTTCCTAATATCATATTAGACTCTGGAGCTTCCCATTATTTCATATTTAGATAATTTTCAATGGGAATCTTGAAGCCAACCAAATTACCGGATTTGTTATTATTAGTGAAAACTCATAATGGTATGATGATCACATCCATTGTCTATGATTCATCTCTAGTTAATGTTGGTGAAAATTTTCATCCTAAAAACAATGTCAATTTTAATTTTTTTTTAAATTTATTTTCATTCTTTTAATGGATTTTTTTTCTCTTCATAAATGTAAAATCAATTTTCGAGGAAGGTATGGTATGTTTGATATTGTAAAATTTCCTATGATAATCAATAAATGTGATGATAACTAATAACCCAGGATAGTGATCACATCATATTTTTTGCTTCATAATTATATTTTAGATGGGGTTTTAGCTGAAATTATTGTATAGAAACTCAAAATTAATTATATTCATATTGTTCAAGAATTTTTTGATGAATTTTGGAAGAAATTGAATTGTATTCTAAAAATTGTGATGCATAGTTTTCAATATTATTCATGTCTGATCCCACACATATTAATAATAGTAATTATAGGAATTTCCCAATTGGGATGCATGAATTGGAGAGGAAACTTCTGAAGAACATTGAAATGGGATTTATTTGTCCATGTTTGTCATAGTGGAGTTAACCTATTAATTTTTATAATAAAGAAGGATCAATATAATTTCCATTGATTATTAGGAGTGAACAAGGTCACTATTAGGAATAAGTATCCTCTTCCCTATATTTATTTATTGTGTGATCAAATTTGGGGAGCATAATACTTTTCCATGATTGAACATCCTTCAAGAAATCGATAAATTTATGGTAAATAAAGAGGCCATAACCATTACAGAATTATATACAGGGTATAGACACTTAGAATATATAGTTTTTCTTCTTAGTATTACTAAAGACCCATATATCATCATGTATTTAATAATTAGAGTATTTAGATATTGCATTGATCAATTTGTGGTAGACATTATAGAAAATTGTCCTATATACCCAATGTTCTATGAAATGATTTAAGATCACATGAGAATTGAACATTTACTATCTTGAAGGTGAAAATATATGAATATTTTTAGGTCAAAATTGTTTCCACAAAATGTTTAATTTTTTGGGACATATAAACAAAATATGTGTAATATTGGTATATCCATCAATGAATGATTTTATTCAGTGATGGCCTAGACTAACCATAGCGACTGATATCATGGGTATTATTAGTTTTTCATAATGTTATCAATTGTTTTTAGAGAATTTTTTATCACTATATAACCCTTTGACTATGTTTAATTAGAAGGGATCGATGTTCTTGTTGAAATATGAATGTGAGTAAAATTTCTATGAACTAATGATAAAGTTAGTTAGTGAACATATTCATACATTACCCTTTAGTGGATAATTATTTCTATTACATAAGGATGAATGCAGTAAGGGATTGGAATGTGTTCTTTTGCGGAATAAAATTGTTATAGCTTTTAAATAATGGAAATTGATGATTCATGAATCAAATTATCCAACACATGATTTCAGGTTAACTGTTGTACTTTTTCATTACTAATAAGGAAGAATTATTATTATCATCAAAAGTGTGATATATACAACTGATCATAAAATTATAATACATATATTCACATTGAAGGAGTTTAATATGATATAAAGAATATTGTTATATAATATTAATGATTACAACTACTTAAAAACATGTATACATAGAGAAAGACCACAATTTGGATGATGTTTTGAGTCAAAGGGATCATGATATATTATCCACGATTAGGATTTAAAATTTCATAGTATTTATATATTTAAAATGATTGGATCCAGAAGTCCTGCTGAAAGGGGAAAATATTATATTTCTCAATTGAATGTTCAATCATCTATACATGTCATGATTAAATATGTATATAAAGAATATAATTATATCAAAAATAATGTCAAATTTTTTTATTTATGTAACCATAATCATAATGGAATGATGAGGCTAAAGAATTAGGTATTCTTTCTTTTCATATAACATTTAATGAAGGTGTTTTTAGTGGAACCTCATTGTTGATCATTATTTACTCATATGGGATGTAAAAATATTTATAGAGATTTGAATGAGTATACATCGTGGTATGAAATTATGAGAGATATCATAGAGTTTGTATCCTAGTGGTCGGTGTGCTAGTAAGTGAAGGATCAAAGATAAGCTTTTAAGGGGATATTGAATCCATTACCTATAAAAGAATGGAAATGAGAAAACATCACCCTAGATTTTTTTCATTAGAATCCCCAAAAGTAGAACAAAAACATTATCCTATAGGGGTTGAATTCGATCACCTTACTAAGTCAACACACATAAGATAATATGTATCTCAGTAATTTAATGGTAACATATAAATTAATGAAGCTGTATTATTTCATGGAGTAACTTATTATATTGAATCTAATTGGGATATGAGGTTTACCTCAAAATTATTGTGACATCCTCAGGAATATCATGATACGAAGTTGATTTATAGCACAAGGTGTCCTCATTCGATAGATGGTCAGTGTAAAATAGCAATTAAAAATCTGGAGGATATATTGACGTAATGTTTATTAAATTTCAATGTTAGTTGGTATTAACACCTAATTTTTTTTATTTTTTTAAAATAATACATATCAACAAAAAATTCTAATGTCCACCAATAAAGCCCTAAATGGACATAAAAATAATGATCAAATGTTTGAGAGTGATAATATAGAATGAATTCTATCTATTCATTTTAATGCTGATAAAATGGAACATAAGGCTAGACACATTTAGTAACACATCAAGGATACTCATATTCACTAGAAAATTTATGCTTATAATCGATGATGTGATCATGAATATTTTTTTGGTGAAATCATTTGTCTAATAATTTCTCCATGTAAGAAGGATATTAGTTTGGGGAATATTTGGAAAATAATCCATATATATAATGGTCCCCATTAATTATTAATCAAATCAAGATGGTTTCATATTACATGGAACATACACTGATCCTATCTGAAGACCATGATGTGATCAATCAATGTCTCTGGATGATGTGCATACATGAATAGTCACATGTAATGGTCCTCAATATCATACAATTATATATTTTTTGTTCATATGATGAACAAATAGTGGAGATTCAAGATCATATAGAGAATGTCCTCTGTAGTAATACAACCTTCCTATTCATTTTTTGGTGGTGAAATCAAATGTTTTTGGAAGATATGTGGGAAATTGAGTATATAGTGGATAAAAATGTTTCTCAATTTTATTTATCAGAGTGAAAATTTTCAATAGGGATATTCATTTTATGGGGCGATAGTATGATATTATTATGTTTTTATAAATATTTTATTTCAAATAAAATAAATTTTTTATTGCTATTATTACACACAACCCCAAGTAAGGCTTGCATTACATGAAATCACGGGTCATATTTCACAACATATAACACTTGGTTATATTACAAGACACAAAACATCAGGTTTTTCACAAATCAAGAATTTATTATTAATATTATTCAAAAGTGGCCTTTAAAACCAACCACTTGTACATAAAATTGACTTTTTAGTAACAATTTTAAAATAATTATTGGCTTTATATAATAAAATCATATTTATAATAAAATAAATAATTTTTTGTAAATTTATTAAATGTTCGATGATAGTATTTTCTCTAAGAAATGATATTTATTTAACATGTAAATAATAGTAAAAGTTACTTTTGAATCATTTAAAAATTTATTTTATAAAATAAAATAAGTTTTTAATTCATATTGTCATAATTCCCATAAGATGATTATTTATTTTTTTTTTCCTAAAATGCTTCATTTTTTAATGGATAGTGAGAAATTCAAATTTTTAATTAAAACTAATATTTCATTTAATTAATTAATAATGATTAATTATATATTAAACTTTTTAAATAATAATTAATGTTGTGAACCATCCAAGTACACTAATAACATGATTTCTTGGTCGGTCCAAACATAGCATGTTGGGAATTCCTGATCCCCATGAGTTGCCGACAAGCACCCAACATCGTACCAAATGACTGGGTTAATGAATTTTATAAAAACATCCTGGAAGTAAGAAACAAGTAAATATTCATATAAGAAATAATATTCTAGGGGATGTGTGCTAGTAGTGAAACATATAAAAAACAACCCAAAGTATGATAACAAAATTAGCTGAAGAATGTATTAAGAGAATATGTCCTAATATATTAAACTCTCCATGCCCATAGATCTAAATCTATAACCACATCCATGTGGTTCTTTACCATTTTCATATCTAGAAGTAGATAATTTAAAAACACATAAAGGCATATGTAGGTTGTGATCTAAATTATCGTTAGGTTCTTAACATGTATTCCATAATATATTCCAACATTTATTTAACAAAATATATATTTTTTATTTTTCAATTAAACTAATTTTTTATTTCAAATTAATATTTAATAAAATCATGATTTACATTTCAAAATATGTCATACATTAAATTTTTTTGAAATACTTTAAAAATCATAAATTTCACATAAGATTAAATGATTACATTTATATAAAATGGTGTATAAAGATCAGAAGCCTTATAATCCAGTTCGTATTTATGGAATATTTTCATTTTAAATACAAACAAGTGATCAATATAATCATATTACTAAAAAGGAATGATAGTTCTGTGCTATAGGGACATGATACTAATGGTGATACTATATTATGTACATATGACCATTTGAACTCTTGCCAAAGAGAACTCATCATGATATCCTATAGGATATGACACGCTTCATTTTTGTTTTGGATCATTTTAGTTCATAAAGTGGCATCCAAATTACTCATTAACATTATAAGTATTAGATGTCATCTAGTACAAAAAATGATGATCAATTTATTTTAAAACTATTTAAAATTAACTTCATCCCATTCTATTTTAAGAATATTCCAATTTCTATTCCAAAACCACAATAATATATTTTAATAAAAATCCTAGAATTTATCATATTTTGAACCCTATGGTTCATATAAAAACCATTTTATTAAATTTTTATGCAATTAAACATGACTTAAAATGTATCAAATTAATATTCCAAATTATCCATAAATCCAATTTTACAATTTAAATTCAACAAATCAAATATCACAAATCTCCCAAATTTTCTTAATAAGACCCCAATTCACTGGATTTTGGGTTTTCCCCAACATCATTCTAAAAAAACTCCAAAACCAAATTCACCAATTTAATGCAATTAGGTTCTAATAATACAATTGAAAATAGTTTCAATAAAATTAATTTCAAACATGAAATTAGAACAAAATCAGTCAATTTATTGTAAATCAAATTTGACCATTGTAACGGAACAATCTACCTTTCACAGAAACACAATGCCCAGAACAAAAACTTCCAAATCTAATGAAGTTGTAGAATATCTATAATCTATACTTAAAAACAATATTCCACAACAAAGGTTTTATATCCTTCAATCCCAATATGAGCTATCTAAATACAAGTATAAAGATAAAAAAAGACAAAGAGATATAGGGAATGATTTTCCAGAGATTCACACCATAACCACAACAATGATTAATCCCCGATCAAAACTACCTGAAATGGAATGAGGGCACCAAAACCACATGGGAATGGATCATGGGTCAAATGTAATGAAAATTATATTTGATGAAAAGATATATCATTCAATATGTCTATAAAAACAAACATTGGTACATTACATGACGTGTAACCCAATTACACCTTGAGAAATTTAAAATCTCAAAATTGCAAAAAAATTCCCTCACCATTAGCAAAAAAACAAATTTTTTATTATAAATTACATATAATTTAAAAATTTTAAACAATGTGTAATTATTTAGGAATTAGTAGAACATGTATGTTTTTATACTAAGAATGCAATAATTATCTTAATTCACTACTATAGGTATCCTCCTAATTCCATCACGTACCTTCATTAGTGACAAAAAAAAGTAAAACATGTAAATGTTTGATAATAAAATCTCCCAAAAGAAATGTAATGTTATAATCTATTCACTATAATGATTTTTCTTTAAATTCTATCATGAAGATTCTATATCGAAAGGGAGATTCTACTACTCTCTAATCATTACCATATGCTCCCATGTCTCTTGAGAATCAGAAATAAGATTCCATAGCATGTGAACCAAAGGTCTCTCCATCTCGTGAAAAACCATGATTTCATAATCCAATATTCTAAAGAGCCATTAATTTCTGAAAAAATTAAGAAAATAATCTAGATCACTATAACTCATCATGTGGTATAGATCAGATAAATAACATTGGAGTTTTGAAACATGGAACACATAATGTATCGACATCAGCTATGAAGGAAGTGATAACTGATTGGACACATTTCCCAAAAATAATCCATTCTAATCATGAAATGGTAATATTTATTATATCGTAATTAAACTATCCCTAATTGATCATCCCATGATCCAACAAAGTAGAGAACACAAGTGAAAATCATGTTCTTAAGAATCATTATAGATCTCTATGTATAGCTATCTAACTATATATAGTATTCCATGATAAAAAAAATTGAGATCCCAAATCCTCCTTAATTCCCCTCCAAATATAATCAGTTAATAAAGAATCTATTTTAGAATCTATAAAATATATAACTCGATGCAAATAAATGTTTTCCTTCACATAGATTGATTTTCTAACTTCACGAATTTTTTTTGTATCATGAATGGGTGTAAAGTGTTCAGATTTAGTTATCATGTTGACCAAAATCCATATCAAATTTTATATATCTAGGTATGTGGAAACCTTATATTAATTTCCATAGAGATATCATCCCTCTTCCCTGAAGATATTGGAAGTGGCTGTTGAGAACCAGCAACTTTCTATTGCTCGACCATAATCTTTTTCCATGTATAACAATAAGAAACAAAATGAAAAATTCCTTATCTCATACCAGGACATGAAAACTTCCACTATATTTTTATAGATCATCTTCATGGTTACTAGTTGAATGGACCACTAGGAACTATAGAAACCCCCATCACAACATTCCATACCGAATAAGGTACCGGAAAATATTTTCTGGAATCATAGAAAGCCTTTATTAGATAATGTTTAGTCTATAATGCTCTAAAACTGTTAAAAGTGTCTCTAATTCTAGGGAACTCATCATCATGATGATATTACTGAATGATCTTATCAATAATAAAATATTCCAACTGAAACATATCCCATGAAAGATGGAACCTAAATCCTAGTCTCTAATATAAAACATTACAATGAGATCCATCATGTTCCACAGTTATGAAGATTCATTCACTTCATGGGTTTTAATATTCTTTCTTAATGCATAAGTTGTGACATTCCTTTTCCTAACGGTATAAGCGATATAGAAATTTATAAACTACATGTAATCCCTCCCAATACATATGTTATAGAATCAAATATTTTTGATAGGATATATAACTCAATATTTTTTTGTTTGATTTTTTTTAAAAACATTCTCCATAATGGTAATGTCACCAACTCTTATAAACATTAACTGTAGATTCATGTACAAGTCCATTGGCCAGATAATACATCTGATGTGTCTTAAGTCTTTGAGATCCATAATAATTCTCATGATCACCTTGTATAAGAACACATCCCAAACCTGAAACCAATGAATCCTAAAATAACACATATCCCTACATGGGCTCTCGAAGAGTCAACATATGTATATTAGTCAATTGATGTTTCAGCTCAACAAAATAATTCTAAAATTTCTCATACCATGAAAACATTACTCCATTCTCAGTTAGAGGAGTCATTAGAGAAGATAACTTTTATTATTCCTTTATGAACTAGTGATAATAAAAAAATAGATCCCTAAAGGTCTGAATCTTGAAAACATCATATGGTTTATCTGATTTCATAACGTCATTCAACTTCAGATAATCAAATTATTTTCCCTATTCTAACACCATGTGTCAAGAGAATTTATCTTCCCAAATCTAGAAATAATATATTTAAATTTTTGTGTGATGATGGTGATCTCTCAGCATTATCAAACCTATTCATAGATGATTCACATGATCCTCCTCAAACATAATGTAAATGAGGATTCAATCCAAAAATACTACCACAATGGTATCAAGATACTCATGGAAAATATTTTTCATCAAATCCATGAAATCTTAATTAGACATGGTTAGACAAAGGGGCATAAAAGGGTACTCATAGTTTCCATTCCTACACTTAATTATAGTTTTGTGAATTTTTTTCCCTTTTATCATCATATGATGGTAACCGGATTCGAGTACAATATTTGAGAACAAAATTACCCAATTAATACTATCCAACAGGTCATCAATATATGAAACAATACTTGTTCTTTTTCATTATCTGATTTAGAATTCGATTATAAATATATATGAGAAGTGATCCATCAGATTTCATAGGATGGAGAACCAGTTCCACCCAAGGTGAAACAGTCGACCATACGAAACCTTTCTCTAAATGATCCACCAAAAATGACTATACCTATTTCATATTAGTTGGCTCAGAGAGATTATTTTAAATAGAAACTGGTTGAGATCATGCAATAAAGTCAATATAAAACTATACCAACCTTTCCATTGGAAAACTAGGGAATTGAATGGAAACACTCCAAGAAACACAATGAAAACTAAAGGGAGATCAGCAGTCAAAGGTTCCCACTCAAGATCATAGGTGAAGAAAGATATCACATTCACCTACTACAGATAAAATGGTTCAAACCTACTCGACCTTCGATCCATTCTCCTTGAATGACAAGGTAGAAACCACTAGATGTTGTGATGGAGACTAGTTGAAGATATCAATCAATTCATGATTTATGGGTAATGAGTCATTTTATCATGAATACGATGTTAAGAAATTATCATTCAAGAAAATGAAATCTCCATGTGAGCATGATATATGAGAGAGAGAGAAATCAAAAGTGTGTCTATTGAGACCCTTCCCCCTTTTCGTACCAAGGTGGTAGTAATGTCGATTGAAAAAGATAAAATATCCATAATAATATTAAGCATATGAGTAGTATGGGTAGAAATAAATTTATGAGATGAATCAATATCAAAAATAGAAGACACTAATGACCATGATATAGTGATGGTGCCATTCAAGGTCACTGGACACACATCTGCTTCCTCTAAAGACACTTCCAATGACTGAAGAATCTCTTTTTTTATTTCTATTGTTGGAACCCTTTTTCATCAGAATCATATGATTCAACAGTATTTTTAGAAGCATCTAATTATTCCATTCAATTTTGCAGAGTGTAAAAGACAATAAATAACCTATTTATAAGAAATGAACCTCCACATGAGCCACAATTTATTGATGTCTCTATAAAAACCCACTTTGAATGTCCTGCTTTACTAGTACAGTAGAAAATCATATAACATATTCTAGGAAATGAAGGAGGTTTACAATAACCCTAATATCGAGAAATACCATGAGAATCAGAACGCTTATTGTTTCCATTAATTCATCCCAAACTACCATATAGAGAGAAATAATATAACACCCCAAGATTTCACGATACACTTCTCTTTCAATAATTCAATAGCTTGCATTGTACGCAAGTTCGAGATTCTAACACACCGCGACCAATCAAAGTAGCAGTTATGAATAGTGATACCCACTTTTTGAAATTATATAAATTTTATATTTCAAAATGGGCTTCATTTTTGTATTTATAATATCGAAATTATCCTAAGTTAAATTTTTTGTAATTTTCTAAGAACTTCCAATTTTCTATGAATAGAGAAAATACTTAAAAACAACTTTTTTAATCAAAATAATTAATAGTGATAAATTAAACCATTGAGTGGTTTTAAAGTATAATTATAATATAAGTTTACTATTTTATCCAGTGGTGGTCATTATAATTAATTTCACTTTGAAATTGGATATAAACAATTGTCAATCTTTTGATATATATTGTTTCTTAAAAACACGCTATTTGTTGTGACAGCGAGAATTAATTATTAAATTAATTAATACAACTTATATGTTTGGAATTTTGTAAAATAGACATCATTTTTTAATTCAGAATATCAATTATATCTTAGGGTGAATTTTTGGTATTCTTCTGAAAAACATTGATTTTTAATGAATAGTAAAACCACTAAGTGGTAGTTAAAAAACTGATTTTTCCTTTAAATGAAATTTTACCACCTCTGTGATTTGAATTTCAAAAATCCAACATACGTCATTGTCATTAGAAAGTAAAATTTGATTCAATGGGATTAAAATAATTTTTTGGTGAATAGTAGCTTTTAAGTATTCTTAATCACGATTAAAGGTAATTAGTAAAATTTAAGGTAAAAATGATATTATAAAAATATGAAAATATCTTGAAACTTGTCCTACCCTTATTGGATGAGTCATGGCTGACCGAGAAAATCCATGGTCAACTTGGGGACCACATTGAGACAATTGGGTAAGAAAATGACATTAATAACTATTTATTTAAAGTAAAAATAAAATTGTCACAAACATGTGTTGTTTTACTAAAATAATTATTACATGGGGTTATATAAGTTAACCTTTCGACTATAAATATTCCTTGGAAAGCTAAAACGATTTAATACATCATGATATTTTTTTTATAATTTTTAGAAATTAAATAAATTAAATATTTTTTGACACTATGATGATGCAGCGATTACCTCATTAATTAACGATTTAAATAAAATGAAAAGATAATGTAAAATATAAGACATAGACATGTCAAAAACCTATTGTATGAGTATATTTCGAACCATTTCACCTTATCCTCTAAATATATCATTGTGGGACCTTTAAAATCCGAAAATCATTTCATAATAATGTAACATTTCATGACTTTCCAAGAGTGCGCCTCTTCTCCTCTTATAAAAGGCCCCCACCTCTACCACCTTATTCACACCATCAAAGCCATTTCGCTCAGCCAACCTCTACCCAAATACTCACTCAAAATTTCTATATTACTTCTAGAAGCCACACTTTCTACAGAAGTCTTCCCAAGGAAGCCATTGGCACAAATCAAAAAGAGATACCCGATTTTAAGGTAATGTCTTCTCTTATGTTCTTTTGATTTATTTTGCTTCTCCAACCCCTTAAAGTATTTTTATTACTTTATTTTGTAAAAACACCAGTATCTAAAATATACTAGGATGTTTTTATGATAAGTATTTTATTTACACTTACACACACCACCGTATAATGGTTAAAGAACATATTGTTTCTGTGGGTGGTGAAATACTACCTCATGAAACGATGGTTGATCAATATTATTTTAACACCTCTAATGGTGGCCATTAAGATGAAAATATGTCTATATATGATATATATTATGTTTATGTTTTCCATATGCTTCTGTATTTCTCATTTATGGCATACCTTTATGATTTCCATTATGGGTAAACATGATAATTTCATTTTAGGAAGTGCGGACTACCGCCACTCAAAGTGATTTGAATCGTTAATGTCATATCTGGGATGTATAATGGATGGATTAAATGATATTATATATGATATTATACTGTAATTATAATATATATTTATATAATTATGATTTTATTCCATTAAATACGAAATAGAAATGAAAGTAGCATTCATGCGTACGTACGGCTTACCGTCTCGATGAATGGTGCATTTCATTTCATACCTCTAAATGTTATGTAATATTACAAATTCATGTATATTCTAGATATATATGATATATATGATATCTAAATCATGAATATAATTCTGGATATAATGGATATTTTATCACATGATCAACAGGTAATTATAAGAAGTTTATTTTTGACTTAAGTACCAAAGATCGACAAAATGACCGTTATTAACTTAAATAATTAAATAATGTTCATAACATGGTATTAAGTGATATAAAAGGAATAATTAAATTGGAAAATGTTCTTAAGAGAGTATAAATAATCTCTATTTTATTATTTAGGAGATTAAAGAACGATTGAGTGAAGTCGGACATGAGGTAAGGGAACTTCTTAACCCAATTTCCGTTCCTTGGGTTAATCTCCTACTTTCAAATTATGTCATTATATTATTATGTCCTACCTTGTATTTGTACTTTGTTAATGTGTACTTATAGTGAATACACATAATAGATCTATATTATTTAAAAAAAATTATCTTTGTAAGGGACTTCGTCTCAATCTCCATTCATTGAGGCATATTTTGTTTTATATTCAAATTTATTTTATATGGTGTATAAATCCCTTTGACATTTACCTTTATTAAAAAGGAATATTTTAATACGAAGTGTTTTACTAAAAGACAAAAAGGAATTTTTTTGTCATACATATGTGGCGACAACGACTTCTCCACTGCCATGACCATTATTTGAGTTTTGGCTTACTCTACACGCCATACCTTTTTTTAAATGAAAAATAAATAACATGTTTTAATATTCTTTTATTTTGGTATTGAAAATGGTTTTGACAGTGTTTTTATTATATCAATGATTTGTATTGATATCTTGTGATTGAATTGTAGAAATTTTATGTTTCCTTTATGCATTCTTTATGTGATATGATTATGTAATGGTTTATGACATTTTAAACCTCTTCATATGAGGAATGCATTGGACTTAATAAGTGACGGGTGGAACCTGCTATAGCTCTTTGATACATCAGTAGGTCTCATGAGACAAACTAGTGTTTTGGCACGAGGCCCTAACAAAATCTTATTTGTAGTCTTGGCACGAGGCCTTGGCTACGTGGTTATGATAGTCTGGCATTATGCATTCCATCATTATGAAAGTGGTTATTGATATTGCATGTGATTATTCGACTAGTAGAATATCCATGTGATTGAGTAAATGGAATTATTTCATTTTATTTTTTCCATATTATGCGGAAGTTCAAGTTTAAAAGGCTTTTTTTTAGTTATACATTTCCTTAAATGTTAATGTTTATTTATGAAAGCTTCCGCTATATTTTTATCCTTACTGAGCATCTAAGCTCACCCCTTCTAATGTTTTAATTTTTCCAGGATGTGAAGAAGTATATTATGAATGACCTGTCGAGATAGTATGAGGGGATATAAAGACAGGATTTTTTTGTAGTTTTTTTTAATTTATGATTTAATGTAAGACTTATAAATGTATCTATTGTTTCCAAGGATACTAAACTAATCGGTCTTTCGAGACTAGATCTTTTGTGATCATTCCAATGTTACGCAATAACGCACCGACTCTGGATAACTGGGTTCAGGGAATTACAGTTGGTATTAGAGGCAGTTTAGTACTAACTATGGAAGCAAGATTTAGATAAACTCTGATTAGAGCACATAAACCTAAGATAACTTTGAGGATTAGTATACAATAACTTCCATGAATTTTGGTATTATAGAGATTTTGTGTGTTTTCTGAGAAATACATCCCTGTCTAGATACGAGCAGGTAGAGGCGGCTCTGGAACAAATGTACCTAGGGGTAAAACTAGAAAACACCTCTTTGAGATAGACTCAAATTAGAACTGGTGCACGACAACGGGCCTTGCTGCACTCTTGGTTACGACACTCCCAGGGGATATGCTTTGGATCATTCTCATTTTCATTACAAACCATTATGAAGGGTTTATGAGTATATACTTCCTCAAAGAAAAAATTTCATGATTATGGATTATATCCATAAATTGTTCAATTTATGATAAGTGTTTTACAAGTATGGAATTATGTATTTTGATTCATATACTGATCTAGTTTATGCCATTGTTTAGAAATGGAACCTAGTGGAAGGAATGGAAACCGTATCAATGCACGTACTCCATGTAGGGATTTCCCTCCAACTCAAGATAATTATAATGGAGTTGGTGATACAACTGGTGATGATCATCTTATCACCATACTAGGAAAACTCACTCAGGTTATGAATAATAACCTTACTCGTATAGAGAACCCTGATCCGCAACATGGAGGATCAATGTTAGACCGCTTCATGAGGAAACTACCTCCAAAATTTAATGGGGTTAAAAATCCCTTAGTAGCTGAGAAATGGATAAATTCCTTAGAGAAAATATTCCATGCCTTGGGGAGTAGTGAAAGGGAAATGTTTATCATGCCAGTTTACCGCCTCATTGGAGATTCCGATCAATGGTGGTCGCTGATTCAAAACACAAAGGAAGACGAAGAAGTATCATGTATTGAATGGAGAGAGTTCAATGAGCTTTTCTTAGAAAAATACTTTCCTCGTGACCATTGAGCAGATATGGAAAGGAAATTTCTGAGTCTTAGACAAAAGGAGGATGAGAATGTCACAAAGTATGAGGCTACCATTACAAGGATTGAAAGGCATGATCCAGATTATATACGTAACCCAAGAAGTAATATTGATAGTTTCTTTTATGGGTTAAAACCATTACTCCGTCGAGCATTAGTCTCACAAAGCTTCTCGTCATACGAAGATATAGTCCCACGTTCTATCATGATAGAAAAGGAATTCTCTAAGTATTATGACAACAAAGTAAAGAAAGAGAAGAAGAGAACGGTGGAACAAGAGATAGATAAAGGGAAAAAGGGAAATAAGGACTTTCCATTATGCGATAATTGTGGGAAGAATCACCCCGGTACTTGTCTAAAAGTAATGGGAGTTTGTTGTAAATGTGGAGAAAAAGGTCACCAGTCTCGTGATTGCATGGGAAAGAGGCTATCAATGTTGAATGATACAACTGTAGGGAAATGGGGAATTATGAAAATGAATGTCCTAAGTGTCATGGAAAATTACCTCAGAAAAGGCCAAGGGATCAAGGAAAATCTTATGCTGTTACTACAGTTGAAGTGGAATAATTAATGTATTGGTACTTTTGGACTCAAGGATTATATTCTTATTATAAGAATAATGTGATATATATAAGGATTATATTTTAGTACTTGTTGTTTTCATTAATGTTTTAATATGATGAAGGTAATCATATTTTTGTATGTGACAGTAAGAGAAACATTACTTTGTTTGTGGAATCTGATGATACAATTGATTTTGGAATTTAGAAAACTTTTAGAAAAGGTTTGAATAGAGGTATTTTGGATAACTATAAAGGTTGGAATGGATTAAGATGAACTTTGGGTAGTATTGTTTAAAGTTAAAACATTTATGAAGGTTATTTTTGAATATTATAATACTATAGTTTTAGGAAAAGGACAACCAGCAGGTCGAGGGATAACCTGTCGCATCAGACAAAGCTGCAGGAATCGAATGCACAACCATAGTGCGACAAGCCTTTACTACCTACCACTAGCCTACAGGAAGTCCCTAGTTATTAAAAAATAGTTTTCCTAATCAAAATGGTATATGTTCATATTTTGAACCTTATAAGATTAGGATAAATATAATATTTTTGAGTTCTATTATCATTTTGAGTGAAAGATGGGTTTGTGGTGAAAATTTATTAAAGAATGAAAGTCTACATGATACGTATGTATATTTCCTTACGTTCTTAGTAAATCTCCTAAATAAATTCCTCAACTTTATGAAAGGAAACATAAAACAAAAACGTTGCCGGTTAACATTTCCAACTGGGGATTCAATGACCATTTAACAAATCACAAGTTTTTGATTTTCTTGTGGTTAAAATTCTCCTAATCTTGTTTTCTACAACTCTGCATCAGACCTTGATTGTTTGTTTTTCCTCCATATCCATATTTTCATAGAATCCTTGTATGGGCTATCTCGGGAGACCTTTGTAATTCTCTCTCTTTCTTTTAATGTTATATTTTTATTAACCCTATTTATGATGTGGATTTTCCACAAAGTTATTTTCTATTTTCAACCTTTTATTTTCGAAGAACATTTTCAAATTGCGAGGACGCAATTTATTGAAGGAGGGGAGAATGTAACACCACATGCTTTCATGATATGCTTCTATTTCAATAATGAAATATCTTGCATTGTACGCAAGTTCGAGATTCTAACACACCACGACCAATCAAAGTAGCAATTATTAATAGTAATAACCACTTTTTGAAAAAATATAAATTTTATATTTCAAAATGGACTTCATTTTTGTATTTAGAATATCAAAATTATCCTAATTTGAATTTTTTGTAATTTTCTGAGCACTTCCAATTTTCTATGAATAGAGAAAATACTTAAAAAAAATTAATCAAAATAATTAATAGTGATAAATTAAACCACTGAGTTTTCTTAAAGTATAATTACAATATAATTTTACCATTTTATCCAATGGAGGTAATTAAAATTAATTTCACTTTGAAATTGGACATAAACAATTGTCAATCTTTGGATATATATTGTTTTTAAAAACACGCTATTTGTTGTGACAGTGGGAATTAATTATTAAATTAATTAATGCAACTTATATTTTTGGAATTTTGAAAAGTAGACATAATTTTTGAATTCAGAATATCAATTATAGCTCAGGGTGAATTTTTGGTCTTTTTCTGAAAAACATTGATTTTTGATGAATAGTGAAACCACTAAGTGGTAGTTAAAAAACTGATTTTTTGTTTAAATGAAAATTTACCACCTCTATGATTTGAATTTAAAAAATCCGACATACATCATTTTCATTAAGAAGTAAAATGTGATTCAATGGGATTAAAATAATTTTTGGGTGAATAGTAACATTTATGTTTTATTAATCGCGATTAAAGGTAATTAGTGAAATTTAAGGTAAAAATGATATTATAAAAATATTAAAATATCTTGGCACTTGTCCTACCCATATTGGATGAGTCATGGACGACCTATACAATCCATGGTCAACTTGGGGACCCCATGGAGCCACTTGGGTAAGAAAATGACATTAATAACTTTTTATTTAAAGTAAAAATAAAATTGTCTCAAACATGTGTTGTTTTACTAAAACAATTGTTACATGGGGTTATATAAGTTAAATGTTCGATTATAAATATTAATTGGAAAGATAAAAATATTTCCTATATAATTATAATTTTTTTATAATTTTTAGACATTAAATAAATTAAATTCATTAGGACACCATGATGATGGAGCGATTACCTCGTTAATTAACTATTTAAATAAAATGAAAAGATAATGTAAACTCTAAGACATAGAAATGTAAAAAACCTATTGGATGAGTATAATTAGAACACTTATCACATTATCCTAGAAATATATCATTTTGGGGCCTTTAAAATCTGGAAATCATTTCATAATAATGTAACATTTCATGACTTTCCAAGAGTGCCCCTCCTCTCCTCTTATAAATGACCCCACCTCTACAACCTTATTCACACCATCAAAGCCATTTGTCTCAGCCAAACTCTACCCAAATACTCTCTCGACTTCCCTATATTACTCCTAGAAGCCTCACTTTGGGCAGAAGTCTTCCCAGGGAATTCTTTGGCTCAAATAAAAAAGAGTTACCCGATTTTATGGTAATGTCTTCTCTTATGTTCTTTTGTTTTATTTAGATTCTCCAACCCCTTAAAGTCTTTTTATTTCTTTATTTTGTAACAAAAACAGTATCTAAAATTTACTAGGATGTTTTTATGATAAGGATTTTATTTACACTTACACACACCTCCGTCTAATGGTTAAAGAACATACTGTTTCTGTGGGTGGCGAAATACTGCCTCAAGAAACGATGATTGTTCAATATTCTTTTAACACCTCTAATGGTGGCCAGTAAGATTAAAATATTTCTACATATTATATATATATTTTTATGTTTTCCTTATGCTTCTGTATTTCTCATTTATGGCATAACTTTATTATTTCCATTATGGGTAAATGAGATAATTTCATTTTAGGAAGTGTGGACTACCGCCCCTTCAAAGTGATTTGAATCCTTAATGCCATATTTGGGATGTATAAAGGATGGAGTAAATGATATTATACATGATATTATACTGGAATTATAATATACCTTAATATAATTATGATTTCATTACATTAAATACGAAATATAAATGAAAGTAGCGTTTATGCGTACGTACGGCTTACCGTCTCCATGAACGGTGCATTTCATTTCATACCTCTAAATGTTATGTAATATTATAAATGTATATATATACAGGATATATATGATATATATGAAATCTACATCATTAATATAATTCTGGATATAATGGATATTTTACCACATGAACAACTTGTAATTATAAGAAGTTTATTTTTGACTTAAGTACCAAAGATCGAAAAAATGACCATTATTAACTTAAATAATAACATAATGTTCAATACATGGTAATAAGTGATATAAAAGAAATAATTAAATTGAAAAAGATTCTTAATAAATTATAAATTAACTATATTTTACTATTCAGGAGATTAAATAATGATCGAATTAAGTCGGACACGAGGTAAGGGAACTTCTTAACCCAATTTCCCTTCTTCGGGTTAATCTCCTACTTTCAAATTATGTCATTATATTATTGTTTCTTATCTTGTATTTTTACTTTCTTTATGTGTACATATAGTGAATACACATAATAGATCTATTTTATTTAAAAAAATGATCTTTTTAAGGGACTTCGTCTCAATCAACATTCATTGAGGCATATTTTGTTTTATATTCAAATTTCTTTTATATGGGGTAAAACCCCCCCTTTGACTTTTACGTTTATTCAAAAGGAAGCTTTTTATACAAAGCGTTTTACTAAATGACAAAAATGAATGTTTTTTTGGTCGTACATATGCTGTGAGAATGACTTCTCCACCGTCGTGACCATTATTTGAGTTTCGGCTTCCTCTACAAGCCATAACTTTTTTTAAATGAAAAATAAATAACGAGTTTTAATTTTATTTTATTTTGGTATTGAAAATGGTTTTGAAACTGTTTTTATTATATCAATGAGTTGTATTGATATCTTGTGATTGAAATGTGGAAATTTTATGTTTCCTTTATTCATGTTTTATGTGAAATTATTATGTTATGGTTTATGACATTTTAAACCTGATCATATGAGGAATGAATTGGACCTAATAAGTGGCGGATGGATCCCGCTATAGCTCCTCAATGCATCGGTAGGTCTAATGAGACAAACTAGTGTCTTGGCACAAGTCCTTGACAAAATCTTATTTGTAATATTGGTATGACCCCTTGGATACGTGGTTATAATAGTCTAGCATTATGCATTCAATCACTATGAACGTGGTTATTGATATTGTAAGTGATTATTCAACTAGTAGAATATCCATGTGAATAAGTAAATGGAATTATTTCATTTCATTTTTTCCATATTTTTCTGAAGTTCAAGTTTAACAGGCTTTTGTTTTAGTTATACATTGCCTTAAATGTTAATGTTTATTTATGAAAGCTTCCACTATATTGTTATCCTTACTGAGCATCTGAGCTCACACCTTCTAATGTTTTAATTTTTCCAGGATGTGAAAAAGTATATTATGAATGACCTAGAGGGATAGTATGAGGGGATATAAAGACAAGATGTTGTTGTAGTTTTGTTTTACTTTACGATGTAATGTAAGACTTATGAATGTATCTAGTGTTTCCAAGGCTACTAAACTAATCGGTCATTCAGGACTTGATCTTTTGTGATCATTCCAATGTTACGCAATAACACAGTGACTCTGGGAAACTGGGGTTAGGATGTTACAAAGAAACTCCCAGTAACCCTTACTATCATGATACATTGATCTTGACCATCAGTTCTCTATAAAAAAATAAGAATAAGAACGAAGATTTAGAAAGAAAATAAGAGAATGAATATATGATCATAGTCCCGACTAAATCCTTAGAGTCTTCATCATCTCATTTGATATTATCACAGGTGAAAACTTCAATATCATAGAAATATTATTTTCAATCTCTGAAATACTCCTATCAGCCTTCTCATGTTTGAAACACTCAATATACATTTCTGTCGACATCGAATATGGATAGAAATGGTTAGTGAAAAAACCATTAATTCTTAACACTCCATGAACTCGTTATTCTTCTCCTTTACCATGGTCTCTATCATATCCTTCTAGGTCAATCAAGTATGATGGTGACACACTAGACCTTGATTTAGTTTGGTTTTTCCATGAACCCAAAAAAAATAATCCATTGTATTCATCTACTCTACATCCTACTGAGGATCATTTGAGCCTTTAAAAGGAACTAAATTCTAGTAAATGAAATCCAAAAAACTAATATTGAGAACGTTCATATATGGTTCCACAATAAGTGCCTGAACTGGAAATGGAGGCGATTCTGATCCAAGATCATGAATAATGTGCATAATCTCCTCAACTACACTTAGGTACACAAGAGGATTCACTCAATGAGGTTCATTTGAGGCTTCCAAAAAGATATTATTCTCATGTATTCTCTAAATAATTTTTATACACAACATCAGTAGACATAATTTATGTCATTTGATAACACTCATACTGAGTAATAATGGAAAATAAATCACAAATGTTAGACTAAAATTATTGTCATTTAATCTATCGAATCAAAATAATCTAAAGAACATGAACTAATCCCAAAGAAGTATTTCCATAACCCCCAAGGTGACTTATGGATTATTGGGGTGGGAGCTGGCTAGAAAAAAAATCAAAACTACCTCTTATGTCGTGAAAATATCTCAAAATGCATTATGACATCATGAAAATATTATTAACATATTTTAAAAAACCATTGTCACAATCTAGACTAGGTACCCTAGAAACCTGATAACCAAACCAACACTGAAAAATCCCAAAGGGAGTTCCCAATCCCCATAGGTTTGTGACTCTTAACCGACATCATAAAAAATGAGAGTACAAATGAACATTCCACTAAAATCATTGATGAAAGAAATAAGAAAATATTTATATAATGAAAAATCTATTGCGATATTTGTTTTAGATGCCAAACAAGTACAAAAACCAAAAATACTACAAAAAAGTACCATAAATACTAAAAGATCATTAAATTTCCTAATAGATGAAACTCTCCATGTCCAATGATAAAAAACCATAACCACCTCAAAGAAGTTCTTTACACATTCTTGAACCTGGAAGAAGATATCTTAAAAACACCCAATAGCATAGGTGGGGTGTGAGATAAAAGCCAATTTAGGTCTCATAAAGGATTCTATAACAGTTGAAGAAATTTAATAATGTAAATAATGATATTTAAATTTTTAATTAAATTGGTTTGGTATTTCAAATGAATATTTAATATAATCATAAAATAAATTTTATAACATGGAATACATTTCAAATAATGTAAATAAATTATATAAATTTTCCCATTTCATATATGGATTAAATAAAAAAATTATATAAAACATTCTATAAAAATAAGAACTCATGTAATTCAGTTCAAAATAATATCATATATTTATTTGAAATAAAAATAAGTGAGCAACATGATCATACACCTTATAAGGTACAATATTTCTATGCTAAAGGGACCCCAAATACAATGTTAAAAAATACATTAATTTTCCCTTTTGAAATCAGGACAATGAGGCCTCCTCCCCTTCACCTACGGGGTGAGGCATGCCTTATTAATGTATTGGTACACTGTTAATTGAAAAGTATAATCCAAATAACTCACCAACAACTGATGTCATGAATATACCCTGGTATAAAAAATGATCTAAAATTTACATTAAAATTGTTCAAAATAAAATCCATTCCATTATACATTTCAAATATTCCAATGTCTATTCAAAAACCATAACATGAGTTTCTATTTAAAAAATGTTCATTTTAATAATATAACCCAAAGGATCATATCCAAAAAAAATTAATCCATACTCATCAAATATAATATGAAATCGATTTCCTAAAATTAATTTACACAATTTCACATTGAAACAATTTCCTAGTTTAAATTCAACAATTTAAATTTCACTTATTTCATAAATTTCTCGAACACACATAAATATATTGGAAATGGGGGATTTCACGAATTTCATTCCAAATACTAATTTAAAAAACAAAATTCCCAAAATCAATGGAGTTAGATTTTTAATAAATCAATTAAATATATTTCATGAAAATGATTTTCTAAAAAAATTGAAATTAAGTCAAGAAAATTAGATTAAATAAAATCTGTCCATCAAAATGGAATTACCTACCATTCATGAAAACATTACACGCACAACTCAAACCACCAACTAGAATGAAGTTGTTTATGATATAAAAAATTAACCTAGAAAAAAGATTCAATGATACTGGGAATAGATCCAACACTTCCAATATGATCATTCAAAATCAAATTAGGAAGAGATAATGAGATGAAGAGATAGAGAGAATGCTTGCCCGGTGAGTCACATCCCAACCACAACTATGATCAATCATTGTTAAAAACAACCAGAAAGGGTTTGAGGGATCCGAAATTACCAAGTAATAGTTCTTAGGCATAATGTAATAGATAATGGAGAGAATTAATATATAATTAATCCCAAATTCCCATAAAAAACTATTTGTACATTACACAATGTGTAACCCAATTACACATCATGTAATTGAAAATTCCTAGAATCACTGAAAAACCCATATCCTTTTGCTAAAAATTTCATTTCATTATTATTATAACATGCATATAATGAAACCACATTACATGAAATGTAACTCTCTAGTATTCTATAGAAATAATATGTATCATGCTACTAATCCAACCAATATCTGACATCAATATTTTAGGTATCCTGCCATTTCATTCTCACCGCTACCCAGAAAATGAAAAAAAAAGAAACCCATGATACGGTTTAAAATGAACCTACGAATGAATAATGAGATAGAAAAATTAGTTAATTTATAGATCTATAAATCTAATATATTTTATTTTATTATATTTTATATTCAAATTGGGAATAAAATAATTGTAAGCATTTTATCATTTTCACATTAAAAACATACTTTCTCATTAGGTATTCTTGATTAATATTATATTATTTTTTTAATTATTTTATTATAATTTTTAAAAATTGAATCCATATTTTCAATCACAAAAATTTAAAATTTATAATAAGTAAAAAATAATTTTTGACTAAAATTAATAAAGAATATAGTGATAATGAATTTCCATTGTTATAGTTAAACTATGTTTTCTAAGAGGTTAAAATAGAGAGATAACTATAAACATTATCAATAAGTTTTCTCATAATATATTTATTGGAAATATTTCATCCATTTCACATATTAGGTTATAAAATTATCAATTTTGTACCAGTGTGAGATTTGAAAGAAATGGGTGAATTTCTCTCATTCATAAATTTAAATGTTTTCTACTCACTCAAATTATAAAAGGACAACCAATATACTCTCCTCATAAAACCAAAAAACCTATTTGATTCATAAAATAGCTTCCAAAATAAATTTTTAATTTCACACCCCTAAAACAATAAGCTTTAGTTTGGAGAGGAATCAAATAATGGAAGGATTTTAGTGAAAATATAAGGATGATACCTAGAGAAAACATAGCATTCATTATCACTGATTTTTTATGTATTCTTTAAACCAAATTAATTAATTTTATATTTTTATTAATAAATATCTTAAGTTTATTATTTGTTCGATTATTTTGTTATGTCATGTTTGTGACCTAAATCTGCACACGTATCCAAAAAAATGGGTTATCAAATAATCTTTTGTTTGTACGAAGGACTACAACATCACGAACTGATGTCATTTGTTTTTCCATTACAAACTGTGAAGGATTGGTATAACCATTGAAGTAATTTTATATATTATATTTATGATATTAATCCTATTATTAATATTCAACAATTATTATATCACACATACCATCATTCCTTCAATTTTTGTGGAATATAAGAACATTGTTCATGTGTAAGGAAAACTACAGCCTCATGAAGCATTGTAATTCATTAAAAAATTAAATGGGATTTATTATGGATGAGTTTAATAAAAATATTTGATTATATGAAATAAAAATGATTATTTAATGAAAATATATCATTTCTTTTTTCCTTCATTCAATTAAAATGAAAATGAAAGACATCGTTTGTAACACCCCAGGTAAATAAAGAATATGACATTTTTATATTTATCCCTATTTGTGAGTAAAATTTTAATATTAATTTAAAGGGAACGCTATGTCTGATGGCGTGCCCAATACGCAATAACGAGTTCCTTTGAAATCTTATGTTTCACTCTAATAATAAAGTAATTTTATTTTAAATGGTAGTTAACACCTACCCGTTGTAATGACGGGAATGAACAGAACTAACTAAAAAATTATTATATATGTTTGTCAAATATTTTTTCTTTTTACAATAAATTTTAGAGGATTAAAAATGCGAATGAATCCAATTTTAAACGTAAACATTCTAATATTCTTTAAAAGGACGATTAACCGCCTTTTGATGGGGAACCTCTTTTAAATCCACTTTTTGACAATTTTATGTGTTATATGTGAAAAACTAAAATTCTTCTTTAGAATCAGGACATCAAAATTTACTTTATGTAAATTCTTGGTATTTTTCCGATAAAGTTCATTTTTTAATGAATAGTGAAAAATGTTGTATTTTAATTCAAAACCTCTTTTTAATCTAATTTATTTATTTGGTTAGATTATCTTTTGAATTTGTTTTAAAGTAAAATTAGAATATATTTTTACCATTTAATCCAATATTGGTCATTGGAATTAATTTCACTTTGAAATTGGACTTAAACTAGTGTCAATCTTTTAATGGATATTTTTTCTTAAAAACACGCTATATGTTTTGACAGTGAGAATTGATTATTAAATTAATTAATGCGACTTATATGTTTTGAATTTTTTAAAATGGACATCATTTTTGAATTCATAATATCAAATATTGTTTCGGGTGAATTTTAGGTAGCTTTTAGAAAAACTTCAATTTTTGATGAATAGTGAAACCACTAAGTGGTAGTTAAAGAAACTGATTTTTTGTTTAAATAAAACTTTACCACTTCTATGTTTTGAATTTAAAAAATACTACATACATGGTTTTCAATAGGTTGTAAAATGTGGTTCAATGGGATGAAAATAATTTTTTGGTGAATAGTAACTTTTAAGTTTTTAATTGCGATTAGAGGTAATTTGGGTAATTTAAGGTAAAAATACTTTTTTAATAATATGAAATGACCTATAAATATGTCCTACCCTCATTGGATGTGTCATGGAAGACCAAGAAAATCCATGGGTAAACTTGGGGACCTCATGGAGCCACATTGGTAGTAAAATGACATTAATAACGTTTTATTTAAAGTTAAAATAAAAATGTCACAAACATGAGTTGTTTTACTAAAACAATTTTTACATGGGGTTATACAGGTCAACTTTTTTACTATAAATATTCATTAGAATGATAAAAAGATTTCCTAAATTATGATATTTGATTTATAATTTTTATACCCTAAATAAATTAAATTATTTATGACACCATGATGATGTATCAATTACCTCATTATTTAACGATTTAAATAAAATGAAATGATAATGTAAATTATAAGACCTAAACTTCTCACAAACATATTGGATGGGTGGATTTCTAAACCGTATCACCTTATCCTAGAAATAAATTCTTTTGGGACCTTTAAAATCCGAAAATCAGTTTATAATTAAGTAATATTTTATAACTTTCCAAGAGTGCCCCTCCTATCCTCTTATAAAAGGCCCCCAACTCTACCACCTTACACACACCTATCAAGCCTTTGGCTCGGCCAAAACATGACCATTTCATCTCTCCACATCCCTCTATTAACAATTGAAGCCTCACCATTGGTTATAATCCTTTCCAAGGAAGCCTTTGAGCTCAAATAAAAAAGAGTTACCCGATATAAATGTAATGTCTTCCCTTGTGTTCTTTTGTTTTATTTTGCTTCTCCAACCCATAAACTTTTTTTATTTATTTATTTTGTAACAACACCATTATATTCAATATAAAAGCATTTTTTTTATTAGGAGTATTCGAGCTACACTAACACACAATCCGTCTAATGGTTAAAGAACATACTGTTTCCGTGGATGGCGAATTACTGCTTCATGAAACGATGAATGTTCTATCTTTTCGTACCACCTCTCAAGGTGGCCATTATGATGGAACTATATTTATTTATGATATATATTATATTTATTTCATATCTATGCTTATTTATTTTATATTTAATGCATACCTTTATGATTTTAATGTTGTGCAAATGCGATAATTTCATTTGAGGAAGTGTGGACTACCGCCCCCTCAAGTGATGTGACGCGTTCATGAAATACATGGAATGTATAAAGAATGAAATTGATGGACTTATTTGATCTATATAACATATATATTATACTGTAATTATAATATATATATATATATATCATCTAGTTTAATTCCATTAATGTGCCAAAGAAATGAAAGTTGCGTTCATGCATACACACGGCTTACCATCTCCATGAACGGTACATTTCATTTCATATCTCCAAATGTTATGTACTATTATAAGTACATATATATAATGGATATATATGTAATATATTACATCTAAATGATCTATATAATTATATAATTATAATATATATATCTCTCATTTAGTTTTAATTCCATTAATATGACAAATAAATGAAAGTAGTGTCCATCTGTACGTACGGCATACCGTCTCCATGAACGGTGCATTTCATTTTTAGTATCTCCATATGTTACGTAATAGTATAAAATGAATATATAATGTATATATATGATATTTAAATCATTAATACTATTATGGAGATGATTTACTTATAACTACATGGAAAATCATTTTCAAACAAGTTCATTTTTGACTCATGTACCAAACATCGACATAAACGTCTGATATGAACTCACATTATTAACCAATTATTGTAAAATTATAATATGTGATATGAACTGAATAATAATATATAAAATATGTAATTAAGAAATTATAAATTGACCAAATTTTATTATCCAGGAATATAATGAAACAAGTAATACAAGTCGGACTTGAGGTAAGGGATCCTACCTCTCTCTTTATTTTTAAGTACTCTTGTTATGTCACTTATTTTAAGCTAGTATTTGTTTTGTTGGGGGTTTTAATTTTATATTCCTATTTCTGTACATTTTATGTTCATATTATTAGAGACCCTATTTTATCTCATCAATCTATTTTGGATGTTTTGAGTGGCACCGTTAGGTTGCCGAATTTTCGTAATGGATCCTACCTCTCTCTTTCTTTTTAAGTACTCCCTTTTATGTCATTTATTTAAGCTCATCATTCTTATATTTGGGGATGTTCTTTTATATTCCTCATTCTGTACTTTTTATGTTCATACCCTATTTGATCTCATAAATCCATTTTTGGAAGTTTTAAGTGGTGCTGTTAGGCTGCCGAGTTCTCGTAAGGGATTTCTCATCTCACTTTTATTCTCGTGAGATTTATGCTACATTTTCCACCATTTCCATTGAGTGGTGTATCTACTGACCATTATTCTAATATTTGTATAATATACTTTCGTTTATGAGTATTTACATCAATGTTTTATAGACCTTCTTTCATGGGGTGTACGTTTCGAAAGTTACCCAAGACGGTAAGGAAACCTTTCACCCTCCTCTTTTTAAAAGAATTATTTTTGAAATGTCTTTTAATTTACATATTATTATGTCGAGATATGTTCTTATATATCCTTATTGATGTAAAATTTATTTCCAAGTGATGAGATACCCTTTTTTCTCATTAACTCATTTTCTGAATTTTAATGTGACGCCGTTAGGCTACCGAATTTTTACAAGGGAACGTCTTAACCCAATTTGGATTTCATTGGGTTCAACTTGTACTTCTTGAACATGTCATCCAATGAATATTTGTGAATTTACTATGATTGTTTCAAACATGATATCCACTTATATTGGGTGTATTTATATTTCTCACACATAATTATTTGACAGATTTATCCTTAATTTAAGTATACCATCTTTATAATGGATTTCATCTCAATTTACATTTCCATTGAGACTTTATTGTTGTTATGCACCAATTCACTCTTATATGGTGTATATACTGTCCTTTGACATATTATATCTTGAATTCATTTATTCTCATGATATTATAAAGTTATGATTAAATGTTATTCCTCAATTATGTGTATTCAAGAGTCTCTCATTTTGTAAAAAACTCTTTAACAAAAATATCATTTTAAATGTTTTAATGATTTATTATTTTAAATCATTATCTTTAATGTCCATGTTTTTAAAATGGTTTTCAGTATTTATTTATATGTACATTAATTTTTTAAAATTATAATTCCATTAAAAGCTTCAATGTGGTATGGGACACTTTGATTCGAAAATCTCTTTAAAATATGTTTTTAAAATGGATTGATTAATTCAATATCTCGGAATTACTTATTGTGATTGAAAATTAAATGATGTTATTGAAGAGTTTATATTTTCAATATTTTATGTGTAATGATGGTACTTGGACATTTTACGGGCGGTTACGTGACAAACCATATGACGGGTGGTGCCGTGAATACTAGGACTGGTGGTTACGTTATAACCTCCAATGCATTGGGAATGGATGTCGGCCGTATGGCTATTCCATTAAGTATGTGTGGAAGTTGACCGTATGGATATTCCATTTATGTATGTTTATGTCCCAAGTTACCTTTATATGTTATGTGTTCTTTATATGGGTTTTTATGGTAATCTTTTGGTTACAAAAGGGGTAAGTAATGATCTTTTATTTAGTGAAGAGTTTTTCTTACTACTTCATAAAGGTGAAAAGTATTACATTTATAAAGTATTCTTGGTTTACTTGTTTTTTTGAAAAACTAACAGTTTTCCTTCTTAGTGTATCCTTTACTTGGATTTTTATGCTCATCCCAAGTTTTTGAAATGTTTTCCACAGGACTTAAAGATGAATAGGGTCAAGGTCGGGATCAAGGAAAGACAAGCTATCTAAAACATGGAACTAGACATGTTTCTTTTTAAGAGTTTTTTTATTTTATGGAAACTTAGTAGAAGTGTCTACTATGTAATCTTTTGAGATGTAATAGTTATGACCTAATTCTCTAAAACTATAATCCTGAAAAGATCCTCAATGTGAATTATTCAATTTAATTAAAGATTTAGTAAGGTTTAAGTCCGGGGCCTTATAGTTGATATCAGAGGTCGGTTTAGATAACTTTAGAGGTTAGGTTAGTCTTTAAGCATAAGTGAAATTACCATAATGGCGAGGATTTCAGAAAGAGTCATAGTTTCTATATAAAGTGAATGAGTAAGTATATCTTAGTGTTCATCTTCCTCATTAGTACATGATGATTTTTTTGATATACTCACACTGACATTTTTTGTTTTAGTAAATGGTTGGATCTAGGGGGAACCAAAGTGACAATGGGTTTGAAGGAAACTGTGGTGGTTCTCTGATTAAGAGACTGGATGAAATGGGGGATTCAATGAGAAATATCATGGTTATTATAAACCAACTATCAGGAGTCATGATCAACCACTTGAACCTTGGTGAGTTCTCTAATGCATCATGTATGATTGAACTAACTCGACATGGAAGTTCAGGTAATAATTATAAACATAACCATTTGGGTTTATATGATCCTTACTTTTAAGGTAATTATGGGTTACTATATGTTATGATGGAATATCAATGACATGAGATAAACTTGAAGTTAAATTATGTTATGGTTATTTTTGAAGATTTTATCTCTTTTTGGGGAATTTTTTTAAATTATATAGTTTGGAAAAAGGACAACATGAAGACCGTGTGACAACCCGTCGCATGGGATAAAGCTGTGGGAATCGAACCCATCACCAAAGTGTGACTGGTATTTATCGCCTGCCACTGGACTACGTGAAGTCCCTGGTTAGTTTGACTAATTCTTTTGGATATATGATCTTATGAATCTAGAATAAGTTTATTTTGGGTTTTCTATGGAAATTATTAACCTATCATGGAGGATATGTGATTAGGTTAATTACTTTTCAATATGAGACTTTAAGAGCAACTGATGTTATTTGGAGATAAGTGTTAACTTGTACCTTGGAAGACTATGTGATTAAATCCTTCAAATATTTGGGTTTCAATCTTATTTTGGTTTACTTTGATGAATTTTATGGACAAATTGATTATCGAATGGTCTTCGTTGAACTTTGGGTTTTATTGGACAAATTTTGGAGAATAAGAATAGATTTTCTTTTTATAAAAGGTAATCCTTTTCAGGATTATCTGATCTTGCACTAACCTGTTTGGTTTTGATTTTTCTTAAAGTCTGAAGACATTGGAAGCATATTGTTCTCTTTTTTGGATTA
Organism: Viscum album; assembly: GCA_963277665.1. Lineage (NCBI taxonomy): Eukaryota > Viridiplantae > Streptophyta > Magnoliopsida > Santalales > Viscaceae > Viscum > Viscum album. The sequence goes on from OY728121.1 coordinate 181,519,049, forward strand.
GCTGATTCTCTAGAAGTTGATTATAGCTCTCTTAATGTAAAAAAGTCTTCCTAAATACGCATGTTTTGGGGAAAGTATGAGTTTGTGTAAAGAAATCTAGTAAAAGTTAAAATTCAATATGAAAAGTAAGTATGTTTCCTTAAGATCAAAAATAAATTCCTCAATGAAAAGTGACTTAAACAAAAATGTTGTCTATTAACTTTTCCTACGGGGTAATAGAATACCATTTAACCCACCACAAGTTTGTGATTTTCTTGTGGTTAACTTTATCCTAAACATGTTTTCTAACACTCTCCCTCAGAACATGACCCATTGCTTTTTCTTCCATATCCATGTTTTCCAACATGGAATCCTAGAATGGGTTAACTCGGGTGACCTCTGTACTTCTCTTTCTTTCCTTTAAAGTGATTGTTTGACCGACTCTTGTTCTGATGTGGGACTTTAAATGATGTTTTCGAGCACAATTTTAAAATTGTAAGGACGCAATTCCCAAAAGGGGGAAGGATGTAACACCCTAGGTAAATAAAGAATATGACATTTTTATATTTATCCATATTTGTGAGTAATATTTTAATACAAATTTAAAGGGAACGCTATGATCGATGGCTTACCCAATATGCAATAACGATTTCCTTTGAAATCTTACGTTGCACTCTAATAATAAAATAATTTTATTTTAAATGGTAGTTAACACCTATCCGTTGTAATGACGGGAATGAAAAGAACTAACTAAAAATTGATTATATATGTTTGTAAAATATTTTTAGATTTTACAATAAATTTTATAGGATTAAAAAGCGAATGAATCCAATTTTAAGCATAAACATTTTAATATTCATTAAAAGGTTGATTAACCGCATTTTGATGGCGAACCTCTTTTAAATACACTTTTTGAAAATTTTATGTGTTATATTTGAAAAAATAAAATTCCTCTCTATAATCGGAGCATCAAAATTTACTTTGTGTAAATTTTTGGAATTTTTCCGATAAAGTTCATTTTTTAATGAATAGTGAAAAATGTTGTATTTTAATTAAAAACCTCTTTTTAATCTAATTTGATTATATGATTATATTATCTTTTGAATTGGTTTTAGAGTGAAATTAGAATATATTTTTACCATTTAATCCAATAGTGTTCATTAGAATTAATTTCACTTTGAAATTGGACTTAAACTAGTGCCAATCTTTTAATAGATATTGTTTCTTAAAAACACGCTATTTGTTTTGACAGTGGGAATTGATTATTAAATTAATTAATTCAAGTTATATGTTTTAAATTTTTTAAAATGGACATCATTTTTGAATTCGGAATATCAAATATATCTTAGGGTGAATTTTTGGTAATAATCTGAAAAAGATCAATTTTTGATGAATAGTGAAACCAATAATTGGTAGTTAAAGAAACTGATTTTACGTTTAAATGAAACTTTACCACTTCTATGTTTTGAATTTCAAAAATCCGACACACATGGTTGTCATTAGTATAAAAAATTTGGTTCGATGGGATTAAAATATTTTTTTGGTGAAGAGTAACTTTTATGTTTTTAATCGCGATTAGTGGTAATTAGTGTAATTTAAGGTAAAAATAATGTTTTAATAATATGAAATGACATAGAAAAATTTTCTACCCTCATTGGATGTGTCAGGGCCGACCAATACTATCCATGGGTCAACTTAGGGACCCCATGGAGCCACATTGGTAGGAAAATTACATTAATAACTTTTTATTTAAAGTTAAAATAAAAATGTCACAAACATGTGTTTTTTTACTAAAACAATTTTTACATGGGGTTATAAAAGTCATATTTTTGACTATAAATATTAATTAGAAAGATACAAATATTTATTACATCATGATAGTTTTTTTATTATTTTTAGACTCTATATAAATTAATTTATTTATGACACCATGATGATGCAGCAATTACCTCATTATTTAACGATTTAAATAAAATGAAAAGATAATGTAAAATCTAATACCTAAACTTGTCAAAAACCTATTGTATGGGTGTATTTAGAAACCTTATCACCTTATCCTAGAAATATATCTTTTTGGGACCTTTAAAATCCTAAAATCATTTTATAATAAAGTAATATTTTATAACATTCCATGAGTGCCCCTCCTCTCCTCTTATGAAAGGCCCCCACCTCTACAACCTTACACACACCTATCAAGCCTTTGGCTCAGCCAACCCCTGACAATTTAATCTCTCCAAAAACCTCTATTAATCATTTAATCCTCACCTTTAGGCATAATACCTTCTAAGGAAGCCTTTGAGCTCAAATCAAAAAGAGTTACCCGATTTAAAGGTAATGTCTTCCTTTGTGTTCTTCTGTTTTATTTTGCATCTCCAACCCCATTAAATTTTTTTATTTATTTCTTTTGTAACAACACCAGTATCTTCAATATACTAGGATGTTGTTATGAGTAGTATTAGAGCTACACTAACACGCACCTCCGTCTAATGGTTAAAGAACATACTGTGTCCGTGGATGGCGAATTACTGCCACACGAAACGATGATTGTTCTATCTTCTCATACCACCTCTCATCGTGGCCATTATGATGGAACTATATTTATTTATGATATATATTATATTTATTTCCTCTAAATTCTTATGTATTTTATTTTTAATACATACCTTTAGGCTTTTCTTGTTGTGCAAATTCGATAATTTCATTTGAGGAAGTGTGGACTACCACCCCCTCAAGTGATTGGCTCGTTCATGCAATACATGGAATGTATAAATAATGAAATTGATGAACTTATGTGATCTATATAACATATATATTATAATTTAATTGTAATATATATATATATCTCATCAAGTTTAATTCCATTAATGTGCCAAAGAAATGAATGTAGCGTTCATGCGTATGCACGGCATACCGTCTCCATGAACGGTACATTTCGTTGCTTATCTCCAAATGTTATGTACTATTATAAGTATATATATATAATGGAAATATAAGTCATAAATTACATCTAAATTATTGATATCATTATATAATTATAATATATATATCTCTAATTTATTTTTAATTCCATTAATATGACAAAAAAATGAAAGTAGCGTTCATGCGTACATACGGCCTACCATCTCCATGAACGGTGAATTTCATTTTTATTATCTCAAAATGTTATCAAATAGTATAAAATGAATATATAATGTATATATATGATATTTAAATCATTAATACTATTATGGAGATTATGTACTTATAACAACATGGAAAATCATTTTCAAACAAGTTCATTTTTGACTCATGTACCAAACATCGACAAAAACCTCTGATATGAACTCACATTATTAACCAATTATTATAAAATTAAAATATATGATATGAACTGAATAATAATCTTTAAAAGAGTTAATTAATAAATTATAAATTGACCATAGTTTATTATTCATGAATATAAATAAACAAGCAAGACAAGTCGGACTTGAGGTAAGTGATCCTACCTCTCTCTTTATTTTTAAGTACTCTTGTTATGTCACTTATTTTAAGCTCCTCTTTGTTATGTTGGGGAATGTTATTTTATATTATTTATTCTGTAAATTTTATGTTCATATGATGAGAGACCCTATTTGATCTCATCAATCCATTTTGGAAGTTTTGAGTGGCGTCATTAGGCTGCCGAATTTTCGTAAGGGATCCTACCTCTCTCTTTCTTTTTAAGTACTCCCTTTATGTCATTTCTTTTAAGCTCATCTTTATTATGTTTGGGGATGTTATTTCATATTCCTCATTCTGTACTTTTTATTTTCATATTATGAGAGACCATATTTGATCTCATAAATCAATTTTTGGAAGTTTTTAGTGGCGCCGTTAGGCTACCGAGTTCTCGTAAGGGATTTTTCATCTCACTTTTATTCCCATGAGATTTATGCAACAATTGCCACCATTTCGTTTGAGTGGTGTATGTACTGCACATTATTCTAATCTTTGTGTAATATAGTTTCGTTTATGATTATTTACATTAATTTTTTATAATCCTTCTTTCATGGGGTGTACGTTTCGAAAGTTACCCAAGTCGGTAAGGGAACCTTTCACCATCCTCTTTTTAAAAGACTTATTTTTGTTATGTCTTTTAATTGACATCTTATTATGTCAGGATATGTTCTTATAGATCCTTATTGATGTAAAATTTATTTCCAAGTTATGGGATACCATTTTTGTCTCATCAATTCATTTTTTGAATTTTAATGTGACGTCGTTAGGCTGTCGAATTTTTACAAGGGAACGTCTTAACCCAATTTCGATTTCTTTGGGTTCAACTTGTACTTCTTGAACATGTCATCCAATGAATATGTGTGAATGACCTCTTATTGTTTCAAACTTGATATCCACTTATATTTGGTGTATTTATATTTCTCACACATAATTATGTTATATATTTATCCTTAATTTAAGGATACCATCTTTATAATTGGTTTCTTCTCAATTTATATTTCCATTGAGACTTCATTGTTGTTATGCACCAATTAACTCTTATATGGTGTATATACTGTCCTTTGACATATTATATCATGAATTCCTTTATTCCTATGATATTATAATGTTCTGATTAAATGTTATTCCACAATTATTTGTATTCAAGAGTCTCTCATTTTGTTAAAAACTCTTTAACAAAAATATCATTTTAAATGTTTTAAAGATTTATTATTCTAAATCAATATATTTAATGTCCATGTTTTCAAAATGGTATTCAGTATTTATTTATAAGTACATTAATGTTTTAAAATTATAATTCCATTAAATGCTTCAAAGTGGTAAGGGACACTTTGATTCAAAAATCTCTTTTAAATGTTTTTTGAAAATGGATTGATTAATTCAATATCTCAGAATTACTTATTGTGATTGAAAATTAAATGATGTTATTGAAATGTTTATATTTGCAATATTTTATGTGTAATGATGGTACTTGGACATTTTACGGGTGGTTACGTGATAATCCATATGACGGGTGGTTCCATGAACACCACGACGGGTGGTTACGTTATAACCTCCAATGCATTGGGTATGGAAGTCGGCCGTATGGCTATTCCATTAAGTATGTGTGGAATTAGACCATATGGTTATTCCATTTAAGTATGTTTATGTCCCAAGTAACATTTATATGTTATGTGTTCTTTATATGAGTTTTTATGGTAATCTTTTGGTTACAAAATGGGTAAGTAATGATCTTTTATTCAGTGAAGAGTTTTTTACTACTTCATAAAGGTGAAAAGTATTACTTTAATAAAGTATTCTTGTTTTACTTGTTGTTTTGAAAAACTAAAATTTTTCCTTCTTAGTGTGTCCTTTACTGGGATTTTTATGCTCATACCATGTATTTTAAATGTTTTCCACATGACTTGAAGATGAATATGGTCAATGATGGGATCAAGGAAAGACATGCTATCTAAATCATAGAACTAGACATGTTTCTTTTTAAGATTTTTTTTTATGGAAACTTAGTAGAAGTGTCTACTATGTAATATTTTGAGATGTAATAGTTATGACCTAATTCTCTAAAACTCTAAACCTGAAGAGATCCTCAATGTGAATTATTCAATTTAATTCAAGATTCAGTAAGGTTTAAGGCTGGGGCCTTATATCATTTATATGTGCATACATCCTATCGTCTCCATGAAATGTGCATTTCATTTACTATCACTAAATTTTATATATTACTATAATTAAATATATATTGTGTATACATGAGATTTATATCATTGTTTAACTATTAAGGATAATGAAATAAATTTATTGGAAGAAAAATAAAACAAATCAAAACATATATTCATAACAGTTCTGTTATTTACTAAACTATTACATTAACATGGAATTGTTAATAAATGGGTAAAATAATTTAATAAAAATTTGATATATGATGATATATATATATATATGTGTGTGTAGTTTTATGATTTTTTTATAAAAAAATATATTTCATATAAATAATTTTTCATGAGTACAACTTATGTTATGACTAATGATATGGGGATTCATAGCCTCATTTTTATTTCTAATAGACTTAATCCTTATTAAAATATACATTATATTTTCTTTTTATATACTGACCTATGATTTGATATATTATGAGAATAATTCAATTAATTATAATTATTTTTTCAATTTAACTTATTACATAGATGGTATTTTTATTGAAAATTAATCATGTATCAAGGAATTTTTTATCTCAGTTTTCCCTCATTTAAATATACATTATGTTATGCAGCTATATTATTTCTATATTTTTATATACATCCACATTTACATGTAATATCGTTAATTTATTCATTCATGTCATATTTTATATTTCGTTTTATGTTATTATTTCATTGCGTTTTTTGGTTTTAGATTACAATAGTGGTAATAACTTTATATTACAATCTAATTATTTATTGGGAATATTTATGATCGTGTTTCTGATATTAAATTATTATGATATAACATTAAAAAAATATCATTAGTTTTATAATCCTATTATCATTTGTAATAAATTAAATTAAATGTACAATTTTTCCACTCATTGGTACTTAAGATCGGATAGAAAATATTTTCAATGAAACTAAACAATATATCTCTCTTTGGTTAGAAATCATTTTTTAAATGTTTTCTAATAATGTTCTCAAAAATATTATTACTCTGTAATTTTTTTCTTAGAGGAATTTTTATCCATGATTTATTTTTTTGTAATTTTTCAAAATAATATTCATTTTATTCTATAAAATAATTCTAATTTTTTTACTAATAATGTGAAAAATATTAATTTTAATGTGTACAGAATGAACAAAACTTTACAATTCCATGACCAATAATTTCGTCAAATATTATTTTATATTATTTCGAATTTATTTTAAAATGAAATGTTTTTTCAATAGTTTATATGTTTTGAAAATTATTTTAGAAATGGAAATGATATTTTCCTCCAAAAAAATTCAAAGTGTCTTCAAAAATTATTTTACATATAAGTTGACCTTTGTTTCTATTACATATGCCTTTTAGGGTATATGATATAAGAATACAATTCATATTTTTATATGAATGGATAATTTTTTCATTTCATAGTGGTTATGATACACATATCACTTTCAAGTGTTGTACCATGATGAAATTCTTGTGAAACCCACTTCAATTCGCATGTTATTATAAAAATAAATGATAATGAAACCTCTATCTTTTATATAGATTATGATATTATGAAACTTTTATGATACCCATTTCATTTCATGTGTTATTATATGATGAATGTTTATGATATTTTATCACACATTATTAAGGATTTCATTTAGAGATGTGTCACAAACCAACACGGGTTTCCTATGAACTAGTAACCTAAGCTAGCCTCCATCAATGATCTAGAGGTGGTCCTAATCCTCTTGAGATGAAAACTTATACCCCCATAAAATTTCACACACATGAGAAGGATTCTTACCAATATAATCAGTTATAAATTAAATAGAATACATATTTCATCATACATAAATAGAACAAAAACAATTATATAATATACCAAAGAACAAATAGAGAGGACCCAAATTGGAAAATTAAATCAAAACCCAAACTGAGATCAAACCATAACTTATAAGATCTCAATGTGACCTCAATTTTACTACTAATCATGAGATATAGTCTAATAAAAAGGAAAGCATAAAAAAATTAATACTATATAAAAACAAGTGTCTAAAAATGATGAGCGAAACAAGTATGGTGTGATCATAATACATTTATGTACGTAAAAATCATATAATCCCTACAATTCCTTTCGGTGAATAGTCCTTACAATTTATTTTGAAATTGAAATAATAAAATATGAAAATTATAGTGTATTTTCTCAATGTCTATGTAGATCAATGGTGTTCCTTGATCCATAATACTAGATAAGAATAATAAATAAACGATATGGAATGTAGGAATTATTTAGAGACATTATTCAAAAAATAATTCCCCTGCGAGAAACAAATTGAGAAGAAGAGGATATTTTATTTTTAAATGAAAAAGGAGGATGAAAGTGTTTTGGATATTGGAGCTACCTTTACATGGTTAAAAATGTATTTTGTGAATTTCATACATGATATAGAGTGAAATATTGAACACTTGTTTGAAATACTTATGCCAAGACACTGAAGGGAACTGGTGTCTCAAAACCTTTCTATATACTATTAAATATTTTTAGGTTCTATCAACATGGAGAAATAATTATCCATGTATTGTGTCTTAAAAGGGGATAAAGATAATTCAAGAGATAAAGATATAATAATAGTTAAATGAAAGAACAGAAAGATGTATTTTTCCATATGTTATAACATTCTATATAATCTCCCTGGTAATTGATTGAAATTATTTTCAGTTTTTTATAAGTGTAATGAAAAGGGCTAGTAGGAAAAAGAATACAAAAGGGAGAAGGAAAAAACTTTTTTATAGTGTTATAACTCCAATGAGATTGGGAACTAAAAAACAAATCCCCCAAAAATAATATAATATACATATAAATAATCTATGTGATTAAGGTCAAGAATATTCTATTAACATGACTGAAGTAGAAAAATTAATTTACTTTTGTATTTAATTCCTATAAATACATTGTAAATGTATTTCATAGAAGATGTTCTCAACATATGATTTATGAAATATATAAGGATTTTATTTTAGTAAATTTTTTGTAATTATTTGAGATCATATGCTAAATTCTACGAAGTAATGTTATTCAGTAGAATGTATTTTTTTAAAACAGGATTTTGGGAATTTAGCACACAATATGTTACTAATTTTGATATAATGATGATGAAATGATTTACTTGAAAATGTTCTGACAACCATGTACCTAATTAATGAATTATTGACAAGTGTTTTATGTAATAATTGATGTAATTGAAAAAATTGTATTTGAGGAATATATCCAATGATATTTTTCTTACATATGGAATAAGGAATGATTCCTCTTTCTGATAATGGTTTATAGTGATTTTATTTATTATCATATTTCAAGAGGATTTTTTCTGAAGTTATTTATAGGTTTTGTATGTTAAAATTTACATATTCCTCATTTTTATTAAAATATAATGATACGTTTATTGTGGAAATTCACTAATGTTCATTAAAAAGATTTAGATCTTAATATTTTTGAAAAGATAACCATTTAAAAAATGGATGAAGTTGATCATTGGATGATATATTGGAGGTTAATTTATTACATTGAATTATGATGTAGTGTCCAGTAATATATGAAGTAGAAATAGTTCATGGATTAATCAATGGAAAAGACTAAGAATATAGAAATTATATTTTCTTATATTCTTATAAATTTATTGAATTACTAAATATTAGTTTGAACTACAAATGATACATTAATACATCTATTTTTTGTTTAAACAATAGTCATTAAAATCATCATAGATTTATTGGTTCAATCCCCTCAACATTCCATTTATCAACAACTTTTTGGGATTAATGAACTCATTCTCACTATATTAATATTTATGCTTTTCCTCTATGACAGTTTCTCTGCATGCCACTAATTGTCTCCTACTGAGAGAATTGGATAAGTGTTAGTCCATGCTACATTTTTATATCTTGTTATCTCATTTCTAGAGTATTTTTTACAAAACATTATATTGATTTTGGATTTCAACATGTTTAATATAAAACCATTTGTCACCACAATTGAGCTTATATTAAAAAATAAAATTTATTTATGTCCAAGAGAATATAATACCCTAATAATTATAAAAGAGTATCTTGTGCACGATAGCTTGTGGGACAAAAATCACCAACCGTGTAAGGGAATATAATATCCTCTTTCATTACAATATATTGTCTATTCTAAATAACTTCAAATTTAAATATATTTTAAAATCATGAGTACACTTAGATAGTTTTCCTTATATGGGAGAATGATTTTTTTGGTACAATGTTTTACATAAAAGATCAGGTTTTAACTGAACAATAACATATTCTTAAAATATTATTATATAAAATAAAATGACATATCCTAAAAGTTAAATTAGTAGTTATGAATATTATTAACTATATTATAAAAATATATGGCATAAAAATAATATAAAATTAATTATTATGTTACACATTAATTAGATATGAATATAATAACAAATTGAATATAAATGTAATATTGTTTTAGAAAACTATTTATATGATCACAAAACAATTTTAATCTAATGAATTAAATTAAAAAATTTATTAAGTGATATTAATTAAATATATATGTTATATATTCAGAAAATTATTTCATATATTCATCTAATAGATATAACAAAAATAATATAAGATCAAACCCAATATTACACAAAAAATACTATATTTAATAAAGGAGGTTTTTGCGCATTATTAAAGAGAACCTATTATTAATAATATTTTTACCCTTTTAAAAATTTAATAAGTATAAATAAACCTCATATTTGAAATACAAAATAAAAATTTATCTTAGGTTCATGTTTTATTATTCTGGGTGAAATTTCATTTTTTTAATGAATATTGGAAAAATCTGAATTTTTGTTAAAAAATGATTGGTCATCTATTTTTATTAAAAGGATAGAATAAATTTAAAACTAGTTTTAAAGTTTAATTAGATAATATTTTTATATATTAATCCAATATAAGTCATTGTAATGAATTTAAATTTGAAACTGACAATATAAACATAGTAATCATTTGGAGATTTTATCTTTAAAAACTCACATTGTTGTCCCAGATACAAGATTAAATTTAAATTAATTTCTACCACATATATGATTTGAAATTGGAAAAAATTCTTCCATATTTTTAGTCATTATAATTTATAATTTCAAATAATATAAAATTATTTTTGTACCAAAAATTATAGTGAAATTAATTAAAAATATTTACTACAATTAAGAATAAATAAGGACAAATAGGGGAATAATCCTTAAACTTAAACGACCAAATGAACTAGAAACATATCCAGGATCATTTTCTGAACATATTTTGAAAATATAATTCCATAAATAGAATTTTTCCATTATGGGAGACACATTACATTTGAAAAATTTGGCGTAATTCCCTTTCCAAAATTTACAAGAGTGTTTCCCTTCCTCCACAATAAATTTCCTCCTCATCACCCACATCCTCACACATCTAAACAATTTATGGAATTATAAATATCCAAAAATAGCTCTTTAACAACCCTCCCCTCATTTAATAATCCTTTTCAAGGTCCAAAATCTATCCAAGGAAGCTATTTGGTGCCAACCAAAATTAGTAACATGATTAATTGTTACCATCATTACTTAAGAACATTAATTATAATTTCATTCCCCAATACCTAATTTATTTTTATTCAATTTTATATAAAAACAAAAATATAATATATATATATATATATATACTAGGATATTTTTATGCTATGTTTTTAACCTAAACTTTAACACACATCCATCTAATGATTAATGAACAAATTGTTCACATGTATGGGGAACTAACACCTCATGAAATAATGACTGTTCATTTTTTACTTCACCACCTCTCAAATTAGACATTATGATGGAAATACATTTATATATTATATATATGATATTTATTACGTCTTTAAACTTATTTAATTCTTTCGTAATTCATACCATTATTCTTTACATTTTGTGTAAATATTATAACATCATTTTTTAAGTGTGGACTACATCCTCCCCAAAGAGATGTGATTCTATTACACAATACATGCGACATATTAAAGATGATATTAATAATGTATGAAAAATAAATTAAATATATATGATAATAAAATTATATCATAAATATTTATCATTTACCTTTATTTCTTTTATTACATAAATTAATTTAAGGTAGTGTTCATGTGTTCATACATATTATCAACTCCATGAATGGTGAATCTCACTTCTTGTCCCAAAACATTATAGATTATTATAAACAGACATGTGGATAATATTTATGACAATTAATTATTTTTTAAAATTATGGGGATGTTGAATTAATGATATATTTAATAAGAAAATAAAATTATAAGGCCAAATATACTTGAGAAAACTATTCAATTAACATTCGAATTAGTTAAAATAGTGAGAGTGTTACAAAATGGGTAATAAAATATTATAATATGTTAATTCCTGATATTAAATACATGTGTATAGTTATGGTATATTATAGTAAAATATATTAACCTGTTATACTATATTATAAGTTCCACACAACAAATCGATGGTTAATGTTGGGATTTCATGTCAATTTACATGACATTGAGACTTATTTTTTGGTATGAACCAATTAACTTTTATTTACTGTACATACCACCATTTTGTCATTATATATATTGGATAAACATATATTTATGATATTCTATGTTTCATTTAATGATTATTCCTTTATGTAAATTATAATTTAAATGTTCCAAACTATTATGGGATGCATCAGAATATTTAAATATTATATTCCTCATGAATATTTTTAATGATAACCATTGTTATTCCACCCCCTTTTGATTGTAATATTTATATTGAAATAATCCTTGCCCTATGATACTTTTTATGGAAAATAATATTTTTTTAAATATTGATATTCTCATGTAATATATATATATATATATCTCTCTTCTTTAAAAAACATAGACCAATTTCATATGATGTTCACTTTGATAGTTATATAATTAAGTGGGGAATTATTTAAATATCCAAATAAATTATTCAATATATATATTTAATAAAGAATATGGACTATTTGTTGAATTTAGAATTTTATGTTTGAAATCCGTTATACATGAAATTATGGGTGGATATATGATATATATAGCTCTTTTATGAATCAATGTGTTCTTATTAGACAATGAATTTGGCCTAATCAAAGAGAATTTAACATGTACTGTCAAAATGTTTAGAGGAAGGATCTTTATTGTATAGGTCCTCATGTTCCTTATAAATTATGTCAAATAATTAATCATTCCCTTCATTGATATTTCAGATATCATTATTATTACCCATGAGGTTCTCATATAATAAAATATATGGATTCATTTTATTTTTAGTTTACTTTATAGAATTTGTTTTTTTTTTGTGGTTTTTTACCTTTTTTATTGATTTTTTATTATCTTGTTTTTTGAATGGAATTTTTTATTTTTTATTTACCTATACATGTTAATTTATTCTCATTGATACATTATTTCATTGACTTTATATAACCTTACTGTGAATTTGAGATCACCCATATTAATTTTCAATTCCCTAGTTTATGATGAAGATACCATTGAATAAGAATTCATGGATGTAGTTTATTCAATTTTATCATATATCATGTTTGTAAGTTCTATTCCCCAATGTATTATGGGTATCATATATGTAATCATTATTTCTAACACTTCTAAACGTACCGGTCCTTTGGGATTTTATTCCCTACTATCATGAAAATGTAACAAAATAATGCATCGATGCTACGCTTCTGTGGTTAGGGTATAATGATATTCATGAAAAATTACCTATAAGATGTATTTATAATGACACAAGAATTTGATTCTTTGACATCAATGGTTTATCCAAATTCATTTTTTTCTTCATTTTGTAAAATACTTCATGAAAGATGATAATGAGATTGTGTATTTTTAATTAATATGACCAGGGATATTCTAAACAAAGTGCGATTCAAAGACCATTTTCACGAACTTTGTGATGATAGAGTGTATCCCAATTTAGGTTTTTGGAATTTATATTCCCTAGATAACTTTATTACATATCCACATCTATATGTAGTGTCCATACAAGGATGTAACTTCTTGTAATCCACTCACTCTATCCTTTACCAAAATTCATGGAACATTTCCTACAATTTTACTCTTACATAGACTTATCCATTTTTATTTTCATTCGTTGCTCACTAATTTATCTCATCATTGAGTCTAATGGTTAACTAAACATATTCTATGTTACCAACTATATCAATTGAGTATATACTTATATATATATATATACATATTGAATCATTTTAGTTTGAACATTTTTTATAATATAAAATAACCATCTAAAGGATTGTAAATATATAGTTCCACTAGAAAAAGTGATATAAATCTAATTACTTTATTGGTGAACTACATCATCCTACACTAATTTCATAATATCGTTTACCCTTGCATGAAAAATAATACATAATATATATCCTCAAATCCCTGTGGAAGGAAACATAATAAAGGTTGACCTCAAATGCTCAATTAGCATAAACAAGATGCTTAATCATAAGAAAAAAATTAGGGTATGAGAACATGAGAGTAAAATTGGAAAACCACGCCCCAAATATCAAATATAATAATCTTGATTCATTTAATAAATACTTGTATTTTAGTAAACATGGATCATAAGTGAATCAAATAATATGAGTAAAGAATGCATAATAATTTAATAAGACATGGAATTCTATCAAACACATAAACAATGAAAATAATTTCCATAGTATAAAAGTCTCTTTATCAAGGATATCATAGTAGAATGTGATCACTATAAAAATGTTATAGTAGTCACAGTTCACTCCCAAACCATCATAGTGGAAAATGTCCATTAATGATCAGGCATGGAATCTCATTCAATTATTTTCTTTCTCACTATATATATATCATTACCCAATGAATTGGATGGAGATATATGTCTCACCCATAGCATAATGAAAACCGTACCTCTTTGTTCCAAAATATCACAAATCATTCCTAACATCATATCCCATGAAGTGAAAAGGTTTTCATTAAACATGTAGTATATAATAACCTATGTAAAAAATTGAAAAAACAAAATAATTTCATCATTTAGTCATAGAATAACGCATTAAAGGAAGTGGATTTCATTATCATTTTATATTGTTATAAACCATGTAAGGGAAAAAGGTTTCATAAACATCATGTCATTTAACATAATATTACTTTCCTTACTGTTTTTTTCATTATCATTTATTATTTCCCAATTTTATTGGGTGTGACTTACGAAACCCGAGTATGGATAATATTTTCTAAGAATAATGACCTAATTTTTCAAGATGTATGTTTGGGTAAATTAATGAAATAAGGGTATATATATTGAATGGATTTGATCAGTTCCTTCCAATATTGAAGAACACCAGAATGGGCTTTTGGTTTGGGGTAATGAAAACGGTGTTTTTATGGTCTACTAGAAAAATGAAAATATTTTCAAGGGATTACATGAAAAGAGAATTTGGAAAGAAAATATTCAATGATCATGTTACATAACATGAACGGAGTAAAATATATACAATAGTTACAAACCATAGAGTGATAAAACATTTAATAAAAAGGTTATGTGATGGTTATCTTATGTGATCCATGTAGATTATAAGACATGTAAATGGGTTACACACTATGAAAATTCCACAGTATAGAGATTTAGGGAACTTCATGCCTATGGTTTCATTTATTCCAATGTATCATACTTCTATCTCAAACTAGATCTCTCATTCAGTGATTTTTAGAGCCTTTGTTGGATTTGTATTGATTTATTCGTGGATTAGTCACCATTGCAGTTAGATTATGTATTTTCGAGTGATTAGTACTTTATTATTATTTAATAATTTGATCATTATATCATTGTTATGTTTTGTTAATATATCCATTTAATTGTGGTGATTATTCATCCTCATTATCTCTATAACTTTTTTGGGACTTATTTCAGGGCCCTTCATTTGTTGGTTTGGTTGTAGTAGGTCTTCATTCGTGAGGTATATATTGATTCATATTCTATGTCAACACATTTATTAAATTTAATCAATTATAAACTGTGAGGACTATTTCTAGGGAATCATTGTTTTAATTCCTTCATCTAGGGGATTCCATTATATGTGGGTTTAAACAGAAATTTCTAGTATGTGGTTCTATCTCTTACAAGTGTTGGTGAAGAAAATTGATACTATTTTGATAAAGTGTTTTACTAAATGAAATTTAATGGTATGACTGATTTTTTTGTCTATGTGGAACTGGGTTTTTTTATAATAAGGGCTTCCATTTTTTTCATTACATTGAATGGGTTTTCAAATAATTTTGACATGGTTTTGTAAATTCTAAAATGAGTAAATTGTTTGAGGAATTAGTTTGGAATATTTGTAACATTAGTAGCCTTGGGTATATGGGTGGAACGTATAGTAATATGTCTTATACATTTTTATGGGTTTACTAATGTTCAATTCCTATGGTCCTGGGGATATTTTCCTATAGCCATGTTTGACATGTTGTGGGTTTCACTTTATTGGTTGTTCCAGTTCTCTCTTGAAACAATGAGGATATATTGAGGATTAAGGAATATTAGGTTTTCTATTTTAGATATTATTATCCTACATATCCAAACCAATTTTGATCCTTGAAGTGATGTTACCTATTCTTATTCCATTGGATTATAAAATTTTTATTTTATTTGAAGGGATTTGATATGTTATGTAATGCATGATTTGTTATTATTTGATATATATTCAAAGGTATATGGATATGAAATGCATTGAAACTAATTTACCATTATTATTTGGAAATGTGGAAAGGGATAAATTAATAGGTTTTTAAGGATTTTGATGTAAAAACTATTAAACTATTGTCATGATCTATTTTATTTAATTTTTATCATGGATAGATTATAGTTTAGTGACTTTATATTGAAAAAATGGATCGGAAACTAGAAAGATGTTCATTGCACACTCTGTATACCCCATTAGAGGTATATATACATATTTATGTCATTTAATGTAGGTAAATGAAATGAGTCATGGTGAGGTTGTGAGGTTTTCTATTAGTTGGGGTTTTGGGTATCTGGGAGGGAGATTGTTGGTGTTCTCCCACATTATTGCATGGAGGTGTTTGTGTAATTGTTTGGTTTTGTGGCCCTTTGTAATTGGACTTTTCATTTGGAGATTAATTCCTAAATTTTTTAGTTTTTTTTCTTGCATTATTTTCTATATATTTTGGAATATATTTTTGATTCTGTTACGCCTCTCTATTATGTTCATATATCCCAATTTTTCTTCAGGATTGTGAAATCATTCCCCCTGTTTATTTTCTGATACTCTGGTGCAAGTTTCTAGCCCATGGGTATTGGGGACACCCATCAGGTTTGTGGAGGATTAGGTATGGTATGAGTTTGATAGGGTATTCTGGATTTTTCATTATAAATTTGTATCAGATGAGTATTTTCCTAAAGAGCCCTTATTTTAGTATGTTTCCTAGACTTGAGGTATGGTTGTTAAGATATGAGGGATATATTTTCATGAGTATCTGACCAAAAACTCATATGACTATACTTATGTTACCAAGGTATTTTGGGATTCATTTATCCTTATTTGAGTTCCTTACATTTTTATCAATTTTCCTTATGTGTTTTCTATCTTTAACTCATATTATTATGTTTTCTGATAATTTATTTGGTATTGGTGTGTAGCGGTAAGTTTCTGGGAAAGGTTCTCCATGTTCCATGATATGTTGTAACAGATTCTCCTAAAGGGAATCCACAAATATATCATAACACTATGAGGTCTATCATGTGAGTAGTTCATGATATTAACCAGAATACACCGCAATAGTCAAAAATAATTATTGAGGTAAAACCAGGGGTTGTTTGGGATAGAGATAAGTAACAAGTGTTCTTGCATGAGAACCTGCATTCCATAAATGGTACGAATGAACCATAAGTGGGGGAGGACACTCATGAAAATAATGAATAGATATTTTAGTTCTGTGATACACCTGAGAGTATCAAGGTGAACTACAAGAAATTCATACATGTGGGTCATGGAAAATAAAGGTGGAATTCTATGGAATATGTGGGTAACCACATGGGCTTGGAATGGAATGGATTCAAGAAATAATTCTCCCATATATTTTTTTGAGATTCACTGATTTTGGAATATTATATGGAGTTCCACTCATTGTGGTAGGGAGAGAATTATGTGTCAAATTACAATAATCATTTTTCCGAGATATTTCATTTTGAACAATAGAGTTTAAAAAATGACCCATTAAATGCATAGAAGTACCTGTAGAGTTTTTGAATGGATATCAGATCATATATGTTAATAATAAATAATTAGAGTTGTTTAGATATGGTATATATGGATATAAAGGTTGTGGACAATATGATAGTAAAAAATGGATATTTCTCCCATTATATTCACATTTTAAGCTATAGTTGTAGACTAGGTAAATTGATAATGTTGAAAGATCAATATTTGAGTGGTGGTGGTGCTTCATTGAATAAGACCTTTTCAAAACATATTTCTGAAGCTAGTATAAGTACTAACACATTCTATCAATGTGGAATAATCTAAAACACCTCACATTTTTTCCACCATCTATAAGTATTTGAAAATATTGTGGATATTTTATACATCTACAAAAGTCCAATTAGGAAATATCTATTTCTCGATATGGTCGGGGATCATCAGCTTAAAAGGCTATTGTGAAAACGTCTAATGCCTAAAATACAATAGGGCTCTACACATGGGCCTCATGAGTGAAGCTCCTAGATAATATATTGGAGTTTCTGGTGGAGGTAGATGTGGGTTCAATGACATTGAGAGTTACCATCATTATCGATTATTTATTACTGATTTATTTGATCCTTGGGGTTACAAAATGTTTATATCTAGAAATGTTATTGATATACTTAACCATAAAATAAATCCAATTTCATTTTCTATAGAGTTATAGAACCCTATTGGGAAGAGTTTATATTCGGGTTTTGATTCTATTAGAAACAAAATTTTTAATACACTCATGATTAAGATATTGTCGTAGTTATGGTTGTGCTTTAGTGTTGGTGAAATTATCTTTTGGGGAAAGGATCACAATTTTTTTAACCGTAAATGCATATCTATACCTTTTCTAAAAATACATGAATATTTTATTGAGGTAGTGTGTAGAATACCATCATATATTTGACCTCAACAACGCCTACACCATGGGTTAGGGGAAGTTTGTTACAGACTCACATAGTTTGAGAGTTCCATTTCATGTTTTTTTTAATTGATGGAATAGTGAAATATTAGAAATCTTTTACTCAATTGCATCTGGATTCTCAGGAGGATGTTTCTCATGTGAATCTAGCCAGTGTTTCATTTTCATCTTCTCTACTTGATTTTATTCTTTATAGTCAGTTGTAAGATTAGGAGTTTAGTAGAATTTGAGAAACCCTATATAGTGTGGAGACCTTTTCAAGTTTGTATCATTATTTAGATGGTATTCTTAGATTTGGTGATCGGTTTTTCATCTCTGTATCATCAAGGAGAGAAATTTTATTTGATTGTTTTATGTATTCAGAGGGTTTTCATTAGAGAACTATAAAGATGTATTATTACATGATATGGAGATTCTACTGTCTATGTATGAAGTGTGATATTAAAAAAAATGTGTCCCACAGTTACACATACTAAAAGATAATGTTAGTTCATTTGAACCCCTTCTAGTTTTTCCCATCCATATATGATGCCTATATAGAATGGAGATCCAGGGATTTTTTTCTATTAGATTACACTAGGACCCCTAACTAAATAATGCTATCTTAGAAGAAATTGAATGGTTAAAAATGTCATACAATTTAATTCTGATCAAAGAAAAAAAATAAGTTTATAGATTTTAGAATAATTTATATTCATGAAATTTTTATGTCACATGGAATTATATCTACCATTTTTCACATTGGGATCCTATATTCACAGTGAGATTTCGGAGGATACTCCAAGGATGATGGAGAGTCATATGAAGTTCAGGGTAGCTTATCATCCATAGACAGATGACCCGATGAAGCATTATATTGAAATCTCGTAGGATATTTTTAATCCACGTGTCTTTTATTTTGGTGAATCGTGAGATAACCATCAAGGATTGATTGAGTTTTATAAAAAAAATTAATTACATTGATATTATTGGATCATTTTGATTATTTTCATTGTTCCACGTGAAGATCATCATTTTGTAAGGTAGGGGTGGGTGAATCTTCTTTAGTGTTGCTGGGTTTGTTTCAAGAAACCACTCTATGGATTTGAAATACACATCAAAATCTGGATACAATGTAGGGTTGAGGAAAATATTATAGGGATTAGTGAAATTATTTTATGTAGTTTTTTGTAGATTATAGGGATTTGTTAAAATTTGTTTCTCAGTTACATTATCATAATCTAAGAAATCAAGAAATTTTTAATAGGGATATGTTGGACTATATTACATCAATAATAGGATTCATCAACATTTTTTTATTTTAATTTCTAGTTCAATTGTAGGTAATTCATGATTTTTCCACATATTAAAGTTCATGAAATATCATCGTGAACCATCACACAATTTGATTCAGGATGAGATTGAGTTATATCCGTAAGTATTTATTATTGAGAGACCATTTGAGATCGTTGCATATTAGGTGAATGTATTTCATGGGAAATTGATTATGATGGACATATTTTTTGGAAACACTGATCTGATTCTCATAATACATGGGATTTTGAGTTATTGATTGAGGATAAGTGGCCTCACCACATCACAAGACTTAATTATTATACCTTAATTTCATGGATATAAGGTATTTTTGTGGGGATTTTGTCACATCCAATTACACACACATAGGTATTTTGAATTCCCAATTTTCTTTTTTTTTCTTTTTTAATGGGTGTTTCATGGGACTCCTAATGATAGAGAAATTTTCTTTAGAAAATTGCACTTATTTTTTGAGATGTAGGATTATTTTTAGTAATAGTGTTTAGGTATAAATTTGATGATTGATTGGTTGGGGTCTTTAAGATTTTAGATAAATCCATAGTTGTATTATGGTTTTTGTAATGAATCTGGTGTTTTTGTAGTCTTCTGGAGAAATACATCTCATGTAATGGGATTTTATGGATTGTGACTTTTGTAATTGAGTTTCTGTGAACCAGATATATAGATTGTTGGGATTACTAACGATGTCCTGAAAAATGATCTAATTTTAATAAAAATGCAACAGGTTTTTCAGTTTTTGTGATTATTTTTGATTACACGATTTGTAAATGGGTTACAAACTGTGTAAATGATCTGAGTTGGTGAATTAGGGCATTTCACAACTGAGGATTCATTTATTCCTCCACACAATTTCCTCTATCTACATATAACTCTCATTTAGTGATTTTGGGAGCCTAAAATTGATCCAATTTTTTCATGGATTGATCACCATTATAGTTTTATTTCATCTATCTAGATGATTAATCCTTTCAAATTCTGCATTTCTCTGACCATGGAAGCATCGTTGCATTATATTATCAAATCTATTAACTGGTTGTGGTGATTCTTTTTTATTCTCTATAGATATTTCCCGTAACCATGTTCTATGGGATGTTTCATTAATTGTTTGTGGTGTAGAGGGTGTGTTTTATTTATCTATGTTTTTAATCCTCTTCAATAACAACCATTTTTTTAAAATAAATCCATTATGATATGTGATTATTTTTTATATGCCCTATGTTTCCTGTGGTTTATTTATTGTGGTGGATTCTATTGTTGGTATGTGCGACATGAGATTTTATGTAGGTGGTTATTTCTCTAATAATTTTTATTGAATTACATTTTTCATATTATGATAAATTATTTTTTTAATGTAACTTCTTGATATGAATAAATTTTTCTTGCTGGAATTAGGTTTTTCTAAAATAAGATTTTCCCCTAGTTTTGGTAAATAGATATGTTTTTACATGAATTTTTCAATATTTTGGAGAAATTGAATTCAAATCATGAAATTGTGAAGTATTTTCATGAATTTATTTGGAAAATAGAGATCCTGGTAATCCATCGGTACATAATTTTAAGCTATTGTAATAGTTCTCATCCACTATTAGGGGGATTTCCAATGGGGTTTTCTCATGGGGTTTTCCTCTACTCCCTATGCATGTTGTTATATGGACTTGTTATAACCATTGGTGGGTTAACATTTTGGGGTGTTCCAGTGCTCTCTAGACATTATAAATATATCTATTTTTCTTAATTCATACATTATTTTCAAATCAAGAGAATGGGTACCCTATCTATCCTGACCAAGTGTCATAATTGGAATGGTGTTAACTGTTCTTGTTCTATTGGATTTTACAGTTTTTATTATACTACCCTAGATTAGATATGTTATATGATGCATTATATATTTTTAAATGATATATCTTCAATTCTATATGGATATAAAATTATTTTAAATTTATTTACCTTCTTTATTTTGAAATGTGGAAAAATGAGAATCTAAACTGATTTTTTGTTCTTTTGATGTGAAAACAATTAAAATATTATCAAAACATGTTTTCAATAAGGTTGAGCATGAATTTATATTTTTATAGAAACCTGATATGGAACACCTTAGTGGGACCCTAATAACCATGTTCTCTCACCCATTGCATACCCATTTAGCGGTGTGTATACTTGGTTTTGTCTTTCAATGCTAGGAAATACAAGGTGCTGCATTGAGGCATTAAGGATTTTTGTTAGATTGTTTTTGGTTATATGCTGGTGTGATGGTGGGATTTTTTCACATTATCTCATAGATCTATTAGTGTAGATATTTGGTTTTTATCCCATTTTAATTTGACTATTCACTAGAAGATTGATTGATACCATTTTTAATTCTATTACATTTGTTGTTATGTTTCGATTTTAGTATATATTTTTATCATCTATTGTGTCGCACTATTATGTCAATATATTCCATGTTTTTTCTTTGTGTTTATAGAAATTATGTCCTCTATTTTTCATTTGATTCTTAGGTTCTGGTCATTATCCCATGGTAATTAGGAACACCATTCAGGAATGTGGAAGATTGGGTTAGGTACCAATTGGATATGGTATTATAGTTGGTTCATTATATGTAATCATATAAAAAAATCAACCATTTAAATTATAATAATTTATTCCTTTCATCATATACAGTTTAATTTTTAATTATAATCAATTAATATCTTCTCATATAGAAAATGATTCTTAAAGATCACAAGGAACATTTATTTTTGGAAATTAATTTCAACATAAAAAAATTAAAAAATAAAATATTTTCAAAATAAATTTCTGGGAAAATAACATAGTAATTTTAAATAGGAAGAATCCTAGAAATTATTTTTCATGATGGAGGTGATTTATGTTCATTTAATTTATGTTATCAAAATATACATTCAACTATTTCGATACAATACAAAAAAAAAACATTATTTGGAAAATGATATCAAGATTCCTTTCAAAATAATTTGAGGAAAAGAATAAAATGTGGGAAAATTATTTTATAAATAATTTTTATAATTTGATAATAGTTTTTCAAAATAATTGTATAAAAATATGGCATTGGGAGAAATCTAGATTTCTAATATAAGAGAGAAATATTAAATATTATTTATAAAAATATTATTCTGAACATTTTATTACCAAATGATATTAATATAAAGGAAAACATGATTTTTCAAGAAATAAATAGAGTATATTAGTTTTCATGATTTTATAAAGAGAGGGATCATAAAATTTTATTATTAGAAACATAATCATAAACAATCTCAATAAATTGTGAGATTGTAGCATTGAACAATTATCATTTTGGTAAATTTAAATTATAATCCCAGATTATGGAATAAAATGAAATGAATCATAAAATGTTAAGAGAACAAAGAAATTCATGATATTAAATTCCAATGAATATATATCTACACCTCATAAATTTTGATATTTTTAAAATATAAAAATATCTTCATGAAGGAAAAATTAGAAAACAAATCAATTCTGTTAGGTCTTGATATCCATTGTTCTAATTCAATACTCGGGTAAAATAGATTTAATAGTACCATACACATATTATATAACCATATATATATATATATATCATACCATATATGATTTAATTATGACCATTTATTACCCTATTATTAAAAATTCTCGAATAAATTCGTGTTTCGATCAGTAACTACAATGTTTTTTATATAATTTTGGTTATTTAAATCTTTTCCTCATACATTAATAATGGATCCATAATCTCCATATATTCAACCATGATAAAAATATTTTATATATATTGAAAATATATGTTTTCTGAGTAATCCATAATATTTCGGAATTGAAAATTAAAAACAAAATTCCTAGAGATGTTACGTCGTACGTACACGTGAACTTCGTCTATATTTTCATGATAAGTTGAAAAAAAAAATTATATATCATATATATCATTAAATTATTCTATATTATATTCCATGTAATGCGTCAATGATTCATAAAAATTTGTGATATAGTAGTTTGTCTTACATAAGTGTGACATCATCAGTTCATGAGGTCATAGTCCTTCATATACATTAATGATAATTTTATATCACATTTGATGGAAGTGGAGATGATTTTTGGTAATTAGATTTAGTAATAGAAATTTTAAAATATGGAATATAATTAGGGTAATATATAATAAATTTTTAATAGTAATTTATGGATATTTAAAAATTAATAAAATAAAGATTCCCCATTAGCAGTGTTACCTGATCTTTGGAAGACATATTTTAGATTTCACAAAAAGGATTCCTAGGTTGGATTTATAATAAATAAATGGCTTATATTATGAGATGAAGGAATTAGGAATGTTATTTTTTCATGCCTTGGTTGAACCAATAGTTTTTGGTTGTTGGATGTGTAGAGAATAATGGGGGGGGAATATTATAAGTGAGGTGAGTGGAACAATTGAAATTTTCGAAAAACAAAAATATGTTCCCGTGTTTTTCATGTTCTAAATGGATCCAAAATGTACCCTTATAATTAATTAGACTTTATAAAGTGTTAATATGGAAGTTAAATTGTGTTTTACATTTTTTAGTAATTTTAATCCTTATATTTTATGTTTAACCCCTCCCCTAGTAAACCCATGTTTACATTAAATCCCATAAATAATTTTAACTAATTTTACTATTAATTATGAAAAATATTCTGTTTACCATATTATATAATATATTTTTTTTTCATTCAAAATATTCACTAAAATTTTTCATATTAAATTCATATAATTGGAAATTTTAAATTTAAAATTAATACCACATATGTGATGAGACGGAGAGTTTCCAAAGTCAAAATGTTTAAAAGATTAAATTTTTTTATATCCAAATACAAAATAATAATTATTAAAAATACCTAAACTAGATTAATTTATATATAATTACCTAAATTTAACTTTTCATCTAATTAATAATATGATCCTTATAAATTCTTCAAATGAAAAGTTTAATTTCTATAAAAAATAGAATTTTTCAGTATCCACTGAAAAATTTATCTTTTCCTAAAAATCCCAAAATTTTCTCCACTGATAATTGTGACATGTCAATTTCAAAAAAAAATTATTATAAAATTAACTATTTAATAGTGTAAAAATTTAATTTTACATTTTTAAACAAAAGTAATATTTTTTTTTCTAGAAAATATTATTTTGCACACATATGAAGGTTTCTGTAAAAATTAATTAATTTTTTTCAATATGATTTCATTATATAAATCCTTTATAACTAATATTTATTTTTTTGTTATCATTAATATATAAATGTTTAATGGCATGGTTATAATGGTTGCATTTAAATTATATTTTTAATAATATATCATAGTTTCAAAGAATTTATTGGGAGGTATAAAAAAAGTTAATCTCGTCGTTTCATTTAATAAAAACTATCCAAGAAACTCAATTGTTTTGAAATAAATTATAATTCCTAACAACTTGGGGTTTTACTATCTCTTATCCTCCCATATTTACAATATGTTTTATTAAAATTTATTCCATTCACTACATAACATGCTTAATTAGATCCTTCACTATATCCTAGAACATTTTTCCTTCTATTAATATCAGAACATCAAGGCATAAGAGTAAGCCAAATAAGGTCTCTCAATGAGAGGGTATAGATTTCAATTAACCTCATTCAATTTTATTTATTATTACACATACCCAAAACATGGTGTATCTATAAAATAATGATTAATCTATTACCATAAATATACTAAGTTGTTATTTTGGATATAACATAACCATTTAAAACATTTTTTGTATCCATTATGAGACAAAAGAATCGTATGTTCTTACTAGATCACTACCACCTCATGATATCTATAAGACTCATTTTCCTCCACCATCATTCATGGTTTTCTATTAGGATTACATTAATCTTTATTTACGATATTTCTTTATAATAAAACATAATTATATTCTATTTAATATATACCATTCATTCATTCCATCCACCCAAAAATAGAAATGTCACTCTTGCATATGTACTACGTTTCATCAATACGAAACGATGTAATTAAAATTTCATCACCACATAATATTACTAGTTATAAATATATTATAAATAAATATATATGATACATATATCATTATGAACTATCTAGACACGGTGGAACTATGATCAATGTGAAAGGACATTAACTACAGAACTGAAATATACATGAATATCAAAGTATATAACACCCGAAATTAAAAAATTAATTGTAAATTATTAATAAAAGTTTTTTAAATCTATCTAATTATATCATATAAGTTACATTAAATTTTACAATTTTCAATATAATTAGGTAATAATTTAATTTATTATAATTTATTTTTTAGTGATTATAATTCAACTTGGATATAAGAAATTAGATTCAACTCAATTTCTCTTTGTTGATTCATTTTTTAATTTTATGAAAAAATTTCTTATTTCTATGGTCTATATCCTATAAAATATATATTTTTATAATAATTTATTTAATTCATGTAATTTATATATTGATTTTATTTTTAATCTTCTGATGAATGGTTATGTATGTCAATTTCTATTCATTTGGACTTGTCTAATGTTTTAGACCTATCATATTTTATGTGGTGTGTCTACATCATCATTGGTATGATTTCTGATTTATATCCTTATTTTATTGGTTTTTAAATATAAATATTTATTATTTGTTAATTGATATTTATGATTCAAGGGTTACAATAATGGTAATAATATTATGTTTCAATTTCATTTTTATCAGGATTGTTTATGTTTAATTTTTTTTATGATGAAATTATATTACATATAACTAAAAAATAATAGAAATTTATTTTATTCTCATATTATTTTAAAATATTTCATGATTCTCATTCATCTTCATCATATTATGTGCTTTAATAACCAAATTAATTTTATGGAAACCCAACTATATTTAACTTATCATTTTATATTAATTTTCTTCCATGTACATATTTTCTTCAAAACTATTTCAAAAATGTTTTTACTAGTCTAAAAATATTTTTTCAAGTTAATTTTCAATACTTCACTAATATATCCAATGTTTATGAGGAATCATATATTTGTTTCCTTTCCATGGTACTTTTGACATTTTATATAAAATGTACAAGGAATTTTGATATAACAAACAATGCATGAATTATGTTCCCTACCTCCATGAAAAATCATTAAATTTAATCAACATTTATGTTTCTTTGGGGATATAAGAGGAAAATGTTTTAACTAATATTTCAAAAAAATTTAAAATTTAAAATTTATATTTCTAAATAAAATTTTTACATTCCCACAAAAATGTACCAAGGGAATTTCAATGGTATATTAATATATAACAAATACAGTTAATGATTATCATGACTTACTAGGGATATGACCCAATATTAGAATATTTATTATTTAAATTGATGGTTTATGATTGTGATGATGAAATATTTATGAATCTCACATCCTATACATTGAATAAAATTTGATGATATGATGTTTGTTTTGTATTGAATCAGCAGATGTACATATGTTTTTAATTAAGTGTTGGATTGGCCCAAAATTATACTTGTCTCCAATAAATTGGGTAATCATGGATATATCATGAGATTAAAATGACTATATTGGGGAGTGAACCAAGAAATGTAATCTAAATTTACCAATAATATACTCTTGATTATGATCCTTAACTATGGAAATGATGGAATGGAGAGTGACCCCATTCAGTAATTTTGGAGGTGATACTTGACTATTGAAATTATTTACTATTCTTGGGTGAATTCCAAAAAATGAATTATTATTATTATTATTTTATGTTTTCCTTTCTCATGATTTAATATTAAGGATTTCACTCTAATGTGTTTTTTCATCAGTTCGATAAAACCATATTCCCTGTTGCAGTATTGATAATAATTGAATTTTTTGGTATAATTATTTTATTTCCTGATAATGTTCTCATAACCATATTATTATATTATTCTCAATTATGAATGTAGATAATCATATCTTTTCATTACCCTTACATAGCATATGAGTTCACCAATTTATTTCATTTCCCTTCTATAAATTATGAATAATGATTTTAAAAATGTTTTGTGTATGAAGGATGAATGTTTTGAATAACTTCAAAAAAATGATGTAGATTTTATATGAACTAATTTCTTAAGATTCCATGTTTCAAAAGACACTAAACATCACTGTTCTTAGAGATTTTAGTATTGTGAAATATATTGAATATTAACCTAGATTAAAGTAATATTTTTATATGAAATTAATCGTTTACTATAGTTATTATTAGAGGAATATTTTCATATCATTTAGAAACTATGGTGAATAAAAATTGGCGATAACTCCTAGAAAAAGGCTATTTATTGGTTAAAATCCAATATTATACTAAAACGTGTTGGGTTTTTCCTAGGTATATAAATCTATATCTAGACACTAAATGTTGAAATCGATCTGGAAAAAATCTATATAGGGGTAATAACCCCAAATAGTGTTGGTTGAGTGTATCTCGACTATCACCCTAGTGCGTGCGGAATGATCTCTTACAATTGACATGTTTTGAAACTCATAGGGAACATGATAAGGTTTATACACATTTCCATTATGAGACAATATGATTGAATTTAATTGATAATGACAATGGTTTAACTATATTAAGCATAATATTTCATTCATTTAAAATAAAATACTATTATTTAGACATGTTAAAAAAATTTAAAGCTAGTATTATTATTCAATGTAATTAATGATATATGATATTCATGCATACCATTTTAGTTTTAGAAAGGTATGGATGATAGAATGATATAGTTTAGGTGGTAATAGGTATGATAAAATGTAGAAGTATCCTATTTGAGAAAAATTATTAGAAAACAAATATATTAGGAAATTTATCATGTAAAGTTAATTCATATAATCAATGAATAGAAATTGATGTTGCATTAAAAAATCTTAATGGTATTAGGATCGCATTTCATGGTTATGATTATTCTCTGATTGCTGATTACGAAATTTTCTCCCTTAAATATTATTATTCTCCCAATAGGTTAATATTATGTTATTTTAGAATTTCATTTGTATTTTTATATCAATAACATATTAATTTTTGAGGAATGGAAGTATGATTGAATAAGTATCAACCATACTCAAACCACCAGTTCTAATCTAGAAATCCACAATTCCTCATGTGTGCATCCCCATATGCTTGAGGTTTTGTTTCATTTTTTCTTAGACCTGGTTGATCGGGTCAGGATGTAAAAAATTCTATAATAGGAATTAGGACTCACTAATATGATTTTATATTGTTTTGGTATAGGATAGGATTGACATGTGATTGGGAATTAGGAATCATGTAGGGGAACTATGTCAGAACCCATCCCTCAATATGCAGTGGACCTATGAGTTACCATATATGGGGAATTTATGTACTAATGTTACTATTGATTAAATTCACTGTGGGTGACAGCGATGACATTTTAAGAGATTTTTTAGATTCAATGTATTCCCATGCATCATGATTATGAATTTAGGGATACATTCTATATATTACCTATTGTTGTGTTTTTTAGTATTTTATAATTTTAATTCCTTAATTTGGGATGTCTGGTTGGGATAGATTATTCTAAGTGATATATTTTTTATATACTACTTGGTATATCTTTATTGAAATTAATGTGTTTAAGTTATATTTTTTCTACTAGTAAATATAATATGAATGTTACTGACATTCTGGGATGGAGATATGAGTTAGTTCTAGGAGGGTTATAATTTGTGTTGATGGTAGACTCATAGGAAAACCTTTTGTTATTCAAAAGAATGATTAGGGTTTATCATAATGAATCAGTTCCAATTATTATGTTTGGTTCATTTTCATTATACATTACGTATCTGTGATTTAGTATTATGAATCTACTTTTGATGTAGGCCACAATATTTATGTATGGAAGGATGATTCAACATTACCACTGGATATTAAAGAGAGTGTCATTGATCTTTCTCCCACACTAATTATATAGAATATTTAGCAGGGTCACTTGTATTTTAAAACATTCTCTTAGTGCATGTCCTAGGAATATAAGTTATGAAAAATGGTCAAATATTCCCTCACTTCCACTCTATCATTCTTCATCCTTTTGTGGCACTAGAGGACCTCAAGATATTGAGTAATAGGTCAAAATCGTTGTGGATATTTGACCTTCAATAAATTCTTATGTATCTGTGGTTTATGTTAAAAGGAGATATTGTTGATTGTTAATTCATTTTTTACTTCATATAATATGGATAAAACAAGGGTAAAGTAGATCAAGGTTCTACTGGAAAACTTTGATAATAAGGGCTTCATAAAGCTGGGTACTTTGATAGTGTGTTCATTTATAATTGTTTTTCATTATGTTGGGATATAGTCTTTATCAATGCATTGGTCAACAGAAGTTGAACCAGATGATGGTTGGGATCCGATATCAATTTACCTCGATGAATGATATTTTTAATCCTTTGTGGGGTGACCAGTGGTTATCCAGGATTGATCATCGGTTAGGATACAACTAGTTTCTTGTCAGATAATAGGATATTCTTAAGATGGTGTTTCAAAGTAGATATAGGTTGTATTCATACTTTTTGCATTTATTCGATCTAAAGATCACACCAATAGAGTTTTTGGAACTCATGAGCATTATCTTTTTTCATACATGGACTCATTATTCGTAGCGTTGGTCAAAGATATCATCATCTACTTGCTGACATCGGAGCAGCATGATTGGCACCTAAAGAATATCTTGACTATGATTTGGAAACATATTATTTACATGGATATATCAATTTTTGAATACTATATTTGAGAGGAGACTATCCAAAGACATGTAGTGTCTAAGGATATTAAATTTTTTTTCCCAAAAAAAGATGATATAATCATGTTATGGGAACATCATTATATTTTTTTGAGATTATGAACATTTTCTCTTCATCATGATAATATAGATTCATTATCTGAGAGTTTTTCCCACAATAAACACCCATTAATGAATTAAAAATAATGTATGGATGGTATAGTTTTTAGAAAAATGGGAATATTCATTCAATGTGCTAAACATGATGTTGATGACATCTATAGTCCTCATGCTCCCTCACTGCAGGTTTGGTTATTAATTGTACTATCATGCATCATGGGTCATTCTAGGTGTAGTGATTATGCATATAAAGTAGGTTTTATCTTACGGGTCTCATTAGATATGAAACCATATTGTAAAATATGATACACATGACTTGGAGCTAAAAATAGTGTTCGATGCACTAAATGTTGGAGACACTATCATTTTTTGGGATATTTAATATTTACATAGACCATAAGAGCATTCATTATCCCATCTCATAGAGGGAATTTTTTCTGAGGTAGAGGCGTTAGGTTAAGTATCTATAGAACATTGAACATGAGATTGAATATGAGACCAGGAATGAAAATGTCACACCAGATTCCCCTAGCCATAAGACATCGGTTGAGAATAAACAAGGAAAGAGGCCCTCAAATAATAAGTGGTATTTCATGAGTTTATTGGAGGAATAGAGGATAGATGCCTCAACATACCATGTTTTTATGAATTGTTTCCATTTATATTCACATAACCACTTGTGGGATAGTTAAATGCATAACAAAAATAATACTTAGAGTGTGCAGTAATGAGGGAAAACAATGCTGGTAATCACTAATTACTTGGATGGTCAATGAATGATGATGACGATGATGTGATATTTGTTTAGGGATGAGTAGTATACCCTACTTCCATTAGTGAGGTTATGTTAAGGGGTTACCATAACACTAGATGTGTGTTACATCATGGTGTGACAAGTATGTATCATGAAAGCATGAGGATATTTTGGTGTCCAGGGATAAAGGGAAAATTTGTCTGTTTTGTATCATGATACATATCATGTGATAAGTTGAAGTGAAATAACTAGTTTACTTATGGGTTGTTACACCCAATCCTGATAACAATGTGTATGTGGGAATACATCATGATGCAATTTTTGATAGGGTTTCCTAATACCCTGAGGATTCCTGATGGAGTGAGGGTGATTTATTATTAGTTAACAATGTATTGACAATTCTTACATATTATAGAAACTCAATCTCTATGTGTGTTGGGAATGATCTATGTTTTAGAGATCGTGTTCCTTCATGGAGTCCATTTGATCTTTTTTAATAAAGACATGCTTGTATTACATTGCAATTTTGGCCTCGAAGGAAAATATACATAGTGAATCGGAATATTTGGACCATGTCATACCACCCTTAGAATGATTGATAGTCTGAGTGGACTATACACATATTAGAATTAATGAATCAATTTTATCTACAAGAACATGGTGGCAAAAGACATGATACCAATTCATTAATTGAGATCCCATAAATTTATAGTTATCAAAAATATATTCAAATGAATCTTTTTGTGGATATTTATGGGAGGTTTGTTTCCTGATTATTATGTTGGAATGTGGTGGGTGAGTTAGTAGTGGATGGGCCCAGTTAGGTTTAGGATAACTCAGATAGAGTGCAGATTATATATAAGTGATTGATCACCTCACTGAACTGACATAGATCATATTCCAAACATTAGAGTATCCCCTAGTAGTTTCTTGTGAGAGACCAGGTTCTGTTGATAGTGAAACCTTGGATAGGTCACAGTTTTATGGGGAATCAGTGAAAGCTTATACCATGTTTTTTTGGACCCTTGGGGATCCTATGGAGAGAATTGGAAGTATGGTATAGTCTAGACCTCCCTTATAACTATCAAGGTATGCATGATGAGTTTAATAAGTCATAGCTATGGAGGTACATAACCACCATATGAATTTTTTTTATGGAGAGGATGTTAATCTTGAGATAGAAACATCTCATTGGCCGCATCTATTTTTGATCATTAAACAAAAAGCTAAGGTGTTGGGGGGAAACACAATACCTATAATCCTAATTTAGTTGTGACATCGGCAGATCTAGGAATAAAAGGGATAATGAGAGTCTACTGTTGGATCTCAAAGGCTTATGTTTTTCGAGTAATTCCTCTGGAGGTACTTCAGGTGGATAAGAAGTCAACAGAGGGTAGGATTTTAATATCCTAATATTTATAGATAATAAAAACCAATAATTTGAAAAATTAAAAGTGTTTTATATCAAAAAAAGAATTTATCAATGAAAAACATTAAATAATGTATTAATTAGTTTGTTTAAGGGTAAATGACAAGTTAACACCTTTGAATATTCAATCGAATGTTTTTATAGTCAGAAATTGTGTATGTGTGAGAATTGGAGGCCCATAATGTCTCAGTAGAGGTGAAAAAAATATTAAATATATTATATTACATGTCCATGTTTTTTTTCAAAATATGGTAATAATATCAAAATGGTTCATTATATGAGAATTTTGATACAACCATTAAGTTATAGATATAATTTTACCCTAGATGGGGTAAAACAATTTTATGCATCAGATGCTTTGACCCATGCTTTTGATAATAAGTTATTTATTATTATTTTTTTATATTTTTTAAATTATTTATGTCATTACCCATCCCCTGGGGCCCATTTTGTGACTACCCCAAGCCCGCCTTCCATAGGCTAGGGGCTGGCGACTAGCACCAAAAGGCATATTCCCCAAAATGGGTAAGGAATTTCCTTTATAACCCATAAAGTCACACAACTAAGCATAAAATAGGATACAAGAACAAAGTAAAACTATATAGTAAACAAGGTCTGAAAAGAATGAAAAAGGGGCCAGAATACAATTCCAACTGGAAAGTACAAGAAAACATGGAAGTACAAGTAAACTGGAATAACTCCTATGAACAACCACCAAGGATCCAACCTAAAGGGTGG
Organism: Viscum album; assembly: GCA_963277665.1. Lineage (NCBI taxonomy): Eukaryota > Viridiplantae > Streptophyta > Magnoliopsida > Santalales > Viscaceae > Viscum > Viscum album. The sequence goes on from OY728121.1 coordinate 181,553,109, forward strand.
GTATATCACTCGAACGGTCATCACTACGATGTGACTAGTCTAATGTTGACCTCCATGCTACCTACTGTCATAGTACCCTCAGCCTCGATCAATTATGTCTGTCGTCTACACTGAACACCAAATGGTATGGCCATAGCCCATGCAGGGGTGAGTATAACGATACTCAGTAGGGACCCTGAGACCCTCGACGGTATCACAAAATCCACAAAGGATAAACCAAAAATCATGAAATCAACTAACAACCCTACTTAGGTTTATGCCCATACATATACCGAAGTTTTTGAGTAAACCCATCTCAGTCATGAGGAAAAACAACGCCCAAATCAAAATCCCAAAGCTCAATTGTACCACAAAGGAAAGGATACCACGAAGGTAACAACACGAAGGTAAGTACCACAAAGGTAACCCCACATATAAGAATACCACAAACTTATCACTAGGAAGGTAAGTATCACAAGGGTAACACCACACAAAAGAATACAACAAAGGTTTCCCGTGAAGTTATGCATCAAAAATGTATGCCACATAGAAGATTACCACACAGGTAAAGACTCATCTCACATCAGGTATAACTTAGGTGTTGTACCTCTCGTACCCCTCGTGGTTTAATTTTCATGATCACAATCACTCTCTTATTTATCTAATCTTGTTTTAAGTGTTTTTGTTGATAGGCAAAAGGTTACCAAGGAATTGGGCCAAGAAGGACTGAAAGTGGACTGATTTCAGTCCACCGTCCAACCGGTGGATGACCACCGCCAGCCGATGGAGTCTTGACAGAAGGCATCTCCTCTGTCAAGACCACCAGCCAACCGGTGTCCCATCACCGACCAGCCGGTGGAACCCAGACAGAAGAGTTTGCTACTGTCTCAGCACCGGCCAACCGGTGGCCTCCTCACCGGCCAGCCGGTGGTGCCTAGGCAGAAGCCCTCCCCATTTTCCAAAGCACCGGCCAACCGGTGGCCAAGCACCGGTCAGCCGGTGGAGCCAGCCAAACTAGTCGTTGGGCTTTGACCAGACTTGTCCACTTGACTCCCAACGGCTCTGAAGGCCTCTCCAACGGCTCCGAAGACCCCCAAAGTCCATTTGAGGGTTCCCCCTCTATAAATAAAGGACTAGGAAGCCCCGAAAACGTACGGTAGCCCACGGGAACATTTTTCCATTATTTGGCGAACCTCCGGTGCATTCCCTCAAAGAACCTCAATTGCTCCAACCCGTTTCCACATCCAACGAGCATCACCATAGAAGCTTGGGAGCACTCTTCATCAACTCCAACCAATCCTTTGGCGCCCAATACTTCTCCACATTACGGTTTTTCTTGTTTTATCTTTTTGAGCATCAATTTGGGTTTGTGCCTACAAACCCCTCTTTCTCTCATCTTCCCTTTGCTTGGGTTTTCACACAACCTTCAAGGTGTGAAGAGGTTAGTCAAGCCTTCCCTTTAAAAGGCTTGAGTCATAGGTGAGCTAGCCTTCACCTGTAAGAAGGCTAGTGGGTTCTTGCTCAACCATTAAAAGCAAGCTGTAATAGGTTCTAGACTACCTTAAAGTCTAGTGGGTTTCTTGCTAAAACCATTAAAAAGCAAGCGGTAGTAAATCTCTCAACGGTTGAGTTGGGAGCGGAGACGTAGGATTTGGTTTAATCCGAACTCCGTTATCATGTTTTTTGTCTTGCCTCTTTTATATCCGCTAAGCTTTAACTTTGTTTTTAAATTGTTAATTATTTTTTAAAAGGCAATTCACCCCCCTCTTGCCATCACTTCTCCACCCAACAATTGGTATCAGAGGAAAAATTTGAGTAATACCCTAACCGGTTTCAAATTCAAGATCCATTGTGATGGCTTCATCTTCTTTCGCCCCCGAAGGCTATTCTTTGGGTCGTGCTCCATTCTTTGATGGAACCGACTATACTTATTGGAAAAACCGCATGACCACTTTTCTTAGAAGTATAGGTTATCCTATTTATAAAATTGTCATGCATGGTTATTCTCTTTCTTCTCCCGATGAATCCAAATGGACCCAAGCCGATATTAAAAATTTCGATCTTGATGTCAAAGCCATGAACGCTCTTCATTTCGGCCTTGATCGTAATGAATTCAATCGAGTTTCCACATGCACTTCATCTCATGAAATCTGGAAACTATTGGAGGTTACCAATGAGGGGACCAACAAAGTTAAGGATTCTCGATTGGACATGTACCGTCAAGATTTTGATTCTTTTACCATGCATCCATCTGAAAATATAACTGAAATGTTTACACGTTTTACTGATGTTTTCAATGGGATAAAGTCCCTTGGTGATGATGTGTCTGCAGAAATGATGGTCAAGAAGATCCTTTGGATCCTACCAAGCTCATGGGATCTGAAAGTCACGGCAATCCAAGAAGCAAAATATGTCAAGAACATGCCGGTCGAAGAGCTCATCGGATCCCTCATGACCTACGAGATCACCATGAGGAGGAAAGCTGAAAAAGAAGGCAAACCGATCAAAACTCCAAAGAACATCGCCTTCAAAGTTCAAAAAGAAGAAAGCTCCTCCTCCTCATCTTCTTCCTCTTCAAGCGGCGATTCAGAAATAGAGAACCTTGCCCGCAAAATGCACAAATTCATGAAGAAGCACAAGAAGAAGAAATCCCGCAAGGCTCAACCCAATGAAAAATCGGAGCCCGAGGTAACATGTTACGGGTGTGGCAAGAAAGGCCATTACAAGCCCGATTGTCCACTCAACAAGAAAAAGGCCAAGCAAAAGGAAAAGAAGAAGGCATTCAAGGCCACATGGAGTGATAGCTCCACATCCTCCTCCTCCTCCTCCTCAAGTGACAACGGTAAAAAATGCCTAATGGCATTTCATGAGGTAACCTCTTCCGACTCCTCATCCTCTAGTTCTTCAAATTCATTCAATCATTTATCTTACGAGGATCTCCAACATGCTAGAGATCAATTGGAGGAAGGTTTTCACGAACTTTCTTCCAAATTTATTGCTTTAAAAAAGAATTTCAAAAAACTTTCTTCGGAAAAGGAACAACTTCTCAAAGAAAAGGAGGAGTTGTCCCTCAAGATCCAAAACCTTCTCGATGTTGATTCTATGGAATTAACAATCAAGGATTTAAGGGAATCCCTAGCTAAGTTCACCGAAGGTGAACATAACCTATTGAAGCTCCTTGGTTCCCAATGCATATCTAGAACCACCCAAGGGATTGGCTATTCCAAGCAAGCTTCCTCTTCCCATGCTCCTACTATTTCTGTAAGGGGGAGCTCCGAATATAAATTTTGCAACTATTGTAAAAAATACGGGCACTTAATTTATGAGTGCGATTGCAAAAATGCCCAGTATGGAAGGCCCAAAACCACTTTCTTTAATGATGAATTTCATAGGAGAAGACCCGCCACTAGACAAGTATGGATTGAAAAATCCCTTTTAGCGAGTCTCACCGGACCAAAATTTGACTCGGTTCTAAAATCCACTCCCCGGTGATTTGTTGTTTTTATTTAGGGGGATTTAGGATAGTTTAAGCCTTTTGCTTTATTTTCAAAATTTTCAATTCAAAACCTTCAATTCAAAATTCTCAATTCAAAACCTTCAATTCAAAACATTCAATTCAAAACTTTCAATTCAAAACTTTCAATTCAAAACTTTCAATTCAAATTTCAAAAATTTCAATCGGTTTAAAATCTCTATCTTATTTTTCAATCCTTTCCCTCAATCAAGTTTTATGCCCCGTGCTATTTTGATAATCACAAAGGGGGAGAAATTCTTGGTTGATTGGGGGACAAATCTTTCTCTCATGCTTTGCTTTGTCCTTTAAAGCATTCCTTTCATTTTATTCTTTTACATTGCTTGTTTTGGTGATTGTGATCATCAAAATAGGGGGAGATTGTTGTACCTCTCGTACCCCTCGTGGTTTAATTTTCATGATCACAATCACTCTCTTATTTATCTAATATTTTTTTAAGTGTTTTTGTTGATAGGCAAAAGGTTGTCAAGGAATTGGGCCAAGAAGGACTGAAAGTGGACTGATTTTAGTCCACCGGCCAACCGGTGGATGACCACCGGCCAGCCGATGGAGTCTTGATAGAAGGCATCACCTCTGTCAAGACCACTGGCCAACCGGTGTCCCATCACCGGCCAGCCGGTGGAACCCAGACAGAAGAGTTTGCTGCTGTCTCAGCACCGGCCAACCGGTGGCCTCCTCACCAGCCAGCCGGTGGTGCCTGGGCAGAAGCCCTCCCCATTTTCCAAAGCATCGGCCAACCGGTGGCCAAGCACCGGTCAGCCGGTGGAGCCAGTCAAACTAGTCGTTGGGCTTTGACCAGACTTATCCACTTGACTCCCAATGGCTCCGAAGGCCTCTCTAACGGCACCGAAGACCCCCAAAGGCCATTTGAGGGTTCCCCCTCTATAAATAAAGGACTAGGAAGCCCCGGAAACGTACGGTAGCCCACAGGAACATTTTTCCATTATTTGGCGAACCTCCGGTGCATTCCCTCAAAGAACCTCAATTGCTCCAACCCGTTTCCACATCCAAGGAGCATCACCATAGAAGCTTGGGAGTGCTCTTAATCAACTCCAACCAATCCTTTGGTGCCCAAGACTTCTCCACATTACGGTTTTTCTTGTTTTATCTTTTTGAGCATCAATTTGGGTTTGTGCCTACAAACCCCTCTTTCTCTCATCTTCCCTTTGCTTGGGTTTTCACACCACCTTCAAGGTGTGAAGAGGTTAGTCAAGACTTCCCTTTAAAATGCTTGAGTAATAGGTGAGCTAGCCTTCACCTGTAAGAAGGCTAGTGGGTTCTTGCTTAACCATTAAAAGCAAGCTGTAATAGGTTCTAGACTACCTTAAAGTCTAGTGGGTTTCTTTCTAAAACCATTAAAAAGCAAGCGGTAGTAAATCTCTCAACGGTTGAGTTGGGAGCGGAGACGTAGGCTTTGGTTTAAGCCGAACTCCGTTATCAAGTTTTGTGTCTTGCCTCTTTTATTTCCACTGCGCTTTAACTTTGTTTTTAAATTGTTAATTATTTTTTAAAAGGCAATTCACCCCCCCTCTTGCCATCACTTCTCCGCCCAACAATTGATATCAGAGGAAACATTTGAATAATACCCTAACCGGTTTCAAATTCAAGATCCATTGTGATGGCTTCATCTTCTTTCGCCCCCGAAGGCTATTCTTTGGGTCGTGCTCCATTCTTTGATGGAACCGACTATACTTATTGGAAAACCCGCATGACCACTTTTCTTAGAAGTATAGGTTATCCTATTTATAAAATTTTCATGCATGGTTATTCTCTTTCTTCTCCCGATGAATCCAAATGGACCCAAGCCGATATTAAAAATTTCGAGCTTGATGGAAAAGCCATGAACGCTCTTCATTGCGGCCTTGATCGTAATGAATTCAATCGAATTTCCACATGCACTTCATCTCATGAAATCTGGAAACTATTGGAGGTTACCCATGAGGGGACCAACAAAGTTAAGGATACTCGATTGGACATGTACCGTCAAGATTTTGAGTCTTTTACCATGCATCCATCTGAAAATATAACTTAAATGTTTACACGTTTTACTGATGTTTTCAATGGGAGAAAGTCCCTTGGTGATGATGTGTCTGTAGAAATGATGGTCAAGAAGATCCTTTGGATCCTACCAAGCTCATGGGCTCCAAAAGTCACTGCAATCCAAGAAGCAAAAGATGTCAAGAACATGCCGGTTGAAGAGCTCATCGGATCCCTCATGACCTACGAGATCACCATGAGGAGGCAAGCTGAAAAGGAAGGCAAACCGATCAAAACTCCAAAGAACATCGCCTTCAAAGTTCAAAAAGAAGAAAGCTCCTCCTCCTCATCTTCTTCCTCTTCAAGCGGCGATTCAGAAATGGAGAACCTTGCCGGAAAAATGCACAAATTCATGAAGAAGCACAAGAAGAAGAAATCCCGCAAGACTCAACCCAACGAAAAATCCGAGCCCGAGGTAACATGCTACGGGTGTGGCAAGAAAGGCCATTACAAGCCCGATTGTCCACTCAACAAGAAAAAGGCCAAGCAAAAGGAAAAGAAGAAGGCATTCCAGGCCACATGGAGTGATAGCTCCACATCCTCCTCCTCCTCCTCCTCAAGTGACAACGGTAAAAAATGCATAATGGCATGTCATGAGGTAACCTCTTCCGACTCCTCATCCTCTAGTTCTTCAAATTCATTCAATCATTTATCTTACGAGGATCTCCAACATGCTAGAGATCAATTGGAGGAAGGTTTTCACGAACTTTCTTCCAAATTTATTGCTTTAAAAAAGAATTTCAAAAAACTTTCTTCCGAAAAGGAACAACTTCTCAAAGAAAAGGAGGAGTTGTCCCTCAAGATCCAAAACCTTCCCGATGTTGATTCTATGGAATTAACAATCAAGGATTTAAGGGAATCCCTAGCTAAGTTCACCGAAGGTGAACATAACCTCTGGAAGCTCCTTGGTTCCCAATGCATATCTAGAACCACCCAAGGGCTTGGCTATTCCAAGCAAGCTTCCTCTTCCCATGCTCCTACTATTTTTGTAAGGGGGAGCTCCCAATATAAATTTTGCAACTATTGTAAAAAATCCGGGAACTTAATTTATGAGTGCGATTGAAAAAATGCCCGGTATGGAAGGCCCAAAACCACTTTCTTTAATGATGATTTTCATAGGAGAAGACCCGCCACTAGGCAAGTATGGATTGAAAAATCCCTTTTAGCGAGTCTCACCAGACCAAAATTTGTCTCGTTTCTAAAATCCTATCCCCGGTGATTTTTTGTTTTTATTTAGGGGGAGTTAGGATCATTTAAGCCTTTTGCTTTATTTTCAAAATTTTCAATTCAAAACCCTCAATTCAAAATTTTCAATTCAAAACCTTCAATTAAAAACTTTCAATTCAAAACTTTCAATTCAAATTTGAAAAATTTCAATTGGTTTAAAATCTCTATCTTGTTTTTCAATCCTTTCCCTCAATCAAGTTTTATGCCCCGTGCTATTTTGATAATCACAAAGGGGGAGAAATTCTTGGTTGATTGGGGGAAAAATATTTCTCTCATGCTTTTATTTGTCCTTTAAAGCATGCCTTTCATTTTAGTCTTTTACATTTCTTGTTTTGGTGATTGTGATCATCAAAATAGGGGGAGATTGGTGTACCTCTCGTACCCCTCGTGGTTTAATTTTCATGATCACAATCACTCTTATATTTATCTAATCTTGTTTTAAGTGTTTTTTTTATAGGCAAAAGGTTTCCAAGGAATTGGGCCAAGAAGGACTTAAAGTGGACTGATTTCAGTCCACCGGCCCACCGGTGGATGACCACCGGCCAGCCGATGGAGTCTTGACAGAAGGCATCTCCTCTGTCAAGACCACTGGCCAACCGGTGTCCCATCACCGGCCAGCCGGTGGAACCCAGACAGAAGAGTTTGCTACTGTCTCAGCACTGGCCAACTGGTGGCCTCCTCACTGGCCAGCCGGTGGTGCCTAGGCAGAAGCCCTCCCCATTTTCCAAAGCACCGGCCAACCGGTGGCCAAGCACCGGTCAGCCGGTGGAGCCAGTCAAACTAGTCGTTGGGCTTTGACCAGACTTGTCCACTTGACTCCCAACGGCTCCGAAGGCCTCTCCAACGGCTCCGAAGACCCCCAAAGGCCATTTGAGGGTTCCCCCTCTATAAATAAAGGACTAGGAAGCCCCGGAAACGTACGGTAGCCCACGGGAACATTTTTCCATTATTCGGCGAACCTCCGGTGCATTCCCTCAAAGAACCTCAATTGCTCCAACCCGTTTCCACATCCAAGGTGCATCACCATAGAAGCTTGGGAGCGCTCTTCATCAACTCCAACCAATCCTTTGGCGCCCAAGACTTCTCCACATTACGGTTTTTCTTGTTTTATCTTTTTGAGCATCAATTTGGGTTTGTGCCTACAAACCCCTCTTTCTCTCATCTTCCCTTTCCTTGGGTTTTCACACCACCTTCAAGGTGTGAAGAGGTTAGTCAAGCCTTCCCTTTAAAAGGCTTGAGTCACAGGTGAGCTAGCCTTCACCTGTAAGAAGGCTAGTGGGTTCTTTCTCAACCATTAAAAGCAAGCTGTAATAGGTTCTAGACTACCTTAATGTCTAGTGGGTTTCTTGCTAAAACCATTAAAAAGCAAGCGGTAGTAAATCTCTCAACGGTTGAGTTGGGAGCGGAGACGTAGGCTTTGGTTTAAGCTGAACTCCGTTATCAAGTTTTGTGTCTTGCCTCTTTTATTTCCACTGCGCTTTAACATTGTTTTTAAATTGTTAATTATTTTTTAAAAGGAAATTCACCCCCCCTCTTGCCATCACTTCTCCGCCCAACATTAGGTACGGATGTAGAGATAAATAGATGTAACTACTGAGTTATCTTACTCTATCAACAGGTAGATCCACGTAGGATCCTAAAATGTCAGACCCACATAGGATCCAAGTACAACTAACCCACGTAGGATCCTACAGTATTCCCACATGGATTCCTAGAGTGTATCCATGTGGGATACTAGAACATATACACATGTAGGATCTCAAATCAATGACCCACATAGGATCATAAGGCATAGACCCACATAGGATCCTATAAACATCTTACAGTCGGATATAGGGTTCCAGCACTAAGCTTGCTTCATTATGGGAGGGTCCTCTCCTCAAGCCACAGGTCTATACTCCAACTACCATGAAGTCTCATGAAGAAGTATCCCAAAGGACCACCACATAATAGGGGTCTCAACGCAATAGATGAAGCATCAATCAGATGCTCGGTTTGTATGTTATTGGCCTTTTATTACCAAGGTCCCGGTTGGATTCGTGTTCGATCCAACCAGGCCATACCCCAACTTTTTCTAAAACACAAATGGGGTAGAACAAAAGGAAAATCTCGATCAAAGGTTGCTGGCGTCGTAGATAGTTCGTCAAACAGATGCTCGTAGCTCACGTTATGGCCGAAAGAGTGGAAAAGGGTCGAAGCTAGTTCGTGTCTGGTCCCACCTAGTCGGACCAACCATGCCCGACCTGGCCTAAGCTGACCTGGGACCAGCCCTTGTTCCAACCCGGTTCGCAGGGTCTGGCCTAGCCCATGGTGAATCACATGATGGACGGCACACACTGGACGACCTGTTGGCATGCGCTGGCCCGCAGTAAGGTGGCCCCATGGTGGGGTCCGCCCTAGCCGCCACCAAAGTGGGAGTATTCCTTTGGGGTTACCCCCAATGGTTGGGCCGTGTAGGTTGGGTGGTCGATCGGCTGGTTCCACGTGGGGCTTGCAGTTGGCACGCGGGACCCAGGGTCACCCTTGGCTCCCTAGCTGGCTAGACGACCAGCACACACGCGCGGTGTGAACATGTTCCGTGCCACCACCGGTGGCCAGCGGAAAGCCATCTTCCCTCGTTCACCGTTGTGGCCTCATGTCGTTGCTCCTGCATGCCTGGTAGCACGGTCACATACCACCTCCCCCTTTGCGTGGCAGACCGTGCATTGGCTGATGTCGTCTTGGCTGAGTGGAGTGTCGGCCGCCATTTCCGAGAACCACCGGTGTCGGTTGCCAACATGGGTTTCTGATGACGTTCCTTGGGGCACCAGGTGTGCCCCGGTGGCCGGTTCAACATTTCGAAAACTCCTGCACTCGACTCGGAACATCACCATCGATTCAAGACCATCATAAACCACAAAGGTTGCATAGAGGTCAGGACATTTCTGTTCGCCCGCACCTTCCACGTTAGAACGGTAACAAGTGGTATAATTGTTCTTAAATCAAGAAGATTAACAAGAATTGGGTAATGGGTATTTAAACATCACGGCCTACCTCAATTTCTCGTTGGAGGAGTCGTGATATGAAGTTGGTGAAGGCAAGGAAAATAAGGATGTCAGTTCATCATTGGTGAAGACGTTCCTCATTGGGGATCATTCAATGGAGTTCTTCATTGAAGAATAAGTTCTTCGTTGGAGATATTGTTTCTTCACAACTATCCCAAGCTCTCCATTTCCAAAAAAATCCCCCAACCAAGAGGTAAAATTCCAAATTAATAAAGTTAAGTTAATTAATACAATTAATTTTGGCACATTAATTAATTTGGTTTTTTCACAATTAATTGGAAAAGAACCCAAGAGTCACCTCCCAAATTAAAGAGGGAGTTCAAGGCTCAGGTGGTCCCCACCACCAAATTCAATTTGAGAGGATTGAATTTCAAAAATAAAATAAAGTTAATTTATTTTATTTCTCACACAGAAATCACAAAAACTAACTTTCAATACGGTCGATATGAAGGTATCCTTAAGAGAATACTGGTGTTGCGAGCGCAACGGTGTCCTCATATTTCAATTTTGAGCACTGGTTCGAAAGTAACAAAAACCAGCTCACAATTTCACTAAACATACCCGAAACAAAGATCAGAAATTCATTCGAGGAACTATGGGCCTCATAATAACTCACCATCAATATTCGTTGACTCGTACTATTCATATATAATTAAAATAAATACATGGAATTTCTGGGTCTTTACATTCTCCCTCCCCCCCTCAGGGATTTGCATCCTCGAAAGCCACATCACAAAAACAAGAGAAAAAGTGGGGGTATTGAGCATGAATATGAGCCTCCCGCTCCCATGTTCTCTTCTGGATGTTCCCATGCCGACAATACACACACACCAAAGGTATCGATCGCCCATGAAGAACTCTCTCCTATCGATCCTCAATCTCCACTAGAACCTCTGAAAAAGTCATCCCATCATCAATGTCCAGATCGCCCTAGACAACGATGTGTGAAGGTTCATGTAGGTACTCCACACTGGGATATGTGAAAAAGTTCGTGCACCCGGTGCAGCTGAGGGAGAAGTCCTAGGTGGGAAGACACTTCTCCATCTCTACTGAGGAACTGAAAGGGTACGATGAACCTCAGAGATAAATTTCTACCCCATCCAAATCTCTGCAAACCTCGTTGAGTGATACCCGTAGAAAGATGTGGTCACCATCCTCAAACTCTAGAGGTCTCTGTTTTCTGTTAGCATTGGAATTATGCCTACTCTTTGCAGTCTTCATCTGCTCTTGCATAATCTGCCCCATCTCCATGGTAGCTCATACCATATCTAGTCCCACGAGTGCTGACTCCCATGGGTCAGCCCAGCACAAAGGTGATCTGCAAGGTCACCCGTACAGAGCCTCAGAATGTGCCATCCCAATGGTGGAGTGCTAGATATTTTTGTATGAAAACTCCACCGTGGGAAAGTGATCCTCCTAGTTGCGACCAAAGTCGGGGATGAAAGCACGCAACATTTCTTCGAGGGTCTGAACACTCCGCTCAGTATGGCCATCCTACTAAGGATGTATGGCAGTGCTCAGACGAAGCTGCATCCCAAAATCCTCATGCATCCCCTTCCAAATCCGAGAAGTGAAACGTGCATCATGATTGAATAAAATCATCAAGGGTAATCTATGTAACCACAAAATCTCATGTACATCGAGGCGTCCCATTCTCTCTGATCAGTAGGAAGTGGGCCGACATGGTGAGTCTGTCAACGATCACCCAGATAGAATCATGACTTTGGGACGTACGTGTGAGTCCTGTCACGAAGTCCATGGATATTCCTCCCCACTTCCACTCTGGGACCTCTAAAGGATGAACTATTTCTGCTGGTTCCTGCTTCTCCGCCTTCACTTAATGACATGCGATGCACTGTGAGACAAACTCTACTACTGCTTTCTTCAATTCTCGGCCACCAGTACTGTCGTCAGAGGTCCTATTACATCTTTTCCAATCCTGGATATACCGCTAGAGGGGATGTGTGGAACTCCCAAAAAACATCCTCCTGAAATGACACCGGTACCATGATACTTCCTCTGAAAAAAATGATGTGCTCCCCACCTTTATAAAATCCATCAGGTGCCTGTCCTGTGGATATTTGAGCACATTGGGCCTCGCAGTCAGTGTCCCCGTGTTGTGCCTCCCAGACTCGCTGAAGGAGTGGGGGAGTGACTATAAGATATTGAAGAAAAGAAGCTCCACCTTGATACACAATGGTTATCTTCAAAGAGGCCAACTACTCTGTCACCTAACCTAGAAGATGTATAAGGGATCTCTGGTTGAGTGCATCTGCTTCAATGTTCCCTTACCAGGACTATAGACTATCACAAAGTCATATTCCTAGAGGAACTAAAGCAAATGTCTCTATCTCAAGTTCTAGTCCTTATGGGAGAAGATATACCTGAGACTCTAGTGATCATAGTAGACCGTAAAACGCTCGCCCATCAGATTGTGTCACCACTTCTTCAAAACAAAGACCACTACTGCTGACTCAAGGTTATGTGTGGCGTAGTTCTGCTAATGTTTCCTCAACTTTCAAGAAGCATATGTGATAACTACTCGATCCTGCATCCGGACACATTTGAGACCAGTCCCTGATGTGCTGCAATAGATTATGTACCCCCACCACCTCTTCTAGAATCCTCAAGATGGGGACACTAGTTAGCTTCGACATTAGCTCCTGAAAATTCTGGCGGCATATCTCCGACCACACGAAGTGTTTCCCCTTCTTCTTCAACGCTGATAATGGTGCCGAATCTCTGGATAAATCTGGTACAGGTCTTTGGTAGTATCTTCCCAAAACCAGGAAAATCCGTACCTCCATCAAACTTCTGGGTAGCTCCCAAGAAAGTACCACCTCAATCTTCGTTGGATCCACCGTAACTCCAGCATCCGATTTGACATGTCCCATAATGTGAACCTCACGGATACAGAACTGGAACTTTGAGAGCTTCCCATAAAGTTGGTGCTCTTGGAGTGCGTCCATAACTACCAGCAAATAATAGGCATGCTCCTCATCAGTAGCTGAGTAGATCCGAATGTCGATTATCAAGACTACTATAATGAGATTAAGGTATGGCTGAAAGATCTTATTCTTGAGTCCCACGAACACTACTGGAGCTTTCGTCATGCCGAATGGCATAACCAAGAACTCGTAATGGACATACCGACATCTGAAATCTGTATTCTACACATCCTTTTCTCATACTCTAATCTGGTGATAGCCTGACCTGAGATCCATCTTCATGAACCACTGTGCACCCTTCAGCTGATCAAAGAGGTCTTCAATACTCGGAAGTGGGTACTTGTTCAACACGGTCACCTGGTTCAGGCACTGATAGTCAACATAACGTATCATGCTCCAATCTTCCTTCTTGGAGAAAAAAATTAGGGATACCCAAGGAGAAGCACTGGGCCGGATGAACCACTTCCCCTGTAAGTCCTCCAGTTGTACCCGCAGCTCACGAAGATTCACGGGAGCCATCTGATACGCTGGTGTAGATATCGGTGCCATCCCAGGGTACAATTCAATGTGAATTTCCACCTCTCGGTGAGGAAGTAGACCTAGAACGTCATCAGGGAAGACATCCACATAGTGTTCCACCACTACAGGATAGATAAAACTCTCCATATCAACTGCTACGTTGGTAAGGTTATCCAACTGATGAGTGATCGGTTTCAATCTCCTCCGGGAAAGTCCATCATGTGCTACAAAGGATCCCTTATCATCATTGAAGGTAAGCCTAGTACCATCAGTGTGGACACACTGAACATTGCTCCATATATAGTTGATCTTGGCATAGGCCTTAGAGAACCAGTCCATACCCAAGATTACGTCATAAGTCCTCGATGCCGCTACTTGGAGATCCCAACTGAAGCTCTCGCTTCTTAGAGTAATCTCACACTACCAACACCAGTGTGTAATCATCAAATCCTCTCTTGTAGAATTCTCTAGTTGTAAGGATCGATCCAACGGCTCCACCGGAATCTCAGAGCTCTGAACAAGGGTAGTGGAATTAAAATAATGTCTGGAACCTGTGTCTTTAAGTACTGCAACTAAGGTCATGTATATATAGATCGTACCTCAAATCATCTCCAGAGAATTTTGGTCATATGCCTTAGCTACATGGAGTTGAGATCGCCCTTGTGCACCTGCTCCCTATGGTCGGGGTGGACCAACTAGTGGTGGTGGCGGTAACATCTCGAATCATCACCCCCCACCAGCTGCACGGCTAGCTCCTCTGCGACATCCTCCTGCTCCCCGCGGACCTCCTCGGTCGAACCATTGTCTCTTCCTGGGTGGTCCTTTGACAATATTATGATCATCTATACGACGGTTTGGGCAGTCATGAGTTATGTGACCCTGCCTGGTGCAAGCGTAACACTACCGGCTCCTCGCATGACTAGCTCTGTCTCGGGTGCCCCACACAACCAACCCTAAATAATGTGGTCATCCACTTGTAGGTCTGGACATCTTGGACCTCTGTGACATCTATATGCTTCCAGTATTAGAAGACTCCACTACATGATTCCCAGTGGTGGGTCTCACTACTGGTGACTTCTCATCAATAAAACTCTCCACTAAGAGGACTTTCTCTAACAACCCCGCCTATGTCGAGATGTTGAGAGAAATCCTCGACGTCCTGATCTCATTCTTGAGTCTCTGATCAAAGTTTTCGGCCCTAAAAATTGGGTTTTTCACCATATTAGTGGAGTAGCGTGAGAGGTAGGTGAACCTCACTGAGTACTGAGCCACATTCATGTTTCCCTACTGCAGATGAAGAATCTCTAATATGCACACTGGGCGAAGGGTCACTGGGAAAATATCTTCTTAAAACAGGCTCTCATAGTCTAACCAGAGAAATGTCATATCATCATGAAACTCCATCATCAAGCTCCACCATCTGACTGTTGCTGCCAGTAGAAGACAAGAAGAAAGGATCACCAAGAGATCAGCCAGTGTCCATACTAGTCAGAAGACTCTCAGCAGAGCCTTCAACCAATCCTCTATCGCATGTGGGTCTGTCTCACCCCGGAACCTCGGTGTCCTCTGGCTCAAGAAGTCTTGAAATGTGCTCAAGTGGTGTGAAATATCTAGTGCAGGGGATGGTGGAATCGGTGGCCCAACGGGTAATGGTACCGCTAGTGCCTTCGCGGATTCCTCTACTGATAAAGGGCCATACACCGAGGCCTCACCGCTCGGTGGGATATCATCACGTACTCTTCCTGGAACTCTAGCTGGCTATCTGTGTGGAGGCATCCTGAAAAAAAATAGGTACACCATGGTCAATAAGTAATATATGGTGAGATGAATCAAGAAATCACAAAGAAAACATTTCAAAACACACACGCAATCAGTGTTTTAGTGCACTGAGTCAAAAATCAGTGGTCAGGGTCCTAGTGTATGGATACGTCAACCGCCGCACCAACACTGGATTCCCTAAACTAATAACTAGACTCGTAATAGTTAACAAAATTTCCATAAAAAGATCAGATTCCAATGTTCTATGGTAGAACCGACTCCTTTGATACCAATTTGTCATGTCCCATCCTCTGGGGCCCATGCCATGACCACCCCTGGCTCGCCTTCCATAGGACAGGGGATGGAGACTATCACCAAAGGCAAATTCCCTAAAACTGGGAAGGCATTGCATTTAAAAATTGTAAACTCACACAACTATGCACAAAGAAGGATACAATAAAAAATTAAAACTATTTAGTAAACAAGGTGTGCACAAAAATGAAAAGAGGCAAGAATTCAAGCCCAACTGAAATGTACAAAATGAACTAGGAAGTACAAGTAAACTGGAACAACTCATGTGAACACTCTCCAAGGATCTACCTAAAGGGTAGGTACAACTCTCGAATGGTCATCACTGTGGTAAGCCTCATATAATGTCCACCTGCAAACTACATATAGTCCTGGTACCCTTACACTCGATCAATGTTGTCTGTCGTCTGCACCAAACACAACAAGGTGCGGGTGTATCCCATGTAGGGGTGAGTATAGCGATACTCAATAGGGACCCTGATACCCTCGAAGGTCTCAAAAAATTGACAATGGATAAACCAAAAATCATGAACTCAACTAACAACCCTACATAGGTATTTGCACATACAAATACGTTAGTTTTCGAGTAAACCCATCTCAATCATGAGGAAAAACAAGGCCCAACTCAAAATCCCAATGCTCAACCGTTCCATGAAGGAATGAATACCATGAAGGTAACACCATGAAGGTATGTACGTCAAAGGTAATGACACATAGAAGAACACTACAAAGGTATCACCGTGAAGGTAAGTACAACAATGGTAAATCCACAAAGAAGAATAACACAATGTTATCATCACGAAGGTATGCATCACAAAGGTATGCCACACAGATGGTTAACACACTGATAAAGACTCAACTCAAATTATTTATAGTTTAGGTACGGAAGTAAAGATGAATAAATGTAACTACTGAATAATCTTATTCTGTTAAGAGGCACACCCACGTAGGATCCCAGTATAGCTTACCCACGTAGGATCATAGAGTAATCCCATGTGGATTCCTACAGTGGATACAAGTGGGATATGAGAACATAGACCCACGTATGATCCCAGAGCACAGACCCACGTAGGATCCTAATGCACAGACCCACATAGGATCCCTTTCTCATCTTACAGCTAGCTACAGTGTTCCAGCATTAAGCTTGCTTGAATCTGAGAGGGTCCGATCTTCAATCTTCAGGTCGATAATACAATATCCATGATGTCCCATGAAGAAGTATCCCAAAGTACCACCATGTAATAGAGGTCTCAATTCAATAGATGGTGTGTTAATGGGATGCTCGGTCTGTATGTTATGGACTTTTATTCCCGAGGGCCTAGTTGTATTTGTATTCGATCCAACCCGGCCACACATCATCTTTATCCAAAACTCAAATAGGGTGTACCAAAAGAACTATCTCAATACAAGGTTCCAGGTTCCTTAGAAGGATTTTCAAACAGACGCTCATAGCTCATGTTATGGCTGAAAGAGTGGAAAATGGTCGATGCTAGTCCGAGTCCGGTCCAACCCAGCCAGACCGACACAGCCTAGGCCGAACTGGGTCCAGCCCCAGGCCAGACCTGACCAACTGGGTCTGGCCCAACCTTCTGTGCATCCCGCGAAGGGCATCCCACCCTTGGCGGCCCACACTGGGCGGTCGGCGGTGCGTCCCGCGCTGGGCAGTCGGCGGTGCGGCCCATGCTGGGCCGCCCGTCGTGCGGCCCACGCTATACGGCTCTCTTCCTTTTTCTAGACCGTTTCATGGTGGCCCCACGGTGGGGTCTTACCTAGACACCACCTAAGGGGGAGGCACCCCATGGGTACCACAAACTGCTTGGCCATTTGGGTTGGGTAGCTTACCGGCCAGCGCAACACGGTGCCAATGGCTGGCACGCGGGACCCAAGTCCCCGTACATCTCCCCAGCTGGCCTGACGGCTAGCCCACCCATGCAGCACGGTCGCACGCCGCTCCACCACTGGCGGCCTGTAGTGAGCCATCTTCCCTCCTTCGCCACTACGGACTCGTGCCGCCGCTCCTGCCTGGCCAGCGGTAGGGGTCGCGCACTGCCCCCTTCACACGGCCGGCCTTGCGCCGGCCGCCACCCTAGCTCCACTGTGACCGACGGGCCACGACCCTTCTCTGGCAGGGTGGTTGCACCACTAAAATCATCCTGGCTGGACGTAGTCCCGACCACCATTCTCGAGAACCACCATTGTCGGTCGCTGAAACAGGTTGTCGGTGACGTTTTTCGGGTCACCGGGCCTACACTAGTGGCCCGTGATTCATTCCAAAAACTCCTGCACTATATCGGAATGTCGCCATCGATTAAAGGCCCTAATAAACCACACAGTTTGTGGAGAGATCAATTCATGTTCATTTGTCTTGCAACCTCTACATTAGAATGATATTAAGCGGCATAACTATTCATAAATCAAGAAGATTAACAAGAACAAGGTAAGGGTTATTCAAAACAACATTCCTTACCTTGATTTCTCATTGGGGGTGTCGCAAGATGAATTCGTTGAAGGCAAGGAAAAGACAGACATCGGTTCGTCCATGTTGAAGACTTTCCTCATTGGGGATCCTTCAATGGTGTTCTTCAGTAGAGAATGTGTTCTTCGTTGGTGAGATTGTTTCTAAACAATTCTCTCAAGCTCTCCTTTACCAAAAAATCCCAAAACCAAGAGGTGAAATTCCAAATTAATTATGATAAGTTAATTAGTATAATTAATGTTGGAACATTAATTAATTTGATGTTGGGACAATTAATGCAAAAATAACCAAAGAGTCACCGCCCTCATTAAAGAGGGAGTTCAAAGCTCAGGTGGTCCCCACCACCAAATTGAAATTGAGAGGATTGAATTTTAAAAATAAAATAAAGTTATTTTATTTTATTCTCTCCCACAAAAATCACAAAAAATAACTTTCACCCTTAACCTATTGTGGTCCAGGTGATGGTTTCTTTAAGATAATATTGGCGACGCGAGCTCAATGATGTCCTCATATTTTAATTCCGAGCTCCAATTCAAATGTTAAAAAAACATGCTCCTACATTTACTGAACATACCTAAAAAAGGTTCAGAAATTCATTCTAGGAACTCCAGGCCTCAGAATCATGCACCATCAATTTTCACAGACTCGTAATATTCCCATATAATTAAAAACAATTAGATGTAATTTCGAGGTCTTTATAATTAATATCAAAAAAAACATTACATTGTATGAGAAATATGAGACTACCATTAGATCTATAATGGAGATTTTACTTGATGTTGGGATCAACCTCTATTAGAATTGTGTGTTTGGAAACATCGCACAACATAAAATGATTTTTATATTTAATTAATATTTTATTCTGTTTTTAAAATAATAAATAATTGAATATCTCAAAAATGGTGTGTCGTATGAGAAATATGATACCACAGTTTGGTTCAGAAATATTGTTTTATTCTTGGTGGCATATAATTTTTAGGCGCATCAAGTGTCTGACAACATCACACAAAATAAAACCCATTTTTAGATTAATTAATTATTTAATTAGTTTTTTAAATAATAAATAATTTATATCACTCAAATAGTTCATCGTATGAAAAAATTCATGCATCCATTAGTTTGATAATATTTGGTTTACCCTATGTATGACATAACTTTTATGCACAAATGAAGTTTGGTGTAATTTAATTTTTATGATAAATAATTAATTTTAATCAATAAAACTTAATTAACACATCAACTAGCCCCAAATGGTTAAATGGACATGATAACATATGTGAGGTTTAAATTCATTTGTATCATGACTATTATGACCCATTTCTATTTCAAATCCATAATGGGAAAACATAAATGAATACGTATTGATTTATCTGAAAAATAATAGTTGAAATTCAGTATTTAAATTTGAGGTTTGGGTTCACTATGATCTATTGGGTTTTAATGGCTTATACATCCCATTTGTTTAGTTTTGTGGATATTTTTGAGTTTATAAGACCCATATCTACTCAATGCATAATTTTAATTAGTATAAAATTCTATTTTTTTAATCTCTGTGTGTGGTTTTTCTTTCAACATGGTAGAAGGGTCGTCTTTTCACTTATCTGTTAACACTTAGAGAACAACCCTACACACTGATTCAAAAAATAGATCTTCATGCATTAAATAATCACACATAGAGTATATATGTGGTTGTTTAGACTCAACACGATAAACAAAACTAAAAATTCGTATTCTCATCTATTGAAACACAAAACATCGAAGTAGAACCAAACATTTAATTTAAAGGGCTTATTTCAATCATTATTCAACTGAAACAGATATATTAATTTATCAACATTATGTTTTTGAAATAGAAACTTTTCAAAATGGTCATGGAAAGAATGATTTTGAATTAACCCTTCTATTATAATGTCCACATGGCCATGTTTTTGTAAAATGATGTTTTATTTTAATTTTTAAATGAAAATTCATTATTTAACAAAAAAATAAAATAATAGAAAACTGGATGTGCAATTAAAATTTAATTTATTCCTTAGTTAGACCCCGCGTTTTGGACCTAATGGTTGTCTCATTTTTTAATATGTGGCACCATTTGATATATATTTATTATTTAATATTTAACAAATCGATTGAATAATTATTTTTATATTAAAATTGTTTTATTTCTTGTGATGTTTCCAAACATCCAACACACATAAAAATTATTCCCCACCAAGGGTAAAACACCATTTCTAGACCTAATGGTGGGGAATAAATTTTACTCTCATTGTGGTTTTGTAAAGATTGCAAACAATAAAAAACTTTTTATATTTAATAAATTGTTTCTCTAGCTTTTATATATTCAATAATTTATATCTATCAAATAATGCATCATATGTTAAATATGAGACCACCATTTGGTTTAGAATGCGGGGTTTACCCTAAGAAAATAATAATTTTTATGTGAAAGGAGCATTTTATGAAAATTAATATATTTGGTAAATTAATAAGTAAAAAATTAAATTTACACCTCATCTCCACAAAATAGTCAAATGACCATTATCATAAACAAGATATCTCAAAATAATTATATTAACGATTGTTTCGAAACATTTATGTTTTTGTTCCTTAATGAGGATATGTATATTAAAATTTATTAGTTTTTGTGTTGAATAATTATTTATATTGGCTATTAAATTTTGAGGTTTGGGTGTGCTATGATGTATTGGGTTCCAATAGTTGATCCATCATTTTTTACTATGAATGATCTTGTTGAGTCCAGAAAGCCTTGGATCTACAATATTCATGATTTTGGAAGTTCTGAATATTTATTTTTTGGAATATATGTGTGTTCTTATTGTTATGCTGTTGAAAAAGGGTCCATATTTCCCTTATGCGCTGCACACATAGATAATATTGGTGAGTTTGTTTTATTTTATTTATTTATTTTCATTTAATATTTTTAAAGACATCCTAAAATTTGGGAAATTGTATGAAATTAAAATAAAATTATAAAACCTATATTATCTAGGAATACTCTTATATTATAAAATGATAGTGCATAACCTGATTATAATTGATAATTACCAGATATTATAAAATGATATCTAAAAAATATATTCTAGGTAAAAATTCATAACATTATTGGAAGATAAGTATAAATATAATAATCAAAAGGTAATTTCATCATACAATTGAATGAAAATTGTGAATAATTATCAATGAAAAAATTCATAAAATTGTCAATGATAATTCTACCATATTTTTAATTGATATTTTTAGAAAAAAAAATCAATGTGACCAATTAAAAAAAATTTAAAAAATAATTCCACAAAATTGTTGAAGATAATTTGGCACAAATTTTTAAATGATAATTTTTATATAATTATTAAATTAAAATGATTATCAAATTTATAATAGGATAGGTATGTGTATTGTTTTAGGATAATTATTATAATTATAAAATTATAATTTCAAGGATGAGAAAGGATATTATGAAATTTATCAAATGCTAAATTGGAAATTATCATGGATAACTATTAAAATTATTAATCAATAATCACTACATTATAAAAATGATATTTTATAATAAAATTATCAAACAATACTTACAAGCTAAAAATTATAATAAATTATAAAATTTTAATTATAATAGATAATTTATTATAGAATTGTCCAATATAAATACAATTGGAAATTTCAAATAAAATCATCAAAAAAGAATTATAAAAATATAATTAAAAATAAATTTTTTAAAGAAAATAATTCTTTGGGATAATTTAGTGAGAAAACATTTTGTCTTAAATTCAATTTTTAACATTTTTATCTATATTAAATGTGTCAAAGAATGTGGTATTTTATTTCTTTTTTAAATAAAATAATTTTAATTTGTTCTTGGAACCGTTGACATGTCGACATGTACGATAATAAGGTTTCCAAGAGGTTTATTGAACCAAACATGGTGGTCTGTGCTTGACACTATTGATAAATAATATGAGGATGTAATTTTCATACCATAATATGATAATGTTTATACTTTGTTCCTTGATGATTATATTTGGTTCTGTTTTGATTGACTGTGATTGATTGTGATTGCATATGAATGTGAGTATAGCCTATAAAACCCATTTGTATTCCTTGATATACATTAGTTTTGGTGTTATCTATTTCTTTTTATGGTGATATTTTATTATGTATGTCATTATACACTCATGTTGATATACTATTCTTACGTTTTGTTATCCATGAATATGTGTTAACATGCCTTGTTGGTTGTTATTGGTATTTGAGTCTACTGAACACTCTGCATTTATAAATCCCCTAGTGTGGATAATGCTTGATTATGACGATAATAGAGAGGGTCCTAATCTTTGTGTGGGTGTATGAGGTATCCATGGAATTATTTCGAGGGTATTATCGGGGTAGCCTTGATTTTCCATGTTTTATTCACGACAATATTCTCAGGTTGATGTGAGTTCCAGTAATTTTCATCAAGAGGACATCTAGAACCTATCCTCTGGAGGGATTGATTAGGCTAGTAATCA
Organism: Viscum album; assembly: GCA_963277665.1. Classification (NCBI taxonomy): domain Eukaryota; kingdom Viridiplantae; phylum Streptophyta; class Magnoliopsida; order Santalales; family Viscaceae; genus Viscum; species Viscum album. The sequence continues at coordinate 181,575,461 of OY728121.1, forward strand.
CCACCATTCCATAGTGATGACACCATACAAGTGATTGTATCTTTCTTCCACCAGTTATCCACCAACATGGAGACCAGGATTGTGTGACTGAGGGTTGTGGTAGTTTGGTAAGCGCAATATCACTTAATTTTAGATTTTATATTTATGTACTTACTACATTTATTATTATTATGGAATAAAAAATAATACATGATAAAATTAGTTTAATGACACACTGGTTGTGTTCTTCAGAATCTTGTACTCTTACCTAGTCATGCATTTAGAAGGGATTATAGATTTCATGTGTGACCCAGGTAAGCAAGAGGGCCCTGTGGTGGATGGCTAAGAAGGTGGAGCATAAAGATAGAGTGGAACTATATAGAAACTGGAAGAACCTAAAGTTATTTTATTTACCTTATATATTATACATTAAATAGAGAACTTCCATAGTGGGACCTAATTTATTTTCCTGACAATTAAGTCATTTACATTCTATATAATTACTCTGTTTATTTATTATATTTTCAATATTTATAATTGATCCTATATGTGATATTGAGGGTGTAGTATCCCCAGTGATGGACATGGACCCTCGCTTCTAGTCAGTAGCCACACGTATGTGGGGAGGCACACTTGAGGTTATATCCCATTCCAAATCAAACTCAGTTGTTCAAGTCAGGATGTTACGTGATTTTCTGAAACAAACTCTGATTTTCTATTATATTTATGGTAACTATAAATATCCTAAGGGGTTTACGTCCATTTAATTATAATTAGTCATATTAAAAATTGGGATTATTCATTAATTATTTGGGATAAACTCAAGTTCGATGATATTCTTATTTTATGATGTTCATCCAGTGTTTGTATTAACAGTTTACATGATCAGTTACAAAGTGTTTTTTATTTTCTCACAAACTTATCATTGATATAGACATTATCAGTGGGGTTAAAAAGTGTAGATATACCAAGGGAAACATTCTCTTTGAGGTATTGACACTATCAATTTATAGATATTCCTTTTTCTATTAATAATTCCCCCATTATTTTTATTGATTTATTGAGTACTGTTTTTATAGAGTTCCATGAATAGATTATGGTGGTATTTATAGATTTTAATATTATATATTTCATGAGTAATGAATTCCATGAGTACCACATTAGGGTTTTACTAAAAACCATAATTGAGGACCCGTTTTATGAAATATTTACCAATTGTGAATTTTGGAAATATAATATTTCTTATTTTTGGTAATATAATCTTAATATAGGGTCTATCAGTGGATCCATGAAAGATGTAATTAAATGAAAATTGGAATCAAACATCTACTATGACTAAACTCAAAAGTTATATTGGATTGAATGGGTATTATTGAAACTTTTGAAATTACTACACACAACAATCTAATCTACTAACCATATCTACTCAGAAGGGAGATTAGATCCTCTAGATTGATGATGGAAATAATATTCCATGGAAATAAATATATTTTAAGTTATTGAATTTTTTCTCATACTACCCTACATGGGATATTTTTTTGTTATTTATAGTGACACATCAATAAGGGGATGAGGTGTGTTATTATGTAGTGGTTATAGCTTATGCCTCACACTAATTAATGATATGTGAGGAAACATTCCTGAATCATTAATTGGAGTTATAGACCATAATTATTCCATAAATAATATAGAGAAAACATTTTTAGGGAAAAATGTTACATCTATACAAAGCATAAATGTTTATTTCTTTTATTCACTAGAAAAGAGTTGAATATGAACATCAGAAGATGGTTGGATATGAGTAATGATTACGATAGCAAGATACACTACTATCCTAAGAATGGAAAAAGGTTTCTAATTTGTTTATTAAAATGTATAATGATATTTTTTGATTGATGAGGAAGACTGATGATCTATTTTTATGGATTTTGAATTTACATTTGTTGATATTATTATGTAATTGGAGAAATATTATCATTCTCAAATGGGAATTCAACAATAAAACCTAATAACGAATAAAGAAGGAAAAAATATAGGATGATTAGCTAATATATAATATGAAGAATTTTAATGTGTTGAAAATTAAATTTGATTGAATAATATGGCTCATGAACTGAGTATGTTTCCCATCTGCACTAGACCTGAAGAATGAACTATTGGGAGAATCTCATAGCTCAACATTCTCTATTTTCCTTATAAGTATGAATTTTTATGTAGATTTGATAATTTATGTATTGTTTGACAACAAGATTTGGGATTTTATATATAATGTTAAAAATATCATGATTTTAAAAAATACTATATTAGATATCATATAGGATAAGTGACGTCAAGCATTAATGAAATAAAAAATTATTATTAATAATATATAATAATAATATCCTATCTAATGAATTGGAACGTTTAAATATTATTAATATCACTATGAAACAAACAATAAGGTGTTAATCAATGTTTTTTTATTAATTAATTTAAAATAACAACACTAATTTTTTAAAATTAGTTGTATTATTCAAATATATTTTTTCATGAAAAAAGGATATTTTACATTTTTTATAGAATATTAAAATTAATATCAAGATAATATTTAAGATTGACTTGAAAAAATTGATATATTTAATGAAATCATCTTGTCAAAATTACCATATAGACAATTTTTGATAATCTTTTGTAGTGTTTTATTTTAAAAATAATTATTGAAAACATATTTATTATGGGAAAAATATATATTCATTTAATGATTTTAATAAGATGATTTTTAAAAAAAAGATTACATGTAAAATTAGTTAAATTATTTTTTAAAATATTAGATTAAGTTCATTTGAATTAATAGTATATGAATTTTGGTATTAAAACTTTTAATTGTTAATAAATTTTTTATGGAAATCATTTTTTCATTTCATTTTGATGAATATTTTTAAAATGAATTTATCATACATATAGGGATTTAATTTTGAATAATGTATTACATATTTTGATTTAAGAGGTTATTATTTTATGAATAATTATGTTTTGTTTTTATGAATTATGAATAACATCCATATTTAAAATAATCAACTGGCTAAAGGGGGAATGGGTAAATTAGGGTTAAAACTAAATGTATAAGGCATAATATTTATAGAAAACCTTATTTTATTTCTGGAATGATTAAAAATATTTATAATAAATATAATTTTGATAAATATAATTTTTTTTCTATTTAACATTGATTTTGAAATTTTTAGTATTTAAGTAAATGATAATGTAAAAATAACACTTTCTTTATTATAATATCAATAATATTTTTGGAAGAGACATAATTTTTTATTCTGTTATAAAATGGTATATAAATTATTATAGATTTATTTTCATTGATAACAATATAGTTTAATTTTTTTGAGATGAAATAATATACTGTAATTATTATGAAATGATGACAAATATTTTTTTTATGTAGTGAAAAAATCAAGAAATATTTTTAAATTACACTAATATAACATTATTAAGCTCATTTATAGATTCACAATAATGAAATCCATAAAAAATTTAGTAATGTATGTATTTTTTTTCTTATTCCATTTCCTTCATGTTGTTTTAAAAATAAAATTATACGAACACTTCATAAAATTACTTTAATGGTATTTTATATTATATACATTTTATTATATTAAATGAAAATAATAAATATAATGAACGAAGGAAAATAGTATTGTAAATAATCTATAATTTCCAATCTTTGACATCTATGATACAATTGTACCTTAACATGTAAAATTATGACCCTTTAATATTGAAAAATTCATTACCATTATTAAGTGTAAAATTTTTCAACCAAGGGGTTAAACAAAAAATAAAGTTAAAAATTATATCTAAACCTATATAATATTAATTGAGTGATTTAAGTAATATAATTTCCATTTTATTTTTGAAACTATGTAATTTCTAAACCAATTTATTTGAGTTAGACAAATATTATATTAAAATATGTCAAGTATTCCCTAAAATGTAATATAGGATATTTTATAACAAAAAGTATCATATTAAATGATTTAACATTAATAAACATATTATATATTCCATGAGAATGGAAAATGGGTTAAAATATCAAAATGGGCTATTTTTGTGCCACATGGTCTTCAATAGTAACTTTTTAGTTCTATAATGATTAAAAACATTGATAACATGATAATTTTCAAAGGATTAACGAGGGTTTAATACTAAAAGATATGGTGAAAATATAATAACAAATTAACTAATATATATTTTATAATTATTTAGACTCATCCTTATGTAAAAATTAAATTTTATCAATTAAAATTTAATTTCCAATGGTATTTAATGTATATTATCCAAACACATCAGGTAATTTCATGAATGTACGTCCCCTTACTTATAAAAGCACTATCTTCTCTCTTTTATTTACACCTCATAGAGCCATATATCTAAAAAAACCCAAAACAAATTTTTTCCCATCTTCCCGAGACACAATATAAAGGTTCCATAATTGATTAAATAGAATTAAATGGTATTTTAAGAAAGGATCTAGAGGAACTATACTAAAGAGATTTTAATCATATTTACATACTCTTTAAGGATTATTTCTTCTTCCACTTGCAATAATTTTATTGTACTCATCCCAAAATAATGAACCAATATCTAGAACAAAATGAAATAATATCATTATTATTATATAACAATTATATATCTCTTTTCCCTCAAATGAAATTATAAAACATCACTTTTGTGTACCTACGACTTATTGTCTTCACCTAGCATTATAATTACTTTTTCCATAGCACATTACATGGAAGGTTATAAGGATACAAATAATGATTATATTTTATATTTATTTCATACTTATTAATTTTTAATTAAATAATCATATCAAATTTATTATCTTATAATATCTTGACAAATGATAGCGAAATTCGTTATTATGTCTCGAGTATGACATCCACGAAATGATGTGATATATTTTTCATTTATACTTTAAATGGATGGTAATAAGGATATATTAAATGAATATATATGATATATTTTAAATAATAATAATTTTATAAGAGTTATTTTTCTATCATTCTCTTTTTCCATCCATCGAAATGTGAAAAACATCATTTATGTGTACATATAGCCTACCATATCTATAAATATTGTAATATATTTCACTATATCATTCTATTATTTATGACTTTATAAATATATAATGAATATATATTACATTTATATCATTAATAACATTATTTGTTTATGGAACCATGAGAACGATGTAAAGAATGATAGTAGAAAATCAATGACAACATGAAAAAAAGTTAACACTCTTTAATGATGAAATTAACATAGAATTATTAATAAATATCAATTGAAATTTTATAGTTCTATCATATATAATATTAGATGTAAATATATGGTTTAATAATATAATTATAAAAAATTAACATTTCTTATACATGACTTCATATCACATTGAACTATGTTGAAGCGTGATGTATTTTATTTTATAACACAATTTCTATTCATTGTGTTACACAATTAAAAAATTTACTATGTTATGCCCTGGTTAGGTGTGAAATGATCTATGATAGTTTTATATTGTATAATATATATTTAAATTTAAATTTCTAAAATATATGAACTTTATTTATTATCAGACACTTATTTTATAATATTTTCAATGAATTTTTAAATTTTTAATTGAAGTTGTGTTAAATTTAATCATTCATAAACTATAAATATTTTCTTATCCACTTAATACCTCTTTGGTAACCATGATTTCATCTGTAATTTCCCCTAATTAAGACATTGATGAAGAAAAAAATGTTAAAATAAAATATGGTGTTGTTTCTCTATCTAAATGGGTATATATTTCATCAATTAATAAATATAGTTTTCAAAAAAAATTACATAAGTGCTTTTTTTACAAAAAAAAAATTATTATCTAAATTTCATGTTATCAATAGCTTTTTAAAAGGTTTTAATGAAATATGTATAATGATTTACATATGATATATTTCATAATTCCAATATAAAAAACTTATATGAATATTTTATAATATATATTTAATTAACATAATTTTACAGCGCCATAATTGTTCAATAATATTAGTCATCTTATAAAAATTTGGAAGTGATTAAAAAATAAAACTCATAAATAAGAATGAATTTTACTATTATTATTCAACATTGTTGTATTCTGAAAAATAATTGAATTTATTAAAAAACATATACTTATCCTGAATATATGGTCTTCTTTTATCACTTAATAATTTGTTTATCATTATATTTATTTTCATACCTTCATTTCATTATGATATGTTTAACTTGAAATTTACATTATTCTTAAGTATACATATTTTTTGTATCACGGATACAATTATTTCCTAAATTGTATACCATTACATCATATGATGTTTTACTATCAACGTTATTTTATTAAATTTTTAAATATAGATATTCATTATCCACTAATAAATATAAAAACATTCTCTTTAAATATGTTAGGGAAGAAACATCATTTTTATAAGTAAAAAAACCCATATTCTTAATTTGGTTGATATGTACCCTATACATGACCTAACTACTAGTATCACATAGGCAACATATGACCATACATAAAGACTCAGGGGCCTCAAGGCATTTACATTTCCCAAATACATAGAGTGTATAATATGCATCATACTTTGTCACCCGTCAAATGTTAGTCAACCCCTTCCATTAATCATTGATCCATAGTCCATTTTTTGAATGTGGAATAACCCCTGCATGAACCACTGCATCATGATAGACCGATGAATCCTGAAAAAGAACCCTTCCTGTCAATAGTTTCGGATGATGGTTGGATGATGGTAGTCGTCAAACATGTCTCTAATTTGAGCTTCTGACACGGTGATGATTGGTGGCACTGAGTTTCAAAACCTCCTTATTACTTTGAATCATCATATTAGTCCCATGATTATATGGTTTCTGAGTAGGGAATCATTATATCACACATCTGTGGTATATGGGGAAAGATGTCTATATTATATGTAATGACATAACTATCTCACTATTTGACTCAAGTCACCCAATAATGTCTACCCTCACTTCCATCATGATCCTCCACGTCATTTTCCTAGTCCAAAAAATTCATCCTTCATTATAATGATGCTAACCTAGATCACTTATTCCCAGATTTACATCCACTGATAATAGATGGAAGGATTCATCACCTAAATCACAATTATAGACCGATGAACCTATAGCATGTAAGCCCAATTTGATGGCCCAAATCCCAATTCAGGTGAATAGTTCTACTAAAATTTTAAATCTATAGTGACTCAAAAATACCCCTACCATGTTTTGATAATTTTTCTCATTGATATAGAATCATGATGGTTTACCACTCGACAACAAATCCAACTAAAAATACAAATACTTAATGATAAGGAAAAATGATTATTAATTAAATTTATCATTCAATATTTATGTAGTTCTCTAAACAAGATAGTATGGGTGGGGATTGGTTATAGATAGCCCCTCAATAAATTTCCAGGTCTCCTAGGACAAACCCATTTTCCATACATAATAAATGGGTTTTGTGGGTATATCAACCCATTTATTAAACTATCTTATCATAAGGCCTTAGTATATCACATGGGGTGTTAGCCGAGTGGTACCGGCTGGTTGTACCCCTCTCTCTGTGTGAACTGGCATTGGCTCGAGTCCCGCCAGACTCGGACACTGTGTGTATTATGCACAGGGAGATTCAAATCCATTTCGTAGCTGGGGAGTGTGGAGTGCACCTGGTCTTGGTCAGGGCCCCCCGCTGTGATTCGTTGTTAGTAACCCACATTATTCGGTTCTCACTTAGCCTCACAGTGATGGTCATGCATGGTTTTGTGGTGTTTTGGGGAGGTTTGGTATTGGACATGGTTCTTTGTTCAGTCTGCCAATGGTTCCTCATAATGATATGCTGGTTCTCACAAAGCCTCAAAGTGATTTGTAATGGTGGGTTCTCACTTAACCAAAAAGTGGTTTTTCAAAAATCAAAAAAAATGAATTTTTAGTCAGTCATAAGTCCTTAGTGGTATCTATATCATGATGTCTGATAGCATGACAACAAATATTAATCATTACTTTCATTGGGTGTTAAAATATTATTTTCCATGATATGACATCATTGTTATTATCCATGGATTCATTTGGGTCTCACATTTTTGATTAAAAGGATTTGCTTTCAAGTTATTTACCTCACTATTTTGATTATTAGTTATTAATTCATTATATCTTCAATTTTATGCAAAAGTTAATTAACCAGCCTAGGTCAACTAAACAAACCAAATAAACTAGCTCGTCACAAGATATGGGTAAATTAGGATAACAAAAAATAGTCTAAAATATCATAAATAGTAGACATACCACTATAGTATAATGTTGAAAGAGTCAAGATACCACAACAAACATACAATACAATCAAATCATGCTAAACTAGTAACTATTATATATCCCCATGTGACAAAAAAATCACCTCTATACCAACTTGAACCCAAAGAAACAACAATTAGAGAATCTAATATGATACAAGATACTCTTCTCATTACCTAGATCATGAAATAAACCATTAAATATAACCCAAAGGCGCCTGTAGAATGTAATACCCATCCCAAAATGATACCACCACAGTTTCTATACCTGGTATAATATAAATAATAAAAAACATATAGTTTTTAAAATAAAACCATTTTATAAGGAGTTTTCATTAAATAAATCATCTTGTAAATAATTTTCCCTCCATTTTTCATAAAACGATTCAATATTATTTAAAAATATATATTATAAGTATATGTTATAAATATATTAAAACATATTCCTAACTCATTAGGTATACATGTAAACCCAAATCCATGAAACAATGTATCAGGAAAATCTATGTGATAGAACATAAGATATAAAAACCTATGACCAATAATCCACGATAAAAAATCATTTCTTAATCAGGGAGTCATGAAAATTTTCAAAAAACACAGTATTGGGCTCTAGATTATAAACAAATGAATAGAGGACACTGAATATCGGAAACATGCATACATTGGATCAAAATTATATTAAGAACTTCATGTTTATTTCAATAAAATTAAACTCTTTGGTTTGCGACAAACAATAATGCTACTTGTGTCCCTATCCTGATTCACCCAAGGATTCCAATGTACAATTTTCCCAAAAAAACAACCATCCTTAATATTTCATTAACATATTCCAAATCCATGCTAGTCTCTTATGGATTTTGAAATCCCATATCTAAATAGAGAAAATCAATTTTCAAATAAATAGCCCTTTTTAAAAACATTATTTTTTTAGTAAAAAAATTAATATAATTTATAACTTCCAAAAAATGAAATTACAAAAAAATATAAATAATGATATTATATTCTTAAATTTAACCTACTGTATAGAAACACCATCCTCAAAATGGTAAAAAACATATCTATATTCAATAATGGTGATCATAAACCAACTGAACAGGCTCAAAAAGAAAATGCATTCCATGAAAATGAAATTGATCTATATAAAACACAATATAGTCATAAATCCATAATCATCCCATAGCCATGATAAAAAATGAATAACCATGGTGATTACATTCATGGAGAGAAGAAATCCAATCCAAAAAAAATTCAATAATTTTATAAAGATATCTTCATATAATGGGGTCATAAAAAATTACATTATATAAGATTTTGGTCGAGGGAGGATAGTTTCATGTTGAATGAATTGAAAATATGAAAAACAATCGAATTAAAACATATACTTGTGAAAATCACAAGGCTTTTAATTCAATTACATGATGTGTATTTCCCATGGATTAGACACACCGAAAACCTAGTCACCCTTTTATTAATAACTGAAAGTTACCACTACAATATATACATATTATACAGTATGCCATCCATTCATTCAATGTATCTAGATCATGGTGTATACCGAGAAGCCATTGAGTAAAATGTACATTATATAAAAATCATGTATGTTCCCAACAAGAAGAAACAAATATTTCTATGGGGAAATTATATAAAATTACAAACTTCATCATTAAATGTATCATCACAAATCATTCTTGACTATACTCAACTAACGAAAAATTGATACCTAAACAATGGGTGAAAACATACCAAAGTAAACTATAAGGGGGGATTACAATCTCCCCACTAGAAACCCATTATTCCCCAAGAAAGACCCCAGGATACTAGATCCATAAAAAGAAATGGCCAACACAACATTATCATGAAATCACACATCATTGTATCATGCCTATCAGGCCTGCACTGCCATAGTACCAACACTAGGGGGACCATTTTACCATATAGTAACTTATCCTGGTGATCCGTAATACGAATTGGATTCTCATCCAATGTGGATTCAGGATCCAAATCTACATCCTCACATCATATCACTAGGATAGGATATGAAATACATATTCTCAATTGGGAAACATGTATCAAAATCATTGATGTATATCAAACTAGATGAAAAGTTCAACTAATAGGACACCCTTTCCAGTTATCCAATGAAATCAATGTGGCCCACAAACCACAGTTCCAACGTACCATAATTAACCAATGGGTGATTTCTTACACTTGGAATGATTTTAAGAAGGTCCCAATCAACAGAATCAAACTCATGTGTCTAAAAATGATGGTATGTATATGATTTATTATATTGTTATTCCATGATAAAAAAGACCATAGATGAACTACACCATCTCCATCATCAATTGAACAACACTCTTTCTGACCAACGATCTCTCACCAAACTCTTCTGAGGTCATGGGGGATCTACCTGGATGCCCATATAAAGTCACATAGGTAGACATCCTGATCGAATCATGATACCTATTATTATAGTAAAACACAACCAATGGAAAATTATTTTCCCAATATCCTCCAAAATCAAGAACTCATTCATAGAAAATATCCTCTAGAACTATGTATCCCTCTTTTTATGTTCATCAATTTATATATGATAAGGTATTATTTATTTAATCTAGGAACCCCCATCTCTTAAAAACCTTTCCAAAACCTTTATGTGAACCTATAATCCGTTTTTGTGCACTTGTAAAGGGAACCCTATAATGTCTCAAAATCTCTCATACCTACAATTCCCTAATATCATAACATTCTTCACCTCCTTGATATATTGGAAATGTGACGATATCATGATTTGATAAATAATCACAAAAATAGGATCTTTCCTACAAAGATTAAGTTGAAATCCAACAATGAAATCCATCGAAATATCATCCCACATCCATAATAGAATGGGTAATGTCGAAAACAACCTTGTTTGTATCTTCTTCTCCTCTATATTTCTCAGACAAGAAAGGAACTATTAATTAAAATACACTTTCCACTATCAGATCTCATACACCAATATTTATTCCTTAGGTCTTGATACATATTGGTATCCCCAATGAGCTTGGAACAACGAGATTGATGTCCTCTATCCAATAACAAAATTCTCTAGGAAAATGAAACAACCATCATGAAATGAAATCACAAATTTCTGTTAGAACATAGATAATACTCACTCGAGGTCTCCCCACACTAAATGATTAAACTAAAATGTTGGAACTCGATTTCTTCAAGTAAACCAATCCAAACTCACCAATAAAAAATCCTATCATCTTCCATCAATGATAATAAAACTTATCCAATAACCTATTCCACTACCAAGTACTTGTTATCAAAACACCCATCAGAGGCCACTCCCCTATTGATTTTGTCACGAATCATATCATTAATTTTATTCTCTACTTATAGAAATAGATATTCATCTTTCTAGGGTATCATTATTATCAAAATTAAAATTATAAAGATACTCTACCCATCATTTATGTCGCCAATTGAGAAACATCAGGCTAAAAATATATTTTGGGAACTTATGATCAGAATATACAATATACCTCTCCCCAAATAAATACTGATACCATGATTTATATTCATGCATAACAGCTTCCAAATCAAGAAGATGAGTACGGTAATTATTCTCATTCGGGACTATCTGGTGAGATTGATAATCCAAAACTTGTTTCCCCTACATTAAAACACATCCCAAACCCTTCAAATATCATTGAAGATATAAATGAGTGAGTATCACCGATCTTAAAATAAGATACCAAAATAGAGGATGAGATAAATAATATACCCCTAACAGTAACTAGCCTTGATTCAAATTCCAATGGAGTATTATCTGATTAATAAGTGCATTTAGTTAGAGACCCATGATCATCTCCCTCGATGGTAGGATTAGTACCACCACCCATAGAACCTTCTGCATGATATTGAAACCCTATGGTGAGAATGGATCCTTCCCTAATGCCTTAAGATATAATTTCAAAAAATCATTTTATATAGCCTGATCATCCAAAACGATGAATATTTTATGAGAGTATCCACATAGTTTGGATTGGAAAGACCTCTCCTTCCACAATGGAAGAAAATATCTTACTGTTTTCCTATCATCCCCACTAAGACTGGACCTGAGGAAAACTGACCACACCGATTCATCCTTTTGTGGCCAGAAATTAAACCATAGCTAACCACTTATCTAACTAAAGATTCCAAAAAACCATTCTTGCTAGCTATTTCTACCATAGATAAATATTTCATTTCATGTACCACTAAAAAGGTCATAATGAATAAGTGTATCAAATGATACTGAATATCAAGACTCAATCCCAACTAAGACATCGAAGCCTTCATGTAGTCATTGGTAATATGTTTTGGTGGTATATGAACTAAATCATCCAGACATGTAGATTAACCTATAATGGCATGCTCCTACTTCTCTAGTGTAAAAAAATCTTGGTTTTTTTCTCTATGAAGAGTCTCGGGATAAAAATTCTGGTTAGATATTTTCTTGATGGAATCCATGGTATGATCCTCAGGTAACCTATCATGAACAATAGTGTCCCCCAATCTCTTTCTGGGTGCCTCAAAAATATACATAGAATAATCCAACCTATATTCTTTTTAATTCTCTATGTATTTAAAGAGAATCCCTATATTATCAAACAAATTGGTTTCCAGGTGTCCTTTATCACCAAAAAGGATTGGTGGATGCTGCTTTCTAAATTGTTAGTCACTATCTACTACACAACCCAGGTTCCAAAAACTCACATAACCCATAGTATAAATAGTGCTAATAATATCTTCTAACAATGTAGGGTCCACTAGAGGATTATCTTATTAAACCAATATCATATATTCCACTCTTGTATTCTGAAGGATTCTTCTGGGATGAATTGTCTATTAGAAGACAAAAAAACATCATTCATAAGACTTAAAAAATCATATGACCAAAACCATGTATAGAAAAAAGGTATCAAAAATTATGAATATAAAGCTAACACAAAACGTTGAATGAAAACCCATTCATAAAAAGGAAAATTTAAATTAAATAAACATCTCAAATAGTTCATTTAAATGTGATTTAAATCTAAGTCTCAGACCTGTATAAAATCCATTAACACCAATATTAACTCTCTTTTTTGGTCATGGTAGTGAGATAGAAAATCCTATTTTCACACAATCAATTTGAATTATGATTGTCTTAAATATAATCTACATAATAAATATCTCAAAACATAGTTTTTTATAATACACATTAGGAAGAGCATCAATTTCATAAAAAATTGTTGTGAACTTATATAGGTCAACTAGACAAGCCACCTAAAACAGATAATCTCACGATATGAGAAAAACATGAAAAAAAACTATTATTTAACATATGAAAAACAAGATAGACAAACATAGTATGAAGAGGAAATATATAGGATACAAAAAAATACAAACAATTCAAGTCAAATTACTTAAACCAGAAAGTAATTCATATCCTCATATGACCAATAGTCACCACCAATCTAACCTGATCCAAAATCAACAGTAATAAGAGAAGATAACATGTTACAATTTCTTATTCCATTTAAATTGATCCTATAATAATCATCTAGATATCTCGAAATCCGTATTTTGTGTATGAGCCAAATCTCTTATGGATACCACCATAGTTCCTATTCTTTTACTATTAAAATATTCAAAAAATCAATCTTTTATTAAAAATATGATTTAAAAATCTTTTTCATAAAATAAATACTATTATAAATCATTTTCCTATTGGTTTTCATAAAGTAAATTCATTTTATATTATCTGAAATAAGAAATAATATGTGATAAAAATAGGATAGTGTATCCCCATATCAAGGGGTAAATGTTTAAGAAGATATCAACAAAAAAACATATCATACGATGCTATGTGATATGACCTCATATATATAAAATAGGGATAAATAACTGCATATATTAAAATATTTGAGCAACAAACCATTAAAAACAATTCATAGTATAAACAACTAATCATATCAAATGAAAAATCACTAACTAATGAGCTCTAACCTATGGGAAAATGCATACTAGAAAATCCAAAGCATAAATAGAAATACAATGGATATAAAAGAAATATATTCATACCAGTTGATATACAAAAATTAAATTATAGTGGAGTAATAGACTATAAGATAACCTGTTTCTATATCTCATCACATCCAAGAATCCACTATGTAATTTGATAATACATTTTCAAAATCATGATCATGGTTTCATAGAATGTTTTCCTATCCAAGGCTGTCCACTGTAGTGTTTGAATGAAAATCTATATCTATAGAAAAAATAATTTTGAAATATTTTCCATTCCAAGAAAAAAATTAAACAAATTTTCCCTTTTAATTAATTAAAATCCAAAAATAATTTATTTATAATGACATTAAATTCATAATACTCTCTTTTTGTTTGTAAAAAACTACCTCCACATGGAAAAAAACCTAGCTACATTCGACAATATTGATCAGAAACTAAGAGAATGACCCTCAAAAACCATGAAATCCCAATAATAAAAAATATATAGAAACCCCAATATGATCACATATATAAACCCAAACAATATCCATAAGCAAATCCAAAAAAAAAAGAAAAAAAGGTAATTTCATACCCAAATAGAATAAATCTAGAAATAATTGTGACTAAATGCATCAAAATTTTATTCATATTAAAATGAGTCACCCAAATTCTCAAAGGGTTTGCATTGAGTCGTGATAGGTTAGTTATATATTTACGGAATTTAATTTCATCCATGCCTCATTTTAAAAAAAATCAGTGATGACCATTAAATGAAATTAAAATCTATAATACACATAATTATAGATCCACATATATGGAAAAAACATATAATTTGTATGGAAGACAATATTTTTCCCAATACATGGATGTACCTTTTACACCGTAAGTAATCCATTCATTCCATTAATCCAACTCATGGATTATCCTTGGTAGCCATTAAAGAGTGTGTACTTCACTTACCTGGTGTATAAGTTCCCAATGAGCTATAAAATGTGATGTTATATGTATAACTTTCCAACTAATCCCCCACATTCCTATTAAATTTCTCATCCAAATTCCTTTTACCAATACTAGACCAATGAAAAAATTTAATCCAAAAAAGGGTAAGAACATTACAGATAGAATGGATGCATGGAATTATATAATTCATACTCATCAATTGAGCTCACATTTTCCTTGAATTCCTTTTCCCCAAGATCCCAAGATATTTAGAATAAATGATATTAAAGGATATTATAGGGAGGATAATGATGTTATAATATAAAACACTACATTTTATTTAATGTTTTCAATTTTAATGTGAGATTCATTAATTTATCTATATTACCAATAAAAGTAAAAAAATCCATCCCTTTGGGATTTGATTGCTTGTATCTAGTGTGAATTTAATAATTTAGATACTAACATTGTTTAATATTGTTAGGATTTAATAGTTGGTTTCATTCAAATTTTATTATAAAATTGGGGATCTATATTTTTGGATGATCAATATTAAAGAAAATAAACCTATGGCTAAATTTGATTTTATGTAGAATTTTATAATTTTTCATATTTTTTGGTAAATAATATAATATTTTCTCAATAATAAATTTATATCCCTATTATATAAGTATATGGGGTTTTGTAATAAATTCAAATAGAGGTAATAATAATGGAATGATTTAGTCTTGTATTTTTTGGTCACCATTCTTATTCTTGGTGAATGAGATCTTACTTTGAAAATAGTTTCCCAGTCCCATTAGATATGAATAAATTATTTCCAGTTTTATTTATGAGTAACTATAAAAGATTTTATAAATGATAATCATAGATTACCAAGGTTAATATTTAGGTTACATATATTTAATGGGTGATTTCATTATTTTGAGTTATTTTTCTCGGTTATATGATTACATAATTAGAGATCATAGATTTATTTTATTTTCTTTAGGGTTAGAGTTATGAGGAATTGTGTTAATTTTTAATATGATGTGATATACAGTGATTTATTTCTTGGGAAACTGAATGGGATGGGATCTAGAAGTCGAGACATTTTGATTGTGCCTCTTAGGTTATCATGATATATTATTAACAACATAAATTATGGTGACTTTTATAATGTATTAAATAATAAAAAGATATATTTTTTTGGTGGTTCATATTGTAATAACCAGTGAAGAATAAAATTATAATTTTATTAATATCATTAATGTTGTAAGAATCACCTTTAAGAATGTCTCAATAGAAGGAGAAGATATTTTATATGGTCAAATAAAGGTTATAGATAAATTAATAAATATGGAAAACAAGGGCCCAATGGGGGGATATAGAGTAAATATTATCGTACTATTTATAGTTTAATATATTATATTTAGGGAACATGGAAATTATCAACTTCAATTCCCAAATCCAGGTTTTATCTTCAAGGACAATGAATGATTAACGTTATTCCAATCGTATAAGTTATTGGATTTATTTTCTACGTATTGGATTTCATAATTAGGTTTTAGAATTGTTTTATCAATGATATTCGAGATATAATAATTATGAATCATATAAGTATTGTTCTACATAGATTTTTTAAATTCTTTATAATCATATGTTTAATGGTATCGATAAAACTGAAAAATTATTTCTTGGTAAGGATATATTTTTACAGAACACCTGAATTAGGGAAATAAACCAATTAATATATTCCTATAGACAATTTGATAATTTTCACATTGGATAATAAAATTAATAACATTTAAAATTTAAATTAGACTATATTAATATCGTTGAATATGATCCATGATTTGATGAAAAACTAATTTATGATGTATTTTAAAGTATTTATAATTTTTTCAAATAGATTTCATAATCAGTGATTTTATTTAGGGAATAAAGTTAGAGTTACTTTTTGTATGGAGGTATGTTATCATTAGGATTTGTGGTGGTTCTTGTTGTAATTATTCATAAGGTATTGAAATGTTTTTTATGTGAAAATATGAGATACTTCATGTGTATTGGGAATACATGATGATAATGATCTTGGATGAAAATTTATATGGAAAAATATTTTGGAATTTTATTATTGAATTTGGTTGAAAATATTGTGGTGGATTCATCAGGTAAACTATTTTTAGAAAATAATATTTTTTCTCTAGATGTTATTTTGGATGTTTTATAAACTAATATATATATCTATATTCGATAACATGGACTAAAAATTTTTTTATTTTGGAAAATATTTTCTGAAATAAATAATAAATTTTCATTATTTTATATATCTTATGATAGGATAACTGTCAATTTTATTTTTTTAGTTATGGGAAATTTATCTCAGTAATAATTTCATTGAGTAAGATATGAATAGGAAAACCATCAATGCGAAAACAAAGGATGAAATTTAACATATGAAATATAAAAAATTTGGTTAGAATATTTTAGCAAGTTCTCTATCATAACTGTAAAAGATCCCCTCAATATTAGGAAGATGATCATCATATAAAATTTTATCCTTTAATCCTCATTTATGATGAATGTGTAGTCTTTTTCCCCCTCAGCATCTTACGGTTTTGGGATCATTAGAATTCCCATGACAATGTAATATATCACGCTCTATTATTCCTTAGATATCATTATTCACTTCATGGTCTATATTTTAATATTCCTCTAAGGGCTTCCTTAACTAGGAACCCTAATACAATATATATCAGGTGACCGTTTTGTTTCCCATATTATAATTTCTAAAAAAATATTTATTATACATTTGTATGATGTGGGTTTTCAAAAATGTTTGATCCATTAATGACGGGGATAAAATTGTGAGGGAATTATTTATTTAATGTTTGTAGAAACTAAAATCTCAATATTTTATAAAATGACTTTGTTTTTAATATTGTATATGATTGAAAACATCGAGCTTAAATGAAAAAAATATATAATTATTAAAATATAACCATTATATCTTATTCATTAAATTAGTAGGCATCAATAATATTAATAACATTATGAAAAATATATAAAGGTCCTATGAAATAAAAAAGAATTTATTAATTATAAATAAATAAGAACTACATATTTTTTGGTTTATTTTAAAATGAATGTTCACCACCCCTAAGGACTACCTCATGAATAATTAATCAATATTTTTAATATGATATTCAAAATTATTATACAGTTTCCTTAATTTTAGGAATTTTTAATAGTAAATGTGGTCAAATTTTTCTTCTTATTAAAGGGAAAATGGGTTAATTAAGGTTATAACATTTCTCGTAAAGATGAAAATTAATTTAGATAGATTCATTTGTTTTTTAATAATAGTGTATATTTTTCATAATGATAAAAAATTATCGAATATTCCATTTATTTCAACCATATTTGATTTTTACATTTTTAATATTTAAGCTAAATATAAGGAAAAAAGGCCAATTTCTTCGTTTTAAGGTCCATAATATTTTATGACATAGAAAAAACAACATATATTGGGTTATAAATTAAAATATAAAATTTTAATGAATTATAAATTATTTTATTTGTTTTTATTTATTTTTTGATGAAATAATTACCTTAAATACATAAGCCACACTAACACAATGCATATTAATGCAGTTCAAAAATCATGTAATGTATTTTAAATGATATAATAATAATATTTATTGGTGATTGATTATACCCCAAACATATATATTTGTTAGTATAACAAAATTATACATTCATTAATGTTTATATTTTAATTTCATTTATGCCATGTTGTTCAAAAAATCAAATTAAATGAATAGTTTAAAAATAAAACTAATAGTATTTAAAGTTATATTTATTCTATTAATTATTTTTTAAATAAGAAAAAAATTAAAAAAATATGATGTGGGATGTGAAATTGACTATAATTTGATACCTTTATCATTTATTAATCAATTTTCACCTTATAAGTAAAATTATAACCCCTATATATTTTAAAATTCATCATCACAGTTTCGGTTAAAATTAGATAACCATGAGGTCAACCAGACGATAAATTGTAAAATGAAATCATAACCTCTATAAATTTTATTCGATGATTTCAATACATCCAAATAATAGTTATATTTTAATCCATGACATTTTGGATCCAATTTATTGGTGTTATATTTATATTATATAATAATAGTTCATTTACTTATAAAAAAATATTAACGATAATTTATAATTAATTATATTCAATTAAATGATTTAAAATTCCTAAAAATAATTTATTCAAAATAATTAAGGGTATATGTTTAAAAATATATACTATTGTCCCTGTATTTTTCATTTATCCTTTTATATAATCTTTTATGACCCAAAGATTGTAGAAAACCATCAATATGAGAGTAATTGTCCAAAGTGTTAAAGGTTTCCAGAAACAAAATGATAATGGACAAACCATATAAAAAATAAACAAAATTTACACAAT
Organism: Viscum album; assembly: GCA_963277665.1. Classification (NCBI taxonomy): domain Eukaryota; kingdom Viridiplantae; phylum Streptophyta; class Magnoliopsida; order Santalales; family Viscaceae; genus Viscum; species Viscum album. The sequence continues at coordinate 181,595,240 of OY728121.1, forward strand.
GAGATTATTATGACTAAATTTCATCTTACCATTAATTATATTAATTAGGTTCCATTTTTTACTGAAAATATATTTATAATAATTTTTAAGTTAATATAATTACAAGAGTGCCCCTCCACTCACGTATAATTGCACAACCATTCTATATCTTCTTGACACCACATAGAGAGATAAAAATCAGCAAAAACCAAAACATTTTTTTATCAATATCTCTATTCATTATTTTGATGGTTTATCCATCTAAATAAATTCAATGTGTCCATATGAAGGGATCTAATGGATGCTTACTGAAGAATAGGTAATTATCTTTACTGAAAATATTAAGTTTATTTATTATTACACACCATCTAATTATATTTTAGTTATACTTTAAAATAAACATAAATATCATAAATATCAAAATATATTAATTTTATTTTGGGAAAATCATTTTCCATCTTTTTTCCATGGTATATAAACTTAAAACATCACTCGTCTTATGTATGAATTACCATCTACACATAGTGGGGTAATTAAAATTTCATAACCACATTATGTGGATGGATATTATGGAAAAAATAATTAAAATATATTATATTTATGAAATATTTTTTATTCTTTATGTATAATATGATATTTACCATGTTTCTTTCTTGTTTATTGGAAACCAATAACATCACCCATGTGTATAAGTGGACTACCACCTCCACAAAGCGATAAGATCCATTTTTCATTTCTATATTACATGAACGAAAACAAGGATATTTTGAAGTAATAAATATGATATATATATAATAAATATTGGTTATATACATGTGAATTAATTTTTATCTTTATTTTTTTCCATTCATTGAAATGTGAAATCAATATTCATGTGTATGTAATTTTGTTTAAATATAATACACATGAATGAAATTCCACACCATCATGAATAAAACATAAACTAAGGAATCCTTTTATAAGTTTACTTTGTTCTTTTGGAAGAATACTTTTCCATTATTTTTTCTAAATTCTTATATTTTAAATAATCTATTTCAAAATAAATGTAGTATTTTACTAATAAAATGTTCTGGTGATAATAAAATGGTCTCATCATCTATAAAAATATCCTTTGGTGATTCATAAAATTTACAAGGTATATGATTGAATGGTTTTATATTTATTTATTATCAATATGGATTATTATTATCATGATTAAATTTTATGGAAACCGTTATCCTTTTAATAGGTTATTATTAAATTATATGATGGATGATTTATGATCTTGTGGTGCACATATGTTTAGTTTCCATTATGAAATCGGTCGGTCTAGAATTATATATCCCCTAAATTTAATTACATAATGAATGAAATATCATAAGATAAAAATGTGAGTAATGTGGAGTGAACCTTTTTTAGAAATTCAATTTGTCTAATAAGAAATTGTTGGCAATGATCCTTGACTATGGAAATGATTTAATTAGTTGTCATCCCAATAGAATTTGATAGGCTTATTAGTGAGCATTAATTGATGAAATTATTATACAATATTATTTTCCTGCCAAAATAATAGTCCATATGCTTATAAATTTTTTTAGGGAACATGATTTATTATTTTTTATTACTCACTCTTATATATTATGTTATTTGTTCGAGGAAAAAAACACACCATGTTTCATAGTTAATTATCGTTGACTAAATAGGTATGATTATTATATTTCTTGGTCATATTTTTGTACCATTATACTTAACATATTCTCAATTTGGATCATTGATTATAATCTCTTATTTATACCTTTATATAGACTATTATCTCACCATTTCTTATGCTTCCCATTTTTTAAAATAAATAATTTATTTATTTATGATATTCTATAAATTGTGTTAGAGATGATGAACTTAATTATAAATAAGGACGATATTTTATATACAGGTTGTTTATATGTCCATTTTTTAAAAACACTAAACCTGTATGGTGCTCTGGAATGTTTCATAGTTAAATTAATAGAAAAGTCATCTAAAATTATTTATTATTTATGTAGGAAAATTATATATCACTATATTAAATTTTTTTGATCTGTATATAAGAGAAACTTAAAAGCATATATGTAGATCCACCAAATTATCAATGATAATATCACATTTTCTATATCCATATTATGCATGAGGTAGTTATTCTCATTGATCATATATGGCCAAGAGGAATAGGATATCCCATTATTATTCTTCTTGAATTGAAAATCCTATCCCTAATAGGAATATTTTATATATATCATAAACCATAATCATATAAATTTATTGTGACTGCAGGATCAATGATAGGACTTTTCTTTATCTCCTTAATGCTTTCCTCACATTATTCCACCCATAAATAATTATTCATTTTTATGTAAATATAATCAGTGGGAATCAAAATATTGAAAATTTTGTATCACCATGGAATTATAATGTAAGAACCTTATATTTAATAGTGTGCATGACATGTGACACAAAGAACAGAAGGGAAAAATACCTTAATATATTAAAATATATTTATTATATTTAATAAATATTATATATTATATATTTGGTAATGAACTCATCATCGAGTTACCTTGAGTTACAGTAAAGAGATACTTTCTTCAAAATCATACATTACAACCAAGACCATGTTTTTCTAAATAATGATATATTATTACATATAATAAAAAATAACATAGCCTTTAAATTTTTAGTTATTAAAAGGGGTAACTAATTTATGAAAAACCATGGTTTGCAGATAATTAAAATGAATACCTTGGTTTAAAATTAATTATAATTGAATATGAAAATAGATTGAATATAAAAGAAAATATTATTATTTTCACAAAGATGTTTTACCAAAATTGATATAATAAATAAAAATTAGAGGTTGATATTAATATATATATATCATATATTATATATAATATTTTCTATTTTCCTCCAACATAATTGATACTAATAAGATCAAAATAAACAATATAATACACTTTAGATCCTATATTTTTATTTTTCTGCATTTTAGTGGATAACCCATTTTATATACGAATTTTGAAACATTAGTTGATTTAATATGTCCAAATAAACTTAATATTTTAAATATAAACATAAATAATTGGTTATTATGAGTTTTTGACATTTTTCTCAAACATTTCATTTTTAATGAATGGTTAGAAATACTGAATTTTAGTTCAAAACTACGTTTTCATATAATTTATCTATAATGTTAAATTATATTTTTAATTGGTTTTATAGTTTAATTATAAAATATTTTAATAAATTAATACAATTTTTTAATTTTAATTATTTTGACCTTGAAATTGACTATAAAAAAATAGAGAATTTATGAACCTGCTTACCTTAAATACCTCAATTTTCATCCTATTTGTGGGATTAAAAATTAATTAATTTATTATTATTATTTGTTATAAATTTGGGAAAATAGATTACATATTTTCAATAATAATAGTTTATACTAAGTCCATATTTGTTTAAAAAAATTGATAATGTAACATAAATTAATTACAATAATTAAGGTAAAATTATTCTCAATAAAAGACTAGACCACTATCTTATAGTCCAACATGACATAACCACTTGTAAAAAGCCCATTTTATAGACATAAATATTCCTTGAACTATAAATTATTTATTTTTTATTTTTTTAATAAAAGTTTGTGTAAATATCTGTGTACACCTAACTTCATTTCAAAAATACTATGTGAGTCCTTTTCCATTCATATAAAATGCCGCCACTTATCCCACTTCATCACACCTTTCAAACAACATAGGATGAGCCTAGATCATCCCAATAATATTCCAAAAATACCTCTATTCCTCCTAGAAGAACCTACTTGGGAAAAAAGCAATCCATGGAATCATTTTGGTACAAACCAAAAGAAGTTACCCGATTAATAGGTAACGTAAACTCTCGGGATATATAGACTTATTTACATTCTCTACCCATCCAAATATATTTATTCTAGGATTATATACCACAAAATCTATCATATATATAATAGGATGTCATTATATATTGTTTTTTACCTAATCATTCACAAACATCCATCTAATAGATTACGAATATATATTTTCTGTGTAAGGTGAATTCTGCCTCCTGAAACGATGATTGTTCATTATTTACACTAACACAAGTCATGCTAGATATTTTGATGGAATATCTTTATATATATTCTATATATGATATTTATAATTTATTAATTCTTTTTTTTAAATATACCTTTCTACTTTCCATCTTCGGTAAATATGATAATTTCTCTTGAGGAAGGGTGGATTACCACCCCTCAAAGATAAATGGTTCATTAATTACATTCATGGAACAAATAGTGGATGTATTTAGTAAATATATTAATAATATATAACATAGATATGATACTATACTTATAATATAATTATGAATCATTTTCCTTTCACTCCTTTAATATAATAATTAAATGAAATTAGCATTCATGCATATGTATGGCCTACCATTTCCATGAACAGTTGACTTCATTTTGAATCACAAAATATAATGGGATACAATAAATAGAAATATAATTAATTTATATAATATATATTTATTATATTACATTATTTATATTATTAAATCATGATCTATTTAAAATGTACGAAAAATTAAATGTCAAAACATACTTGACAAAACTTGGAAATTATCTCTTAAAATATTTAAAATAATGGAGAGTGTTAACAAAGGGGTGATAAAATATTATAAGAAATTAATATATGAAATTATAAATGTGATTATTTTTTATAAGTTAGAAAAAAAATTATACCACTATATTTAATGATAAAACCACAAAAAAAGTGAATGTTAAGGTTAGGGATTTCGTCTAACTTTAAATTCTATTGAGTCATATTGGTGTTATGCACCAATTCACATTTATTTGGATTATATACTACCCTTTGACATGTTATGTCATGAATTTACATGTTCTCCTGCTATTATAATTTCATTTATTTCATGACAATCAATTATTTGAAGGTTTCAATGTAATATGGGGAACATTGGAATGTTAAAATATTATTTTTCCTTTAGAATGTTTTAATGTCAACAACCATTGTTGTTACATATCCTCCTATATGGTATTTTTTATAATTCTATATTCCTTATTCAATATGGGTATTTTATAAGAAACATTATTTATTTGATATATGAGGAATACTTTGGATGTGAAATACCAAGGTTTGGGACCATATATGGTAAGCCCTATGGGTTGGTGACCAGTTAATGAAATCAACCTGATGCATCAATATTCTAAAGAGAAGAAATATTTGGCCAAAATAGTGTCTTTTTTTACCCGATAGCAAACCTTTATTGTGAAAATTACTGATGATACTAGTTCAACATATTTATGGAACATAGAATCTAATAATTAATAATTCCCCTCATTTAGTTTTAATTATTATCCATATATGAGATTTTGCATCGACATATCTTTATATACATAGAATTAACCTTTCACTATTTACATGTCATGTGTTTTATTTTCATAGAATTTAATATTAAATTTTCCCTATCATGTTATTTAAATGGAATCTCTTAATAGTTATTTACCTTTCCATGTTATTTTATTCTCATTATTCAATAATTTCTCCATCGTTATTTACCTATATCAAGAATTTGTGATCATCCTTATTATATTTCTTTTCCCAAATTTATGAAGAATAAGACTTTGAATAAGAGTTCAAGGATATATTTTATAATATTTTATTATGTATCATTTTAGTATTTTATTTTTCCCCATTTATAATGGGTAGCATCTATGTAGTCAAAATGTATATGACTGTTAAACTGATAAGTTCTTTAGGATTTGATTCCTTCTAATCATGCCAATGTAATAAAATAATTCAGTGACTCTGGGCTTTTTGGGAGGGGGTGTTACATTTGGTATCATAGTTTTTGTAGAAGCATCCATGAAAAATAAATTTAGAAAACATATATTAGATAACATAACCCTAATATTGACATTGAGGGTAGTTATAGCATAATATCCTAGAATATTTGTAATGTAGTGATTATGTGTGTATTCCAAGAAATGCATCCTTGTCTAGATACTACAAATGATTTTGGTTCAAGAATAGATTTACATTGGATTAATAACTCAGAAATGGTGTTCAAGGACATACTCATGTTAAACTGGTATATGCTAGTAGGCATTATTGTGCACCTGGTTTGATACTCTTGGGGATATGTGTAGTATAATTCACATTTTATTTCCCTAGCATTATGTGGGATTTGAAATTAATGATATCCCAAAATTAAAAAAAAATTATTATAGAATATATGAAACTAATATTTATGATATGAATTATATCATATTTAGAGTAATAAAAATTTCATTACATTATTGGATAATCCGAGGTATTCCATTGTTTAGAAATAGATCCGTTATGGAGGAATTTTTTTAGTACTCATGAAAAAAGTATAAATTACCATACTGGGGAATCAAATATAAATGCTATTATAATTGATAATGTTTCTCATATATTAGAATAACATAGACAGGTCATTAAAAAAACATTTCTCTAATTGGAAAAACAAATACTTGGAGAGTTTACCATATTCTATATGGATTTATGCAGTAGAGGCCCCCATCTTTTTGTGGGACTACAAATCCAATTGTAACTGAGCAATGGATTATGACATTTTTTGGAATGTATTGAAGTGTAAAAGGTTTCACTTATTGTTTATTTTCAACAATGTGATACTTTCCAATGGTGGCATCTGATCAAGAATAAAAAAGTGGTATAAGAAATTTAACTCATGGAATAGAGAAATTTTAAGGAGACATTGTTCGAAAAATATTTTTCTCATGATGAAAAAAAATAAAATAAAGATGAATTTCCTTCCATTAATTAAAAAGGCAGAATATATTGTTGTAGGTTATGAATAAACCTTTATAGATTTATCTAGGTGTTCTACATGTTATATATGAAACACAGATTTCCAGATCAACCACATCATTGATGGAATTTAGATGAATCTTTGAAGGGCGCTAAGGTCACAAAAAAATTGTTCATATGGTGATATAATTATACGCAATATCAAGATATAATAATAAATCAACAATTACTATGGATTCATGGGAATACAAGAGAATAATAGGTATTTTAAACAATATGAAAAATGGAATTAGTTAATGATGTTGAAGGGAAAGAATAATTTTCAATCATGTGATAAATATATAATTTTTCACCCTAGTAAATGATTGAATGGATTATTAGTTTGTTATATGTGTGAAAAATAGGAATCTATGAAAAATAACTAAAATGAATGAAAAAAACACTAATAATCAATTTTGTAACTACAAGGAGATTAGGCACTACACAAAGGATTTCCACATTCGTCAAGGGGACATACCATCGAAGAAGATAACAGATCAAGTCCAGCGATATGTTATTGAGATGAACTAAGAAGAGTTATTAATATACTTATCTAATTGTATAGTTGAAATATGTTGTAAATTTATTTCATTTATCATTTTATCATCACATCAATTACGAAATATGAAGGGATTTTACAGCAATACTTGTTCAATAAATATTTTAGATCATATGATAAATTTTTCTAAAAAAAATGTTAATTAGTATAAAGTTAATCCTTTCAGAAAACACATTATTTTGGTATGGAAACCCCATAATATGTTCCTAAGGATGAGATAATAATGAATAAATGATTGAATTGGATAAGTGTGGACTACATTGGAACTGATTAATGAATTATTGAATAGTGTTCTATTCTATCATTTTTTTGCAGTTTACAACACATATGGATTAAAGAAATATATCCAATAACATGTTTTTTACTTCTAGAATAAGGTATATTTCATGTTTCCAATGTGGTTTTATGGTGATTAGAGTCAATACCATATTTCAAGAGGAAACAATATGAAGTTATTCACATGTTTGTAATTTGAAAATTTAGACCTTATTCGTTATGATTAATGTAAATTGATATCTTCATATTGAAAATTCAGCGACATTCCTTCAAAAGTGATTGGATCACTATAATTTATAATTTCTAATAATAATGACTCTCTACCGAATAAAATTATTGAATGTAATTAAATTTAATTTTAATTGATAAGAAAATATTAATCATAATAAAAGACAAACCCATTATCTTGTGGTCCCAAATGATATATCCAATTTAAAAACACCCATTTTATGGAAATAAGTCATCCATGGACCTTCCATTATTTATATTTGTTGTTTTTAAATTTTTTTTTTGAAAAAATGTTGCCACACCTTACTTCTTTTCAATGATACACACATGACTCATTTTCCTTCCCTATAAAATCCCACCATCTCTCTGAATGCATTACAGCTCTCAAACCACTTATGTTCAGCCAATATCTACCCAATAAACTTTCCATAATCTTCCTATTCTAATGGACCCTTCCATATGTATAAATCAATCCAAGGAAGCCTTGTTGTACAAACCAAAATAAGTTACATGATTAATAAGTAACATCTTCTCTCAAGCTCCCTAGTTTCATTTCCATTGTCAACACCCTAAAATCTGATTATTAAATAATTATAGTAAAAACTTGTAAAAATATATTATATTATTATCTATGTAATGGGTTATACCTACACATACATGCACCAACATCTAACGGATAACAAGTTTTTTCCATGTACAGTGATCTACGGCCTCATGAAACGACTATTGTTCATCTTTCATTTATAACCTCTCATAGTGGATATTATGATGGACACTCTATTTATATATTCTATATATGAAATTTCTAATTAAATTTTGAGTCTGTAATTTTTCATTGAAACATACCTTTATTCATTCCATCTTTTATGAATACAATAATATTTCATGAGGATGTGTGTACTACGGCCCCCTCAAAATGATATAACTCATTAATTCCATACATGGAATGTTTAAAGGGTGTATTTAATAAACCTATATAAAATATAAAATATAAATATGATAATATAATTATAAAATACATATGTATCATTTAGTTTTAATTCTTTTTAATAAAAGAATGAAAATAATTTAGCATTCATGTGTAGGTACGGCCAACCATCTCCATGAATATTGTACTTAATTTGTAATCTTAAAGTTTAATGGATTAAAATAAATTAATATATAGTGAATATTTATATATGATAATTAATATATTTTTGGCCTTCTAGATATGATTCAAACCTGATCTAATTAATATTAAAAACAAATAAAATGTCAAAACATACATTAGAAAATAGGGCAGTTAACAACATAAATTGTTATAATAAATAATGAGTGTAAAAAAGGGGTAATAAAATATTATAATCAATGAATATAAGATATTATAAAAATGAGTATGAGTTTTTGTAATATATTAACATATTTTAAACCACTATAAAAGATTATAAATACCATAAAACAAAATGATTTTTAAACTAAGGGATTTCATCTCAATTTACATTCCATTGAGACATATTTTGGTATGGACCAATTCAAATTTATTTGGTGTATATAATTCTTTTTGAAATTTTTTATCATCAATATAGTTATACTCATGATATTATATGATTCATTTAATTCTTTAGGAATTATTATTTACATTTTCCGTTGTGGTATGAAACACATTGGAATGCTTAAATATTATTTTTTTCTCTATAATGTCTTAATGTAGATAAGCTTTGATATTAGTTATCCTCATATAAGGAATTATTGATAAATACATATTGTTTATTAAATAGGATATATGATAGGTAAAATTATTTATATGATATATGGGGATTTATTTGTACATGAAATATATGGGTTGGGGCCATTTAATCTATGACCTATGGGTCAGGGACTGGTTAATGAAATCCCATAGATGCATCAGTGGTCTCATGAGATGAAATAGTTTTCAAAAATAGATGAGTTTTTACATGATAGCTAAACAATATTGTGAATGCTCTTGATGAAACGGGTTCCATGTACCTAGGAAAACATGGAATACAATAACTAATCATTTACCTCATTTATTTTTAGTTATTATTCATCTAGGATACTTTTCCTTGATAACTCTAGGGATACATATAATTATAAATTCATTGATTAAATAGAATGTGTTTCAGTTTCTTACCTTTACATATTGAATTTTCCTTATCTATTTATCTGAATAGAATATTTTATCAGTTATTTAATTTACCATGTTAATTTATCCTCATTAATACATTATTTCTTCCTCTTTATTTAACAACACTGAGAATAAAAGCTCTCCATTTTTTTGTTTGTGTTCCCTAATTTACAAAAAACAAAACGTCGAATAAGTTTTATGGGATGAAGTTTATATAATTTTATTATGTATCATATTTTTATTTTAAATTCACCAATGTATTCTTCGTATAATATATGTAATATGTTATTCCAGTAATGATAAATTGTTTGGTCATTTAGGATTTTATTCCTTGTAATCATGTAAATATAATAAAAAAATTAACCAACTCTGAGCATCTGTGGTCAGGGAATTACCAATTTATCAGAAAAAAAATCTATTTTCCCACCTAATCCATTTAGAACATAATTTCATGAAACCTTGTGGTGTATGTATTTCCTTAATTGAAATTTTTTTAGGGTTCCATAATAATTCCCTCAAGTGTGATACAGTTCCCTAAGAATCTGACTTGATATATAAAATGGTCACACTTTCTGAACATATCATACATTTTCACCTTTCAAAATTTTTCCAATAAGATTTATATATTATCTTCAAGATCCACATTTATCATAGAGTAAATGAGAAAACCATTAACAAAAACTACAAAAAATTAATTTTTGTCTTTATAGACCATATTAATCAAATACCTGAATATTTTTGTTACAATATTATGTCTATAGTGAATATAAATATACTCATAGAGACAATACTCTATACTGAAGGATGTTTATAAATATCATCCTTCTTTAACATTATTTTATAATATATTGAATGAATATCTTCCCTTTGAAAAAAAATATCCTCAATGTAGATCAAATAATTAAAAAATCCCTTGAATGGAATTCTTATTCATTATAGTGATCTTATTGAGATCTACATAATCCATACACAACTTTATTGATCTATTCATTTTCTAGATAAAGTGAATCATCTCCCCCTCTGGTGGAGTACTATGGAATGTCATCCCTTTATCCAAATATTATAGAGTCTACTTATTTAACTTCTCCTATTCGATAATGGTCATCTTATAAGGTAATTTTGATATAAGAGTTTCTCTAGGTATATGACTTTTTGAGAATAGTACCTCCAAATTTTAGGGTATTCTGGAAAACTCTCTCGGAAATAGATTATAATATTTTCAAACAATAGTAATTCACACAATGTGGGTTCTTTCATTTTAAATTAATATTTTATTAAGATATGTTTCATTAGTTGTTATCAACTCCAATAACATTGAGTTATTTTCTAAGGTCATATCATAATATTAAATTAATTTATAATGAATATTTGGATTATTTGGAATATTGAAATAGATTAACATTTTTTATAGTTTATGAGAAATCTATATAACAATAGTGAATACAATAATATTATAACAAAAAATTATACCTTTGGAGGAATTATGAGATTCACTAGAAGAATCATCCCCGATACACTAAAAATGGATTATTATAACAATATGGTTTCAATGATTAATCAACTCAATGTATTAATATATAAGACAACATAAATGTTTTGATTAGGAGATAAAATAGTTCCATAAAACATTCATCATATAGTGGAATGTTTATAACTATACAAAAACAAAAAAAAATCCATTCATGAGTGATTATGAAGTGAAATTATTTGAAATTATTTTATTCTTCCACCTCAATGGTGGTGATGAAATAACATTTCCCTTACTCCTTCATCATTGGTCATTTTTCATGATAATTATCCATGAGGACTCATTGTTTAGTACACATGATATCATAGTACCACTAATCTATAATTTTTAATCATTGAACCATGAGTGGTGTATTGGAATGATGTTGTATTTCCTCCGTTGCATTGGTCGATAACATCATGTCTCTAAATAAGTAATTATCATTATGGTATTATCTCATATAGTTTAATAACTTACATTTCCATTTGATGGAATTAATTTTGATTTTGTTACTATATATTTGATATGATGATTATTAGATCTTGATTAACACTTTTTCATTTGACATGCCAACATGAAATTCTATACATTCATTATTTTCTACATATCCTGGAGAAAATTCTCAAAACATAATCAATTAATGTAAAAAACCTAACTAATTCATTGTAACTCTCAATGTCTTGTATAGATATATCCCTTTTTATTTGTGGTTTTAAAAATATTAACAAATCTATCTATACTGGTATCTAATTTGATAAAAATACCAAGGAATATTAGAAAATTATTAAAACCAGTCTATGTAATCTCTAATAGAGTGAATCTCAATTTACATAATCTAAAGAAATATCTCTCCATAATATATTGATTTTTTCAGACACACATGTTAATAAATAATTTCTCATTGTATACCCACTCTATTTATTCAAATTCATCATTCAAAATTGTTTTCATTAAGAATTACCACCATTTATCATCCTCTACCACTAAATGATATATGGTAATAAACACCTAAACCTTCTTAGAATATTTAAGAGAATAGAAAATATTTTCTAAAGAGTTGACCCATTTTTACAATAAAGGTGAACTATAATACATAATAATAATTAGTGGACATTTCCATGAAAATAGAATGATATATTTTTTCTCTATATTTTTGGATAGAAGAAGTTCCATATTAATAATGATATTTTTCATTTCCTGATATTATAATGACCTAGATACTTATAAAATAATTTTTTTTATTTCATAATTAAATTATCAATTTCATTATAAATGTGTTATAAAATAGGTGGTATTTAGTGAAATTTAGGAATTAATTATGAAAGATTAGTAAAATGGCCATAGAAATAGTAACATCACTATTAGGATTAATAATCTATCCAATAGAAAAAAGACCCCACTTTTGAGAATATAAATAAACTTTATTTATCTTATAAATCTTATCGTGATATATTTATATGAAAGAAGAAGTAAATAAAAGTTTTTGAAATGATATATTAAGTGTTTTTATTTTTTAAATCAAAAATATTAAATTAAAATTTAATAATCAATATAATGTATTTAATCAATATATATTAATAAATTATTTCTTTGTTTTATTATTATTATTTGATTATTTTTTGAGATTTAATTAATTAATTAAAGGGTTGTGAAATCAATTCTAGTTTTAAAACTATCATTTTTGAATAATTAATGACTTTAATAAGAAAAGTCCACATATTTGAAATTTATTTTAAAAAAACAGATTTCATTATTCAATTCTCTACGTCAAAAAATTCTAGGTTTAATTTTTTGTTCTTTTAAGTACATGAATTTTTTTTGACTAGGGAAATACGATAATTTGCGAAATAAGTTAAATTCATGATTTATATAGTCATAGATTATTTAAAGATGATGTAATCCCTAAATATATAAATTTAAGTCATTACTTTAAAAAACTTTAGGATAACTCTCAATATATTCATATTCCTGAGCCAAATTAATGAACTCATGAATAATATATTCAAAAAAATACCCATATCCCCCACTATCAATACCACCCCTCACAACTTCTGCTCCTCATACCTGAATAAATTTTATATTGTAAAATAACTACCCAATTCCCTTCCCTAGCCTCTTCCCCATGTCCAAGACCTTATGGTCTCACCAAAAAGGCAAAATCAAGGGAGTTAATGAGATTCTCCACGAGGATAATTCAAAAGGTAAAAATCCATTTACATTTTCATTCACATTCATTAAAATTATTATTTTTAACATAATATCTCAAACAAACCCTTAACAGGATGAAATAACACTCTATTATCTTATATATACTGTAATTTTATATTTTTTATGAAAAAATTCCTCATCGTACTTATTCTCCCTTCCCATTTGTTCTCAAATACAAAATCATCTGTGATATGTCAATTTACTGTCATTTTGGATAATCTATTTTAAATTTCCACAACCACATCCAAGCCTGGAAATAAAACTATAAATGTGGATAAATAATAATTTATTATACAAATTATAGGTTACTTAATATTATAAAACTAATATATAAATATGACATTGAATAAATTGAAATAATATTATGATGATCATAAAAACCACAAAAATAAATTAAATCGTTCTCATTAATTTTTTATATATAGATTCATCCATATATCAGGGAAAAATTATAAACAATATCATTTAATATTTTGGATTCATGTTAGAAAAATCTCATTCCACATCTGGATTTTTTCTTCCATTCAATAATAGAATCTATAATGAACCGACAACGGAAACCATGAAATAAATGTAGCTGAAACAATAAAAATAATGAAAATAATATTAATATGTGGGAGTAAATATATTATAATAATATAATATATGAAATTATAAATATTAATATGGTTTGTTAATTTATTAATAACACCAACAAAAGAATTATACTAGAGGTTTGAAAATGTTTGATGTTTGATGAACCAAAGGTAAGGGAATAGATAACGCAATTTTCTATTCGTTGGGTTAATCTTCTACATTGTTGATTATATAGTAATAAAATCATTTATGAAATCAACTATGGTTATATTATCTTGTATTATGTTAATTTATACTATTTACACATATTCAATTCTTATCAATTCTAAATTAAAATATATGATATTTGTAACGTACTTTTCATTAAAAATTCTCTTTTGGTTTATTTTCTCTTTTTAAATGGAATGATTTACCTAATGTATGTTTTCTTGCTTATGATTATGTTTTTGTTCATATGAATTGTTATAATGAAGGGTTGGACCTATATCTCCCTCTAGTTAAGTGGGTATTTTTATGTTGGAGGTCATCCATATGGTTAATCCTTGAGTAACTATGATGGTTACGCCATAAGGTAGTTGTGGAAGTTACATTGTAAGTTAGGTTAGAGGATTAGAAATCAAATGGTATGAATGTGGGTTAAAATATTATGTATATAATTCTAAAACTTACCTATATGTTTTACTAAATTTTTCTATGTATTTGGGAAATCTCAATATTTCTCAAAGTAAATATATGTTACTTATTGGGAAAGAAGTGTATCTTTGTAAAAATGATTTCACTTGTTTATTGGTATTCGTGTATTAATGGTTCCTTTACTTCTTTTTATATCCCTTGTTGATATTTTTTTATCATACCATGTTTTAAAATGATTTTCATAGGGTTTATGGATTTTTAAGATAAAAGAATAACCCAAGATTATTTTGGGGAGGACTTTTTGTGAAATGATTTCAGGTTTTTTGAAAAAAAAATTATTATATAAGATTTGGATATTTTTTTATTCTACAATTTGAATTATTTTTATTTGATATTTATGAATTATTTTCTAAGTATATTAAACTATAATCTAAAATTTTCATTGGGAATTTAAATAAGTGAAATCTAAATGAATTTACTATATATTGTAATGTTTATGGTTGGGATGTAATAGAGATAGTTGGATAATAATCACTATGTTTTTTTAACAGCAACTGTAATTTCATTTTGAATGTATTGCATACTTTCATTTCTCTATCCTTGATATGGTTTAATTGTCTTCTTTCCCCTAGTTCCCAAATTATTCTTAAATTGTAAAGGATTTATCAAAACTTATGTAAATAAGGAGTGAATAAACAATTTATTTTCAAAAAAATTTAACTCTAATATCATATCTTATGGGATCCCTTTGTCAAGGATTTTTTAGAAATGCTACATCTATGATCCAATATTTTAATCATTTTTTAACATTATGAGGTATAATAATTTTATTTTTATATCTAATATAATTATTCATATAGAGATTTTAATTAAAAGAATCATTTTCTCTATGTGTTTCAATGTAGGTTTGAAGAAATGCTTCTTTGTCATAATCTAGGTGATGATCAAGTTAATAGATTAGATTTTGTTTTGTGTTTATTTATCACATGTACATCTATATCGAAGCCAACCCCAATTTTAGAATCTAAAAATGGATTTTATTTCGTAAAATACACATAGTATTATACATTTCCCAAAAAATCATGTTATTTTCATTTAAGCTCAAGGTTATCCCTAGGGTTCTCAATAATGTTTCCTAGTCCTAATTCAAAAATTTTAGAAACATTTCTCTAATACCAATTATAAAAACTCTAATTTTTTGTACATGATATTACATATGTTCAATGATAAATAAAATAATAGTGATAAAATCACAGAAACAACATTTTAGTATTATAGAAATATTCTTCTCATATATCACTCATAAATAGTAAAAATTAAGATTATTTTAAAGCATCTTTATCCTCATAAAAGATATCAAGACCTAATTTTTACATGGAATCATAGGAGGATCTACATAAAATAATGGGTATGTAGAAAGCCTAATAAGGGGTTGAATAAGATAGGAGGAATAAGTGAAATAAATAAATTGAAAATGTTTGGTAATAAACACCATCACCATCATCATAACATAACCATGGTATCATCATAATATTCAATAGAGAAATATTTGAAAAATGAATGGAATGTGAAAAATTAATATTAATAAAACATTGCATCATACTTTTCATACACCACCCAGTGTTCTGAAAAAATATGGCATCATGTTCACATGTAACACACATATTGTTATGAGATATTTCACATTATCCAATGAATTTTATATATATATATATCCTATAATACCCATCTATAAAATAATATCATTCTCATAATCATTCCCATCATATGGGAGTGTAACATATATCGAATTTTTCATAAAATAAACCCTTGGAAGAGAATGATTGTTATAATGTTTTTATAATGTATAGTTTATGAATAACCATTGTGATTACCAAATTAATAATAGAAGTCATATTTTGTAATAAAATTTCATCATTCACAAGTGGAAAATAATTCTCTCAATATGATTCAATATAACGATCTAGAAATTAGACTCTATCAGAACTTTATTCGAATTTGGATTAGAAAATATTTAGAGTGGTTAGAATCATGTATATATATGAAATAAGAGGGGAATAAATTTTCAATGGAAAATTTAAAGATATACTAAGAATATACATATTTAAAATAATATAAAGGAGGTGATAACCTGAAATAATTACTTGGGTTCCAGATTCCCCTAACACTAAATCCTAATTTTTATCTTTTCTTTTCTATCTCCTATATAATAATCATATAGTAATTTAATCATGAAAAGATAATTGATTTACATTCATTCCAGTCACTATTTAACCATTATAATTATTTTATTTTATTTTTTTATTCTTGATGGTAATGGTAATACATTTCGAAAATATATTTTCCTTAAAATATGTCCTCTTAATTAGATTTTATGATCTTTCATTTATATATATTTACAAATTAATATAATTATCTCTATGTCAGATCCCTACATTTTAAAGGGATGTCTCCAACTCGTTTATCGGTACTCTTGGCCTTGTTTTGGTTATAATTATTTTGAGTATTTCCTTTTTTGAATTTGGATGAAATTTTGATGTTTTGGAAGTGTTTTAGCAAGTTTACAGTTGGCATATGGTTTGAGAAAATCATTCCCCCTACCGCAGAAAAACATGAAACCCAACCCAATGAAGGATTTCAAGGATGGATTTGTTTTTCAAAATTTTCTCCATCATAAAATTAATCGTTTACACTCACTATCTAGGCACACAATTTGGAAAATCATGCAACCCTGCCCTAGAAATAGTGCGTGTGGGATTTAATCCTATTAATACTATTTTCAAAATTCATCAACCATCATCTTTTACCATAATTCAACCCAAAATGACCATAATTGTTCCACTAATTTTTGGAGACTTGTGAATGGATTATAATGCCTCTAAAAACCATTCTAGATGTAGAAAATATCTATTTCATAGATCTGCACCTATCTTGGTAAGAGATTATCATCATGACTGGCGTCCTCATAAATATCCCATCATTCTATAATAATTTTATGGGGTTTTCCCCATTTTTTAATGAATCAAAACGTATTATTTGGTATATTTTAATCCATTGAATTTTATATCTAGTTGTTGCATTATTATGTCACACATTATTGTGAAATTGAACTATCTGTGTCAATTTAGGGAATCCTATTTGGGAGCAACCATCAATGATCATGAGGTGAACTGTATAAATATAAAATCCCATAGTCCAAATTTACTAACATTTATGTTATTGTTAAAATTTAAATTTATCTGATTTGGGAAATTTTATCATATATTGAAATGATTAAATAGAATTTCCATGTGATGATGAATTGGGATAAACTTGGAGAAATTGAATTTAGCTAAATTGTTATTATGAAATTTAATAGTTAATGGGATTGTGTAGGTGGTTAGTTTATGGAATTTTTATTTTGTTTCTAAATAGAATTCATTGTATTTGGGATCAAACATGAAGATTAAATGAGTTTTTTTAAATGTTGACAAATGATTTAATGATAAACTGTTCATATTATTTGATGGGATTAAGACAATGTATTAAGTTTGATTTGATACCTAAAATGGTACATCTTGATTTGGATTGACTATTATAGGTTTAATGTTGATTAAACTTGTTAAATGTGATATTTATGATATATGTTATTGGATCCCATATGGGGTGCGGTTCATGAACGATGCTACCAATACCCCCATTTTTTAATTAATGAAGTTCTAGAACCAAATATATTCATGTAATTATTATTTTGTGTAACAAATATTGATCCTACTAATACCCTTGGGTGGTGGGACACAGACTGATGCTCCAAATTCTCATGGTGTGCTAGACATGACGTTCTACACCCATGATATTAGAATTGGACTACGGTTCCAAATGGAAGTGATATGAATTTAAATGAAATGATAAATGATAAACATATAATTGTGATATATGACATCCATTGGGGATAGATCAGACTAAGGTATGGGATGAAGAATTGATTTATGGGTTGGTGACTTCATAAACCAGTGTAAATTATATGGTTAATTAATGAAAAATTAAATGTTATAATTTTTCATTTTATGAATTATAAATTAATCTCTATACAACAACAGACATTGTTATTTAATGGATATTGTTTTAGATGCCATTAGTGGTGTCTTAGTAATTTTTAATCACACACTAATCGCGATTCCTGATCAGTACACAAGTAAAATTAATTTTTATAGACATTATTAAGGAATATTTCCTTTGTTAGATGGATGACCTGTGATATAGCATGGACTAGGGAACCACACAAGGTTTCTAGACCAAACTTGGTGTTTAAGTGTGTATTTATTTAGGTTTTTAATTTTTACAAGTGACACATATATGACATTACATTTCTATTA
Source organism: Viscum album (assembly GCA_963277665.1). Classification (NCBI taxonomy): domain Eukaryota; kingdom Viridiplantae; phylum Streptophyta; class Magnoliopsida; order Santalales; family Viscaceae; genus Viscum; species Viscum album. The sequence goes on from OY728121.1 coordinate 181,614,567, forward strand.
TGATGTTTTGGAGGTTATTCCCTATTTTGGTCCATCATGTTATATTTTTTCTAGTTATTATATTATTTTAGATATGGTAATTATAATTAGGTTATTGCAAATTATTTCGACTATTTTTATTATTATATAAAATGGGTATTGTCCCCATATTTTTATATTGAAACCTCACTACTAGTCGGAATCCTCTACTATATAGGAAGGTGTGCAAGTAGTCATGTATCCTATCATCTTGGGGTGCCAGTGTGTGTCACATAGGTTGGGACATAACAAAGAGGTATCATAATGGTTTTGTTTTCCATTCTTTTGTATGAATATTTAGTAAAGGTATGTGAGATTAGGATGATTAATACCTAGGAATAAAGCTCATTATAGGGACAAGATTACAATTTTTTGTGGTAAAATCCATGTACCCATAGTGGTATTAATTTTATTGACATTTTCTTTACATTTTAATTTTATTTAATCCTGAGAGATGAACATGTTCTGTGATGTCAATTTTTGTGATATTCGTTCATCATGGCTTGAATTGTAATGATATTTTTGTAAACATGAATTAATATAATAAATCAATAATTATTAGACCATGCATAATTATTTTCACATATGGAATAATAGGGTTTTTGATGTAGTTGTTTATATAAAACTAAATTTCTTCCATCTTTAAAAATTGAAAAGGTTCATACTGTGAACTTGAAATAATAAAAATGATGAATAATGATGAAAATGGGTGTCTAAATAGAAAATAAAATATGAGAATGTATATCCCCTATGTTATCTATGAACTCGATGATGAATGGTTTAATGTAGTGAAATATCCTCATTTTTGACCGTGTGGAAGGGTTTGAGGGGATGATATAGTTGTGGAAAGACATTTTCATGATGGGATTAAAATCTAATATTACATCCTAGAATAAAATATTTTGGATTAATAATTTTTTTATTATTGTGGATGCGTCTCTCATATATGTGGGGAACCAGAAGAAATATTCTAGTAGAGGATATATTGTTTTTGATGGATGATCAAGAGGTACATCTTAAAATAGTATATAGCATTGCTAGGAGAAAGATGGGACATCAACATTGGTTCTGTTGTAACCCATAATAGATAGGTTATGATAGAGAAGCTAGGTTGAAATAGAGTTGTGTAAAAGGGTGTTTTACCTCGTATTAGGCTGGTAATTTGTTTTTAGTTACAATGGTGGTAAATGTAATGAATGAGGTTATTTTGAAATGATTGCCCATACCCGCAGAGTGTTGCATCCATGGGGACTCAGACTAAGTCATAGGTATGAGGGGTTATAGAGTTACATGAAAATAATCCTACACTTGTGTATAGCTATGTTGTACCTTATACATGATGAGGTTCTACACAAATAACTTTTATGCTAGCTAGATCATTATTTGATACTGGTGATTCCCATTATATTATATCTTTAGAAAATATAAACGGGTTGAGTATAGTAGTGTATTTTGTGAGTGTGGTGAAAATGAAAAATCACCTATGCGTGTACGATCAAAATAGATATATTTGTTAAGAGGATGTTCACTTGAGGTTGGCGTGTATAGTTTTATTTGGGATCTTTACATTCTGAATATATTATGTTTGACTTCATTATGTGTATGAAATGATTATTTGTGTATCCAGACAATATATATTGATACTACTAGAAAGTGACATTTACATATCTTGAGGGTGAAAATTATATTCACCGTGGAGAGGGGGAATCCAAGTAGGCCATATAGGGCTAGTACATCAGCAACTGGGGGAGCTCATAGTCTAGGTTTGTAGTCTGTTGTTATATGATGGGGTTTATGGAATGATGTATTTCCACCCATAGTGCATAGGTTCTATGATGTGTTTCCTATAAATTTAGCAGTGATATCACTAGAGATATATAAGGAGATTATTAATTAACATTGTCTTATTAATGACACAACATCCAATAAAAATACAGAATTCCACCAATAGAGTGTAAAAGGATCAAGAATAAACAAGAAGAGTTAATGGTAAAGGGATTTATTTTTTTGAGTTCTTCACCGTGGGGTTCTGTAGATTTTCTTGTAGAGAAGGTAGATGGTACATTGCACTTATATGTTGATTAACATGTGTTTAATTGGATGAAAATGAAGAACTAGTGTCCTCTTTCATGTGTAGATGACCTATTTTACCAGTTGAGGGGAGGTTGTTTTTTCTCCACGATCCACATTATTATGGGACATAATATGATGATAGTTCGGCCATCAGATATACCAAAAATTACATTCCAAAGTATGTATAGCCTTCATAAATTCATTATGATTCTAGTTGGGCAAATGAACACTCTGAATGATTTTATGGAATTGATGAATAGAATCCCTAAACTGTGGATATTTGTTTTTATGGAAATATTTTTAGATGAAAACATGGTTTACTCCATGACTCATGAAAATTATGCCCAACACCGCGATATAATCCTCAGTACATCGAGATAGAAACAACTTTATTCCATGTTATCTATGTTCCAATTTTGGATCGATCAGTTAAATTTCCTGGGTCACATAATCATAGAAGAAGGTGTTTATGTTGATGCATAGAAGGTAAAGGTAGTTATTTATTGGGGTCAACCCAAAATTTCCATTCATGTACACAACTTTTTTGTCTAGAAGATCATTATGAAAGGTTCTTCTGTGGAATTTCCCACTTGGAAGCATCAATTTTATACATGACCAACATGGGGATATTTAAATGGTCTATATAATTTGATAATTATTTTAAGTAGTTAAATAAGTTCTTGAATTCTAAACAAATATTGATTCTATAGGATCCATGTGAGGACTATACAATGTTTTGTGCTTATTCAGGAGCGGTTCATAGAGTATTGTTGATGTATGGAGACAGAGTTGTGGGGTATGGTTCATATACAGTGAGGCCATGTGAATGTAATTTCCCTATGAATGACCATTAGTAATCTATATTATTTATTATTTTTTGTGTTGGAGGAATTATATGGGGTGAAATTTTTTTACTGTATATACATATCATAATATATTAAAGTATATCTCATGATTATAATATTTGAAACTCTGATAGTGGAGGAGTGTTGATTATATGAAGACATTTAATTTTGAGCTAGCATATGTGCCTTGGAATGGAAGTAGTATTGGTGACACGGTGTGTATGATAACTCAAAATCATGAATTTTAGGGGTATAGAACTGTGTGGATAATGATTTCATTGCTGGATGATATGTATGACATAGTTTAGAATGGTTGTGATCAAATTACCCTCATATCAGAATCATTAGGGCCCAAGATTTTAAGAAAGATCAAGGACAGGGAGTATGAGAATCTGTAGTATTAGGCCTTGGGGTAAGACCATGGAGGTGGGGATACACCATTAGATTTGATAATATATTTGGATGGGGTCATCTATTTCTAGGGCCATTTAGTTGTTCCTACTTGTATGTGGGAGGACACGATCTGTGAATTTAATTCCTCAAAGTTGGAAGTGAATCCGATATTGAACAATATGTATCATGACCAACATTGATAGTATTTGTGGATGAGTGTGAATAGGGATATTTCAGGGTTCATTATACGATGTTACACCTGTCATTTGGTGATGTTCAAGTGTCAATGTCCTTGATGATTAATACAAACATTTTATATTATAGAATGGATGTGTGGTGAAGAAATTGTAGTCTATTTAGTGGTTCTGCCAAGGATTCCTCTAAAGAATGATTCTATTTGAATGATAGTAGATTGACTGACAAATATAGTTGATTTATTTCTTATAAATGAAAAATTATCAAAGGATGATTTGGTATTTTTTTACATTTAGGATATAATCCCTCTTCACGGGGTTTTATGGAGTATATTTTCAATCTATTACTCATGTTTCACTTATCACTTCTAGTAGGGTTTTCTTAATATTCATGGATGATAGGTTTTATTTAGTATGGATTTCTACCTCCAAACAAATGCGTGTTTAGGGCGTACTATACATGTTATTATGGATATGTTACTAGTGTGTGTTTTATAATTTTGTCTATCTTGGGATAAACAACAAGTTCATTGCATTCTCTTATTATTGCAGTAATTATGTTTCTCTTGATATGGAACTATGTGAGGCTCTTTATGATAGGCCTTAAAAATCACCACTATGTTGGATAGTGGTAGGTGAGTCATATATTTTTTGACCAATTATCGTGGTGGAGACGTCATATCATGTATATTTGATTCCAAAATGTATAGATACAAACCATAGTAGAAAAATTTCATATAATGATATAAATCTACCACCCCAAGAGTTTAAAGAGGATGATCATGTGTTCCTTCAGGAATCACCAAGATTGGGTCACCATAGGTTCCAAAGGCTGTGCAATTTGGCACCCAACTTTTTTCTAGATTTTTTGAGATTGTGGAGAGAATTATGATGGTGGTGTACCAACTAGATCTACCATATAAATGCAGTGTTAAGAATAAATCTTTCTAAGTGTCACAATATTGGCGGTTTCACCATAACCCTTTTCATGAGATCGATGTGGATGATTTTGATCTTGAGAAGGATTCATCCTTTGAGGGTCTTCTAATATGTGTGATGGATCATAGTGAGGAAGTGTTTTAGTGAAAACCAATGATGAAAGTTCTTTTATTTTGGAAACATGGGATAGAGAAGCAGATATTCAGGATCAGTGTTCTGATATTTTCACTACATAATCATAGAGATGTTTGGGAGTACAGATCCATGGCAAGCAGTTAAATGACGTGAGATTATAAGATCCGATCATTTATAGGTGATGTCTCTATTTTATTTATTGGAAATATTTTTTATTTTATTTTATATAAATATTTAGATGATTTTCATGGGTATTTTTTAATGATATTATTATTTTTTTAGGGGTTCTGGGTTGTCCACAGTTGGAGCACGTTTTCCCAAATAGTGCACCCTATGCACAGGAAACCTTGAAACTGCAAACAGAGTTGGATTTCACTCTTGGAGAACATGATTTCATACCATGAACCAATACAGGATTAGATATAAACCAAAACCAGAGAGGAACATGTTTAGGGCTCACTATTTTAGAAATTATGATCTATTCCTAGGAAACCGTGTTAGTAGGATTTAATCCATTAAAATATAGATTTAAAATTCTAAAACCCCCTATCCAGCACCCAATTTTGACACAGATCGACCCAAAATATTTTTTCTTTTATTTTGAGAGTCTTGGATGGATTCCATTACCTCCTGGAAAATGTTCACAATGAATCAAATATATTTTTGATTTTAATGAACCTATCCTAGTAAGAGATTATCATCAATATTGGTTACCAACCTCTCTCTCATGTCCTTACCTGATATTTTTGACGATATTTTTTATTCCATTGCTTTGGGATATTCATCTATATTTTGATATATGTTAATCCATTCAATTTTTTTCTTATTTTTTGATCCAAATATCATTATTTATAGTGAAATTGCACTTTTCTCTTCAATTTTGGTATTTTTGTTTGTCTGTAACCTTCAATGATCAGGAGGTTGTGGGTATAGATTAGAAATAACATAGTATTAATTTCTTTTATTTTATTTATTTGAGATATTATCAATATTATTTTGGAAATTACATTGAATATTGAATTGATTATATATCATTTCTATGGGATAATGAATTGGTATAATCTTGAGTCACTTGAAATTTTTTGAAATGTGACCATGAAATTGATGGGTAAATGGTATTTAGTTACACTTTAAATGATTGAATACTTATTTTTGGATAATAGGAATAAAATATTTTTGGATTTATGTTGAAGGTAAATGGGTTTATTTGATTGAATGTTGATAAATGGTATAAGGATAAATTATTCATATTATTCTATGGGTCTAACAAAAAATATTATGATTGAATTGATAATTAATATGTTAAATCAGGATTTCGATGGTCTATTTGAGGGTCAATTTTTATTAATATTCTCAAATTTAAGATGTGTGATATATGTGAAGGACTAAGAAATTGGATGTGAGACACAACCTGATTCTATAAATACCAACATTGTGTTATCAATGATTTTCTAGAACTAAATGAATGCATTTTATTATTATTCTATTGGATGAGGACTGTTTCTCCAATTACCTATGGAGTTTTGGAAACTGACTGATACACCAAATACCCATGGGTTAGTTGACATGATTTTCTATTTCCAAGATATTGATATTAGACAACTGATAAAAATGGATGTGAACTGAATTGAAAATAAATGTTATGTGATAACCATTGTATTGTGATATTTGATATCCTTTTGGGATAGTTCACACTCTATTACATGATGAAGGAAGTATTTAAGGGTTGGCGACATCATGAACCTAGGGATATTATGTGGTTAATTAAAGAATAATGAGATGATATAATTATTTACATTATTCATTGTTCATTTTTTACTATAATAATCCATACACTATTATTGATTCGATATTGTTTTAGAAATCATTGGTAGTTGAATATTGAGTTGTAATCACACCAAACTCATGATTCCTGATTATTAGTCGAGTAGACATCATGTTTTCATGATAGGATCACAGTAAGAGTCCTATTTTATAAGGATGAGGTGGTATGGATCACATACGAGGGAACTAAACATGGTGTCTAGACCCACATGGAAGTGTCAATGTATTTTTTCCAGTTTTTCATTTAAAAAAATGTCAAATATATGGAATTTCATATCTACTATTTTGTTTTTTATATTGTTTCCTTTTTTTGTTTCGTTATTTGATATTGGGTTTTTATGTTTATTTGTCTATTATGGTTATGGTTATTTTCGTATTCATACTATTACCCATTTCAATTGTTGTGTGTCTTCGATAAAATGGTTATATTCACCCATGTTGTATATTTTACCCCAACTGCTAGTTGGTAGCCTCTAGAATACAAGGAGGTTCACTTGAGGACATGTTACTGACTAGCTGGACGAATCCGTGTGTGCCACCCAGGTCGAGATATTATACTATAGATGATTATAAATACATATATTTGAAAAACATTATATAATGAAAAAAATTATTATAATCATCTATGATTATTTTGATAATTATATATTTGACAATATCTTCTTGTGGGGTTATCCAACCATTGAAAATTAATTATCAAAATTGGTAGAAGATAAATATAAATTATTAATTAATCATAAATATATTCATAATATTAAGTTAAAATCATTTATATAATGTTATCATTATAATAAATTATTCTTATTATATTTTATTTTTACTAGAAAGGGGGAAAATTGGGTGAGAAAAGGGAAATAGAAAGAATTATTGATTAAGAATTTCCACCTTATGAGTGCTACATCACAACTGTGTAACTAAACTCCAAGATTTTATAGTGTTATGTGAATCTAGAAAAATGATTTGAATATAAAGGGTCATTAAAGAGTGGATTTCAGAATACATTGGTAACCCCCATAACTTTTAGAAAATAAAATTAAGCATGATAGCCTACATGAAAGACAACACCATAAATAAACAAAGAATGAAATATTATTATTTAAATATGACCTCTAAAATATATCCATAAAATTTTTAGATATTAATAGTATAAAATAATATTTTAAATATATATTTCTATCCTAATAAATTTAAATTAATTTCAATAATTCGTAGTGAATAACTATTTGATTTTTAATATTGTAATTTTATTCCCCAAAAATATGGTTTATTCATAAAATAATTTTTATTTCTCGTTTTAAAGAATATTATAGATAATTTTTTAGATATTTAAAAAAAATATGTGAAAAAAATAACTTTATTTTTGAGCTCATCAAATCATAATTACCATAGGGTAATGTTTTTGTATTTCTCGTAATAAATATTTTTTATCTGTTTATCACGAAAAATACTTAATTTTAGAATATGTTCAACATTGTTCCGTAAACTATGTAGTGTAAAATTTCTATTAAGATATTAATTTGAATAAATATAATATAAATATAATTTATTTATATTTAGTAAAATTTATTACATTTTAATAATCATTATAAATAATTTCTTATATGTTTATTTCTACATTTCAAAAAAACCCTTTTTCTAATAGTTTTAAAGTTCTTAAGGGATATTTTATATTAATAATTAAAATGACCTATAAAAATAATTATTTAGTATAAAATTTTATATTATATATAGATATATTTAAATTCAAATAATTTTTATTAGTGGTCTAAATATTAATAGAATATCTTATTATTCTCAAAAAAAATAAATTTCTTTAGAAATCGCTACTTCATCATGTTGGAGTGTGTAATTTGAAACAAAATAATGAAATATATGTTAATTTAAATTGATAAAATTGAATAAATATTTTCAATCATAATTATTTATATTTTATTATAAGTTGAACACTTTTTTCATTTAGAATTATGAAAAAAAATTAAATACTTTTACCATGCTAAAGGTGAAACAGGTTTACTGGGGGTTAAACTAGTAATATAAGGGTTAAAATGACCTAAAAAAGATAAAATCTTTTTAAGGGAATATTTAGACCTTATGTAATATATTTATAGATAATGGTCCATTTTTTAAGAACTTTACATGTTTAAAATGCAGTTATATCTATATCATTTCAAAACATTCCATGTGTGTCCTATACCACACTTATAAAAGGATAACCACTCTCTTATATTATTAAAAATATAAAAGGCCTTATAATAATCCAATAAATGATAAAAAAAACATCCATAAATCCCTCCCACTATACCTTAAATCATGTTCGGAATAAAAAATACTCCTATAATGTATTTTGGGGGAAACTAAAAGAGGTTATCCAAAGAAGATGTATCCTTCTTAACATAGGATTTTTAATTTAACCTTTCACCACCTTCAAATATTATTCTACCACAATTATATCATAAATTTATTATCTCCCATATATGGATATGTTATTAGGTAATGGTAAAACCTACATCCCTCAACTATTTCATCAACTGGGAAATTGAACCATCATTCATCTGTATGGTGGAAAGCTGCCTCGTGAACAAATGTAATTAATTTTCAATCATTTCCTATTATAGATTTTTTTAATTATGGATTTAATGTATATATTTTTTAGTTTGTTATATCCATAAAAAATTTTCAATTTTAAAACATAATATATAATTTATTTTTCTTCCCATAAAATCACTAAAAAATCGTAACGTCGTCCCTGGGTATGTGTGGATGACAACCTTCGTGGAGTAATGTGGTACATTTTTCATCACCACATCACATAGATGATATATATTTATATGTGTATTTAAGAAAATAATATCTTATTTATGATATTATTATTATTATATAATGTTGAACATATACATAACTTCTTTCCATAATAATAATTGAATAATAGAAATGTTACAGTTGTATATTTATAGGCTACCACCACTATGATCGTATCATAGTTCATTCATTATAACCATATTTCATTATTGTTTTTAGAATTTTAATTTATGTATAAATATGACAAGTCATTCATAATTATTATTCTAGAGATTATTTAATAATGATCTCTTTGATCAAAGTTTATATAGAGACCCATTCATAACAAACATATACATTACATTAATTTTGTGGAATTCCTGAAAAATTAGACAAATAGAATCCCAATGACCATACTAGTCTAATGAAAATAGAATCATGGAATCATAAACTCTAGAATATAAGTGAGATACATTTTCTCCAATTTGGGTTTTAATTACTTAAACCCTTCTTGTACACAACATACATAACAAATATCTTCATACATGATAGAGGAAACATAAAATCAAATGTTCTTAGTTTCTATGTTAGGGTAAACAAGGATAAAATGTAAGAATAAGAATGATAATTGTGGCTTTAGAATGTGATCATAACATTAGAAGATCATACCCTATATATCAATGATCATGAACATGAATAATGGTATAAAGAATGATAGTGAATAATACATGAATCATAAGAAAAAGGTTAACATAATACATGAATGAATATAAATTGAATAAGACAAGGAATTATGGAATATATTAACATTTTATATCATTAACCATAAGACAAGGCGAATTGGACCAACTTATCAAGGCATTTTATGGAATCCCCACCTACTGGGCAAGACACACCATCATCCCTAGTCACGGTCCTTTACTTATAAGGGATCTGGTTCCTCCATCCAACTATAGTGGATTAGGATTCAGAGTCTTCCAACATCATAGGTACTACACCTATTGGAAATGACACTCCACCATTCACAGTCATTATTCATTCACTATAAAGGGTTGGGATTCCCCATCATCCCATAGTGGGTCAAACCCATCGACTTGATTCACATCATAATCTGATGAGATATAAATCTTCACCCAGTGAATTAGAGGGAGATATCAGTACCAAACATCTCATAATAAAATAATTCACACATGATACACAAGATAGTAAAACATTCATCATATCGTGGCCTATAAAAAGAGATTCATTTTATAATCATCTTATCACAATCCCATGAAATGAAATTGGGGTCATAAACGTTTATTTATATCTCATCCTGTGGGAAATGATAGCTTTCATAATCATTTACTCATATACTAACCAAAGAAACTAAGAAGGTTTCAAAAGCATAAAACTCATAGAAGAGGAAATTTTTCCATAAATATCGTTCCAACAAAACATAAACCATTTAGTGAAAGAATATGAATGGAACCATTGAATGGTTTCCTAGGAAGTCTTGAGAAACATCAAATGATGTCATCTTAGAAATAAAATAACATTCTAATTTATTTTAAAATCATTAAATTCATAAAATAACCATACATAATTTCCAAAGGTACATTAAAACATAATACCCTATGAAAAACTTTTTCTAGAAAATAAAATTGAGTAATTTTAATGAAATATTTGAAAACATTTTTGAATAATTTTTCCTTTAAAACATTTAAATATAGATTTAAAATGTTTTGAAATACATCTTCCTTGAAAACCTATAAAGAAATCTTGATAATGTTTTGAAAAAAAATTCTTGGAAAATAATTTTTAATAGTATATAAACATATTAAATTTTTTAATAAATATTTACATGAAAAAGTATGAACGAATCATGATAATGTTTTGAAAATTATTTTCTTTCAAAAAATATGAAACAATCTTGAAAATGAACTAAAAACCGTTTCAAAGGATATATATTCAAAACATATAAACAGAGCATCAAAATTTTATGAAAACTGTTTTACTTGAATACCCCATAATAAAATACAGAATATTTGGAAAAAAAATCCTTAATTTTTTTTAATATTTTAATGGATTATTTAATGTAATTAAGATCATGAAATGGTTAAATTTATACATTCCGAACATTCCTTTTGCAATACAAATTTTTATAAATTTTCTAAAAACAAAAAATTCCATGAATAATCCTTTTTAAACCTGCTTTTTTTCAAAAGGTCAAACATTGGTAAAAATAACTTTTAAATATTGAAGTGGAATATTCAAATATTTTTGGAAAACTTTTAGAAACTATTTTTTTAAAGGAATATAGATTTCAGACCGAAGAGAAAGGTAATGTAAACCATTCATAAAAACATTTTCGTAGTCATATTAAATTCTAATGATATGAAAACTGGTAAAAATACATGAATATCTCTTGAATAATTATACAAAATCTAATATCATGAATGTTCTAGAGAAATAGATAATATGATTTCATCAATTGAATCATAATCATAATCAATCCCAATAAACAATGGGGTTGTTTGAATAAACTCATACCACATGGTAACATGGGATCAAAAACACCATGTATGAAAGATTAATTAAATTAATCTTGATATTTCTTAAAAATATGGAGATTCGTGAAAACAAATGTCAAGTACACCTCATAAAAAATGTAGGGTCAAAACAAAACATATACATCAATGAATGAATTTTGAGACAAAACTTTCTTGCTAATTTGGTTACTTTTGACACATAGACCCCATGAGATAAAGATCATAAAATTGGAATTTAAATAACCATAATGTTATTTATATTATTAATATAATACATTTTTGGGTAGTATATACACCAAAAAACTAAGTAAGTGGTGAATAAGGTATGTATCTCATGAAAATAAAAAGTGAGATGAAATCCCCTAAGCTTGTTTATGGACTATCATTACACACATTCAAACATCCTATATAATATATATATATATGTTTATTGTAAATATATAATAGTTTCATATTCTTATATCTAATACCATATATTGATTTATTTTCACTTTATATTATTTTCTCTATGTTATGGATTCACTTCATGTAATATTCACTTTGTTTTTTTCTTGTCACTTAATTTGTTGTATATTTGGTCCTTATACATATATAATGGTTTCTAGAATATAAAGAATTACATAAATATAATTTTTATTAATTATATGTGTATTATAATAATATATATAATATATAATTTTGATAAGGGAATACACTGTTCTTGGAGACGGTAGGTCGTAAGTGAGCATGAATGTTGTTTCAGTTTTATTGTTGTATTGAAATAAAGAAATAGAATGATGTATGTGTATATATGTATTAAATAAAATTAAAACATAATTATTATTTCATATATATTATATAATTTCACTCAACATATCCTTAATACAATCCATTAGCATGTGAACAAATAACATCACTATGTGAGGCTGTAGACCTCACTTCCTCAAACGAATTTATCATATTTACGAAAGATGTAAAATGTAATGGAGTGTTCTAAATAGAAATTTATCAATAAAAAAGATAGTATAAACCATATATAATATATATATGTATTACATCATAGTTTCCACCATTATAGGAGGTAAATAAAAAAGGCAAAACAATCATTTTTTAATTGGTTTTAGTTTGTAATTACATTAAAAAGTATGTTTTGGGGGAAATGGTGACTTATTGAGAACATTTATATTTTTGGTCTTATGTATGTGATAGTGGTGATTTTTATGTTGTGGGAAATATGAATTGAGCATAATGGGAAACATGGGTATCTATGTCGGAGGGCTTGGACTAGAATGCTAGATGACCCAGAAGTGGTTCATCCCAAATTCATCTAGAAGTATTGACAATACAACACTAACTAAATGGTAAGGATTATTGGAGACCTCTAGGCCCATAGGGGTCCCATCCATGTTATTATTGCACAAGAATTCAATTTGGTCATGGTTTTTATATAACCTTTAACCAATATAAAATGTACCTAGTGTCTCTTGGTAGATAGTGCCTAAAGGGTTCTCCAATGAAATATTACTCTTTTGGGTTATTTTAACTACAATTGTCATACAATGAAATTATTTTGTTATTTAAATAAAACTACCCTTTTTCCAATTATATTATATCTATAAAAAAAATTCTATTTTATATTTTATAAAATTTTCTTCTGAATAGTATTATAATGTTTAGATCATGGAATATATTTTTTGGGTGACATCCCACTAGGTTGGGTCTCACACCCTACTTACACCTTTGGATGTAAGTAGACTTGGTTATGTTAGATACAAGTGATGTAATGATGATTTGAAATGGATTCTCCGAATGTAAGTGCTTTCCCCCTATAGGTGTTGTGCAGGTGGCTTGAGGATTCTACTCATTCAGTTGTGTGCTGGTTTTCAAATAGTTTCTAGTTCACTTTTTTATGATGCCTCTTTGGGTACTGTCCCAATGTTGTAAAATTGAATCTAAATTATTTTTATTTTCAATTTAACTATATTTTTATTATTGGTTTATTTATTATAGTTAGTTGTTTATGACTATTCATATGTGTGGAATCATTCCCATGTTGCATTTTTTGAAAACCTATAACATTTTATAGTTCATGAGGATCAAGAACGCACTTTAGGATATGTAATGGGTAGGATTGGGGGTCGAAAAGATGTATCTCCAGCTTGGTCTCTGCAAAAAGGGTATTAGAGAATGTCTCGCTATTTTTGGGTCATGTTATTTTGGAATGATTGTGGATAGATAGGATCGTTGATTTTCAACGATTGAGGTTCTTGTCGTGCGTGTGGTTTTGGGAAAACACACCTCATGATATATCGTAAGCCTCCATGGGATTTCAATATATTATTTATCTTTTCCTCTAGGTGATACTTACAGGTTTTAGAATTTATATAGACACAGGGTGGAGGTGTAATCTTATGGTTTTTATGTTATTGTGTTGAGTTTGATTTGTTTGGATTCATGGAATGTTGGTTTTTTTTGTCCTTGATGAAAATTGTTATGATGTTTGTGTTTTGATTTATCTTATAGATATTTAATCTAATAGAAAAATGAAACCACAAATAATTTATGTAGAAATGTGGGATGATTTCAGATAGATTTCTCCCACACTAATTGATAAGAGGATCGTGGAATATGTGGATAGGTCTATACAATAATTGGGACAAGGGGTGGGCTCTTTTTCATCCTAGGTCAGAGAATATAAACTAGATTTGGTAATAGACAAGACTTAAGGGTTCCTTAAGAAAATGTATCCTTATATTTTAGGCAGCACAAAACCTTAGGTAGTAGAAAAGCTGCGTCCTTTGATAGAGATGAAGCTTCAATTTATTGATACTCCTAAGTAACTAAATTTTCAATGAACTTCATTCTCTATTGATGGTCCCATTTATAGGTTGTGGGACTCAGTTGTGAAAACTGGGAAACAAAATTAGATGAACTATAAAATCTCCTATGATGTTTTAAATTATGAGTATTGTCCTGAGGTCTTATCTTACACTTAATACTAGGAGTTTATGTATCATTTTCTTGGGGACTAGTCCATGGTGTAGTACTCCAACCACTTTTTTGAGATAGGTTGGTATGAACACAAAATCATTTCCAACGAGCATATGATGGTGTAAGGGTTCTAAAGGTTGTTATTACCAAAGATTTACACTCAAGTAAATGTATTTAAGCTAAAAACCTGTGTGGAAGTGGTTGAAAATTCTTGTATGGTGAAGATAGACAATAAAGAATGGTCTAGTTCCATTGGGCCAATTTCAGCAATAGGAAGTGGTAGTTCATTATAGATGAAGAAGAAGTAGGACGCTCATGGGAAGAATGGAGGTGTTAATACATGAAATCATTCCCCTCTCCCTTGGTTTGTAGTATTTGATGCAGAGCCTATTGGGTACCACTGCTATGGGAAGGTAGGGAAAATACGACCTGCATACATAACTCATCCTAAACCATGTTATTTTTGTGTAGTAATGGGACACATGGATTGTTTTTTGAGATTTTATGCTTCCTCATAAGAGTGGGGAAGGATCTCTGAATTCTAGGCAGGTTGTTAGCCCGTTAATAGTTGTTCAGGATAGTGGGATCCATGTTTAGTGGTCAATGTATAAGGTTTGGATCATCTTCTTAGTAGAGTATGTTCTGTGTAGAGTTGTAGGCCAATGGCCTCTCTCAGGTTCAGGTTGAGATGAGGGTGCTTCATGCGGTTGACTAGGAAACAACAGAATCAGATTCATGACCAATGATAGTTTGAGGTACACTTATTATTGAATCATGAGTAGCTACTATTTTCTTTGATATATGTGCTTATCTCCCTTTTAACAATTACTTCCTTTTTGATTTTACAAAGATACCAAGTGATCTAATGTCGCGTGGGATGCCTTTGGTAGTGCCACTGGTTAAGAAGTTAGGGAAGGGTTTCAAGTGTCCATCTTATATAGTCACCATGTTAGGGGTTATCCTCAAATGGTATTTTCTGGTCTTGGATATGGGATATTTTATGTATTATATATTATGGTTTATATGGAGCACATTCAAGAACAAACATAGTGTTATAGGTGGTGGGTGAGTATCAAATAACCTGACTACTTTACCTTGGATTTTCATAGAGAATGGGATCCTCAGTTGGGACATGCTAGAACTCCACCCCTAGAATTGGGTAATGTTATTTTTTAGTTGTAGTTTCTTGCATTGATGGAAGATGGTGGTACTCTTGATGGCTAAGTTCCTCTTATATTGGATGACTTTCTTCAGGTATTTTCAGAAAACTTTTCAATATTACCTATGTAGGAGGGTGTGGTGTTCTTTATAGAATTGGCATCAGCAACATAGCTTATATCTTTTCTCTCATATTATATGTCCCCCACCGAGTTGTTGGGAATTAAAGGTACAAATGGAATGTTTGGAATTAAAAGGATTCTTTCACCCAAGATTATTTCATTGGGCAACTGAATTCTTATTTTCACAAAATGTAGATGAATCTATCCCATTGTGTATGGATTACCAGATGTTTAACAATGTAAATTTCTATAAGAATTATCCATTGTCCCATATTGATGAATTTTTTCATGAGATTCAAGGTGGTTGGTGGTTCTCTAAGATAGAATTTTGATCCAGATAACATTAAGTCAGAGTCTGAGAGGTAGATATTTGATATATGGATTTCCAAATATGACACCACCATTTTAAGTACATGGTCTTACCTTTCTAGTATTCAAATTCTCTAGTAGTATTTATGGATATTATGAAAAGGGAGTTCTACCAGTATTTTGATTATTTTGATGTGGTATTCTTGGAAAACATCACAGTTTATTCTAGGACTAAGGAGGATCATGAACATTATTTGATAATTTCTATAGGCACCCTTCAGGATAAACTAAACCATTAACGTCTCTAAAATTATACCTTTTGTAATATAATGTTATTGTTTTTGGGTCATTTTGTCTCATAACATTGGGTTTTAGTGCACCTTGATAAGATCAGTGCGGTTATGTAATGGATGAAAATGATGAATGTTTTCGAGACAAGAAGCAATATAGGACTGGGTGAATATTATAGGTAGTATGTTTGGGACTTCTCTCATTTTTAATCTCTAATGATGTTGCGGACCTAGAAAGGGGTGAAGATCAAATGGAGCCTAGAGTTTCAAACTTCCTTAGAGGACCTAAAGTGGTGTTTGATTAATGCTCATCTGTTAATATTTCTAGACTATAGAAATGGGTATTGGTTTATTGTGATTTTTCTTATATGGGACACAAGTGAGTGCTAATTCATAATGACCATGTTGCCACGACTTGTCCCCCGGGGCCCGTTCCGTGACTACCAATTGCCCACCTTCCATAGGCCAGGGGTTAGAGACTAGCACCAGAAAGGCATTTCACAAAAATTAAAAGATGTTGGCTCAGAAATAGTAAACACATAGACATGGTACTCTGGGCACAAGTAGAAAACAACAGAAGATGAAAAGTGAAACCACATATAAAACCACCATAGTGTGTAAATGTATGTACATAAGTAAAGGGTCCAGAAAACAAGCCCAACTGAAATTGAAACACCATTAAAAGGGAAAATAGCTATCAAGGTCATCCTCCAGGGATTTTACCTGAAGGGTATGTACAACTTGCCACTGTGGCCCTCCACGTCAACCGGTCACATCCATACACCGTCAAGTCCTGTCTCTCCAAGACTCAGTCAAAGCTACCCATCATCTGCACAAGACACAACGAGATGCGGGCTAATCCTGTATAGGGGTGAGTATAACAATACCCAGTAGGGACCATGAGACCACCAAATGAATCTTATAATTTCACAAAGGAACAACCAAAATTCCTAATCCCAATCACAAATCACAAATAAGGACTTAGCTCAAACCATGTATAAGAAAATCATAGAAGTATAGATGACTAGTCATAATGCATGATCATCTTATTCTATCAAGAGGCACTACTGCTGACCATATGAAGTCTGAGCCACACAGGATCGATAGTTAGCAACCCCCTCAAGACCCACAGAGGATCTGAACCACCTGTATTCGATAGGTACTAACCGCCACAAGACCCACATCAGATCTGACCCACACAAGATCGGTATTCACTAGCCCACACAAGATCATTGAGCGCAGACCCGCACAAGAACTGGCCCACAATTGATCAGTAGGTCGCTGATTTGCGATGGGCCACTCTAAGGTAGGTCCTCATTTTTCACATACTACAGATCCACACAGGATTTCTAGGTTCTGATCTACATAGGATCTCTAGGTGCTGACCCACACAAGATCACTCAATACTAACCTGCATATGATCTGTCTCCAACCTCCACCTCACTACCACCCACTGGATTCCTGCTCATAGTATGCTTAATTATATGAGAACTTATCATCAATTCATTGGTTATATTTCATCCAGCACGATGTCCCATGAAGAATTAAATTGACAATTCGTCATGTCATAAGGGTTCCAATGCAACAGACGATGCGTCAACCGGATACCCGGTCTGTATGTTATTGGAATTTTAGTGCAAAGAGAAGTGTTGGATTCTGAGTCAATCCAACATGGACATACTCAAAATTTCTCCAAAACTCTCATAGAGTATCTCAAAGGGTCTATCTTACTTTAGGTATCCTCGTTCCATAGAAGATTCATCAAACTGACATCTGGTTCGCAAGGTACGATCTTTTTAAGCGTTTCAGGGCCAGAGATGGGTCACAGTTCCGTCCGACCAAGTCATACCGACCCGGACCGACCCGTACTAGATAGGATGGTCTCTGGTTGGCTCGACCCATGTGTTAGAGGACCAGCATAGCGCACCTGATGGGTGAGACCCACCGGGCAGTCCAGCATGCTGGTTGGCGCTACATGCTCGTAGCTCACACGATCCGCCTCCCGAACAGCTCAAAGAGCCATTTGGTTCATTTAAGAAATGGCACCACATGGCACGGCCAGGGTGTATGAGAGACTTTCATAGAGTGGTTCTCTCAACTTTCACAGGGAATTTGATGTCGTGGCTTCCACCAGCTGCATGCGAAGGCACACTCCTTGTCATCGACATGGCTGGCCCACGCCGACCACCTCCATCACCACACGTGTCGCGCCTGCAGAGCATCTGTGGACCACCATTTGAGATCTTGTGGTCTTTTCATCATTTTTTATGTAACACCCCGAGTTTCTACAGTACACTTCTCTTTGAATAATACAGTAGCATGTGTTGTATGCAACTTCGAGTTCTAACACACACCACGACCAATCAAAGTAGTCGTTATGAATAGTAATACCTACTTTTTAAATTATAGAAATTTTATCTCTCAAAATGGACTTCATTTTGTGATTCGGAATATTGAATTTAGCCTAAGTTGAAATTTTGGTACTTTTCGGATAACTTTAACATTTTGATGAATAGTGGAAATTACTAAATTTGAATTAAAAACAACTTTTTTAATCAAAATAATTATTAGTGATAAATTATGAATTTGAGTGGTTTTAAAGTATATTTAGAATATATTTTTACTATTTAATATAATTTTGGTCATTGTATATAATTTTACAATTAAACCAGACATAAACAAGTGTCAATCTTTTGATAGTTATTATCTCTTAAAAACACGCTTTTTGTTTTAACACCGAGAATTCATTTTAAATTAATTTCTGCCACTTCTATGTTTTGAATTTGGAAAAATAGATTCTATATTAGGAATCAGGATGTTCAAATTGTGTAAATAGGTAACTTTTATTTTTAGACATTTTGAGTAATTACTTTGGTAAATATTTTATTTACCATAGTTAAAGGGTAAATCCAGTAAATAAGGGTTAAAAAATAATATTATAATAATACGAAATTACCCTAAAACGGGTCCTAAACTTATTTTTTTATACATTTCCGACCATGGTCATATTTAGGTTGCTTTGTGGACCCCATGGAGCCACTTGTAAGTAATAATGACAATTTATATTAATTAAGTTAAAAGAAATACAAAAAAGACATAAGAATATATCTTTTAGAAACAAATATTTTACATAGGGTTATATATGTTGGATTTTTTACTATGAATATTCATTAGAAATATAAAATGATTCCTACATAATGATATTTTATTTATAATTTTTAGACATCAAATAATTTAATTCATTTATGAGACAATGATAATGCAGTAATTACCATTATAGTGAAAATTAAAATAATTGATATTATAAATACCCAAATAAATATAATTTGAGACTTTTAATGAATTACACTAATTTTATAGGATAATATGACATATTATGATTGATTTAATTAACCTTTTTCTAAGTAATCATTCTATTAGGAGTTTTACAAAAGTCAATTATTGAATATTGTCAAAATTGACAAAAAAGAGTTTTTAAAACAAATATTATATTATTAATTGATATTAAATTCTTAAAAATATAAGTTTAGGCAAAGAGACTTATATCATGATATTTTTATCATTAATGGACCACTTGGGGGTCTCTTGGATGTATATTGTAAGTTTATTAACTATATAATATAAACATACAAAGTGACATGGTAAGTGTCAAACTAATTAACTAAGAGTTAATGCTAAAGGATAAGGTCAATATAATGACCCAAACCTGTCTAATTTCTATTGGTTGTGTGGTTTTAGACCCATTCCCACCTTAACCTTTAAATAATCCACTTTTGATCCATTAGAAACCGAATATTAATTTATTAGAAAATAATATTTCTAGCTTTTCCAAAGGTGCCCCTCCCCCACTCTTATAAAAGGACACTCACCCTTCTCATTAATTCAAACCTTCAAAGCATTTTGGTTCCGCCAAACCCTTCCCAAATACTCTCTCAACTTCCCTCACTTCATCCCAGGGGCCTTCCTGTAGTCATAAAGCCATCCTATGGATCCCTTTTGATCAAATCAAATGGAAGAACCCGAAGAAGAGGTAATGATTTCACCACCCTTTTTCAAGTTCCTTTCTTCTTCCACTTATTCTTTCTTTGTTATTCCCATTCTAAAATAATTAATCCGGTATCTCCTATATACTGTAAAATTATTATAAATATGGTACAACCATATTCAGTATTCTATCCATCCTTTGAATGACATGTCACCATATGTGCGTATGTATGGCTTACTGTCTCCACGTCGTGGTGTAATTGTTATTCAATATATTATTATTTGGATGGGTATAATAATGATTTTTAATTCATGTAAATAATAAATATTTAATGATAATGATTCTATATATATTATATACCATCCAATTATATATTATTTTAATATCAAAAAAATGATATTTTCGCTCGTGCGTACGTACGGATTACCGTCTCTATGAAGCGATGAGATTCATTTCCAAGTTCACCATTCATCGACGATTATAAAAATATATATTACTAATAATTATGTAATATATGAAATAATAATTCTACTGGATATATATATATAATGATTTATGTACTTACATATATCTTATTCACTTACTTCCGTTCAATACTATATGAAAACAGAAACAACACTTATGCGGACATACGGACTACCATCTCCATAAACGGTGTTTTCCATTTCATATATATGTCTATTATACATATTTATATTCTAATTATATATGATATATTTATCATTTTTTATGTTCTGGAAGTATTTATATCAAGATCTATGTGTTACAACCAAGAGTTACAAGTTAAAACACGTACGATAAAGAAAGTGATTATTACCCAAAATGTTAACTTAACATGAAATTATTATTAAATGGGTAATATAAAGTAATAAATGAATCATGTATGATATCATAAATATTAATATGGTTCTGGTATAATTTAATAACATACTACGATCTTCGTATAGGAGGTTAAACGTACCCTCGACTAAAGGAAAGTGCAAGGTAAAGGGTTTTCATCTCACTCCTTATTCCCGTGAGATTCATGCCATATTGCCACTATTACCTTATTGTGTTGTGTATGTACTGCCCATAATTGTGTTCTTTGTGTAATACACTTTAGTTTATGTGCATTTACATATTCATTGTATGTTACCTCTTTCATGGGTTTTTTGTTTCATTAGTTACCAAATTGGTATGGGTTAATTCCTCAATCTCATTATTACCAGAGATTGTTTATGTGTAAGTATTTACTGGGACATTTTTATCATCCATGTCCATTTTTCATAAAAATGATTTCAAAATGAAGATTTTAAGTATTTTGAAAAGTACTCTTTATCAAGGTCATAATTTCAAATTTTTTAAAGATTTATCTTTCTAAATCTTTTTAATTAATGTTCATGTTTTCAAAATGATTTTAAGGATTTATTTATGTGGACATGAATGTTTTTAAATGATAATTCTTTTCAAAAGTTTCTAAGTGGTATGGGACACTTTTATTCAAAAATATATTTTAAATTACTTCCTTTATAAATTTGTGACTTTTAAATGATTTTACAAAAATGATATTTCTCTCAAAAGTTTTACTCATCATTTTCATCTATGTCAACATTTTTTGATGGATTTTATGCTTATTTGAAGTTGATTTATTATAAAAAACATCCATTGAAGGTTTTGTGATATGTTTGACTATGGATGTGTTATTTTTATACCATTCATGATTTATGGAGAAAGTATTTACATTCAGTATGCTAGTTTTAATACGAAGGTTTATGTTATGTTTAAACCTATTCATATGAGGAATGCATTATACTTAGTAAGTGATGGGTGGAGCCCGCTATAGCTCCTCGATGCATCGGTAGGCCTCATGAGAAAAACTAGTGTCTTGGAAAAAGTCCTTGACAAAATCTTATTTGCAGTCTTGGAACGAGGCCTTTGCTATGTGGTTATGATAGTCTGGCATTATGCATTCCAGCATTATGAAAGTGGTTTGTGATATTGCATGTAATTATTCGATTAGAACAATATCCATGTAAATAATTAAATGGAATTATTTCATTTTATTACTGCCATATTTTGCTGAAGTTCATGTTTAAAAGGATTTTGTTTTAGTTTTATAAATTGCCTTAAATGTTTATGCTTATTATTGAATGTTTCCGCTGTATTGCTTACCCTTACTAAGCATTTGAGCTCACCCCTTTCTGTGTTTTATTTTTCCCAGGATTCAAAGAAGTGTAATGTTATTGATATGTAGGGTTAAGTCAAGGGAATAATGGCATTCATAAATATTATTTAGGTTGTTTTTTACGTCGTAAAGTGAAAATGTAACATTCATGTATGTGATCTAGTTTTTTCGAAGACTGCTAAACTTATCAGTCCTTCGGGACTTGATTTCTTGTAATCATGCCAATGGATTAAAATAATGCACCGACTCTAGGTAACTGGGGTCGGGGCATTACAGTTGCTATCATAGGAAGTTTAGAAATAACCTTGGAAACTAGATTTAGATAAACTCTGATTAGATCACATAGCCCTAAGATAGACATTGAAAAATAGTATATAAGAACTTCTTAGAATTTTGGTATTGTAGAGATTTTGTGAGTTTTCCGAGCAATACATCCCTATCTGGATACGAGCAGGTAGAGGCGGCTCTGGCACAGATGTACCTAGGGGTAAAACCCAAAAACACCGCTTTGAGCTAGACTCGAATGGGAACAGGTGCACGACAACGGGCCTTGCTGCACTCTTGGTTACGACACTCCCGGGGGATATGCATAGGATAATTCTCATTTTCTTTACAAACCATTATGAAGGGATTATGAGTATATACTTACTCAAAGAAAACATTTTTATGATTATGGATTATATCCATAAACTATTCAATTTGTGTTAGGTATTTTACAAAATTGGTAATTATTCATTGAAATTCATAAACTGAACTGGTTTATGCTATTGTATAAGAATGGCACCTAGTAGAAGGAATGTGAACTCCCGTAATACGTATGATCAAAAGAGTAAGAAGGATCATATCTTTTGTGGTCCTAATCCAGAATTTAGAAGGGAAATTCTTTCCCACGTATTATCATCATATGAAGAAATAGTATCATGTGTTGATAAGATGAGTAAAAAATTATCGGAGTCCTATGGCTTTGAAGGGAAGCAAGAGAAGAAAAGGCTGGAAGAGAGAAATATGGATAAAGGGAAGAGGAAAAAGAAGAATTTTTCCATATGTGATAACTATGGGAAGAAACACCCTGTAACTTGCCTGAAAGGAATGGGATTTTGTTATAAGTGTGGAGGAAAAGGGAACAATGTACGTGACTGCAAGGGTAAGAAAATGTTTTCAAATGTACAATGCATCATTTTCAAGGAGTTTGGACACTATGCGAACCAATGTCCTAGTCATCAGACTACGCCACAAATGATTCTATTGGATAATAATCAAGTTATGATACTACCACAGATGAAGAGAAATGACTAGTGTTATTATGTTGTTATTTTAGAATTATTTCATGTAAGTGTTGTATCAATGATGTTCTGGAAATAAATATGGATTCTATTCCAGTACTATTTAATTAAGGATTTGAGATTTTATGGTACTAAGAAAAGTGACTCTACAATGAGTTAATTTGTTTTTGTAAATTACATGGTTGAAGTAAATATTAACCTTAATATGGTCCTAATATTGAGGTAGTGATTTTTGAATAAGGGATGGTTGATTTTGGTAATTCAGGATGTTGAGGTGTTGTAAAAGAATATATGAGGAAGGCGTTCACATGTTATTACCTGGAAAAAAGGATCCTCATTATGTTTAACTTCCTTGTAAATTTTGGACTGTGAGTTCGGATAATATTATTTTGGATAAGTCTAATTGTTGGAATGGATTATGTTTGAAAGGTTATTTTTTTTGGATTTTTATAAAAGGACAACACACTGACCGTGTGACGACCCGTCGTGTCAGACAAAGCTGCTGGAATTGAACCCACAACCACAGTGTAATTGGGATTTATCGCCTACCATTGTGCTACATGATGATCCTGGATGGTATAATTTAGTATCTTTAAATAAAGGGTCTGATATGTGAATTGTAAATTCCTTATATTTGGAACCCTATATGATTAGGATAAATAGAGTATTTTTTAGTTGTATTATCTTTTGGGGTGAAAGATGAGTTTGTGGTAGAAATAAAACTCTAATTATAAAGTAATTATATCCCCTTATGATCTTAGCCAATCTCATAAATAAATTCCTCAACATTATGAAAATGAACATAGAACAAAAATGTTGTCCTATATGGTACCTTAGATCATCACTAATTTATGGATTTGGGATTTTTGGCCTTTTCATAGCCATGTTCTCTACCACTCTCCATCAGATAATTGATGGTTAGATTTCTCTTCCATATACATATTTTCTTACATGGAACCCTAGTATGTGTTATTTTTGGTAATCTTCATAATTTCCACTGTTTATTTTAAATAGAGGCCTCATTAATTCATTTTTCGATGTGGGATATCAACTAAGATATTTTGAAACATCAAAAATGTGTTATCCTAATACCTTATGTTTTGTTGAACCGATGGTATTTTTAATCATCATATATTGATGAAGTTAAGGACATCAATTTTAAACATGTTTGTGATTGATGAACTCAATCACTACCTATAAATATTTACATTTTTCCTCCAATTATAGGTCTATAATTTCC
This sequence comes from Viscum album, assembly GCA_963277665.1. Classification (NCBI taxonomy): domain Eukaryota; kingdom Viridiplantae; phylum Streptophyta; class Magnoliopsida; order Santalales; family Viscaceae; genus Viscum; species Viscum album. The sequence goes on from OY728121.1 coordinate 181,639,818, forward strand.
ACCAATGTCCTTCTAATCGAGATCATAATTTTGTGGTGACCCTTTCATTTATCTTTTCATCTTGTCAAGAATAAATTTTATTAACCAAATTTCCGATGTGGGTTTTTCCACAAAGATATTTTCTATTTGCAACCTTTATTTTCAAAGAACAATATAAAATTGAGAGGTTTCAATTTATTAAAGGAGGGTAGAATTTAACATCTCGAGCTTCCATGGTACGCTTCTCTTTGAATAATACAGTAGTGTGTGTTGTACGCAACTTCGAGTTCTAACACACACCACGACCAATCAAGCTGTTGTGAATAGTAATACCTACTTTTTAAAATTTTAGAGATTTTATCACTCAAAATGGACTTCATTTTTGGATTTGGAATATCGAAATTAGCCTAAGGTGAAATTTTGGTACTTTTCGAATAACTTGAATATTTTGATGAATAGTGAAAATTACTAAATTTTAATTAAAAAAACTTTTTTAATCAAAATAATTATTAGTGATAATTTAGGAATTTGTGTGGTTTAAAAGTATATTTAGTATATATTTTTACCATTTAATATAATCTTTTTAATTTTACATAATTTTACAATTAAACCAGACATAAACAAGTGTCAATCTTTTGATAGTTATTATCTCTTAAAAACACGCCTTTTGTTTTAACAATGGGAATTAATATTAAATTAATTTCTTCCACTTCTGTGTTTTGAATTTGGAAAAATGGATTCCATATTTTCAATCAGGATGTTCCAATTTTGTAAATAGGTAAATTTTATATTTAGACATTTTGAATAATTACTTCGGTAAATATTTTATTTACCATGGTTAAAGGGTAAATCCGGTAAATAATGGTTAAAAAAATAATATTATAATAATACTAAATTACCCTAAAACATGTCATAACCATATTGGATGATACATGTCTGACCATGGTCATCTTTGGGTCGATTTTTGGACCCCATGGAGCCACTTGTAAGTAATAATGACACTTTATATTCATTAAGTTAAAATAAATACAAAAAAGACATAAGCATATATCTTTTAGAAAAAAAAATACATAGGGTTATATATGTTGGATTTTATAATATAAATATTCATTAGAAATATAAAAATATTTCCTACATAATGATATTTTATTTATAATTTTTAGACTTTAAATAATTTTATTTATTTATGACACAATGATAATGCAGTAATTACCATAATAGTGAAAAATTAAAATAATTGATATTATAAATACCCAAATAAATATAATTTGAGAATTTTAATGAATTAAACTAATTTTATGGGATAATATGACATGTTATGATTTATTTAATTAACTTTGTTTGAAGTAATCATTCTGTTTTGATTTTTATAAAAGTCAATTATTGAATAGTGTAAACATTGACATAAAAGAGTTTTTAAAACAAATATTATATTATTAATTGATATTAAATACCTAAAAATCTATGGTTTGGCATTGAGACTTATATCATTATAGTTGTGTCATTAATGGACCACTTGGGGGTCTATTGGATGTATATAGTATTTTTATTAACTATATAATATAAAAATACAAAGCGACATGGTAAGTGTCAAACTAACTAACTATGATTTAAAACTAAAAGATAAGGTTAATATAATGACCCAAACCTCTCTAAATTCTATTGGTTGAGTGGTTTTAGACCCATACCCACCTTAACATTTAAATAATCCACTTTTTAGCCATTATAAACCGAATATTAATTTATTATAAAATAATATTTCTAGCTTTTACAATGGTGCCCCTCGCCCCTCTTATAAAAGGACACTCAACCTTCGCATTAATTAAGACCTTAAAGCCTTTTGGATCGGCGAAACCCTTCCCAAATACTCTCTAAACTTCCCTCACTTCATCCTAGAGGCCTTACTTTAGTCATAAATCCATCCTATGGATCCCTTTTGATCAAATCATACGGAAGAACCCGAAGAAGAGGTAATGATTTCACCACCCTTTTTCAAGTTCCTTTCTTCTTCCACTTATTTTTCTTTGTTATTACCAATCTAAAATAATGAATCCAGTATCTACTATATACTGAAATATTATTATAAATATGGTACAACCATATTCAGTATTATATCCATCCTTTGAATGACATGTCACCCTACGTGTGTACGTACAGCTTACCGTCTCCATGTCGTGGTGTAATTGTTATTCAATATATTATTATTTGGATGGGTATAATATTGATTTTTAATTCCTGTAAATAATAAATATAACACGATAATGATTCTGTATATATTATATAAAATCCAATTATATATTATTTTAATATCAAAAGAATGATATTTTCGCTCGAGCGTACGTACGGATTACCGTCTCCACGACGCGATGAGATTCATTTCCAAGTTCACCATTCATCGACGATTATAAAAATATATATTACTAATAAGTATGTAATATATGACATAATAATTCTACTGGATATATGTATATATAATGATTTATGTACTTACATATATCTTATTCACTTACTTCCTTTCAATACTATATGAAAACAGAAACAGCGCTTATGCATACGTACGGACTACCATCTCCATAAACGGTGTTTTCCATTTCATATATATGTCTATTATACATATTTATGTTATAAATATATATGATATATTTATCATTTTTTATATTCTTGAAGTATTTAAATCATGATCGAAGTGATACAACCAATAGTGACAAGTTAAAACACGTACGATAAAGAAAGTGATTATTACCCGAAATGTTAACTTAACATGGGAATTATTATTAAATAGGTATTATAAAGTCATAAATGAATCATGTATGATATCATAAATATTAATATGGTTCTGTTATAATTTAATAACATACTACGATCTTCCTACAGGAGGTTAAACGTACCCTCGACTAAAGGAAAGTGCAAGGTAAGGGGTTTTCATCTCACTCCTTATTCCCATGAGATTCATGCCATATTGCCACTATTACCTTATTGTGTGGTGTATGTACTACCCATAATTGTATTATTTGTGTAATACAATTTAATTTATGTGTATTTACATATTCATTGTATGATACCTCTTTCATGGGTTTTATGTTTCGTAAGTTACCAAATTTGTAAGGGTTAATTCCGCAATCTCATTATTACCCGAGATTGTTTATGTGTAAGTATTTACTGGGACATTTTTATCATCCATGTCCATTTTTCATAAGAATTATTTAAAAATGAATATTTTAAGGATTTTTAAAAGTAATCTTTATCAAGATCATAATTTCAAATGTTTTAACGATTTATCTTTCTAAATCTTTTTAATTAATGTCCATGTTTTCAAAATGATTTTAAGGATTTATTTATATGAACATGAATGTTTTGAAATGATAATTATTTTCAAAAGATTCAAAGTGGTATGGGACAATTTGATTCAAAAATATCTTTTAAATTACTTCATTTATAAATTTGTGACTTTTAAATGATTTTACAAAAGGATATTTCTCTCAAAAAGTTTTACACATCATTTTCATCTATGTCAACATTCTTTGATGTATTTTAAGCTTATTTGATGTTGATTTATTATACAAAACATCGATTGAAGGTTTTGTGATATATTTGACTGTGGATGTGTTATTTTTATACCATTCATGGTTTATGGAGAAATTATTGACAATCAGTATGCTAGTTTTAATATGAATATTTATGTTATGTTTAAACCTATTCATATCAGGAATGCATTGGACTTAGTAAGTGACGGGTGGTGCCCGCTATAGCTCCTCAATGAATCGGTAGGTCTCATGAGACAAACTAGTGTCTTAGAACAGGGCCTTGACAAAATCTTATTTGTAGTCTTGGCACGAGGCCTTGGCAATGTGGTTATGATAGTTTGGCATTATGCATTCCATCATTATGAAAGTGGTTAGTGATATTGCATGTGATTATTCGATTAGAAAAATATCCATGTGAATAAGTAAATTGAATTATTTCATTTTATTTCTACCATATTGTGCTGAAGTTCAAGTTTAAAAGGCTTTTGTTTTAGTTTTATACAATTCCTTAAATGTTTATGCTTATTGTTGAAAGTTTCCGCTGTATTTCTTACCCTTGCTGACCATTTGAACTCACCACTTTCTGTGTTTTATTTTTCCCAGGATTCCAAGAAGTGTAATGTGATTGATATTCAGGGTTAAGAAAAGGGAATAATGGCGTTCATAAAGATTATTTATGTTGTTTTGTATGTCTTAAAGTGCAAATGTAACATTAATGTATGTGATCTATTTTTTCCAAGACTGCTAAACTTATCGGTCCTTTGGGACTTGATTCATTGTAATCATGCCAATGTATTAAAATAATGCACCAACTCTGGGTAACCGGGGTCAGGGCGTTACACGGTATGCACCTATGGTCCTCTCATAATGCCTCTGTCATTGCAGACCTATCTATTTCAGGGTTCCATCATGTTGGAAAAACTCGCATATGAAGAACGCAATGAAAATCAAGTGGAAAGGGTTCGAGCCTTGTTTGTTCGTCAAGCACCCTCCGCGTTAGAATTATAACAAGAGGATGATTAATTCATTAATAAATGATTATATTTCATCCACGATTTATCACCCTTTTCATGAATGATGGAAGGAAACATTGCAGACGAATTAAATAACAAAACCCCTACCTCATGATTTTTTGGAGGAATCGCGGTCATTGGTAGGAGGAGAGTCCTCGTCGGAGTGAGGTTGTTAGAATTTGTAGATCCCAGATCATTTTCGTTCATGCTTCCATCATCTGTCGGTGGGAGACATTGAGTTACTTAACCATAGGTTCCTTAGATGGTGAATCAATGCCAAAACTCCACCCCAAGCCTCATTTAAATAGAAAGGAAAACAACCTGTGTGGAATGTCATAAATGTGGTACATTTATGAAGTGCAATTAATGATGCATAATTGAGGGTAAAAAGTTAGAGCGTAAAGACACTTAATGTCCTGACAAGTCACTGATCCCCACCATCACTCAATAGTTTCCAAAAAGAAAAATAAAATAACATTTTCAGGTTATTTTATTATTTTTTTGTAAAGACCAAAAATTTATCTTTTTCTTCTGACCTCTTACGGTCAAAGTGAAGCTTCCCTTAAGAGAATCCTGGAGCTCTAGATTCAATGGTGCTCTCATATTTTAATTCTGATCACTATTGAAAAATATGGAAAATGTTTCCCACAAATTTATTGAATTTACCTTAAAAATGTACAGAAATACATTATAGGAAGATGAGGCCTTAGAATTACGGGCTGTCAAATTTCATAGACTCGTAATAATTCCAAATAATTAAAAAAATTACATGGAATTTTTTTCGCCTTTACATTCTCCCCACCATTGAAATTTTTGTCCCTCAAATCTACAAAAAACGTGGGATAAAATGGGGGAACTAAGACTGTATCTTAGCCACCCACTCCCATGTTCTCTCTTAGAGATTCCCATGCGGGAAATGAACTCGAACTAGAGCTATCGACCACCCACAAAGGACCCACTCCTATCAATCCTTTATCTCCATTGACAACTCCAAAAACGTCACCCCATCATCGATGGCCTACTCGCCCGAGTCAATAATGTGTGAGGGATCATGCACATAGATCCTTAGCTATGACACGAGGAAAACATTATGCACATGGTGCATTTGTGTGGGCAAAGACAGACAGTATGCCACCTAACCTACTCTTATATGTATTTGAATGGGCTCGATGAACCTCGGAGACTGATTGTCACCCCGGCCAAAAATCTGTAATTATTGTTGGGGTGAGACTCATTGGAAGACATGGTCTGCCTCCTCAAACTCCAGAGATCTCTACCACCTCTCCGCATAAGACATAGGATTGGTTTTTGTAGTCTACATCTATTCGCTAATGATCTGCACATTCTTTGTGGTAGTTTATATGAACTATGGACCCATAAGTGGTAACTCCCTGGGTATGTCCAGCAAAGAGGTGATCAGCATGGTCACCCGTACTATGTCTCAAATGGGGCCATGCCGATGATGTAGTGATAACTATTATTGTATTAAAACTCCACCAGGGGTAGGTGTTCCCCCCAACTGCAGTCGAAATCGAGGACACAAGCACAAAGAATTTCCTTGAGTGTATGTATGGTGTGCTCTATCTGACCATCTGTCTGAGGGTGAAAGGTTTTACTCAAGTGTATCTGAGTTCCAAATGCTTATGCAATCCTTTCCACAAGAGGGATGTAAAAGGTGCATTGTAATCTGATACAATCGCCAACAACACTCATGAAGTTGCAATATATCCCACACATAGAGGCATCCTAAGACTTCTACTAATCCCTACTCTCTGATTGGTAGGAAGTTTGATATCTGGTGAGTCAGTCAACGATCACCAAGATTGAATCATGGGACTTGGACATACGTGGTATCCCGATCACGAAGTCCATGGAGATACCATCCCACTTCCACTCAGGATCCACAGGTGGTTGTGCTAAGCATGCTGGTACCTAATGCTCGACCTTCACTTGCTGACAAATAAAGCATCAGGATACAAACTCTACCACTTCCTTCTTCATCCCTGGTCACCTGTGATGATAGAAGATATCCCGGTACATCATCACCACTCCATGATATACCGCTAAATGGGATTCTTGAAAATCCTTCAACACCTCCTCCTATAGCATCAATAGAACCATGGTGCATCCTTTTAAGAGAACGACATGCGCACCACCTTCAGAAAATCCTACTTGAGATAGTCATGTGGATATTTGAGAATGTTGGGCCTCATAGTCAACGTCCCCAATATGTGCCTCCCAAACTCACTGAAGTAGTGGGGGAGTGACATTCATAGACTGGAGGTATGCTGTTCCATCTCATTCCACGATGAATATTTGCAATGCGGCTAGCTGTTATGTCACCAAACTCAGAAACTGTAGACCAGACCTATTGTTGAGTGCATCTGCTACAACGTTCCCCTTCCAAGGATTCTATACTATCTCAACGTCATAGTACTTGAGGAACTCCATCCATCATCATTTTATCAGGTTCAGGTCCTTCTGCGATAAGATATAGCTATGTATATTGTGATCCGAGTAGACTTTAAAAAGTTTTCCCATCATGTAACGCTGCCACATCTTTATCACAGAGACCATATCTTCTAACTCCAGGTTATGGGTATAATAGTTCTTCTTATGCTGTCTCAACTTCCATGAGTCGTAGGAAATCAATGCTCACTCCTGCATCAGGACACAGCCTAGTCTGGTCCCTGATGTGTCATTGTATACAACATTCCAAACTACCTCTTCTTGTAGACTCATGACAGGGGAACTCTTTAGTATTTCCCTCATATCTTGAAATCATTTATGGCACTTCTCATTCTAGAATAAATGATTCCCCTTCATTGTTATGGCCAAAAAGGGTGTCACTACTCTGTAGAGGTCGGGTACAAATCTCCATTAGTACCCATCCAATCCCATGAAACACCACACCTCGGTCACACCCCTAGGTGGCTCCCAAGAGAGCACTGCCTCGATCTTTTCTGGATATACTGTGACTCTAGCCACTGACATAACGTGCCCTATAATGTGGACTTCCCTTTTTCAGAACTAGCACTTCAAGTGCATTTGATAAAGCTAGTGCTCTCAGATTTTATCGAGTACTATCTGTAGGTGTGTGTCATGATCATCCTCTATCGTCGTGTATATCAAAATGTCGTTGATAAAGACAACCTAAATGTGATCGAGGTATGGATGAAAGATATTGTTCATGAGCCCCATGAACACTATCAAAGCATTGGTCTTGTCGAAAGGCATCAACAAGAACTCATAATCGCCATACCGATATATTATTTATGTCTTCGGTATGTCCCCATCCCGTACTCTGAGTTAATGATATCATGATTTGAGGTTTATCATTGAAAACCATCAAGATCCCTATAGTTAGTTGAAGAGTTCATCCATCAACGGTAGTGGATACTTGTTCTTCACGGTCACCTGGTTCAAATGACTATAGTCTACACAATGCCTCATGCTCCCATCCAACTTTTTGGCATACAAGATCAGGGATGCCCATGGAGAAACACTGAGCCGTATAAACCCCTTTCCCTGTAAGTCCCCCAACTATACCCACAACTCTTGAAGCTCCACAAGAGCCATCTGATATGTTTCTAAATATATCGGTGTCATCCCAGGGTACTGGTCAATGTGAATGTCTACCTCTCCCTAAAGAGGTAGTCCTGGAACAACATCAGGGAAAAAACCAGCATACTGGTCCACCACAATAGGAGATATTAGACCACTCACATCAACTTCTCTAGGGGTAAGGCATGCCAACTAATGATTTACCAGATACAGCCTCCTCTGAGAAATCCCATCCTCTACAGCAAGGGTTTCCTTCTCACTAGTGAAGGAAAACCTGACCCCATCCTCACGGACACACCAGAGTTTGTGCCTAAAATATTTGATCTGAGCAAGGACTGAACATATCTAGTCCATATCCAAGATGACGCCATATGGCCTCGACGCTACGACTAGGAGATCCTATCCAAAGATCTGTCCTCCTAGAGTGATCTCACACTATCTAAACCATTGTGTAATTCACCGAATCCTCTCTCTTATGAGTCTCTAATCATAAGTATTGATCCAACGGATCCATCAGAATCATTAATATCTAAACGAGTGACGTAGAAATGAAAGAGTGACTGGCACCTATGTCTATAAGTACTGTAGCTAGGGTGTAGTACAAATAGATCGTACCTCTAATCATCTCTTGGGTGTCTTGGTCATAGGCCTCATCTTTGAGAATATTTGATCACCCCTGTTCACCAGCACCATGTGGTTAGGGTGGACCTCCTGATGGTGGTTGCAGTATAACCTCAAATCCCCACCCACCACCTACTTCATGGCCCTCTCCTTTTCATCTTATGCTGCTCTTCGGACCACCTCACTCAAATCTCTACCTCTTCCTCAAAGGACCCTTGACCATCTCCAGATAGCTGGTACGATGGGACAGGAAATCACGAGCTATGTGGCCCTGCCACTGTACGTGAATCATAGTCTGCCTGCTAGCTTACCTTCTCTGTCTCGTGAACTCTGCACCTCTCACCCCGTGTCCCAGGTTTGTCAATTGGTGGGCCTGGCCCACATGGATCTCTGTTTCATGTATATACTACCTCTTGAATATGACTCGTCTACTTGGTGTCTTGTGGTGGCTCTCACCGTGGATGCATTTTCTGCTATGAAGCTCCCCACCAACAATGCTCGGTTGAGCACCCAATCATGCATTAGGATATTCAGAGATATCATCTGATCTCTATTCACCCATTGGAGACCCTATTCATAGGTCCATTACCTGATGAATTGGACCTATACAATGTCGGTGGAGTAGGGAGAGAGGTCAGTTAATCTCTCTGAGTACTAGGCTACTGTCTGGCTGCCTTGCAGTAAGTTCATGAGCTCCTGAATATGCACAGAGCACAGTTTCACTGGAATATACTCTGCACTGAAGAGGCTCTCAATGTCCATCTAGGTCAGGGTCACCATTTCATGTATCTTGAGTGTCATGATGCACCATCTCATTTTTGTTCTCTGAAAAAATCTAGTATCTAGGATAACCATCTGCTCTACTAGTGTCTCAACCAAGCGAAAAACTCTAGTCATAGCCTCCAACCTATCCTTAGGTGCCTGGGGATCTGTCTCGCCTCGAAACCACATAGGCCACTGTCTCTATAACTCACGCAATGTGAACAGTTGGAGTTCTTAGTCTTTTAGTGGGGATGGTGTTATCTACCATCCAACGGGTGGGGTGATGCTGGTGCACCACCGAAGGTGATACCACTGTAAGAGGGAACTACACTGAAGCCTCTTCACTCGGTGGGTCGTTATCATGTACTCTATCGGGAATCCTAGATGTATTTCTATGCAGTGAAATCTTGAAAATAAATAGGTGTGCCAAAATAAATAAGTTATACCAGGTGAGCTGACTTAAAAGAGATCAAAGTAAAAATATTTCTAAAACACTTGCAATCTTTGTTATTATGCAAAGAGTCAAAAATCTGAATTCAGGGTTTTGGTATATGGATACGTGGGCCGCCGCAACAACCCCGAACTCCCAGAACAAAAAACCGTAGTCAATAAAAATAACACTATTGCTATATTAAAAATATCAGAGTTGTAGTTCTTCGGTAGAACTGACTCCTCTAATACAACATTGTCATGACCTTCCCCTCGAGGCCCGTTCTGTGACTACCCCAGGTCAGCCTTACATAGGCCAGGGGTTGGTGAGTAGCACTAGAAAGTCATATTCTTAAAATGGGAAGGTTTTTTCTAAAAACTTGTACACACACGAATAGGGTACACTGGGAAAAAGTAAAACAAAATGGAAGAAGAAAAGTGGAACCACAACTAAAACCACCATAGAGTGAAAAATTATGTGCTGAAGTAAAAGGGCTAGAAGACAAGACCAACTAAAATTGAAATACAATAAAAGGGGAAAAATCTCCTTAGTTCATCCACCAAGAATCCTACCTGAATGGTAGGTACAACTGATTACAATGTAAAAGACTCAGCTCAATCCAAGTATAATTAATGCACTTAAGTATAGATGATTATTCATAAAGCTTGATCATCTTATTTTTTCAAGAGGCACTCCTGCTGAACATACATAGTCTGACCCACACTTGATCGATATGTACAAACCCCCAAAAGACCCACATAGGATCTGAACCTCCCGTAGTCGATATGTAAAAACCCCTGCAAGGCCTACACAGGATCTGACCCACACATGATCAGTATGCGCTGACCCACACTGGATCACTGAGCGTGGACCCACACAAGATCTGACCCACATAATATCGGTAATTCATTGATCCGTGACTAGCCTCAATAAGGATGTTCCTCATCAGGTTGTGTACTACTGATCCACACATGATCGCTAGGTGTTGACCCACACAAGATCTCTAGTTGCTAACCCACATAGGATTGCTTGGTAGTAACCTCCGTATGATATGTCTCCAACCTCCACCTCACTGGAAGCCACTGTATTCCCGCTTATAGTACGCTTGATTCTGGGAGAACTCCTTCTCAAATCATTTTCCTATTTCAACTAGCATGAAGACCCACGAATAAGTAACCTGGTAATCTATCACATCGTAAGGGTTCCAATGCTATAGAAGGCACATCAACTGGACGCTCGGTCTGTATGTTATTGGAATTTTTGTGATGAGGGCCCGGTTTGATTTAGAGTCGATCCAAGATTTCTGTACTCCAACATTCATCATAACTCTCATGGAGTATCTCAAAAGTATCATCTCGCTCCAAGGATCCTAGTGCCATAGATAATTCATCAAATGGATGTTCGGTTTTTATGTTACAAATTTTTAAGTGTTTTAGGGCCCGAGAGGGGTCTGAGACCAGTCCGACTCGACCCACCGGCTGGTTGTGACCTACCGGGCGGTCTGGCACACTGGCAGGTGAGACCCACGTGTGGGTTGCACGGTCTTCCTCCCAAACATCTCAAAGAGACATTCAGTTCATTTAAGTGGTTGCACCATGTGGCACCGCCAAGGTGTCCGCAAGACCCACAAGGATAGGGTCCCTCTCCATCATCATGGTCATCCCATGCCATCCACCCCTTCGTCATGACGTGAAACCTCAGGAACAACCTCTCATCTGTGGCCGGCGAGCTGCAACCACCACCTCTGCCACTGGTGCCGCACCGGCAGAGCTTCCGCGGGCCATCGGGTGATCTCTAGTGGTCTGTTATTCTCTTTGGACTCTCCTACCATCCTATCAGAATGCCGTTGTCATTGCACACTTCTCAGTTTCAAGGTTTCACCATGTTGGAACAACCCACCTCCCAATAATGCAATGAAAATAAAGCGGAGGAGGGTTTGGGCCTTGTTCGTTCATCCTTCTCCCACTGCGTTAGCATTATAAAAAGAGGGGATAATTAATTCATCAATAAATGATTATATTCATCCAAATTTATCACCCTTTTCATGAATGACAAAGAGAAATATTACACAAGAATTAAATTACAAAACCCCTACCTCATGATTCTTTGGAGGTATTGAGGACATTGATAGGAGGAGAGTCCTCGTCGGAGTGAGGACGTTAGAGTTTGTCACTCCTGAATCATTGTTTCCCAAGATTTAGTTCATCATTGGTGGAAGACGTTGCATTACATCTCTAGACGTTCCTTTCATGGTGAAGTTGTTTGAAAACTCCACCATGAGCCTCATTTAAATATATGGGGAATCCTCCCGTGTTTTATGTCATTAATGTTGTTCATTTATGAACAACAATTAATATTGTAGCATTGAGGTTACAATGTTGGAGGTTCAATCCATTTAATGTCCTAACAAGTCATAGATCCCCACCATCACTCAATAGTTACTAAAAATAAAATTAAAATGACTTGTTCAAGTTATTTTATAAATTTTTTGAATGGTCAAAAAAATTGTATTCTTCTCATGACCTACTACAGTCGAAGTGAAGCTTCCCTTCAAGAAAATCCGAGCACTGAAAATTCAACAGTGCTATCAGATTTCAATTCCAAGAACTAGTTCAAAATATATACAATGTCATCCACATGTTTTCTGAACTTACCTTTAAAAAAGTTCAGAGATTCATTTTGATAAAATCGGGCCTCATAATTACGCACTGTCAAATTTCGTAGACTCATAATAATTACAAATAATTTTAAAAAAAATCATGGAATTTTCCAAGTCATTAAACATGTGTTGGTATATGGTTCTCACTAACTCTGAAAATATGAAAATAACTTCCCAACTGATTAATTGAAGCTATTGTTAGTGATTTATTTCCCAAATGCGTGGAACCATTATCTTTTTGGAGGGAAAATTATGTACTATTTATATTATAATATCATGTCCTACATATTCTCCCAAATGGATTTGAACATGAGGCATATTCATGGGGTTGAATATCATAAGGGTTTTGAATTATATATCATCTATACCCTAGGAAAAATAAATCTTGTAGATGAATATTTTAGAAGAAAGGTTTTCGTGTATACATTGAAATAGTTAATCACTAAGTGTACCTTGATGGGGGTTTTTTCTCAGTCACACCTAATGACCTAGTAGCACAATAGAGGTTCATTCTATACTAGTTTTTGTCTGGATACATCTATTTTGGATCTTAATTAGTGGTAGATGTTTGTTGATTAGTTGTGTAGTGGTTTATGCAGTTTCATCAAGGTGTGGAGACTCCTTTTTATTGTTCATTTTCTCTCATGGGAATCTTGTTCCTCAAGGGATTATTTTCCATTCTATTTTCATTATGAATTGTGGTAGTGCCTTAATGTCACTAATTTCAATGGGATGTTCATCCTGGTGAAACCAATTTATTAAATGATGTTTTTTAGTAGTTCATGTAGCCCCGTATGTGGCAGGACATAGCTGAAATTGTGTTGAGGTGGTAAACATGTCAGTAGGTCAAGGAATAGAATCAAAGGCCCTATGGTTTACTTCATCCACTAAATATTCTTACCTATATGTGGTAATATATCTCCATGGGATTTACCATTTTCTTACCACATACACCTCGAAGAAGGAAAACTATTTGGGTAAAAATTGATTTTCTGACCAAATCCACTAATTTCATCTCAATTACAGATTAAACAAAGGTTGATGAGTTGGTATGAATATATATTCACGAGGTTGTGAGGCTTGATGGTGTGCCATTGTCAGTTTATTCTGATATATATCCCCACGTTCCTCTCATTTTAGGCAGGTCCTTCAAAATACATTGGGGTCATAAGTTCAATTGATTATGACATACCATCCTCAGATGCATGGTCAGATAGAATTGGTGAATCAAAAAATAGAATCCATGATTTGGGCATGATATTTCATTTTAATGGCTTGGGGAAATCCATATGGTATTGGTAAAATATAATATAATAATAGTTACCAAATTGTATTTCAAATTTCACATTTTTAGAAACATTATGCTCAGCTGTGTCAGTCTCCCTTGTGTTGGGATGAGGTTTGTGAGACCTCTCATTTGGGACCATAATTTGTGTAAGAGACACCAGAAAAGGTCAAGATAATCATGTTGTGGTTATGGATCCCTCAGAGTAACACAAATTCAAATATTTATAAGAGGGTGTATGGTCTTGAGTTTTATGTGGGTGAAAGGGCGTTTTTGAAAGTGTCACCTCGTTTGGGTCATCTCAATTTGGGAAAAAATGGATGAAAATGCTATGGTATGCCAGGAATTTCGAGGTCACCAAGCTGGATATGAAGGTGGAATACTAGTAATCTTTTCCCTTTTAGTTGACATCAATATATGATGTGTTGAACATAACCTATTTGAATAATTATTCTCTAGGTCAGTCTTCTGTGCTAAATTGGACAGAGTTAGAAATTGTGCCTAATTTTATATGTTCAAATGAAAATTATAGATTGTAGAATCCCCAAAGAAGGTGCTTCATGGAATTCTATCCTATTAGGCTTGGATAGTGGCATTAAGAGTATTATGAGAATGAGACTTAGGATTATATGTCTTGTATTAAGTCAGAATTCAGATTTCTATTCTCTTATCAAGCCTCTTATGGGTTTTCGTGGTTGAATGTTTTCATAGTGGGGATAATTTTCACACACGTGCCTTAATTTTTGTGTATTTATTCTATTTATTTTCATCCCATGTTTATTTATTGTGTTTCAATTTAGTTTTGGGATATAATGAGATATTTGGGTAAATAAAATTTTGTTCACATTTGGTGCACAATTTGGACGAATGTGTTCCCTTACCAAGGTAACCATGTTGCAAAATGGTGTTTTAGATAAAGTATTATTTCATTATTAGAACATGGTTTGTAAATAATTCATTATATCTATGATTCATTTCCCATATAAATAGGGGAAATTACATGTTTGTTGAATGATTTAGAAAATTGTGCATTCTTACCAGGCATAATGTCTAGATAATTAAAAATGGGGTTCTTATGTTTCCACTCTCCCCTATTTTTATAAACAATCCCTCATTACCCCCCCCCCCCGATCAGGTTTCTCCATACTAGTTTCTTCTCCCACTATCAATTTCTCCCATGTAAATCCATATTTGGTGAGATTTTGGTGTGTCTTCCCCTATATTATCCATGTAAACCCCCATTCTCATTTTTTACACTTTTTTGTGGTTCATTCTCTTATTTTGTGGGGTTTCTTTTTTACAGTAGGTTGGGTGTTTGACTTAGGGATAAATATTGACTGTTAGAGTCATATTTTATTAGGATTCAATTGTTCGTCTTTTGGGTTAAATTGTGGGTTAGTTGATGTTTTGTACCATTTTTTTATATTTCATCACTTCAGGTTGGAGGTTCCATTCTTAATTAGTATTTCATGAAATTTATATTATTTCTATCATAATTAAATAGGTTCTATGATATATGAATATGATTTGATATATTGTATTCAAGGGTTTTGATATATATATATATATATTAAGTTAAATGGGTTATATAAATAAAAATGTGGTAACTCATGTGTAAATCCTTTATGTGCTTCTGGAAGGTGTTTTATAAAATCTGATACATTTTTAATAAATTTTTTATGTTGGGAGAACCAAAATATGAGATTTTTTTGGTGTGTTTTCTGATTTAAAATTAGTTTTGGTTGTATAAATTTTGATATTCATTGAAAATATTTATGGTTTGCCTTGTGTATATTAAATTTTTGATTTTTATGGTGCGCGAAATATGAGTTTATCAAAGAGGGAAACCTAGGAATCTGGGTGGGATGACTATGAAAAGTACCCTAGATGACTTGTAATTAGTGCCTCCCAAATTCTTCTGGTATGATTGATGATATAACAAAAACTAAATGATAATTATTATTATATTATACTAAGCCCATGAGGTGTCTCTACCTAGTGGTTTGTGCATGAGAAATGTTTGGTTCATGGATGTTATACCACATTTCACCAAGAGATGATGTACGTAGTTTTCTGTTTCTAGATAGTGCCTATGTGTTTATCCTATGACATTGTTCTCTTTTGTGATTTTTTACGTAACTTTGTTATACATTAAAATTGGTAGATTATTTTAAAAAGAAAGAATGTTTTCCATTAAATGATTTTCTAAATATATGATTCCAGTTTTTATTTTTTAAAACATACATTTGAATTACAATTTCATAGTTATATAATGAAATACCTTTTTTTAGTAATAAAATTAGGCCTTGGATCACACCCAAGTGAAACCTTTAGGTGTACGTAGACTTAGTTATTTTTGGCATAGGTAATGGAAATATGTTTGGAGGTAGTGGTTTGTGTTGCTAGTGGTTTCCCCTTGAAGGTGTTTTGGTGGTTTCTAGAGGATGATGATTCGAATTTTCCATAGTAGTTTTTGGAAAAGTGTATTGTAACATTGTTTATAGACAATTCGAGATTTATCTAAATGTTGTAAAAATGAATCTGAAAAAAAAATTTATTCCTTGTTTTGTTTTTATTGTTTAGTTTTAGTTTATTTATTATTCTTGGTATTTTAGGATTGTTCATATGTGTTAAATCACTCCTATGTTTCATTGTTAATATCCAAACATTTGTTACCAGCCTGTGTAGATTGGGAATACCCTTTGGGCCATTCCATAGGATAGATAGCGTGTTTTATTGGATGGAACACCATTTTGGTTCATGAAAATAATGGAATATTAATATTAAATTTTAGAAATCCTTTTTTCATTCATTAATTTTACATAATTTTGATGATATAAAATATAAAAATATTAAACCACTAGGATACAAAGGATTAGTGTCTTAGGAAAACAAGGAGCACATATAACACTGACAAAATTTTTTTGTCTAATTCCTTCATCACTATTATCTTATTAATCCTTGTAATATCCTAAGTACACGTATTCACCTGATGATATTCATAAAAAAGGGGTGAGATAAAATCCGAGTAAGAGGATAGATTAAAACATGGAACATATCATTGGATGATCTTAATCATTTTCATCATAACATTGGCATAGGATCATAATCATGGGGGGAAACATTAAGAAAGACTATGAATGTGAAAAATAATAAAAATTAAACATCATGTCTTAGTGGTCAAATACCACAGATATTTTTTAACAAATATAGAATCATGTTCATGCATACTTCAATTTTCTCATGTGTTTCTTCACATTACCTAATGCATTGGTGCTCTATATAATTCTAGGTGCACTCGTTACATCACAACATTTACATTATTATTCATGAAACATAGAAAATATAATAATATTGAACATATAGTAACCCATGTAATGGAATAGGTTTCATTTCATAATAATAAATTCAAAAAAATTGGGTTCCCAAATGAAATAGGGAATATCACACATGATACAAGAATCATTAACCTTTAGTGAGAAGTAAAAGTATTGCTATTTGAAAGAAGTGTTATTTTAGAAAACATTATGTTTGACGTAAAATATAATGGAAAACATTTATATCCATGAAATGGTATGATAATGATGATTCAAATTGTTTTATTTAATAATAATGCTGAAAATGGGGTGGAAGAGGGAAAACCCTGAAGAAATAATGTTGGGTTCGAGAATCCTATTACCTTGTATTAGAATGGTTTCGTCACATTAATGGACTTTATAATAAAATTATATTCCTTAATTAATAATTAAATAACATTTTAAACATGAATAAGATTATTTATGGTGTTATTATATACTTTTATGGGGCTTTTGATGACTTATTGAGTTTAAATTCATTGTTGGGGAGTGTTGTTTTTCTTAGATTTCATAAATAGTTCACTTGTACACATGAATAGAAGTTTTTGTAGAACATGGATACACATAAATAATTGATATTAAATTTTATTAATGATATTAAAAGATCATAAATTATCTTCTAACTAATTTTTTTCATATACCATTTGGACGAATCATTAGTTTAAATGTACAGATGATCATTTTCAGTTAATTTGGGCAGTTTTTTGATCACTACAAACTTGTTTTAGTTTATCATTTAGTAATACGTATAAAATTTGTTTCCAAATCATAAAAGAGGGAATATATAAAAATTAAAATCATTTTCAACAATTTAATTTTTTTATTGAAATCTTAGAATGAGTCTAAGGAAAATCTAAGTGCATCGCCCCTGAGGTAGGTAAATTAACACATCACGTGACAAAATTAAATTTTTATAAAAATAGAGAGAGAGGGTGGATTATATTGAAAAATATTTCATTGAAATTATATAATACCAGTATATAAACCGTAATTTAGTTATCATGAAATTTGGATAATAGAATTCGAGGTTGAGAGAAGAAATGTAATGAAAATTTAAAGAAATTTGAATGAAAAGAATGGGAAAAATTACCCTCTCAATATATCTTCTTTGAGAGCCTTTTTATGGGAGAGGTATTGATATTTTTCTGAGAATGAGGGATTTATAACATGGAGGAGGTGTTTGGTATGAGATTTTAGCATTGATTTGAGTAGTCACATTGCTTGAGAGGTGTGAGGAAATGAGGTTGTGAGTGGTGGTATTTATAGTAGAGGGGAGAGGGGTTTCTCAATATTATATTCATTAATTTATTATTTCTACACAAGATAAGAAATAGTGATAATTAATGTGACTAAAAATAGTAATATGTATATGTGAGTTCGAGACAATGGTCATTAACATCGTCCATGACTCAATAATTTTGCAAAAGTTAATTAATTTATCATATTTTGTAAATTATCGAATTTCACTAGTCACCCAAAATTTGTGTATTTCAGAAAAATCACAAAAAAACCATCCAAATTTTTTTTCAATATGTAGATATATAAAATGAACTTATATTAATTATAATTTTTTTTCTAAATATGAGTAATTTAATTTTTCATTAAACTGATAATATAACTTAAAAATAATAATTTAAAATTTAAAACTACTTTTCTAACACCATGAAAAATTAATTATGGTCTCATAAAACTTTGATATAATTATAATTCATCTAAATATTATTATATGAATAAATTTTATTAAAATAAATTCCCTTTTAAATTATTAAATTAATCATTAAATATTCATGATTTAAAAAAATAAAAACACTATAACGTAATTATATCATATTATCACTTATAGGATTGATAAATTTTATTTATATTATTATTGTTAAGGTTCCTCTCCAAATGCCCAAGATACTATCAAAAAAGGTCATATTACTATTCAAATGGATAACAATTAAATACAAAAGGGTATGTTTCTATTCAACAAAATTTTTTCCTATCGGACTCCAAACATCTTTCTGATGGGAATCGTGTCTGTCAAATTATTCAAATTCAAAACACATAAGTGGAAAATTCATATTTAAAGGACCCATGGTAGTTAATTTATGCATGATGTGGTATTGTCTTTACTAAATTGATTTTCCGTGTTTATGTAATTACTATAAGAAGAGAGAAATTTCATTGATAAATCATTTGGTCATTACATTCCTCCCCCTTTTGAAATTTCTATTTTAAAATTTTATTTTACATAAACTAGAGGTGATAGTTCTCCTTCATCGCATCCTTTAGTTCCCATGTTTCTTATTCATACATATGGTTCCACCACAAAACTATCTGAAGTTGGGTTTTCTAGTTTCATAGAACCTTATATCTCTGGTCTAGAACCTTTAAAGGCTTCTTCTCATAAGAGAGATCATCTTCAATATATACCACCTCTGGGGTCAGAACATGTGAGGGATCTGGTATGTACTTTATCAAGAGTGATATAGGATACATATCTTGAACATAAGCCATATTCGATGGAAGTGAAAGCTGATAGGCCAAGACTCCTATGCGGTCAAGGATCTCAAAGGGTCCATGGTTCCTTAGGTGTAGCTTCCCTTTTGTTCCAAACCGTATTACTCTCTTCCAATGTGATATTCAAAGAAATACATTATCTCCAACATCAAATTCCAAGTCCCGTCGATAGTTGTCAGTATACCTCTTTTTGAAACATTGAGAAGCTTTGATATTTGGTGGATGAATAAAAAATTATTAGTCATCTCTTGAACAAGGTCATTTACAAGTGGCTTTCTTTTTATAACTTCATCCCAACAAGTTGGAGTTTTACGTCACTTTCTCTACAGATCATTATATGGAACCATTTGAATACTCAAGTGGTATCTATTTTCCTGTGAGAACACAACCAATGGGAGATTTTGATCCCATGCACATTTGAATTCTAGTGAGAAGGCTATGAGAATATATTTGATCTTAGAATAGTTATTTTATATTGGCCATCAGTTAGGTAGAGATAATTGATGCTAAAATAAAATCCAGTACTCAATTCATGTTGAAGACCCCACCAAAATTAAAATTTGAACCTGTGATCTTGATTCGAGACAAACTATATTGGATCCCCTTTATTTTTCGCCAATTCCTTCACTTATATCATTATAGGTTGGTCAAGAGAGAGATCTTCTCGAACAGTGAAAAAGTGACCAGTCTTGGTGAGTGTGTCCACTAAAACCCATATTACATTGTTTCATATATATGACTTTAGAAGACCCATGGCAATGTCTATAGTGATAGTCTACCATTTCCACATGGGTATAGGAAATAATTGTGTCATCCTTTTGGCCTTTAGTTGATTTTCATTAACTTATTGACATTTCAAGAACCTTGAGATATACTCATCAATCTATTTCTTCATATTTTCCCACCAAGAGTGTTCTCAAAGATCACATTGCATCTTTTTACTCCTAGGATGGATAGTGAATGTTTAGTTACGTGCATTTTCCAATAGCTGCTTCTATTTTTTAAGTGATTAAATCACACAAATACAAGCTCCATTATAAATCACACCAGCATCATTGATATGGACCTCTTATAGCATCCATTTATATAGCACATTTACCTTCTTTTGTGAATCCATATCACCCCTTTATTCCTCCTTAATATTCTCTTAGATAGATGGTTGTGAAATCATTCGGGAAATGCTGGATTTATTACCTACCATTATGATTTCCGAATCTAACCTTTTGATATCAATGAAGATAATGTCTTTCTCAATACTCCTCATTGAAGAGTAGTTGGTTCTTTTCTACATAGAGAATCAACTAATGTTTTCTACATGCAATGATGATGGTGAGAAGAGTAATCATAGTCATTGATTAGTTGTTACCATATCTTTTGATGAATGTTTATCACCATTTTTGTGAATAAATTTTTACACTATATTGATCATTATATATGTCGTTCTTTTCACCATAGTGTTAGTGCCACCAGATTTTCAAGGCAAAAAACAAAGATTCTAGCTCCAGATCATGCACCGGGTAGTTCTACTAATGGATCTTCAACTTCCATTAGTAATAGGTAATCACATCATCATCTTTCAAGTGAACACATCCAAATCATTTCTCCAAATCATCACTCTAAATCAAAAATCATTATCCACTTTTCGGTAATCTGAGTACTGGTGCCGTAATTAACCTTCTCTTTAGCTCCTTGAAGTATTCCTCTCATTCTTCTGTTCAGACATAATTTTCCCATTTCTTTGTAAACTCGGTTATAAGTCTTGAAAATAATGGGAGAATTATCCATTATCAATGTCGCCAAAAAAATCCTTATATGTTCATCATGTTCCTCCATTCTCTTGGAGTGAATGAGAAAATCATCAAAAAACACTAATAATCATTTTTTGAGTTAATGTATAAAGACTCTATTCATCACATCCATGATTATTTTAGGGTAATTAGTAAGTCTTATGTGAATCACAAGAAAATCATAGTTCCCATACCTTGTACTGAAGGGAGTCTTCTGAATATATTCCTTTTTCAGTTTTATCTGATGATATCTAGAATGAAGATTAACCTTTGAGAAGCACTGATCTCCTGTTAGCTTGTCAAACAAGTCATCAATCCTTGGAAGAGGATACATGTTCTTTATGGTGATATCCTTGAGTTCTTGATAATCAATACACAGCTGGATTGTTCTACCCTTCATATTCATAAAGAGAACTAGAACACCCCTAGGGTGATGAACTAGGGTGTACGAACTATTTGTCCAATTTCTATTGAAGCTACTTCATCATCTACTCCAATTAAATAGGATCAATCCTATAGGTACACACTAACATAGGAGTAACTCGAAGTATGAGTTCTATTGATAACTATACCTCATGATCTGTGGAAATCCCAGGTAACTCTTTGGGAAATACATCACATTATTCCTTCATGATAGAAATTTCCACTAGGTTGACACTTTACATTGACTCGACCATTTGAACGATGTATGGACCTTTATAGGGAATCAACTACCACCTTATTGAATCATTTTTCAATGTATATTCTTGATATAAATTGCAATTTTTGAGTATCATGGGATGATTTGGAATATGAAAAGATATTTCATTTACCCAAATCTTGATATGTTCTCCATATAACAAGATCCAATACATTTTGATTATTTCATTGAATTCTACAAGGGAAGTACCATGAGATTCGCTGGAAGAATCTTCCCACCAATGCCAATAAGAGAACATTCTAAAATAGGGGATGCAACGATTTCCCCATGAGGTTTTATATAATATATCTATAATTCGAGGGTTCTAGTCATTGATTTAATTGTTCCATCAATCATGTGAGATATAAAGATATTTTTAGGACCAAAATCAAAAAATATTTTTTTCCATTCATGGGTGAATTGGAAGTGTGTCATGTATGACATCCTTTTTTTGACAACTTCTGCAGTAATTATGGAATTATCCTTCCCTATCTCTTTTGGATTTGGTGTATGATGGTGATGATTACCCTTGAGGGATCGAGGATTAGTGAACTGTATATCATAGTTCCCTTTCTCCCTATAATGGTATCATTGGACCATGGGTGGTTCTCTATGTTCTTCCCCCACATTATCACACCTTCTTATATCATTTCAAAACTCTTGAGCTTGGTAGACTTCTATCTCAAACTCCTCTAATGGACCGAAGGCCATAATTTTTTATTTATTTTGATAACCCACCTTTCAAGGTGTGAGGTGGAACCCTTACAAGGCTTATAGGTGTAAATATTACATGGCCTGTAGGCCTTAGAGGAATTCATTTCCCATAGGCTTCTGACACTTGACCAATTTCCCAGTCCCATTGATGGAATTCCCATGATTCTTGTTCTCACATTTTTGACATGTGGGTGCTTGAGTTTTCATTCAACCTTTCTCATTAGATTTTCTGAAATGAATATCCATCTTTCGTTTCTTATCATCATAGCGTTGGGACCATTCTTGAAAATATATCTCCACTTTTATAGAACAATAAAAAACATCTTCATAAATCCTAAATTATGGAATAATAAGATAATTAAGAAGTTTTTGTTTTAATCCACTATGTAATCTTTATATATTTTTTATCATTTTTGATATCATATACTGAAGAATACCTTTATGGCCTTGTAAAATTTTCTTCATATGCCATGACAGATTCTCCATCCTTTTGAATTATCTTTCTGTATTTTCTCTCCACCTTCATATGAATAGTTAGTGGTAAATACCTATTAAGAAACATTATATCAATTTATTACCACTCTATCTCTTAAATTTGATATCTCTATGTAGTGTTCTTAATCTAATACCTCAATTGGTTGGCCCCTCCATCAATATGGTAAATAGCTAGAGTCACCTTCTCTGTCTCGGAATAGTGAAGAACAAAAAAAACAACTACCTTGAGTTGAAACACTATTATGTGACTAGTGGATAGAAAGATCCTCTAAATGTTGGTGGTCGTTCCCATATAAAACACTCGACAGTCAGTTTCTCCCTCTTAGTTGAAGGGGGTGTTCCATGTTATTTAGGTTGTTTTTTATAACCTGAGACATCTGGGAATGAATCACCATTAGGTTTTTGAATCCACCTCTCAATGCGTTGGGGAAGTTGTTCAGGGAATCACTACATTTTCCCTCTCACGGTTTGTTATCCTAGTTTCTCTTAGTTCCCACCATTTTCTAAAATAGAAAATTTTATAAAAAACATTAGTCAAAAGTCATGAAAAAATAATTTATTCCTTTTTGAAATTAACACTAAAAGTATATATTTTGGGTTTACAATGTTATAAAAATATTGTGTTCTTATATAAACTTATTATCATGCTTCGGTTTCCACTGTTGTTCTCTAATCCTATCTCCCAATTTAACTAAATGTTTCCTCTAATATTAATTATAGTGATCCTTATTTTGTTACATTACTTTTCCATAATTTGAATGATATTAAACATAAAAATATTACAGAGTGAGGAACAAAAGGTTTAGAATATTTGGAAAACTAGAACCATACATTTCATTTAAAACATAAACATAGATATTTGTTTAATTTCTTATTCTCTATCATCTTATTGACCTTTGAATTATCTATAGTACATGTACTCACCTAAGGATATACATAAATAATTGGTGATATAATATCCCAATAATACGATAGATAAGAACATGGAACAACAAAACATAGGATGAGGATAATAATTATCATAATAACATAGTCATGGAATCATAATCATGAGAGGAAACATTAAAAAAATACTTCTAATGAGGCAATGAATAAAAATTAAACATCATGTTATAGTGGTCAACTCCAACACATATTTGTAAAGAAAATAACAACATGTTCATGCATACTTCACTATACACATGAGGTTATTCACACTACCCAATTCATTTTATTTCTATATAATAATTGGTTCCCCCATCAAATCATAACATTTACATTGTGCTATATAATTCTGGGTGCACCTGTCACCTCACAAAATTTACATAATCATGACTTCCCCATTGAACATATATCAATATTAAACATATATTAACTCATGGAAAGGAATGGTTTTCATTTAATAATCCTACCTTCTAAATCATTGTGTTCCCAAATGAAATATGGAATATCCTACTTGATATAATAATTCTGAAAATTGGTTGAGAAGTGAAAGAGGTGTTTTTAGAAAAATGAGTTCAATGTAAAACATAATGTTTGAAATAAACTCCAGTGTAAATCAATTATATCCCCTAAAAGGTAATATAATGATTAAGATATTATTTTTATGGAATATCCATACTGAAAATGTAGTCAACTATAGAAAACCTCTATGGATGAATGTTAGGTTCGAGAATTCCCCTTACCTTGTAACTGAATGTTATCATTAGTTTAGTGGCCTATATAATCACATGATATTATTTAATTAACAATTAGAGAACCTTTTATAAATGAATATTACTCTTTATGGTAGTATTTTATTATTTTATGGGCCTTTGGTTGAGCTATAGAGATTAATTTCATTTTTCGGGAGTGTTCATTTTCTTAGTTTTCATAAATGGTTCACTTATACACATGAATGAAAGTTCATGTAGAACAAGGATAAACATCCATAATTTCTATTACATGTTATTAATTAAATTCCATAATTTTAAATTAACTTATAATGAGTTTTTTATATACCATGTTGATTAATAATTAATAAAAATTTAATGATGATCCTTTTAGTGTAATTTGTGCAGTTTTTTGATCACTGTGAACATGTTTTGGTTTATTATTAATTATCATGTATAAAATTTGTTTCCAGGACATGAAATGGGATAAAATATACCTATTAAAATATTTTTTCAACCATTAACTGGTTTTATTGATATCATTGAAGTATTTTAGGGAAAATGAATGTGCATCACCCATGAAGTTAGTAAATTAACACATCAGAGGCAACATTTTCGTTTTAATAAAAAAAAGATAGGGAGGGAGGATCATAATGAATAATACTCCATTAATATGATATAAATACCTTATATCAACAATAATGGCGTTATCATGATATTTGGATAATATTATATAAGGATAAGACAAAAAAGGAAACTAAATTTGAATGGAATTTGAAAAAGAGAGAGAGGGGGAAAATTACATTTGGAATATATCTTCTTTGAGAGCCTCTTTAGAGGAGATTTTTTGGTATTTTTATGAGACCAAGGTATATTGAACATGGGGGAAGATATTGGGAAAATATTTGAGTAGAAATTGTTGTAGGCACATGGCATGAGAGGTTTGAGGAAATGGGGTTGTGAGTGGTACTATTTATATTGGAGGGGAGAGGGGTATCCTCAATATTATATTCAATAATTTATTTTTTCTCAAGAAAAAAGAAAAAGTGGTGATTATTGTGACTAAAATTAGTAATAAGGTCATATAAGTTATAACCAATGGTAATTTACATCATCCATATCCCATACATGATGTATAAATTCATCTATTTCAAATATTTGGTAAATTGTCAAATTTCACTATTCATAAAAAAAATCATGCATTTCATAAAAATCTCAAAAATTCACCCTAACCATTTCTCATCACATAGAATTAAAAAAATGAAATTAATTTGATTAAAATAATTTTTTAAATATTGTTAAATTAATATTTAATTACAATCATAATTTACATTAAAATTAAAAAATTTAAAATTAAAACTGCTTTTCTAACACTTTAAAAAATTAAGTAGTGTCCCATAAAATTATCATATAATAATAAGACATGTAAATACTATTTTATGAATAATTTTATTTTAAATAAATTTCCTTTCAAATTAAAAAATTAGTCATTAAATATTCATGAATTATAAAAATACCAACACTATAATGTAATTAAATCATATAGTCACATATATGACGGATAAATATATTTATACTATCATTGGAAATTTTCCTATCCACTTGGACGATTAAATATTCATAAGGTTCATATTAATATATATAAGGGTAAAATTACAAGTCATAAGTGTATGTTATGATTCATCAAATATTATTTTTGTCCTATGAGACTCCAAACATCTTACTTATCATAATCGTTTATGTGAAATTTTAAAAAATCAAAACATAGAAGTAGAAAATTTATGATAAAATGTCACATATTAGTTAATTTAATAATGATGGATCCTTAGGTTTCCTAATATTATTTTATGTTATTATGAAATTAGTACAATAACGGAGATATTTCATTGATAAATTGTTGGGATGTTACATTCTTCCTCCCTTTTGATATTTCTCCAGCGAAAACTTTATTTACAAAAACAGGTGACAATACTTCTCCTTCGTCACATCCTATAGAACCCATGTTGTTTCTTCATACTCATGGTTCGTCCACAAGTCATTGCATGGTGGGTTGTCTTGTTTCATAGAACCAATCTCTCTAATTTGTAATCCTTATTGGCTTCACCTTATAATATAGATCATCTTCCAGTTGTACCAGTACATTGTTCAGTACATGTGAGGGATATTGTATGTACTTCCTCAGGAGTGATATGTGAAACACATCATGAAATTGAGACATATTCATTGTACATGCAAGATGATAATCCTTGTATCCTATATGTAAAATGATATCAAAGGGGCCAATGTACCATGGGATCAACATCCCCTTCATTCAAAACTACATGAGTCTCTTCCATGGTGATATTGAATGGAAGAATATATCTCCAACATCGAACTCCATATCCCTTCGACGGTTGTGAACATAAATTTTTTTTCAAATTTTAGCATCTTTTATATTTTTATGGATTAATTTAACCATAAATGTCATCTCTATTACACGATCAGGTCCACATAGATTTATTTCTCCAACTTTATCCCAACAGGTTGGAGATCTACATCGCTTTCCATAGATAGCTTCTTATGGAGATTTCAGAATATTCGAGTGGAATATATTATTGTATGAGTACTCAACCAATAGAAGATACTGATCCAATCCACCTTTTAATTCTACTGAGTAGTATCTAAACATATATTCAATAATCTAAATTATTCTTTCAGATTAGCTATCAGATTTGGGGTGATTTGTAGTGATAATAAAATTCATCACTCAAGTAATGTTGATGACTCCTCCATAATTTTCATGTGAACCTGGGATCATGATCAGAGACACTCGAGAGTGAAACCCCATGAATTCTATCCACTTCCTTCACATATATTATTCCATGTTTTCAAAGAAAGTAATCATACCAAATATAAATAAATTGAGCAGTCTTTGTGAGTCGGTCCACCGAAACCCATATCACATTATTTTCATTGGAATTATTTAGGATACCTTTGAAAATGTCAATAGTGAAAATATCCCATTTCCACATTGGTATAATAAATGGTTTCGTCATCCCTTTGTACTTATCACACTTTTCATTAACTTGATGAAATATCTTGAAACTTGATATATACTTAGCAATCACCATCTTCATATTGTCCCACCAAAAGTGTTCTAGGAGATCACGGTACATCTTGGTACACCCAAGATGGGTAGAAAAAGTTCATCTATTTTCATTTTCTATTATCTATTTTTTACCCTTGGTGATTAAGGCACACAAATCCTTGTTTGAAACTGAATAACACCATCATAATGAATATTGATCTATTACATCTTACATTCATTTACTACATTCACCTTCTGTTGTAACTCTAGATCATACCTTTGTGCCTACTTAATATTCTCTTAGATTGATTGTTGGGAAATCATTTGAGAAATTAATTATTTATTCCCTACCATTAAAATTTAAAAATCCATTCTTTTTCATATCCATGAAGATAAGGATTTTCACAATCTGTATACAGGATATATTAGAAGGTTATTTTCTTCTTAGAGCATCATCTACCTTGGTCTCCTTTCCTGAATGATAGTGAATAGATAAATCATTGACTTTGATTAGCTCTAACCATCTCCTTTGATTAATGTTGGGCTCATTTTTTTTGAATATTAACATCAAACTATTTTGTTCAGTATATATGTCACATTTCTCACCATAGATGAAATGCTACTAGATTTTTAAGGCAAAAATTACTACTAATAGATATAGTTCTTGTCTCGGGTTGTCCTACTCACGTATCATCAACTGTTGTGTAGTGTAGGATATCACATTATCATTTTTCATGATTACACAACCCATTCCTTTTTTCAAAGTATCAATGTATGTCAAAAAAATGTCCTCTATTTTTGGGTAATGTTAGTACAAGTGGAGTGATTAGCCTTCTCATTTTCTCATTGAAGCTTACCCCATATTATTTCGTCTATTCATAATTTACCACTATCCTTGTTAACATTCTGAGTTAGATTTAATATCATGAGAAATTTCTCACAAAACATCAGTAGTACCTATATAAACCAAGGAAACTACAAATTTATTTGACATTAGAGGGTCTGGGTCATTCCTCAATATTGTTTGTTATTGATGGGACAACAAAAATTCCATCACATGTGATCACATTTCCCAATAATGTGATATTATTCTTCCAAATGTCAAACATTCCAAACAAGTCATGCGACATATCTATTTCCAATGTTACCAACACAAGTCATTGATGTTCTTCGTATTCCTCATTTCTCTTAGAGTAGATGATAACATCATCAATAAAACCTACCAAATAATTGTTGAGTTAATGTATAAATATTTTATTTTTTTAAATCCTTGAAGATTGTAGGGGCTTTAGTGGGTTCAAAGGGCATCACCAGAATCTCATGTTTCCCATTACTCGAACAGAAGACAGTCATGAGAATATCATCCTTCTTGTCCTTTAGCTGAGGATTTCCATCATGAAGATCTACCTTTTAGAATTACTGTCCTCCTCTTAATTGATTGAACAAGTCTTAAATACTTGGAATAGGTTAATTTTTCTTTATAGTGATCTTATTGAGATCCCAATAATCAACTCAAAAGTGCATTATTCCACCCTTGTTCTTTATAAAGAGTATTGGCGCACCCCAAGGTGATGCAATGGGGCATATGAAATCATTGCCCAAATTATCTTGTAGCTGAAACACTAAGTCCTCAGGTTCTATAGGATCAATCTTATATGGACACATTGATAAAATAGTATCTCCATATATGACTTCTATGGAGAGCTCTACCTATCTATCTAGGGGATGTTGAGGTAACTCTTCAAAGAAATACATCACATTATTCCATCACAGTGGGCATTTACACTAGGACGAATCATTACTTTGACTCAAACATTTGAGAGAGGTATGGCCCATCACAGGGAATCAACACCCACACTGTTGAAGGATTTATCAAAGGAGATTCAGATTATTCCTTATATTTTTAGGGGAGCATGGGATGGTTTGAAATATGAAAATATATTTTAATTTCCCGACTGTTGATATGTGCTATGTATAATGAGATCCAATCCATTCCCGTTATAGCATTGAATTCATCCAAGGGAATTAGCACAAGATTCACCACAATAATCATCCCACATACGCCAATATGAGAAGATTCCTACACTTGGTTGAAATGATTTCACCATTTGGTGTTTTTATTGATATCACTACTTCATGGTTTCAGGGATTTGATTCAATAGTTGTAGCAATATTATGAGATATAAATGAATGCAAATAACCCTAAAAATGTCATCCATTATTTAGTGAATATGATTTTTACATTATACGAATTCATTTTCGTCGTCAAAATATACTCTAGTGAGGGAATAATCCTTCCCTTTATCCTTTGGATTTGGTGGCTGATGAAGCAGATTTCCCTCAAGGGATCGAGGTTTAGTGCACTAGCTTTCATAATGCCCTTGATCCCAATAGTTATAAAATTGAACATGGGTGGTACTCTCTTTTCCGACACCACATTATAATACCTTCTTATTCCTTTTCGATAGACTTGATCCAGGTGGCCTTCTCTCCAACACTTGGAGAATTTCCCCATCCCATTGAGTCAATTCCCATGATTGTTCTTCCCAAATTTTTGAAATGTGGGATGTTGAGGTTTCATTCCACCTTTCTCATTATATCCTCTAGCATTAAACTCCATCTTCTAGTACTTATCACCATAGTCTTGGGGGACCATTCTCCAAACATCATATCCATATTGAGATCACAACAAAAAACATCTTCATAACTCCCAATGTATTGAATTGAATGATACTTTTGAAGGTGTGGTTTTTATCAATTAATGATGATCCCAATTATTCTTTCATTCTTTACAAAAAATCTCAAACCGTGCATTGCAATTCTTGTGAGATTCGATTTGAAGGTTATAACAGATTCTCCATCATTTTCCTTTATCTATATGAATTCTCTCTCCATCTCCATACAAAGAATTCATGGAAAATAATTGTTAAGAAACATTTTCTCAATGTCTTCCCATCCCATCTCTTCAAATCCATCTTTGGATATTGTGACGACAATAAAATCCAACCATTGGTCGACCTCCCCTTTCAGATAATAAATTGATAGACTCACCTTCTCCATCTCAGAATAGTGAAGCATATAAAATATCTTCTCTATCGAGTTGACCTACTATTCTGCAACTAGAGGATCCGAAGATCCACCCAATGTTAGTGGTAATTACCACATAAAACACTTGACAGACAGTTTCTCCCTCTTAGGTGAAGGGGTAGGTTTCACATTATTCAGGTTTTTTATTAATAACCTGAGAAAACTAGGTAAGAATATCCATTTTGTTTTGATATAAACCTACCAAATCATTAGGGATGTTGTTTGGGAAGAAAATACATTGTCCCTTGTATGGGTTGTTAGCTTGGTTTCTGATCGTTCCAAAAAAAATCTATAACTAAAAATCTATATAAGAAAACAAAAATCAATAATTCATGAATAAATAATTTATTCATTTGTGAAATGTACACTAAAATAATATCTTATGGGATCCGTATGATTGAAAAATATTATTTTTCATTTTCATATACTTAGTTTAGTGAAAGGGATTTCCCAATGGTTCTCTAATCCTAATTCCTAAATTATCGAAACTAAGCCTCTGATACAAACTCTATAGACCCTTCTTTTCTTATATTACATTTACATAATTATAATAATATAAAATATTAAAATAGTAGACCATAATGATCCAAAGGTTTATTGTATTGGAAAAAATAGAACTATATAATTCTTTTACAACATAAACATAAAAATGTATTCAATTCCTTCTTCCCTAGCTTCTTATTAGCCCTTGAATTCTCTTTATTACATGTATTCACCATAGAACATACATAAAAAATGGTGATATAAGGTCCCATTAAGTGGATAGATAATAAAATGGAACAAAAAAAGGGTATTATCATAATAATTATCGTAATAGCATAGGAATAAGATTATAATAATGAGAGGACACATTATGAAAAGACATGGAATGTGGTAGTGAATAAAAACGAATCAACGTGTCTTGGTGGTAAACTACAACACATAGTTTTGAAAATAGAAAGAATCTTGTTCACACAAACATTACATTACTACGAGGTTCTTCATATTAACCAATGAATTAGAGAGCTATTTAATTCTGGGTGCACCTGCCACATCGTAACATTTACATTACACTAATGAATTCATGGTGCACCTGTCACATCACAACGTTTACATTACCATGCTTTCAACAATGAACATATATCAATATTCAACATAGAAAAACCCATGTAATGTAATGGGTTTAATTGCATAATAATACCTTAAATACATTGGATTCCAAAATGAAATACGAAATATCATACTTGATATAAGAATCAACAACCTTGAGTGAGAAGTAAAAGGTTGTTTTTTTAGAAGAGTTATTTTGAAAATAAATATGTTTGAAATAAAATCTACGGGAAATAATATATATCCATGAAAATGTAATATAATGATGATGGAATAATTTTAGGGAATAACTATACAATAAATGGAGTGAAAGAGGGAAAAACCCAAAGAATGGAAGTTGGGTTCAAAAATCACGCGTACTTTGTATTCCAAGGCTTTCGTAATTTTAGTTGCCTATATAATAACATTAGATTTATTAATTAAAAATTAATTAACCTTTTATACATAAATATGATTATTTATGGGGTTATATTGTTTTTAATTGTCCTATTTATGAGTTATAGTGTTTCAATTCATTGTTTGGGAGTGTTCTTTTTCTTAGTTCTCAGGAACGGTTCACTTGTACCCATGAATGGATGTTTGAATAGAACATGTATAAATATATAGAATTTCTATTAAATGTTATTAATGATATTCAATACTTTTAAATAATATTATAATGAATTTGGTTATATACCATGTGGATGAATCATTAGTTAAAATTTAATGATGATCCTTTTAGGTTATTTTTTGTGGTTTTTTGGTCACTACGAATATGTTTTGGTATATCATTTAGTAGTATGTATAATATTTTTTTACACAAAATTAAAGGTTCTATAATGTAAATATTAAATATTCTTTTCAGAAATTTAATGGTTTTATTTATTACATTTATGGATTTGATGGAAAATTTAAGTGCATCACCCATGATGTAGGTAATTTTACACATCACATGAAAATTTCCATTTTTATAAAAAAAAAGAGATATGGATGAGAATAATGAATAATATTCCTTTAATAGTATAAAATAAAATTATATCAATCATACTAGAGTTATCATGACATTTGGACAATATAATTTGATGATAAGAGGGGGACAAGAATGAAATTTGAAAGCAATTTGAAAGATAAGAGAGTGAGAAATTACCTCTTGAATATATTTTCTTTGAGAGCCTCTTTAAGGGAGTGGTTTCGGTATATTTATGATAATAATGAATAATTTAAGAAGGTTATGAGATTGGGATGATATTTGACCATAAATTGGAGTAGTAACAGGGCTTGAATGGTGTTAGGAAATGAGGTTTTGAGGGAAGGTATTTATAGTGGAGGGAAGATGGGTTTTCTCAATATTGTATTCATAAAATACATATTTCTCTAAAATACAAGAAATAATGATGATTGTTTAACATAAAATAGTAATAAGTGTCTGTGAGTTCAAACCAATGGTCATTTACATCATCCATGACTCAATCGTGATGCAGAAATTCATTTATTCCGCATATTTTTTAAATTATCGAATTTCACTATTTCCCAAAAATTCAGGTATTTCTAAAAAATCTAAAAAATTCACCTCATAAATTTTTCCATGTGTATAAATCAAAAAATTAACTCTATATTATTAAATTAATTTTCTAAATAGGATTTATATAATATTTATATAAAATCATAATTTACATAAGAAATACCAAATTTATAATTAAAACATCATTTCTAACAATTTGAAAATTTAATTAAGGTCTCATGAAATTATCTTATAATAATAAGTCATAAAATTAATATATTATGAATACATATCAGAAAAATAAATTTTATTTTAAAATATTAAATTAATCATTAAATGTCCATTAATTACAAAAAAACACTATAATGTAATTATATCATATTGTCACTTTTATGATGGATAAATTTTATTTATACTGTCACCAGTAAGGTTCCTATTCATATGGAAAATTTATAATTCATAAGGGTAATATTAATATTCTTAAGGGAAACATTAATATTCATATGGTAATGTTACTATTCAACCAAAATTATGTTTTCCATATCCGGCTACAAATATCTTACTGATAGTAATTGTGTATGTCATATTTTCAAAATTCAAAACAAAAAAGTGGAAAATTTATGTTCTATGGTAACACAGTTAAGAATGATGTGGTATTCTATTTCCTAAAGTGATATTATGTGATTTTTTACATTACTAGAAGATGAGATAGATTGAATTGGTAAATATTTGGGATATTACATTAAGGGAGAGGAGAATGTAAAATAAAAGAAAGAATCTTTATATTGTATGTCACATCTTCTTTGGGTAACTACTTTTTGGTTTTCACATGTTACACCCCAATCTTCAACGGTACGCTTCTCATTGAATAATACAATAGTGTGTGTTGTACACAACTTCGGGTTCTAACACACACCACAACCAATAAAACTAGACGTTATGAATATTAATACCCACTTTTTGAAATTTTATAAATTTTATCTTTCAATATGGACTTCATTTTTGGATTCGGAATATCGAAATTAGCTTACGGTGAATTTTTGTTATTTTTCTAAAAACTTGCAAGTTTTGATGAATAGATAAAAACATTGAGTTATAGTTTAAAACCAAAATTTTATTTAAATGATTATTTATTTTATTTAAATTTATTTCAGGTCAAAATAGATACATAATACCTATATAGGTTCAACTTAATTAATTGGAGTCAGTTTATAATAATTTTAGATATATAAAAATTTTATTGAGTTTTCACAGACTTTAACCCACCTCCTAGGAGAATTTTCGAATTCACGTAAAACATTATTTTACCACTTATGTGAGTAAAATTTCAAAATACCAAGAGACACAGTTGATATCAGTAAGTAAAAATTAGTTCAATACGATAAAAATAATTTTTTTTGTGAATAGTAACTTTTTACTTTTATTTACCACGGTTATAAGTAAATAGGGTAATTAAGGGTAAAATGATATTATTATTACCCTAACACATGTCCTAATTATATTGGATAAGTGTAATTCGACCACAAACAAGCTAATTAATAAAATATGATCCTTTAGGTCCACATGGATTATATTAGGATATTTATTATTATTTAATTCATAGAAGAGTTAAAAGAGTTAAAATCAATGTTAAATAACTAAAACATTTTTAATATAAGGTTACACATAAAATAAATTCGACTATAAATATTAATTAGAAATATAAATTTATTTCATACATAATATTATTTTATTTATATTTTGTAGACATTAAATAATTTAATTTATTTATAACACAATGATGATGTAGTAATTACCTAATTAATGAAATGTTAAAATTATTGTAATATAAATATCCAAATAAATGTAATTTGAGACTTTATATGAATTCCACTAATTTTATAAGTTATTATTACATATTAGGGTTGGTTAGATGAATTGTTTTTGAAATAATAATGCTGTTATGAATTTTGAAAAAACAAAATACCAAATAGTGTCAAAATTGACATAAAAGAGTTTTTAAAACAAATATTATATTATTAATTGATATTATATTTATAAAAATTTGAGGATCAGCCAAAATCTGTATATAGTGATAGTTTTATCAATAATTATTTACATGGTGTTATCTTAGAAGTATATAGTAAGTTTATTAACCATATAATATAAAAATACAAAGAGACATGGTAAATGTCAAACTATTTAACTAAGAGTTAAATCTAAAAGTTAAAGTTAATATAGTGACAAAAACCTATATAAAACCTATTGTTTGAGTGGTTTTCTACGTATCCCCAACTTATCCTTTAAATAATACATTTTTGAGCAATTAGAAACCAAAAATTATTTATTATAAAATAATATTTCTAGATTTTCCAAAGGTGCCCCTCACCCCTCTTATAAAAGGGAACTCCCCCTTGTCTCTAATTAACACCATCAAAGCCATTTGGATCGTACATCCCCTGAAAAAATACCCTCTCACCATTACTACCTTCATCCTAGAGTCCCCAATTTAGTGAGAAATCCAACCTATTGATCTCTTTTGATCAAATCAAAAGGGAGAACCTGAAGAACAGGTAAATATTTCATCACCTTTTTCTAGTTTCTTTCTTCTTCCAATTCCTCTTTCTTTGTTGTTTACTTTATAAAATATTAACTACGGTATCTTCTATATATTGTGATTTTATTATGAATATATTACAACCAAATTCATTATTCTATCCATCCATTGAATGACATTTCATCATACGTGCATACGTACGGCTTACCGTCTCCACGTCATGGTGTAATTGTTATTCAAAACATTAATTATTTGGATAGGTATAATAATGATGTATAATTCATTTAAATAATAAATATAACATGATAATTATTCTTTATATATGATATACCGTCCAATTATATATTATTTTAATATAAAAATAATGGTATTGTCACTCGTGCGTACGTACGGATTACTGTCGCCACGAACGCAATGTGATTCATTCCTCATCGTATCCATTCAAGACTAATTTTCATTTGATGATTAAAAATAATATCTAAAGGCTTGATATCATTCTGTATATGAATAAGATACATCCCATCGATAACAAATATGATTCACATAATAATTAATATAAAAGAAAACGAATTTGTTAACACCTGAAACAACGATAATACTAAGATATTATTAATTAAACAATGTTAAAAGATCATATATGATATCATATTAATGTATATGAATCTTGTATAATTTAATAAAATCTATTTCACCATTATACAGGAGTTTAACCTACCCTTGACCAAGGTAAAGTACACAGTAAGGGTTAATTTCACAATCTCTTCATTATCCGAGGTTTTTTTATATGTAATTATCTACCGGGACCTCTTTATCATCCACATCCATGTTTCATAAAAATTTATTTCAAAACATTCCAACTATTTTATAGACTATGGGTTAAAGTCATTTATACCTTTGTTTGAGTTTTATAAGATGTTTCTAAAGTAATCTTTCCGTTGTTTTCCAAACAAGGTCCTTTATAACCGTTTTGACAAAATTAAGGTAAGAATGTCTTTTTTTCACTTATACGGAAGGTGCAGCTATATTCCACCGTTATGACATCCTAAAAGCTTCCCTTAATGGATTGTAAGAATATTTTCAATGAAAATGTTTTCTTTTATAATAATGTGACGTCTAATGATTTCAAAAAAGATATATTTGTCTCAAATAGTTTTGATTTCATCTATGTCAACATCCTTTGATGGATTTTAAGCTTGTTTGAAGTTTATTTATTATGATACAAAACTTCCAAATTGCATTGAAGGTTTTGTGATATGTTTTAATATGGATGTGTTTTTTTATACCATTCATGGTTTATGGAGAAAGTATTGACATCTCGTATGCTAGTTTTAATACAAATGTTTATGTTATATTTAAACATGTTCATATGAGAAATGAATTGGACTTTGTAAGTGATGGGTGGGGCCCGCTATAGCTCTTAGATGCATCGGTAGGAATCATGAGACAAAATAGTGTCTTGGCACCAGGCCTTGACAAAATATTATTTGTATTCCTGGCCCAAGGCATTGACTATGTGGTTATGAAAGTCTGGCATTATGCATTCCATCATTAAGAATGTGGTTATTGATATTGCATGTGATTATTCGACTAGAAGAATATCTATGTGAATAAGTAAATGGAATTATTTCACTTTATTTCTTCAATATTATGCTGAAGTTCATGTTTAAAAGGCTTTAGTTTTAGTTATACATTGCCTTAAATATTCATGCTTATTTATGAATGTTTCCACTATATTGTTATCCTTACTGAGCACTTGAGCTCACCCATTTCCATGTTTTATTTTTCCTAGGATGTGAAAAAGTATTTTATGATTGACCTACATGGATATTTTGAGGGGATATTAGTGTAGAATTTGGAGACTATGTTGCTGTAGTTTTTCACATTTTTATGTAATGCAAGAATTATGAATGTATCAAGTGTTACCAAGGCTGCTAAACTAATTGGTCTTTCGAGACTTGATCTTTTGTGATCATGTCAATGTTATGTAATAGTACACTGACTCTAGGTAACTAGGGTTGGGGCATTACAGTTGGTATCAGAGAAATTTTAGTACAAAATTTTAAAGCTTGATTTAGATAAACTCTGATTGGAGCACATAGACCTAAGATAGACTTTGAGGATTAGTATTGAAGGACTTCCTAGAATTTTGGTATTTTTGAGATTTTTTGAGTTTTCCAAGAAATACGTCCCTTTTTGGATTTGAGAAGGTAGAGTTGGATATAGAACAGATGTACCATGGGGTAAACCCCGAAAACACATCTTTGAGCTAGACTTAAACGAGAACTGGAGCATGACAACGGGCCTTGCTGCACTCCTAGTTACGACACTCTAGGGGGATATGCTTAGGATAATTCTTATTTTATTTACAAACCATTGTGAAGGGTTTATGTGTATATACATCCTCAAAAGAAAATATTTTTTTATGATTATGGATTATATCCATAATCTGTTCAATTTATGTTGAGTTTTTTACAAGTTTGGAATTATGTATCGCGATTGATAAACTAATCTACTATATGCCATTATTTAGAAATGGAGCCTATTGGAAGGAATGGAAACTATATCAATGCACACACTCCATGTATGTATTTATCTCCCACTCAAGATAATTATAGTGAAGCTGCTGATGCAACTGGTGCTGATTAGATAATCTCCATACTAGGGAAACTCACTCCGGTTATGAATAATAACCTTACTCGTATGGAGCACCTTGATCCACAGTGTGGAGGATCATTGTTAGATCGATTCATGAGAAAACAACCACTAACATTCCATATTGGTACATATCCACTAGTAGCTGAGCAATAGACAAATTCCATAGAGAAAATATTCCACTCCTTGGGGAGTAAGGAAAGGGAAAACAGTTGTCATGGTAGTTTACCGCCTCACTGGAGATGCTGATCAACGGTGGTCATTGATTCAAAACACGAGGGAATATGATGACGTTTAAAATATGTAATGGAGGGAGTTTAAAGAGATTTTCTTAGAAAAATACTTTCTTCATAACCATCGAGCAGATATGGAAAGACAATTTCTGAGTCTAAGGCGAAAGGAGGATGAGAATGTTGCAATGTATGAGTCTATCTTTACAAGGTTAACAAAGAATGTTGCAAATTATATAAGTAACCCGAGAAGTAAGATTGATTGTTTCATTGATGGGTTAAAACCATTTCTCCGTCAAACATTAGTCTCACAATCCTTCTCATAGTACAAAGATATTGTCTCATTTTTTATCAAGACAGAAAATGAATTCTCTAAGTCTTATGACTTTAATGTAAAGAAAGAGAAGATGAGATCTGATGATCACTCAAGAAATGAAATTAAGGGGAAGAAGGAAAATTTTGAATATCCATCCTACAGGATATTTGGAAAGAAACACCCCAGTACTTTCCTGAAGGGAAAGGGATTCTTCTACAAGTGTGGTGAAAAAGGCCACCAAGCTCGTGATTTCAAGGGAAAGAAAGAAGCTACTGATGTTAAATGAAACAATTACAGGAAGATGTGACATTATGCAAATGAATTTCATAATCATCAGGGAAACATTCCTCAGAAAAGGACAAGGGATCAATGCCAAATTCATGAGATCACTACTGCTGAGGTTGAAGATGTGAAAGACGTGGTGGAATGTAATCTAATGGTTTCCTCAAGTTTAGCCAATTCTATATTTGATTCTGGATTGTCGCATTGTTTCATTTCTTCCTAGTTTTCTAAGAAAATTAGATATTTCCAGTTTGATTTAACAAGGGTGTTGTTAGTAAAAACACCTAAGGGAAGTATCATTGCTACAATGTTCTGTGAATCAGCTCCCATTAGGGCATATAAATGCTCTTTATCTTCTAATATCATCGTCATACCCATGATTGAATTAGATATAATCGTTGGTGTGGATTGGATTTCAGACCATGATGAAAAAAATATTTTAAGAAGAAGGAGGTTAATATTTTTGATGACGATGATAAGGAACAACTTATCTTTAGAGCAGAATCGTCACCACCTAATTCTTTTCTAGATCCACCCCTAGTTTCTCAACTAAATTCAATTATTGGGGAGTAAGAGAATGAAATGACTATGGGTGATGAAAGGAATGTTCAAATAGAGGATGTGCCTATTGTGAGATAATATGTTGATGTGTTTCTAGAAGATTTTCCTGGACATCCTCTAGAATGACAAATTGAGTTTTCCATTGATTTTATTCCTGGTTCAAGGCCCATATCGAAGAACCCTTATAGAATTTCCACTGTGGAATTAGTGGAAATAAAGAAACAACTAAAGGAATTAAGTAATAAGGGATTTATTCTCCCTAGTGTTTCTCAATGGGGAGCCCATATTCTTTTTTTTAAATGAACGATGGATCTATGAAGTTGTGCATTGACTATAGGGAGATCAATGCTCTAAATATAATGAACTAGTATCCCATACCTCGCATTGATGATTTATTCGACCAAATTCATGGAGCTCAATAATTTTCAAATATTGAACTTTGATCTAAATATCATCAATTTTGTGTAAAGAACAAAGGCATTCCGAAAATTGCATTTCAAACCAGGAATAGGCATTACGAGTTTATAATAATGCCTTTTGGGCTGACTAATGCACCCTCTGTTTTCATGGATCCAATGAAGAGTGTTTTCAAGGAATATCTTGATGACATTGTAGTGGAATTTATTGATGATATCTTGGTACAATCTAAAAGCTACGAAGATCATGAAAATCACTTGCGGATTATCCTAAAGACTCTATGAAAAAATGAATTTTATGGGAAGTTTTGCAAGTGTGAATTCTAGCTTCAAGAGATGTCTTTTCATGGCCATATTGTCTCTAAGGATGGAATCTCTATTGATCCTTATAATACAAGGGCAATCCAAGAATGGCCAGTACCAATGAGTATAACCAAGGTACGCAGTTTTATTGGTTTAGTAGGTTATTATCGACGTTTCGTCCAGAATTTTTCCCGATTGGCTAACCCATTAATGAATCTCACACGTA
Source organism: Viscum album (assembly GCA_963277665.1). Classification (NCBI taxonomy): domain Eukaryota; kingdom Viridiplantae; phylum Streptophyta; class Magnoliopsida; order Santalales; family Viscaceae; genus Viscum; species Viscum album. The sequence goes on from OY728121.1 coordinate 181,681,067, forward strand.
AGTGGGTTAAATTTGATTGGAAAAAAGACTGTGAAGAATGTTTAGAAGAACTAAAGAAAATATTAGCCAATGATCCTATCTTATTTCTACCATCATGGAATGATGGGTTTGTTATTTATAGTGATGCCTCAATTAAAGGACTTGTTTGTGTCCTTCTGCATAATGGTAGGGTTATTGCCTATGCATCACGACAGCTAAAAATTCATGAGAGAAACTTCCTACTTATTATATAGAGTTAGTAGGTGTAATCATTGCTTTAAAGATATGGATACATTATCTATATGGTGAAAAAATGTGATATATATACATATTACATGAGTTTTATGAATATATTCTTACAGAAAGAACTCAACATGAGGCAAAGGAGATGGATTGAACTACTCAAGGATTATGACTTCACCATACACTAACACCCAGGGAAGGAAAATAAGGAGGTAGATTCTTTGAGTGGAAAGGATCATGGAGTTTTGAACAAGATGAGAATTGAAAGGGATACTATTTTCATGGATCTAGTGAAGATGGAAATGAGAATAGCCAGGGAAGGTGAAACATCAATGCTTTTTCAAATGGTATCCAAACCATCTTTACTATGAAAGATAAAAAGTACTTAGGCTGATGATGAGGAATTTCAAAAGAAGATTAAATATGTGAACTCATGGGAGATTGATTGACATATTATATGAATATGGGATATTGAAATTTGGGATGATACATTGTGTTCCTAATATACCTGATCTATAAAGAAAATTGTTGGATGATACTCATAGTTCTAATTTCTTTGTACACCCTGGTATCACCAAAATGTATAGAGATTTGAAATAACATTTTTAGTGGGATTACATGAAGAGGGAGATTGCTATTTTTGTGTCAAGATATATGGTTTCTCAATAAGTGAAAGCTTGAAGGAAAAAGCCTGGAGGAATCATGCAACCTCTTCTCATACATGATTGGAAATGGGATCAAATTACAATGGACTTTGTCATGGGACTACCAAAGACTCCTAGTATGAATGATGCAATATGTGTAATTGTTGATCGTCTTACCAATTCAGAACATTTTCTTACTATAAGAGAAGATCTACCACTTGAACATCTAGAAAGACTATATATTAATGAAGTTGTGAGGCTACATGGAGTACCCTTATCGATTGTTTCTGATCGTGATCCCCATTTTACTTCAAGATTATGGAAAAGTTTTTAGAAAGCCCTTGATACTAAACTTCATTTGAGTGCTGCCTACCACCCCCAAACTGATGGAAAATCAGAATAGACTATTCGAACCTTATAAGACATGTTGATATCATGCTCATGTAACTTTCAAGGTATGTGGGATCAATATTTACCTCTTGTAAAATTTTCCTATAACAATAGCTTCTATTCAAGTATTCAGATGGCATCATATGAAGCATTATACAGAAAGAGATTTCGCACACCAACCTGTTGGGATGAAGATGGTGAAAGAAAACTCGTAGTCCTAGAACATTTGGAGGAGACGATGGAAAAGGTGAAGGTAATCCAAAATCACATTAAAGTATCTCAAAGTAGGCAGAAGAGCTATGCCGATAACTGAAGTGAGGATTAGTAATTTCAGGTAGAAGATCATTTTTTCTTGAAGGTATCTCTATGGAAGGGTGTTATACATTTTGGTAAGAAAGGTAAATTGAGTATCAGGTACATCATACCTTTTTATATTCTATAATTAATTGGGGTTATAGCTTATCGTTTAGAAATACCCCCGAATCTCTCCAAAGATCACAATGTGTTCCACATATCACTGTTGAGAAAATACATTCCTAGCCCAACGCATGTACTCAGCTATGATGAATTTGAACTGGAACCCAGTCTGTCTTATTGCGAAGAGCCTATCATGATTTTTCATACAAGAGAACAAGTGCTGAGAAACCGTATGACTCATCTCATAAAAGATCTATGTAACTACCTAAGATGGAAGAAGCAACGTGGGAACCTGAGGAACATATGATGAAGAAACACCTGAATATTTTTATGCAGTAATATCCTGTAAATTTCAAGAAAGAAATTATTTGAATGAGAGGAGAATGTAACACCCCAAGCTTCCACGGTACACTTCTCTTTGGATAATACAATAGCGTGTGTTGTATGCAACTTTTAGTTCTAACACACACCACAACCAATCAAACTAGAAGTTATGAATAGTAATGCCCAATTTTTGAAATTTTATAAATTTTTTCTTTCAAAATGGTCTTAATTTTTGGATTCAGAATATCGTAATTATCTTAGGGTAAATTTTTGGTATTTTTCAGGAAACATTCAATTTTTGATGAATAGTGAAAACACTAGTTATAGTTTAAAACCGAAATTTTAGTTAAATAATTATTCATTTTATTTAAATTTATTTTTGTTAAAAATAGATACATAATACCTATATAAGTTCAATGTATTTCATTGGAGTCAGTTTATAAAAAAAATTTATATATAAAATATTATTTAACTTTTCACCATCTTTTACCCACCTCCAAGGAGAATTTGTGAATTCACATAAAACTTAGTTTTACCGCTTCTGTAAGTGGAATTTGAAAAATCTGAGAGACACGATTGATATCAGTAAGTAAAATGTGGTTCAATAAGAAAAAATAATTTTTGTTGTATAGTAACTTTTTACTTTTGTTTACCACGTTTAAAAGAAAATAGGGTAATTAAGGGTAAAAATGATATTATTATTACCTTAACACATGTACTAATTCTATTGGATAAGTGTAATTCGACCAAAACCAAACTTAGGAATAAAATATGATCCTTTAGGTCTACATGGATAAGTCTAAGAAATTTATTATTATTTAATTCAAAGAAGAGTTAAAATAATTAAAATCAATGTTTAATAACCAAAACATTTTTAAGAAAGATATAAACATAAGATAAATTAGACTATAAATATTAATTATAAATATAAAATGATCTCCTATATAATGGTATTTTATTTATATTTTTTGACATTTAATAATTTAATTTATTTATGACACAATGATGACGCGCTAATTACCTAATTAATGAAATATTAAAATAATTGATATTATAAATATCCAAATAAATCTAATTTGCGACTTTTTATGAATTACACTAATTTTCTAAGTTAATATGAAATATTAGGGTTGGATAGATTAATTTTTTTTTGAAATAATATTGCTATTATGAATTTAGCAAAAACAAAATGCCAAATAGTGTCAAATTTGACATAAAAGAGTTTTTAAAACAAATATTATATTATTAATTGATATTATATTTATAAAAATATAAGGATCAACCAAAAGACTTATATAATGATAGTTTTATCATTAATTAACCACTTGGGTCTATATTGAATTATATAGTAAGTTTATTAACCATATAATATAAAAATACAATGAGACATGGTAAATGTCAAACTATTTAACTAAGAGTCAAATCTAAACGTTAAGGATAATATAGTGAAACAAACCTATCTAAAACCTATAATTTGAGTGGTTTTCGACCCATACCCAACTTATCCTTTAAAGAATCCATTTTAGTGCCATTATGAACCGAAAATGATTTTATTATAAAATAATATTTCAAGATTTTCCTATGGTTCCTCTCACCCCTCTTATAAAAGGGAACTCCCCATTCTCTGTAATTCACAACTTAAAAGCCATTTAGATCAGCCAACCCCTTCCCAAATACCCTCTCAACTTTTCTCCATTCATCCTAGAGGCCCTCCTTTCGTCAGAAAGCCATCCTATGGAGCCCTTTTGATCAAATCAAAAGGAAGAACCTGAAGAAGATGTAAATATTTCATCACCTCTTTCAAGTATCTTTCTTCTTCCTCTTCCTATTTCTTTGTTGTTTCCATTATAAAGTAATAAATCCAGTATCGTATATATAATTTGAGGTTATTATGAATATGGTACAACCAAATTCATTATTCTATCCATCCTTTGAATGACATGTCACCATACGTGCGTACATACGACTGACCGTCTCCACGTCACGGTGTAATTGTTATTCAATACATTATTATTTGGAAGGTTATAATAATGATTTGTAATTAATGTAAATAATAAATATAACATGATAATTATTCTTTATATATTTTATACCATCCAATTATATGTAATTTTAATATCAAAATAATTGTATTGTCACTCATGCGTATGGACAGATTACCGTCTCCACGAATGCGATGAGATTCATTCATCATTGTATCCATTAAAGATATATTTTCATGTGATGATTAAAAAAATATTTAATAACATGACATAATTCTATATTTGAATAAGATACGTCCCATCCATAAAAAATATCACTCACATAATAAAGAATATAAAGGAAAATGAATCTGTTAACACCTGAAACAAAGATATTACTAAGATATTATTAACGAAGCAATGTTAAAAGAAAATATATGATATCATATTAATGTATTTTATTCTTGTATAATTTAATAAAAATTATTTCACCATTATATAGGAGTTTAAGATACCCTCGACCAAGGAAAAGTAAATGGTAAGGGTTAATTTCACAATCTCTTCATTATCTGTGGTTATTTATCTGTAATTATATACTGGGAACTCTTTATCATCCAAATCCATGTTTCTTAAAAATGTATTTCAAAACATTATTACTATTTTATAGAATATGTGTTAAATTCATTTATACCCTTATTTGACTTTTATAAGATTTTATAAAGGAATCTTTCCGTTGTTTTCCAAACAAGGTCCTTTATTTCCTTTTCATCAAAATTAAGCTAAGAATATATTTTTTTAACTTATACGGCAGGTGAGGCTATTTTCCACCGTTATGACATCATCAAAGTTTCCCTTACAAGTTTATATGAATATTTTCAAAGAAAATGTTTTCTTTTATAATTATGTGACTTTTAAATGATTTCCAAAAAGAAATATTTATCCCAAATAGTTTTTATTTCATCTATTTCAACATCCATTGATGGATTTTAAGCTTATTGGAAGTTGATTTATTATGATAAAAAACTTCCATATTGTATTGATTTTTTTGATATGTTTGACTGCAGATGTGTTATTTTTATACCATTCATTGTTTATAGAGGAAGTATTGACATTTCATATGCTAGTATTAATATGAATTCTTATGTTATGTTTAAACCTGTTCATATGTGGAATGCATTGGACTTAGTAAGTGAGGGGTGGAGCCTGCTATAGCTCCTCGATGCATCAGTAGGGTCTAATGAGAGAAACTAGTGTTTTGGCACAATGCCTTGAAAAAATCTTATTTGTAGTCTTCGCACAAGGGCTTCACTATGTGGTTATGAAAGTCTAGATGTATGCATTCTATAATTATGAAAGTGGATATTGATATTTCATGTTATTATTCGACTAGTAGAATATCTGTTGGAACCACTTTGTGTATAGGATTGTATTTGTTGTCAATAGTTGTCAATGGAATATCAAAATGAAATAGATCAAGAAGTACTCCAATAAAATCGAGGAATGGAAGCTCACAATGAGGGAGATCATGAAGTACTCCGATGAAGTAGAGGAGTAGTGATTCCGACGATTGTTGTGCTGATCATAAGTTCAAAGAACATGTGTCAAAGGTGATACATTGTTTACAACAATGAAGAATGTGAGGAGTAATCCATCCAAGGATGATTAAAGAAGGATGGTGTTTTTGGATGAAGACCATGAAATTCCTCCTTATTGCATAAGGACCATGGGCTTTGATGAAGACCATGCAATTCCTCATGTTTGCATGAGAACAATGGGTTTTGATGAAGACCATGCAATTACTCATGATTGTGTGAGTACCATGCTAGAGACTTCTTGATAGATTGAATCACATGGTTTGCATGAAGTTGATCATGATGGTTGATGAAGGAGGCAATGTGCCAATGCGTTGACTTATGAAATGGCCATGCACATCACACTGTCATAGAAGATGATGGTACTAAAGCTGTTCCTTCAAAGAATACATATCACAATGGTGGAGTTTGTGATAAAAGAAAAAGAGTTGCTGAAGGATACAGATCACCAAGAAGAAGTGTTGTTGAGGTGATCGTGCTTGTCGACAAAGCAAACAAACGACATACAAATTTGTTGACAAAGGAGATTCCATGGTGACATGTCGAGTTCAAGAGTTGTGGTCAATGATCCATGGTTTATTGAAGAACATAGACAAAGGAATGGATGATCTGGAGGCGGTACAAAAAGAGCAGATACAAGGTGGCGCCGTTTACCAGTGTTTGCCAAATCTCAGGGCCTCAAAATCAACAAATGAAGAAGAGTGATTTTGGCAAAGGGACTTGCGCGCCATACTCTTGGAGGATAAAAGACTTGCGCGCCATAAGTTTTTGAGGATCAGAACATCAAAATTTGTCTAAGTAAAGAAGGTCGTGCAAGTGTTGGTTGGGTCGCGCAAGTGAGTTGCGCGACAGGCGTTACTGGAGACAAGGCTTGCGCGCCGATGGATGACTTGCGCGCCACTGCGCAGGGGGTCCAGTTTGCCTATAAATACTGGACCACCCCTCCTCATTTCTCACGGAGCTCAAGACTTTGAGATTGTTCGAGCTCTCGTCGCGCAGGTGGTTGAACCGCGCAAGTGGTAGTTGGGTCGCGCAAGTAGAGGTTGCGCGCCGACTGATGGTTGAGCACCCCATGTGATTTGGGCAAGGAAGAAAGTGAGTCGCGCAGGTTTGAAGATCAAGAAGGCAGAGTCGCGCAGGTGCTTTGGAGACACTTACGCGCCAGGTTATACTTGTGCGCCTAAGACTTGCACGCCGGGGGAGACTTGCGCGCCGGGCTTGAAAAGAAGAGCCAGATATTGTTAAAGCATGCCTGCCTTTCTGGATCTGCACAAGAACTGAAATATTGCCTCATACTTTCGGTGCAAAGTGAGATTGAAGAAGAAATCTAAATGATACATGCATGATCTCATGCATACATGGAGAACTGATTCTGACAACACCGAGTAAGCTGAGCTTCATTAAGTAAGCAATCACATCAGTGATTGTGATTCAGGCAAACGAAGACAAGGGGATCTAGTGCATTCATTCATTGCGCTAAAGAAGAAGGATTGAACTAAAAGGAGAATCAAATCTGAACCCTGATGCAACAATGTCTCATGATGAACAGGAGACGAAGAACATCATTGCACACCTTTTGAGGAGACCTTCACGTCTATAAACTGAGTGGGACTTCACCAACGACAGTGAGCCAGGGGGAGTCAACGGGAGTGACCCGAGGGACGCAGTGAGCTATTCCTGAACAATTGTAAAGGCAGTGAGCCTAGGATAGAGTGACTGTACCCGAACCTTTGTAATCTACAACTAGTGAAGCATAGTGGATTTAGGTACGACCGACAACCTGTCGGCGTATGCTCCTTGGACGTAGCCCTTAGTGGTGAACCAAGTAAAAATAGTTGTGTCATCTCTCAGCATGTGAATGTTTAATTGCTGATCATATCCATCATACAGGTTTAAGTAGTTCCTACCAACGTGGGAACAAGATCAACAACTAAAAGAAGAAAAAGTTGCCACCCTGATTCACCCCTCCACTCTCAAGGTGTCCCGGGGTTCTACAATATCCATGTGAATAATTAAATTGAATTATTTCACTTTATTTTTTCCATATTATCCTTAATTTCAAGTTTAAAAGGCTTTTGTTTTTGTTATAAATTTCCTTAAATGTTTATGATTATTTATGAAAGTTTCCACTTTATTGTTATCCTTATTGAAAATCTAAGCTCACCCCTTTCTATGTTTTATTTTTTCGAGGATGTGAAGAAGTATTTTATGACTGACCTGCACAGATAGTCTGAGGGGATATGAGTGTGGACTATGGAGACTATGTTGTTTTAGTTTTTCACTTTGTGATGTAATGTAAGACTTATGAATGTATCTAGTGTTACCAAGGCTACTAAAAAAATTGGTCTTTTGAGACATGATCTTTTGTGATCATGCCAATGTTATGCAATGATGCACTGACTCTGTGTAACTGGGGTCGGGGTATTACATCACCGATGGGATTTCATGGGGTGATTTATTCCCAAATGATGTATTTAAAGGGTAAGTTGGGGATATATGGAATGGAATTTTACAGAGCTTGGATTAACCAAGTATGATTAAGAGGTTTGATGAAGAAGGATATTTAGTGGCCTTTTATAGGGATGGGAGGGGACACACATGGATTTTTGAAAACAAGTTAGGTATACCAATTTTATCACATAAAAAAAGTCATTAAAATCCAAAAAAACTCCAAAATGGAAGGTTAATGGACTAAATATGGACATATAATGGGTGTTGAACAATTATCTAGGTCATTTATTCCCTTATTATTAAGGTTTAGTTCGTTGTTATGCTTGATTTCTCCCTAATCGATGTAATTAATTTTAATTTCATTCATAAATATTTTTTGGAAAAAAATTCATTATTAGAAATTATAAATTAAGATTATTAAAAATATGTAATACATTTTTATATATTCCAAATATATAAGTGGTTTGTATTAATTTAAATTTAATCATATAGTTAGGATAATAAAGTGTGGTTTCCAAGTAAAAACCAAAATGAGTTTGCTCAGTATTTATAGTCAATTTCCAATTTAAATTTAGTCCTATGAACTAATTTTTATTAATTTATGAAAATATGATCGAATTTTACTATAAAAATTTTAAAATATAATTTATCATTATAATTAAATTAGATGAAAAAGAATTTTTAAATCAAATTTCAGTATTTTCACTATACATTAAAAAATGAAACTTCACAGAAAAAGATCAAGAAATCACCCTAACATATTTTTTACATTTTTGGTTCAAATATGAAGTTTAAATCTATATATATAACACATATGAGTTCAAAAAACTATATTTAGAATAGGATATCCATTAAATGGCAGAAAAATGTCTTAATAACAATATAGTATTATTTTCATTGAGTATTGGATTATTTTAATCATAATCCTATAAAATGTATTGTAATAACATAAAAAATATGTGATTGAATATATAATATATATATATCACATTAATATCACTTACTAATTGTAATTAATTTAATATATTTGGGTAAAATAGCTTTGTGAGAATAAAAATAAGTATATTTTATTTTGATTTTATTCAGTTTTCTTATTCATTTCTAAATAATATTTAACCAAAGAATATATTTTAATATTTTTTTTAAAAAATATATTTTATAAATATAATTTACACCATTCATAACTAAAAAATTAAATACTAGGTTGTATTAAATTATATTTTAATAATATATCATTATCGTTATTCTGTCTTGTGTGTTACGCAAGCCATCAAGGAAAGTCATTGTTCTGTGTAACACATGCTGGAATAAGTGTTCTATATAGTGAAACATAAAATCTATGTTTCCTGTAGTGAAAAATTAACATTGTTTTTTTTGTATAATTCAATTAAAAATATATAATATATTATTTTTTGTGTTCTGTGGAATTAATATTTTCAAAAATATTAAATTAATTTCAAAAAAATAATTCAAAAAAACTAGAGGTGTTATGTTCAACCCCTTAAATTTATTTTTTCCCTCTAAAGTTTCCTATTTTATCAAATGATTAATATTTGAAAGTTTCATTGATAGAAACCCATATCATAAAAATAAATACAATAACTTCCCTAAACAGGGAATTTTGGATCCATAGTGGTTACCCAAAATAATATATAACTAGGTTTCCACATAACAGAACATTGGTTTAGAATAATGATTGGATATAGATGACAATTTAAAATATTTATAGGTAGTGATTGTGGTCATCAATAACAAAAAAATTGAATGATTAATGAATAGTTTGGGCCTCATATTAATAAAACTATGACGGTTTATGTAGTACCCCTGGTTTGAGTTATGTGAACTTTTTTTATGCTTTTGTTATGTGTTTAAAGGCATAGGTAGAGTTGGGAGATGTTGGGAGAGTTTGGAATGGTTTGGATGAGTTTGGAGGCCTTTAAAAGGGTGCACGGTTTGAGCACGGTTAGTGGAAACCATGCGGGTTCTCTAGGAAATCGTGCTAGGGAGACAGTAGGCTTCGCACGGCCGGTGCACGGTTTGCCAAACCTTGTGAGGAAACCATGTAGACCCTTGATCCTGAGGCAGTAGCTTGTGTACAGTTAGCGCACGGTTTTCTAAACCATGTGGACTAATCGTGCAACCACTTAAAAATAGGGTTATAAGTTCTGGGAACCCTCGAGATTAACCTATTTTTCTCCAATCTTCCTCCCAATCGATCCTCACTTGGGATTTTTGTTTCTCAGGGGTTGTGGGTGCTCTCCCACTTGGTTTGGAAGGATTTTGAAGTGGTTTCTTAGAGGTTTGAAGGTATTTTCTCTCAGGTAAGTCTCTCCTCTTTTTTATTTTGTGTTTTCCTCTAGATATACATCCCTATCTTTCTTGGTTTTCTAGAACTACACATTTGGTGTGTTGATGTATGGTTGTGGTGGCCTTGGATGATTTTTTAAGGCTTGTCAATGTAAGGGGAAGGAATATAGAGAGTTTTCGGTGGTGCATTTTCCGGATTGGAGGTGCGATTGATTGTGGGTCGATTCTCGGGAACCATAAAGGTAGGTGGATTCTCTCTCGACTCCACTTGGTTAGAGCTAAATTTTTGGTTACAATTAATTTTTTGTGCTTGAAATTAATTTTTTTTTGATGTACGAAATTGATTAGAAATCCCTCGGGTGATGTTGTGGGGATTTTTGGGAAAAGGGGGGTTTTGTGGTTAAATGCTATTGTTGTGGATTTTAAAATGGGGATTTCAAACTGGGATGATATGGTTGATTTTTTAAAATGATTGATGGAAATGGTTTTCAATAAAAAGGGTTATTTTATTGAAATGTTGTTTGGCATGAAAAACGGTTTTCAATAAATGGATGATTAATTGAAATGGATTGATATGCAATAGAATTGGTGGATTGCACGTGGTTGTGACCTTGGTGGGTTATATTCTAGGTTCAGCTTGTTTGGAATGTTGTGTGGAAGTGGCGGGATGTACCAATATAAAAAACGTATGGATAGTTGACAGAAGGGACACCATCAATGGTAAGTGGATGGGAAGTGCCACTAAGTGTGAATGGGTGAACGGGTTGGAGGGAAGCTCCACCATTTGGTTGTTTGGTAGTTATGGTTGTTTTGTTGTGAATTTCATTGCAAGATGGAATTTTTGTGATATTGTGTAAATGATTATATGGATTGTGGCATGATTGGTTGGATTTCCCTTGGTTTCCTGGTTTTGTTGTTATGACTTGGTAAGGAAATGTTTGGCTTATGAAAATGGGTTCACTTGTGATTATATTATATATACTCTTTTATATAAATGTGCTAACGGTTTTATCCTGGTGGCATGTGTAGGGAAGTCATTTGGGGAAATCCTACTGAGTTTTAGTACTCACCCCTTGCTTTGGCATGTTAGGGTCCTTGCAGATGTTGTCTACCGTGACGTGGGATAATGTAAGGCATCTCCCTCCTTTAGTGGTGCATTGTGATGTCTTGGTGGAGCATGGAGCTTGGAGCTTGGTGTGGAGATGTGGTGGTGTCATGGCTGGTAGTGGTTGTTTTTTAGTTTTCCATGTGTACTCTGATGTTGTGCGGACATGTCTGGTTGTATTGGTTTTGATTTGTATTGTGGAATAACTTGGTCGTCATTTGGGAATACATGTTTGGGTTTGAAAGTGCATGCATCATTAGTTGTTGGATTGGTTAGTTTCATCTTAAGGGGAAATCATTCCCCAACTTGATCTTGACACCCTCGACATTTATTTCCAGCCTTTTGAATCTTGGGAACGCCGTGTAAGGCCATGTATCCCTCACCGCCTCCTCAAACCAGTGAGGTTGGGGCGGGGTGTTACTAGTGGTATCATTTTTCTGGATCCTTTGGAGTTGATTCTCATATTTTGTGTTGACATTCATTCTGATACATTCCTTGAGTTGGGATGGTAGTAAGGCTTATTATTGTCGGAACAGGGAATTTATAGCATAAAAGGATATATCTAACCGTTTTCTATTGAAATTAAAGTTACCATGTAGTTTTGTACATAAGTGTTTTGGAGACAATTATTGGCATTGGATATCTCATTATTGTGGGTGTAGCCAATGATATGAGCATGGCATGCATGGTAGAAATGACATCCCACTAGGATACATTTTTCATTGAGGTATTATGATTTATGATGTGATATGAATGTGTGAAATTTTAATGTGAATAAATTGGTATTTTGAAAATGGTATGGTTTTCAAAATGGTGAAACATGGAACATGTGGAAAATGTGATCTGGTGGAAAGCCTTGTTGTGATAGTGTTGTGTAATGTGATTTTAAATGAGATTTCTTGATGCCTATGGAAGTGAGACTCATGGTTTCTTGTATTCTATTTATAGAAATGGCATAAGGTAGGCGTCGTAGAGACCAACCGGAGGAGGCTCCTGAGAATGTGGTAGCACCTGAGCCTCAGGTGAACAAGCAGCTAGTGAAAAGCATAGTGCAAGTATTCCAAGATGTGGAAAGTGGAAACAAAGTGGATAAAACAAGGCATGTGGATCATGTGGTTCAGTTTCAAAAGCAGAATCCACCCATCTTTAGGGGTGATTCAGAGTCGAAGAGGGAAGAAGAATGGTTGAATAGAATGAACAAGATGATCGAGTTCTTTGGAACACCGGTAGAGTGAAAAGTGAATTTGGCCACATATATGTTGGAAGATCTTGCACTTCTATGGTGGGAGTTGGCAGTCCATGTAGGGACAGACCAGGGTATGATCTGGGAAGGCTTTGAGGCATTTTTTAATGAAAAATTCTACCCACATACGTTTAGAATTCAGCATAAGACTGATTTCTTCTGTGTTAACCAAGAGCTTATGTCTGTGATGGAGTATGCAACTAATTTTATGAACATAGTGCGGATTGAACCCGAGGTGGTGGATAGCACGTCATTGAAGGAATGAATATTTGAAGTGGGATTAAGGCAAGAAATCATTTCAAAGATAATTGGGTTGGGTATAGATGATTACACGGAGATGGTGAATAGAGACTTGGTGGTTGAGCGGGATATGTTGGGAGATCTGGACGGGGGAAGCATGGTTGTACCCATGGATAATAATGGGAACTCTAATTCTAGGTTCAAGAGGAAGAGGGACACTTATTCCTAGGGTGGGAATATGGAAAATAATCCGATGGCAGTATTGGTAAATCTTCAATTGAATCCCCAGAGCAATCTAGGATGTTTTCAGTGTGGTTCTACAAGCCACATCAAGCGGGATTGTATGGCACAACCTCGAGCATGTCATAATTGTAAAAATATGGGGCATCTTCAGCATTATTGTCGGAGTGCTTCATGGTCAGGTGTGTGTGACACTCCTTAGGGATCGCACACGTCGTATGCCTTGACGGGATAGGGATAGCGGCACATCCCTTGTCAGCAGAGTAAAGTGGGTCTTGGTGATTCTCTGAATACCACGACGCCATAGCAGAGCAATAAAGAGCATAGTGGTGCAAGAAAACATGTGCTCACAGCTGAGCAGGTTGTGGTGGATGATCATTCAGGACCATCCATGGTGCGAGGTACTATTCTTTTAAATTATACCTTGATGCAAGTGATGTTTGATACAGGTGATTTACACTCTTTTATTGCTGCACGTGTGGTTGATTTGCTAGGTTTAATGGTAGAAATTATGCCCTTGGTTTTGAAACGTCAAACTCCTCTGGGTCGAAGAGAGTGTCACTCCTTCTTGTGTAGAGAATGTTGTATCATTGTGGGCGAGGATGAGATGGTGTGGAATTTATCGATTCTTGAGATGGATGGGTATGATGTAATCCTAGGAATGGATTCGCTGGTGGATTTTAAGGCCCACATCGATTTTCATGCACGAATACTGGATTTTACAACACACGATGGCATTAGAGATCTCTATAGAGGAGAGAAGGATGAAAGGCAGGGTGCAACGGGTTTTTTGGCACCAGGAGTGGGTATGTTATCGTATCAGTTGGTGGTTTTTTCCTTGGAATCGGTATAGGGTGTTGAGAATAGTGTTCCTCTGGCAGTGGTGGATTAGTTCATGGATGTTTTTCATGAAGAATTCTCTGGGTAACCTCCCATAAGAAAGGTGGAGTTTACGATTGATCTCCTTCTGGGGACGAGTCCCATCTCACTTCTGTCTTATCGGATGGCACCATCTGAATTGAAAGAATTGAAAATCCAGTTGGAAGAGTTAGAAAACAATGGGTTTATCTGGCCGAGCATGTCTCTGTGGGAAGCGCCGGTGTTTTTTGTGAAAAATATGGATGGAACTTTGGGTCTATGTGTTGGATATCGTAGACTTAACAATGTTACGATAGAGAATAGATATCCACTTCCATGAATTGATGATTTGTTCGACCAGTTGTGGGGAACCCAGTGGTTCTCCATGATCGACCTGAGGTCTGGATTTCATCAATTGCGGGTCAGTAAAAAGGATATTCCTAAAATAGGTTTCAAAAGTAGATATGGGCATTATGAATATGTGGTTATGCCCTTTGGTGTAACGAATGCGCCATCGGTGTTTATGGAATTGATGAATCCGATATTTTAGAGATATCTGGATTCATTTGTGGTGGTGTTTTTAGATGATATTCGGGTGTATTCAAAGACAAGGGTAGAGCATGAGCAGCACTTGGTGACATTTCTGGGGATCTTGAGGGATCATCGGTGGTATGCCAAATTTTCAAAGTGTGACTTTTGGATATAGGAAGTTTGTTTTCTTAGCCATGTGATTTCTGAAAGTGGTGTTTTAGTGGATCCAGAAAAGATAGAGGTCGTTATCTCATGGAAGAATCCAAACAATGTGGTTGAGATATGAAGTTTTCTTGGTCTAGCTGGGTATTATTGGCATTTTGTTCTTGAATTTTCACATTTGGCTTCACTGATGACAGATTTGACAAAAAATCATGTTCCATTGTAGTGGAATGAATGTTGTTAGTAGTGTTTCGAAGAGCTAAAGGTCTGTCTTACATCAACACCAATATTTGTTTTTGTTATGTCCACTAGGCTTGATACCCTGAGAGGGGGGGTGAATCAGGTTATGAAAAATTAAAACAACTTCCCCTTTTGATCTTGTTTTGTTTTTTGACAAAACCCTCTTATCTATCCTTCCCGATGCAGAGTATGAACAAACTTTAAAGCATGCACAGGACACAGCGATTTTTTCTTGGTTGACCCTCACTAGGCTACGTCCAAGGAGAATACACTGGCAGTGTTCCAATGTACCTATTCCACTATAAGTGCACTATTGTTTACAAGTTTAAATGGGACTCATTTTCCCTCCTGGTTTACAACCACTCGCAATTTGAGAACTCACTGCTCTCTCAACTGAAGTGAGCTCACTGCTTCTTAAGAAGATCCACTCACAGTTTATAGACCTGTAGGTCACTTCATTTTCATGAAATAATGTATCCTCAAATATTGATAAGTGCTCTATTAAATTTTAATGTTCATCCACTGATGAATACCTCTTTTCCCCTATACACTGAGCAATACCTTTGGAAACATACCTACGCAAATCACCCTACTTCGCGAGGCTCCCAATTTCACGATGCTCAAACAAGACTTCGTAAAGCTCTTACCTTTTCGTGAATCTCAAGACTTTGCAAATATTAGGTCGTCGTGAAGCTCCTACCTCCTCATGAAGCACACTCCTTAGATCATGTGGCCTCGCGAAGCACACTTCTTTCACAGAGGTAGATTATCCACCGAAAAGCACCCCTCTCTCGCGAAGAACACTTCCTTCGCGAACCACCTTCGCGAACCGAGAGAAAAATATTTTGTCCCTAAACTATATCCTTCTCTCGAGGGAGTCGACCTCTATTTATAGGAGATTCCACCAACCCTTGAACTTTCTGCACGATGTCAACACCATGTCATCAAAAATCGTGAAGATCGGATGTTCCTACCGAAATTATATCAATCTCGTGAAGAACCACGATAATATTCTTATCGCGGAGCTTGACATAATCATGGAGTATCACCTTCAATGTATTCATTTCTTCTCCATGAAGCTCCCTCTCAAATACCTTCACCTCTATGATGTGCTTCAACCTCTTCCATTCGTGAACGTCCCTCGCAAATCCCTTCACTACCACAATGTGCTTCAACCTCTTCCATTCGTGAAGCTTGACGTAATCGCGAAAACACCGTCAACACTCTTCTTATCTTCACGAAAATCAATCCATGATGCCTATCTTCATGAAACTCATGCCTTTGCCATTTTTAAATAAGATCTTCAAGGATATCCACCTTTCTTGATGCTCATCGACCTCCATATGTTGGACCCCAAAAATTTTGAAAACTCTGGGAAACGGTGCCACCTTGTACTGCTCCTTTGTACCGCCTCCAGATTGTCCATTCCTTTTCCATGGATGTTTGTCAACATTTATTGTCCAATATATCTCTGGAACATGACAATTATCCATGGAAACATTCTTTGTCAATAAACACAATCAACCCAAAAATACTGCAATGTTACCTTGAGGGATTTTTGCCCAACAATTTTTCCAGAATCAGGAAAAGGGTACATGCTGTATTGCGATGCACTGGGATCAGGGTTGGGGTGAATTCTCATACAAGGGAATCATGTGGTTGTATATGGATCACAGTAGTTGAGAGTGCATGAGAAGGACTACCCTACTCTTTATTTGCAGTTGGGAATATTGGTCTATGCTTTGAAAGTATGGAGTCATTATATCTTCGGTGAGAAATTCACATTATATACAAAACATAAAAGATTGAAACAAATTTTCTCACAATGGGATTTGAAATTGAGGCAAAGTAGATGGATGGAAAATCTCCAGATGTTTGATTTTGACTTGACGTACACATAGGGTAAGGGAAATTCGGTGGTGGATGCATTAAGTAGAAAATCATATGTTGAGGTGGTGAAACATGCATCAAACCAGTGGCAGTTGATGTTGGTTATAGCTGATATGTGGTTAGAATGTGAGGACCAGGACAATAGAGCAGTCTTCTTTTTGATTTTGTTGATTTCTGACTTAATTGGCCTGGTTAGAAAGGCACAGGTATTCGATCCTGAGTGTGTTAGCACGGGGTCAAGACATAACGGTGGGGAGACCATTGAGGGTCGCAACTGAATGGAGATTCTGTTTTCTGTTTTCATAATTGGATGGTTATACCAGTTTCTTGTCTGGAGGATCTTCTCAGGGTGTATCATCATTCCATGTGGGTTGTTCATCCTGGAATTCAAAAAATGTATAAAGCATTGAAAGTGAAGTTCTTGTGGGCTGGCATGAAAAGAAGTGTGGGTGAGTTTGTTTCGAGATGCTTGACTTGTCAACAGGTTAAGGAAGAGAATCAGAGGTCGTCTAGAATGTTTCATTCTTTACTAATCCCGGTTTGGAAGTGGGAGAAGATAGCGAAGGATTTTGTAATAGTTCTCCCATGAATGGTCAGAAAGAACGATTCCATTTGTGTGATAGTGGATCAGCTAACGAAGTCGGCCCATTTCATCCCAATTCGTGAATCTCATAAAGTGGAGGATCTATCCAAAATCTGTATCTAGGTGGTGGTAAAGAGGCATGGTCTTCCAGTTTCGATTTTATCAGATAGAGATCCGAGGTTTACATCTTGTTTTTGGAAATCCTTGCAGCAAGCCCTTGGGACACAGTTGACGATGAGTACGGCGTATCACCCTCATAAGGATGGTCAATCCGAGAGGAAGATACAAACTGACGGGGATATGTTGCAGGGTTGTGTCATGGATTTTGCCGGCTCGTGGGAGGAGTACTTGTCGTTGGTTGAATTATCTTACAAAAGCAGTTATCAGGCATCCATACAAATGGCTCCATTTGAAGCACTGTATGGGCGGCCATGTCGTTGTCCCCTATGTTGGGTGGAAAAGGGTGAGTCCTCGATGGTCGGACCAAAACCCTATCTAGGAGACAGTGGAGAAGATCAAGTTGATCAGGAAGAGAATGGATTTGGTTCAGATTAGTCATAAATCGTATGCGGATCATCATCGACGTTGTTGTTGTTCAAGGTGAGTGATCATGTGTTTTTGAGGATCTCTCCCATGATGGGACATCGTCGGTTTGGGATGTGGGGAAAGTTATCTCTGAGGTATATTGGACCATTTGATATTCTTGAGCAGGTTGGTGAGGTGTCTTATCGTTTGGATTTTCCACCTAGGTTCAGTGCAGTGCACAATGTGTTTCATGTGTCGCAGTAGAAAAAGTATCATCTGGATCTTGACCATGTGATTTGATGGGATCATGTAGAGCTAGAACTAGATGCTGCATTAGTGCACGTGCCAGCACGGGTTGTGTATAGGCAAGATAAAATCTTGGGTGGTAAAAGCATCAGTTTAGTTCATGTATTGTGGAAACATGGAATAATTCAAAAGGAGAATTGGGAGAGAGAGAAAGAGATGGTTGAGCAGTGGCCATAGCTCTTTCAGTAAAGGGCGGGTTCAATACATTACATGAATGGAAACCCCAAAGTTAGGGAGAATGTAGTACCACCGGTTTGAGGTATGTGACCTTTTTTATGATTTTTTTATGTTTTTAAAGGCATATATTGAGTTGGGAAGAGGTTGGGAGAGTTTGGAATGGTTTTTGATGAGTTTAGAGGCCATTAAAGGGGTGAACGGTTTGAGAACGGTTAGTGGAAACCATACGGGATCTCCAGGAAACCGTAATAGGGAGACAGTAGGCTTCTCACGGCCAGTGCACGGTTTTCCAAACCGTGCAAGGAAACTGTGTGGACCCTTGCTCCCGAGGTAGTAGTGTGTGCATGGTTAGCGCACAGTTTTCCAAACCATGCGGACTTACCGTGTGGCCACTTAAAAATAGGGTTATAAGTTATAGGCACCCTCAAGCTTAACCTATTTCACTCCAATATTCCTCCCACTCAATCCTATCTTGGTATTTTGAGTTCATAGGGTTTGTGGGTGCTCTCCCACTCGGTTTGGAAGGATTTTGAAGAGGTTTCTTGGTGATTTGAAGGTGGTTTCTCCTGGGTAAGTCTCTCCTCTTGTTTCTCTTTTCTTTTCCTCTAGATCTACATCCCTATCTTTCTTGTTTTTTTATATCTACACTTTTGGTGTGTAGATATAGGGTTGTAGGGGCCTTGGTTGACGTTTTATGGCTTGTGAATGTTAGGTGAATGGATCTAGAAAGGTTTCGATGGTGCGTTCGCTGGATTGGATGTGTGATTGATTGTGGGTTGATTCTTGGGAACCCTAAAGATAGGTGGATTCTCTCTCGACTCCACTTGGTTAGAGCTAAAGGTTTTTGTTACAATTAATTTTTTGTGCTTTCAATTAATTGTGTTTTGTTGTGTAAAATTGATTAGAAGTCCCTTGGGTGATGTTTTGGGGATTTTTGGGAAAAAAGAGGGTTTTGTGGTGAAATGTTATTGTTGTGGATTTTAAAATGGACATTTTAAAATGGGATGCTATGGTTGATTTGTGAAAATGATTGATGGAAATGGTTTTCAATAAAAATGGCTGTTTTAATGAAATTTTGTTTATCATGAAAATTGGTTTTCAATAAATGGATGATTTATTGAAATGGATTGATATGCATTGGAATTGATTGATTGCACTTGGTTGTGACCTTGGTGGGTTATATTCTTGGTTCGTCTGGTTTGGAATGTTTTGTGGAAGTGGAAGGAAGTACCACTATAAAAAGGGGTTGGATGGTGGACGAAAGGGCCACCATCAATGGTAAGTGGACGGGAAGTTCCACTAAGTGTGAATGGGTGAACGAGGTGGATGGAAGCTCCACCATTTTGTTGTTTGGTTGTTATGGTCGTTTTTTTTGCATTACTTTGCAAGATGAAAGTGTTGTGCTAATGTGTAAATGATGATATGGCTTGTGGCATGATTTTTTGGCTTTCCCTTCGTTGCCTGGTTTGGGTGTGATGGCTTGGTAAGGGAATGTTTGGCTTCTTAAAATGGGTTCAACTGTGATTATTTTATATAATCTGTTTTATATAAATGTGCTAACGATTTTATCCTAGTGGCCCGTATAGGGAAGTCATTTGGGGAAAACCTGCTGAGTTTTTGTACCCACCCCCTACTTTGGAACATTGGTGTCCTTGCAGATATTGTGTACCGTGACATGGGAAAAGGTAAGGCATATCCCTCCTTTAGTGGTGCATTGTGATGTCTTGGTGGAGCGTGGACCTTTGTGCTTAGTGTGGAGCTCTGGTGGTGTCATGGCTCGTAGTGGTTGTTGTTTAGTTTTCCGCTTGTACTATGATGTTGTGTGGACAAGTCTGGTTGTATTGGTTTTGAGTTGTGTTGTGGAATAACTTCGTTGTCTTTTGGGAATACATATTTGGGTTTAAAAGTGCATGCATCATTAGTTGTTGGTTTGGTTGGTTTCATGTTAAGGGAAAATCATTCCCCAACTTGATCTTGAATCCCTCGACATTTATTGCCTGCCTTTGGAATATTGTGAACATCGCTTAAGGCCAAGTATCCCTCACAACCTCCTCAAGACAATGAGGTAGGGGCGGGGTGTTACAGTTAAAGACACCATTGGTTCAACAAAAATCTACATATTAGGACAAAAGTGTTTCGTTATCATTATATTGTCACTAATTAATTCAGTTATTGAACATGATTAAATTGAAACATACATACATGATATGTTTTTTTAATAAATAACATTTTTGGTTTTGAATTTATCTATTTCTAATTAACCCATTTCATCATGAAATGGATTTCTAGAAAATAACATTGTTTTCTAAAGGACTAAAATAAAATTTTAGCAGATCATAAGGCCCATAAAATAATGAAAAGTACAACTATTTGTCACTGGGTATCCTTCAAAATAAATATGGTTAATATATTTTTGTATAAACATAAATATTAACACATCTATTTCGTCATAAAAATATATTCATCCAAAATTATTAGATATTATCACGGACATAACGTAATTTACTGGAAGGTGTGAAAGACTTATCATCCTTCGGTTATATGTAAAAGAGATTCGACCTTGTTGGACATCATTTGTTATCACAAGAATTAAATGATGTCCTTTTTCTAAAACATCACTAATTTTAAATCCAAAATAAATATAATGTCTATCCTTGAAACAAGTTTAATCACCAAATTTCATTTTATCAATTTTTTTCAATACAATATCAATACATAATAATTCCTCCAATGTTTAACATAAACATATCCGTAATTTTTATCCTTATAACCATTATGAATGATGAAATTAGAAAAATATATATATAATTTCATGAAATCTATTTAACATTGTTTTCCAAAATATGACAAAGTGACCCTTGGTTGCCACACTCCAAACATGTGAATACCCTCAAAGGATATTCCATTAAAACATGGTAATACCCTAAATTACCATAAATCATTTTGGAAAACAAGTCTTCATCCTTATTCAAATGTCTACATGATACATTATTTAAATCCAAGAAGTTCTAAACATCATATTGGGTGGCATAGACCACATTTTCTATTATCATTTTAGGGTAATATCTACCTTCCAATTTATGTATTCATATCCAACATGTCAATATCCAAACATCATTATATCAGCATCAAGTAGTAATTAAGGGATAACTTCTTCTAATAAAAATATCACTTTTCTATTTCTTCATCACCATTCACATGTCTTTTTCAATCATTATGGGATACATAAACTAAAAATACACCTATATTTCATGATTCTTATAACCTAAACCTAGTATTCCAAAACATAAATACATCATTCATCCAACATTATTCTTAATCCTTTATTCAAGCATCATAAACACATTCCTTCATAACTATTTTCTAGAATATGTAATATGAATCATGTTTTAAGGTTCTTCTACCTTAATCCATTCATGTATATTTTTGTTAATTTAATGATTACTAGAAAAATATAACATACCTTTCACATGTCATTTCTTGTCTCTTTATCATTAAAAGTATAACAAATTCTCAAACCACCTTCTTAATTACCTTTATGATATTTCTACTTGGGATATCAATTTGAAAAACGAACATACCTTCCACATCTAAAACATTTAATTTTAATCATGTTCCATCTAGTTCACTCCATCACTAAAACAAGAAATAACTATGTGGGAAACTTATATCATAGAAGAGAACCACATAACCATGGAAAGAAATTACTTATAGACTTTATAAATAATGACACCTACCGATTTAATTTATGAAACCTTAATTTTATCCAAGGTTATTCATATACATCCTATTTGAATATCCTTCCTGGTGGTAAATAAAGAGTTTGTGAATTCACAAAGCATATCCCCTGAGAGTGTAAAACCATGTGTGCAGCAAGGAATGTTGTCATATACCAGGTCACACCTAGTTAGGCCCAATACACCTTGACGATTTTTTACCCCTAGTTATATATCTGATAGATCCAATTCCCATTTTAGTATCCAGAAAGGGATTTATTTCATAGAATCCCCTCACTCTATCAATTACTAAAATTCCATGATATTTTCCTACACATTAACTCATCCTTATACATATACTTAGATACATCCCAATAAATATCTTTATAATTATTCCAAGGGATATCACTAAATTTTTCTCACCCTTGATTACAAATTTTAACTAAAACGTTTCTCTAATGAAAACTATAGAAACTCAGTCTTAACATGAATAAAAATTACAATACCTGTTCAAAATAGATAAAACATTAAACAAATAGACACCCATTGAATTTTTTATTTTAGGGCCTTTGTAAACATAGAAACATAAACACTGGTACATAAGAGTAACACATTATCTCTCACTATTTTCTTCATAACTGGAACCCGATATAGTAAAATCATACATAATGCAAAATACATATCATCATGACTTTGGGAGTAACACATTAAAATTCATTAGATCTAATTCGCAGTAAGGGTATACAAGGGTGAAATATAAGCCTAAACATGAGAGTATGATAATGAGAACGTGATCATAACATTTGAAGATTGTAAACTGTAAATCTAAGATCATCAACATGACTAATGGAATGAATCGTGGCGGTTCATTAGACATGAATCATATGGAAATAAATAACATAATTCATGAAACCATATCATAGGAATATGACATAGAACTATACATACATAGATATGTGATATCATTCCATATAATTAATGAATCATTTCTAGAACTTATCAAGTCATGTCTTGGGAACCTACCATATAGGGTGGGACACCCCACCTTCCCCAGTCGTAGTCCTTCCAGTATAAGGGATCAGGTTTCCCCATCATTACATAGGGGATAGGGCCTCCCCATCATCTTACTTCATTATGACTACCCCTCTTGGGAATGAATAACAATTATCCCTGGCCATAGTCCTTTCATTGTAAGGGATCAGGTTTCCCTATCATCCCATAGTAGAAAAATCTTTTTGACTTGATTCAAATAATTATCGCCTAATATTTAAATTGTTTCACAATGAATTATAGGTAGATATATTTCTTACCCATGTCATATTAAAATCATTCTTACAGCTTCTACAACATAATCAAACATTCCTCATATCATGACCCATAAAAAGAGATGTCGTTTATACACATCCTTTATTAATCCCATGAAATTAAATTTGTGTCATAAACATGTAATTTTATAATAACCTTGGGAGAAAGATAGGTCTCATAATCATTTCTTTAATGATTAACCCATGAAAATAAGTGGGATTTACAAGAATAAAATAGGTGGAATAAGATCTAGTTTCATTAACATCATGCCATCAAATCATAAACAATTAAAAGAAATAATATTAATGTAACCCATGAATCATATCTATGAAGGTCATGTGTAACATCAATTAATGTCATCAAATATGGAAAATAATTTTCAAATATCTATCAAAAACATTACATGAGGAAAATATCATTCATTCTATCGAAAAGAATTTTTAAAACATAAAACCCTGTAGAATTTATTCTACTAAAAATAAACTAGAAATTTTATAAATAAATATTTCAAGTCATTTTGGAAACATTTCTATTTCTAAACATATAATGGACGCTTTAAATTTTTTTTAAAACAATTTTATATGAAAAATTATAATAAATACTTGAAAATATTTTGATAATCATTTATTTTAAAATATATTTAAACATATAAATAAATCATTAATAGATTTAAAAAAATAAATTACTTGATAACTTATGAAAGAATCTTGAAAATGTTTTGAAATCCATTTTTCTTAAAAACATATGAATGAATCCTAAAAATATTTTGAAAAAAATATCATTCATAAAAATTAAAAACCTATAAATATATATTGACAATGTTTAGAAAACAATTTTACATGAAAATGAAATTAAAAAAGAATTTCTATAATTTTTGTAGAAATAATATTTTATGAAAAAATAAATTTTTAATCTTGTAATTAATGTTCCAACAAAATAAAAAAACATGAAAGATTGAAAATCGGTAAATTCTAAAAATTACATTAGCACCATAATAAGTTTAGAAAAGTTCCTCGACCAAAAAAAGAAAATCATAATCCTTATTGAAAACCCTTTTGATTAAAAGGTAAAACATGGGTCAAATTTCTTTTAAATATCATAGGAGAATTGTGGAATTTTTTTAGAAACCTTTTATAGAGTATGGTTGTGGATGAACTTAGATTTTGGACTAAAGAGAGAAGTAAATTTGGACTTTCATAAAAAACAAATCACAGCTATAATGAATAAAAAAGAGTGAGAGTATGCTAATAATACATGAATATATATTTATTAAATATTTGAGAACACATATCAAGAATTTTCATGATATACATATATTAATATTTCATCAATTGAAGCATAATCATACAAAAACATGATAACTGATGGGATTTTTTCAATAAACTCTTACCACATAGTATTGAGGAATCATACTCTCCATGTAAGAATATTGAATTACATAAAACTTAAAATATCATGAAAATAAGGTGGTTAATGATATTAACATTAAAATAAACCTTGTATAAATAATTTATGTGCATATAAAACATATTTCTCAAAGTAGAATAATTGAGGAAAATCAGTTTTACCGATTTTATAACATCTGAATCATAAACCACATGAGAGAAAGATCATAAAATTTATATTTTAATACCCATAAATATAGATATATTCATAATATATTACATTCAAATGATGTATATACACCACAAAAAATAATTTAGTGGTGAATAAGGCTTGTACCTCTCGTAAATAAAAAAGTGGGTTGAAATCCACTAACCTTGTGACTTGTCTCTCATAATAGTCATTAAAAAATCGTGTATAATTAATATTGTTTTATTATAAAAAAATAATTGAACCATAATATTATATTTAATACCTCATATGGTTTTATTATTTCTGTTATATTACCCACTTATTAACATTTCTATGTTAATGTTTCACATTAGGTAATATTCAATTTGTTTTTTTGCATGAGTCTTAATTTATTCTATCTTTGGGCCTTATACAAATATCATGATTTTGATAATATAAATAATTATATAAATATAATTTATATTCATTATATTTATTTTTTAATAATATATAGAATATATATGTATGGAAATGAAATACATTATTCTTAGAGACGGTAGGTTGTACCTTTACATGAATGTTGTTTCTGTTTCATTGTCATATTAAAACAAAGAATGAAAATAACATATATTTATATATGTGTATGATAAAACTAATATAGAATAATTATTTCATATACATAATATAATTTCAATCAAAAACATCATTAATACATTCCATGTAGTGTGTGAACTAATCACATCGCATTAAGGGGAGGTAGTCAACAATTCCTCAAATGAAATTACCATACTTACACTACATGGAAAGAATAATGTAGAGTTCTAAAAAAATTAAAGAATAAAAATTAAATTATAAATATCATATATACTATATATAATTATATGTTCTATTTTTATTTCCACCATGAGAGGCGGTAATGGAAAAATGATCAATCATCGTTTTGTGGAGCATTAGACCATCATACAATTAAATATTACGGTTATTGTTAAATAGATGGTTATTTATGTAATTGTAGGACAAACCCATATTACCACAACATCCATGTATATTGAGGATACGGATATTGTTTTCCAATTATGGAATAATAAGTGTCATGGGAGTGGATAATGGAAAATAAATGAAAGGATCCTAGGAATGGATGTTACCACTTATTTGGGTAACTCATTGGTTTTCACCAAAGTGATTAAATAGATTTCTTTATTCCCAAAGGGGGGAATAAATGAGGGAGGTATGGATGATGGTAGGTTGATTG
Source organism: Viscum album (assembly GCA_963277665.1). Lineage (NCBI taxonomy): Eukaryota > Viridiplantae > Streptophyta > Magnoliopsida > Santalales > Viscaceae > Viscum > Viscum album. The sequence goes on from OY728121.1 coordinate 181,707,302, forward strand.
ATCAGATCTTGGATGATTATAATAGGATTTAGAGGTTTAATAAAGAGGGGATGTCGGTGTCCTTTTATGAGGAAGGGATGGTACACATTTGTAATTTCCAAAAACATGTTATGTGTACCAATGTTTTTTAGCTAGAATAAGTAATAAAACACAAAATAACCTCAATAAATTAAGTTTTATGGCTGAAATATTCCATTAAAATGGTTTTTGGACAAGTGTCGATGTAATTTAGTCCCTTATGTTTATGGTGTAGTCCTTTGTGAAGCATAATTTTCCCATAAATAATTTAATTCATTTTAATTACATTCACAAATATATTTTTTTTAAAAATAATTTAACCTTCTTAGAAATTAGAAATTAATCTTTTTAAAAAAATGAAATCCAATTTTTAAATTATAATCATTAAAGTGGAAGAGATTTTTTCAAATTTAATCCCACAAAGCGGGGTTTTAAAGTAAAAACCTCAAAACGTTTTCTATGTTTTTATAATAAATTTAAATGTGAAATTTAGTCCAATGAACAAAATTTGATTATTTTTTTAAAATTTTATCTGATTTAAAATTTAAAAAAATTTAAAATATAGTTAATACTTTTAAATAAATTACATGAAATTGTTTTTTGAATTAAATTTCAGAATTTTTCACTATTTATAAAAAAATATTCCTAATTGAATATAGTATTTTATCCATAAAATTGTGTTTGTTTTTATCTTTATCCAATAAAATATATAGGATGAAAATAAAAAATATTTCATTCAATATATAATATATATTTATCACATTAACATTTCTCACTAATTGAAATTAATTTAATTTATTATGGTAAAATATCTTTCACGGAATAAAAATTACAATATTTTTCATTTATATTCAATCAGTTGTCATATTTTTTTTATAATTAATTTGTATCTAATGAATATTTTTATATTTGTAAAAACCATATATTTTCATAAGTTTGATTAAAATTTTCATAACTATAAGTCTAACAGCTTGGTTATATTAAATAATATTTTAATAATTTATCATTACCGTTATTCAGTCTTGCCAGTTACATAAGCCATTAAAGAAATAATTGTTATCTGTAATGAAATATATCCTCAATGTTTTGTGTCGAGAAAGATATAATTTATGTTGCGTTAGATTTGTGATTCACTTTTTTTATAACACATTCCAAACATATAAAATAAACTATGTTCGGTGTTGCATGAAATGAAAAGTATCAAAACTATTAAATTAATTCAAAAACTAATAATTCACAAAATTTCATGGTGATAAAGTCAACATACCGTATTCATTTTTGTTATATCAACTCTATTCTACAGAAACATCTTATGTGAACTTGAATGTTTATATAATTATTTATATCTTTGTAAGAGATTAAATAAAATGATTAACAAACTTCAAAATGATCTTAAGAATGTAAATAATTAACATAAATATATTATTTAGGAATTTAAATAAAATTCTATGTACATTAACTCAATGAAAGGGAAAAATTAACATAAAACCTTGATTTAAATGTTTGAAGGGTTTCTTTTCAAAATCATTCTATTCAGTGGCCATGTTCTTAAAAAAAATTTATGAATAAATATTTATATTCAAAAAATAAATACAAATAATGTTTTTTAGGGTTCATTTAACATTCTATAGATGGTTTTAAAGACCTTTTCCTTTTATGTAATGTTTAACATTCTTTAAAAAAGACAAATGGCATGTTTTATTTTAATGTTTATAAATTATCTACTTTGATGTCCACTGTAAGTGTTATTTTATTTCCTGATTCCTATAGATGATTTCATGTTTTTCTCAACAGAAAAGCCCAATCAACATTTTTTAGGATATTTTTGGAATTTAAAATAGGGTATAAAATGGAAAGAGTATTTTGATATCTGGAAGAGTTATTCATTCTATTATAAATATATTTTTAATCATTTTAATGATGAAATGGTGCAATCTTAAATGGTTTTATCCATAATATTGTACATTTACATTTTTATGATAATGGTGGATGTTGGTATTGAATATAAGGTGGGGTTTTCCCCATTATAGCTCAATATATAATTTATTGAGTGCCATTATAGCTCAATATGTGATTGGCTAAGCCCCATTACATTTAATTACATGACAGGTGAGCCATGTTATATCTCTCTAATGCATTGCGTAAGGATTATGTTCATCAAAGTATTATATTTCAATTAATTTGTTAGGTTATTCCAATTTTTAAGGGTTTTATATTGATAATAACTCAATTAACCTATATGAATATATTATTATTCCTATTGTGTTTTCATTGAAATATTTATTTTTCACAAATGAAAGATAATTATCTTTGAATATAAATATGAAGACCATCCCAGGTAAAACATATACTTTTATAAGAAGTTTTGTTGTATGGGTTATAACTTTTTTCACTAAAATAAATTTTTTCTTATTTATTTTTTCCCTTATGGATATTTTTATTCTTATCAAATGTTCTAAAAAATCAATGTGTTGAATGATGGTTAATGGGAAGGAAGGAGTCACGTTGAAAGTCATGAAAATATTTCATAAAGAGAAAATTCATTTTATTTTAAATGTTTTATATTTTTGGAAATGAAAATTTATTTTAAGTGATAACCTTTTAATTTATGGGGTTTTATGTAATATTTATAGCTTAATTCTATAAAAATCTATACCTAAAATATCATTGAGAAAATAAACCAAATTCTATTCTAATTTCGTGTGATTATGTAATATTTAATGGTAAGTCCATATAGATTTGTCTTTAGTAAGTGGTTGGTAAGTGGTTTTCCAAGGGAGGGGACATGGATTATGTATAAAATAAGAGAGGGGTCTTTTAGGGGAAAATAGAAAATAAAATATAATTTCCATTGTAATACTTATAATATAGATATTTTTGAAATTTTAATTCATCATTGTAATAAAAATTATTTTTACATTTAAAAGATTCCAAAACAGAAATCATAATGTTATTAAAAATTAATTTCGAAAAATATAAAATTATTATTTTAATGAAATAAATGGGTCTTTACTCATTGGAAAAATAATTTTTTTTTGAAAATAAAAATTATTGTATAGAAATGATTTATTTTTCTCATAAAATTTGATTTTGGTAGAATTAAGGGTTCTATAATTGAATATTAAATATTACAAAAAAAAATTGCATTTAAATTACACCTAATATAAAAAAATGTATTTGTATGATTCATATAAAAATAATTGTTTTTCAAAAAATTACAATTAATTCACCATTATACAATTTATGAATATTCTAATTATTGAAATGAAATTCTTTTTAAAAAATAAATTTCCTGTGATAGGTAATTTTATTTTATGATATAAACCATTATTATAATAATTTAATATATTAAATACATTTTATTGAAAACATAATATATATTTATTTTATTTGTCAATAATGGTGTTTATTGAATGTAATTTATATATTTATATTTTATTTCATTAATGTTGATAAATATTATTTTTATTACATTTTATTATTTTTAGTTCAAATTACAATTCCAAAGGTCATGTTATTATTCTCAATGTTCCTAATACTATTCTGAAGAGTCACATTACTATTCAAACAATTATTATACCTTCTATAAATATATATTCATTCGTTAATTAATTATTCACTATATTTCACCCCAATGTTATAAATTTTCCTTTTCAAAAAATTTTATTACATTACTTATAATTTTTTTCCTCCATAGTGTTGTTAATGGGGACAATAATTCAATCAGATTTGAATGAAAAAAAAATTCACCTTCTATATTTCTTTTTTTTCCAATTTTTAAATTTTTTTAATGTTATGGGTGTAGTTGTTTAATAATTAAATTATTTGTATTAATGAAATAATGTTTCTTTGATTTTCTAATTTTTTCTTTTGTTTTTAAAATTCTACATAGAATAACAAAGAAAATATTTATATAGGAAATTAATATAATTTAAAAAGTTTAGGTCATTAAATTCATGGAATCCTCTCATTAAATTAGATTTATTCATCATTTATTTCTTCTACCAATGAAATCCTTTTCTTCTCCTCATGGACTTATGTTCCTTATTTCTCCAAAAAAATCATTACCTATTTTTCGTTATGAATATATTGAAATGATCTATATTGTTTACATTTCATCCATAATAGAATTATATCTTCATTTGTTCAATACCATTCACAATATTTTGTGTGTGTATTTTTAATATTTTCAATTAGAATTTTCATGTGGGAGATATCAACATCATTCATCCATTAATTTTTGTTCGTTTTTATCCTATTATGGGGACATTCTTTGGACCTTTTAGAAGAATTAAATCAACACCATTCATCATAATGAACTATTTATTGATACCTACATGGAAATTCACCAAAAATTAAACATGGAATGGTCATGAAATATAAATATTATTCTATTTATATTGCATCAACTCAAGTATCTTTCTTATATTCATATCTACACCCTTGTGTCTTTATTCATCTCCCAATTATTGACATTGAATCCCCATGATAAATTAACTTGTGTTCAAACCCTTCAAAAGAATAATTGTGACAATTGAATCAGGTTCTCCTCCTTTGTAAAATAATATAGAATTTTTTTTTGCTTTTTGCCTTAATACCAATCTATCCTTTTATTAGTTTCTAATATAGGGGGAATTTTACTTCTGAGCACATCAATCCTTATATGTAGTTTTTCTTTTCTATAAATTAATCTTCAACCATATTTGTTTATTTTAATAAAACGTAACTGATATTTTTTTTAAATCATAATTAGGGAAACCATGTTTTCCTATAAATGGATTACATCATTATTTTATCTTAATATAGATTTATCCTTCAATGATTCAACTCCCATTATTCCATTTGAATGAGTACCTTATAAAAGAAGTATCCTATTATAAATATTTCTGGCAATACTTCTTGTCTCATTAGTTTTTGAATATTATACTTTTATCACATTAAAATTTCAATTATCACATCTATCTCAAGAAAATTTATCTTGATGATATTTTGATAACAAAAATATCTCTAAAACTCTCTCTTATTAAACTATTTCCATCTAATTAATTTTATCATTAGGAATAATGAATAACATGTTAAAATAAATTTAATTCTCTTTCAATCATTAAACCATCACATCTAATTGATAATTCATGAAGGAGCTGATTTATTATAAAGTGTTGATACTCTACTCCTCCAACCCCCATTTTTATAGTATTTTCAACTAACACATTTCCAGGTTTTGTGTGAACCTATGAAAATTTAAAATTTAATATACAAACTTCAAAAAAATTAAATATTATTGATAGAAAAAATCAAAATAAAATACCCTAGAATGTTGGTTCAAAATTCAAAAATGTGCATGATGCAATGACTGCCAATCGAATCCTATGGAAAAGACTTTCACGAGACATCAAACCCTATGCCTACTAAGCTCAAGGATGCACACAATATGATGGTGATTGTTTTTATACGGGGGAAAATAAAATTTTCTTTCATGGATTCCATTTAATTGATGAATGTGTAATACATTTGGAACTCATATACCACTGTTGTGCATAATTTAATCTTCATCAATCTATAATGATAATTTATATTCTGATAAACCCTTGATGAACTAAAATATATATGTGAAAAAAGAAATAGATTTTTTTTAAAATAACAATTAATTTCATAATAAAAAATTATTATATGATGGAATCAATATATTCTCAACATAGGAATAACGTGATTCCTCATGAGGATATATTTCATCACATAAGATATAATGATTAAAAATTTATTAACTTTAACTAATGCTGAATCCTTATATTCCATTATTACAAATGTGAACCCCTATATCATTCCTTAGATATATTTATATTATTCAGTAACAAAACATTCCTCTAACACCTCCCTCATTCATGAAAATTCTAGACAAAATAGATCATTACATTAGTAGGCTTCTCCTATCGATTACATTACTCTTTAATTATCTTTTAAACTAAAAATCCACAATTATAGTGCTCTTTATATATATTGGGATAAGATCAAAGAAAATACCTAAGAAACCTTCCAAAAATATTATATTTTGAATTGAGTCATAAAATTATGGTAAAAATTTACTAGTGACTCGAATTGACATCTGATCCCAAGGAATATCCCACTTGATGATAGATTTAAGGATACCCCAGCAACCGTCCACTCAATTATTTCACTGTAATGAAATCTATCCACCATTAATTTTCCTATTCAGATTAACCCCATAGAGATTTTTGTTTCTACAATAATTCATTGACTAACACTTTAGTGAATGTATCTAAAATAAATCATTTTCCAACATTTATTTCTACCTTTATATCCCTTTATTCCATGAATATAATTATATAATGAAACATCTTGTCCAAATTTTTTCCCTCACATTAGAAACCATAATCTTAACCATGTGAATAAGAAATTAAATATGAGAGTAAATTGTTAAATTTTCTTTGACCCTACCTAATAACTTCTAAAAACACCTCAACAACACCATTTCTTTACATTATTTAATTACAACAACATATTTTTCATCAATTGATAAGATAAAATAATTAGTTGTATTCATGACATAAAAATTTTATATTTTCAATCATATGTATATGAATAACAAGAATAAATATTTTTTTAACAAAATCTTCCCTAAAATTTCAATCAACATGCATATATAGTTGATCATTCAGTATAAATAAAATTGAACTTTATACTATTCTATTGAGATACTATATTATCCAATTCATGACCATCCAATATTATTTTCCCTAATTCTTCACATACCAGTAAATGAATCCCACAAAATGAAAAATATTTGGGATAATTATAGAACATAGTATACATTAATCATCTCAAGTCATATGATAATGTAATTTCAGTAATTCTCTTTTCTCGTCATTTATTTAATGTGATTTCACGTTGGATAATTAGAAATTACAAACATGAGGAGTGAAAAATAATTTTAATACAGTCATACTGAAAAATTAAATGACTTTATAGATTTAATTATTCTAAAATAGTACCATGTTTCATAAATTTAAATCCTTTATAACTTATTTCCAATTATATTTTTATCTCAATCATTATTTTTCATTCCCATTCAGCTAAAAATATTTCTATAGGATAATTATTTTTTGTAAATTCAACCTAAATAGATAGATACAGTCCATATAAAAGAGTATTACAATAAAACAACCAATATTAAACTCATTTAATTGATAAAATGAGAGTATATGATCTTCAAATATATATTTCTTTGACAGAAAATCATCTTATATAAGTTTCCCTTAAAAGGTTCTTTCATCAAACCATAAAGGCAAATTTTTAGTTCTAGTCATTCTTAATTATTTTGTTCTTAAATAAAATAATCTAGTTTGTTAATTTAAATCTTAATATATATATATATATATATCTATAATGAAAATGAATCTTCACATATATTTTTTCAAGATATATATTTTCATTAGTAATCATACATAGTACATACCTAATAGTATTATGATTTACAATTATAGAATATATATATGAAAATTCAATATGTTCATTTTATCGAAAACCATTCCTAACCAAAATTTCATTATACCTAAAACATTCATTAGATTCAATCCTTAATAATAATATCCTTTTATTTTTTTGAGAACACATTTTATATGAAAGTTCAACTAATTCAAATTTATTACAATAATATAAAGAATCTATCCCACCTTTTAGGAATCTTCTTATGAGAAGAATCATTGGGAGAAAATACCTCATATATACTTTTAGGTTATCCTCCATCCATAAAATATTTTATGTTACTATCAACAATATACTTATCTATTTTCCATCAGATCCTGGAAGATTGTTATAATGCAACCTAGAATTTATCAATTTTTGTTACCTATAAAATTATTAGGTTACCTACCAATTCATGAACATTTTTTCATGTATCATTGTTTTTCAATTAAAATACTATTAGATAAATTAGAGATATTTTTAATGCTATTTCATAACATTCCAATATAAGTTATCTATATATTATAGACTCATTATGCCATGCACTCTCAGGAAGATTAATTTTTTGAAAAGTTCATCCAAGGATTAGATTGACTAAATATGTATCTTTTTCTTCATCTTCCTTGGACACTATGTTTTCTTCATTAAAAATAAACATAAAATTTAATAACTCATTTCTACTTTTATTGACTTGTATTTTCCTATCATCCTTATTTTCAAATAAAAAAATACACATTCCTCTAACATTAAATGGGAAATTTGTGAGTGTTTTAATAAAGCTTTCCATGGTATTTTTTATCAAAATGAACACATGAAACATATCCAAATATTATACAGTGGTGATTTTTTTTATTATAAAAAAATTAATTTTATAACTATGTACCTTATAAAAAATAGATACTATATTTGATCATATATATTTCTTTATATACAGCTTTTTAAAAAAAATTCAGAGAAATTATATAGAGAATCTTTATTCTTATAGTCTTCTTTATTAGTGTTATGTTCATATAATGCACTATATAATTTTAATCAATAATTCTACAAACTATTTTCTCCTGTCATGTTCCATTGAATCAATAGTGGATAAATAAACTCCTTCCGGTGGACAAAATAATATTATTATGAAAGAAACTCATCATCTTTCATTCAGTTTTTCTCGAACTATTTCAATTCACTAAAAATAGAATTGAATCACATATAACTGGTGCTTCGTGAAAAAACCCCATTCATTCCACCTGAAAACCCATTTTAATACAAAATGTATAATTACATCATATGTGAATCGAATTGGGATGTTCATTATATATTTTCATTTACATGTTATAATTTTTGGGTTTTTTGAGATCATTCAATATGATTGTAAAAATACATTTTCTTTTTTCTATGTATAAAACATACATAGTAACATTATCTGAATGATCTAGTATTAAAATCCCATTTTATAAAATATTCTTCATAAAATTATTATTATGATGCTTCAACCAATAGTTCCATATATCTATATGTATCAAGGTTGATGCTCTATGAATTGTGATGCCTTATGTAATTTTAGTGAGATTGAGAGGTTAATTATTCCTTTATTTATCAATGAATAGATATCATTATTTGATTATACTAAACCAAAAATAAATTTATTTAAAATATCCAGAATCAACCAAATTAACTTTTGTAGATGATATTCATCCAGATGTTAAGGTCCAATATAACCTTATTAAACTCAATAAATCCACCATTCTTCGGAAGGGTATTCACATCAACCCTACCAACATTCTATAATTCCATATCTTATGATTGATGAAATTTTACAATATTTTGATCAAAAAATTATTATTATATCATTTGTTTTCTTACTAAATGGTAATATAATCCATAACTAATAATTATGTACTGCACTATAAATTAAATCTAATCTAAAAGGTGTCACGTCCTCATCTATTGTATCTCTTTAAAATGATCATCATGGAATTTATACTCATCTAGACTTATAGTTCTCAAAATACTTAATATTATTCCCATTATTCCCACAATTCATATACAAAGGGCCAGGTGATGTTGATTTCCCTCAAATCATGCCTCTTTATTTTTGCAGTTATAGTTTCAAATTCCCTTATAAAGGTGAACATATTATTCTATTTAAAATCAGTGCATTATTAGAAGATCCTTGGATAACCTCCCTCTATATATATTCATCCAAGATCAAAATCTTGATATCCAAAAATATATAATTATTAATTTGGGAAAAATTTATCTTCATCCTTATGATCCCTTCCCATGATTCTAGAAAATAGAACATTAACATAATCACAAAAATTTGGTCAATAAAATTTATCTTTAATTGTCTTATATTGATTCCAGATCATGTGGAAATCAATTACATGATAGTAAATTTATCTCCCATCCTATAGGATATAATTATGTAGTTTTTTCATTAAAAACACTTTGTCCAATGAAATTAGCATTTCGTTCATATTTGTCACAACTGATATAAGATATACAGTTTTATTATTCTCATCAATATTAAATAACAAAGTACATAAAGACATTAACTAAATAAAATATAATGTTTCTCTAACCAACCACCAATATTCATACTTTTCCCATATTCTATAGTTCATTTCCAATTAACTAAACTTCAATTTCAATTTAGAATACATACTATTCTATCAACAACCACTAGGAACTAATCTTTTTTACATCAAACATATAAATCCTAACCATTACTCATCCGAAGAAATGACCTTTTCATAAAAGATCATAAAATTAAACATTATACTGCTAGGAAAACAAAAATATCGTATAATTTTATTTGTCTTCCCCTATTGCGATAAAATATTTGATCCCCCTTATTTAGAATCAATCCAAAATCTAATAAATATAATATCAACCTCTAAATGATAAAAAATTCATAAATTGATCCCATGTATGAATCCTATTGGATTCAAATGCATTGAAATGTGGAATTTTTTCTATACCCAAATCACCAAACTAAATGAAATATCCACACAAAAACCAAGAAGCAATTATAAAAGACGAATACTGTAAAAAAATTTGTTTTTACTCTAAATTTCATCATATACGAATGGAATAATAATATGATATTTTATATCATCAAATATACAAATTTGAAAATAGTGAATAATCAAAAACATGGATCAAGTAGTGTAAATGATAGTGTATGATTTTGTACACATAAGGTTTTACATCCCCTTTATATAGAGGGCCAAACATGGCCATTTTTTAACTAAGGTTTCCACCATACAAAATAATCCATCCATTGCATTGTGTTTTCATTGATCCCCTATAGAATTCCATTATATTAAATTTTGCCAATTGTAACTTAAAAATCATTTAATCTTCCATATTTCCCACAAAAATCTTTTTAAAATTAGCTAAAATATTGAAATTGATCCACTACATGTCACTATTCTTTCTGAACATCGAGTAACATGACTATCTAAAATTTTCATAGAGTAGCACCATATTGACAATCCATTTATAGAAACTCTCTGCCATCCTAGAAACATTTGAATATAGTGAATTTATTCATTAAATTCATGGAAACTAATACCAAATCCATGTAGATAATTCAAAAAACTTCTAATATATCATACCTTTACATATTCTTATAATCTGAGGGTAAAATAATATTATGATTGAACACAATGTTAGTATGTTAATTATATTATTTTATTCTCAGTTATGAAAATATTTTTTATGTATTTTATCAAAATATTTTTCACAAACATGTTCCCCTCTTATTATATTTATTCATTTTTATCTTTTTTTCTAAATCAAAATTATGATGTGAACATGCTTTCTATATGTTGAATTTGTGACCCCCATTTTCATTATCCAAGTGATATTATAATTTAAAACAATTCATGTAATATCTGTAAAAATATCTTATCTTTGATCTTCATTAATTTCATGCCAATACGTGTATTTAAATATATTAATTGTCATGTGAAGACTCAGTTAAATTTCTTTTTTCCATATATGAAATTCCATATTACTTTGTTTATTCATCCACAAAATACACAATGTTTATTTAGTGATTGGGGAGATAATAATATTAAAATTTGTATCAATAGTTGTGACATAATTATTTCATACAATACAATCGTTATCCTAATATATAATGTGTATTTCACACTATGATATGGTTCCATTATTATTCTCACACACACACAAAAACCCACATATATATATATTATATGTTCCTAGATGATCATAAATGAAAGATGGTATCCTATAGGTCTCACATTACAACGAATTATGGAATGATAACTATAGTAATAGTGATATTTATTTATAAAAAAAATGACTTATTATTCATCCTCATGTTCTTCATGGAAGGTCATAATACCAAACTATGATAAATTCTTGATTACATGTTAAATTGAATTATAATTAATAGAAGTAGTCATAATATTTTAATCCCTGATGAACATATTTAACATCATTTGAAATAATTTACCTCTTAAATACCTCATGATATTTCACTATTAATTCATAATTTAAATTCACATAATACCATCCTAAATATCTTGTGAACTGGGAAACATCGTCTGAACCAACTATTAAAATATTACATTTGTTTATTTTACTATTCTATGGATTCTAAAAAATTCCACCTTATTATTATAGAGGTATAATTTTAATTTATACACTATCACATTGATTTGATACATATTTTATCTATTATGATTAAGAGATAGGTTACTCATAGTAAGTTATTTTTTATATCATATACTCATAGATAGAGTATATTTAATCTTTCCATTCTATAGAATCATATGATTACTCTTACATAGATCTTTTTGTACAAATTTATTTTTATATTTAGTAATAATTTCATTGTTACTCTCATATACATCATGTTAAATCTACCACATAGCCAATTAACAATTAATTTGGTTCTGGAAAATATAAATTTCCCATATGAATTTGCAGTTTATTTATACACAACCATTATTATTTAAAATTCTTTTCAATTTGTAACTCAAATTTTATAGTATTTACACCTATCATTCATAAATCCATGATAAACATTATTTTCAACCTTGATCATATTAAATATAAATTAAATTACATTAAAAATATCTATATGAAACATATTCATAATAATTATTATTTCAAAATTTAAAATACACATATGTGATATTAGTAGAATATTTCAATGAAACTTCATTTCCTTATTGGCTTCATCATTCTAATCAATTAAAAATAATATTGGTAATAGTTAGAAATTTGTTATTAAATAGACACAATAATACTCTTATCACTTCTCCACAATGAAAATATTAACAAAATTCATCCTCTATGTGATATTATCATATATTTCAATATATAAAAAGAATAATAATAGATAGATGGGTACTCACATAAAATCACATGAAACAATATTCATTATCTATAAAAAATAATTTCATCCATATTATTGTAATTTATAAAATAATTTAAAAAATCTATATATCCTATACCTTTGTGGGTCAATTGCATCTTCAAAATTTCATTACCAAAAAAGCAATAGTTATTCTATAAAAAATTGAAAGGATGTAGTGAATAAGTTTCATTGAAACTCAAAATCATTATCTATAACCTTTAATCTCCTTGTTAGTTAGTATCTTCATCATCACGAAAAATATAATAGTAGTCTAACTTATTGACAGAAAATGAATTCATCCTCAAAATCATTTAGAATCCTTAATAGTTTTTTTATGTTTTGTTGTGCTATAATGATTATATTAGTATAATATAAAGTTTAAAACTATTATTGTGAAGAAAATTTTATTTTATATAACATAATATTATTCCTTTTATTATACAACTTATGTAACATCACACATGAATTTGTTATATATTTTATTAGATATAGATATGTGGGTAAAAATTTATCCTAGCTTCATCATGACCCCACACTATATCAATGAATTTACTATCGGAAGATGATATTGATATATTTTATATGATTTTGATATTTTCTTATAAACATGATATGTAAGTTGATGTGTAATGACCCACTTACAATAGAGGATGAAAAATCAACTTTCAAATTAAATAGTGGAAATAAAACTAATCAAATAAAAAATTACAATAAGTCTACATGATCCACTATATCCATTCTCCAGTCAACAAACAACCCATGAATCAAGAGGTTTTTCTAAATACAAGTTATACAATACCTTTTCCCATTTCCTAAAAGATAATGTCTGCAAAAGCACCAAAGTACCAATGAAGGGGTGAGTATAAAACATAGTAGGCCTTCCCCATTGACTTCTATAATTATGAAAATAAGATTGTAATCTTATCCACATTTATATAAAACACTTTATATAAAAACAAATTTTATAAAATAGTTTATAAAACAATATAAACTTGATCAAAACACCATTGTAACCAAATTAAAACAAGTTTTATTTAAAAAAAATTCCACCAACTCATAGTTATAGTAAAATAACCTAACAAGGAATTTATGTAACATCCCGAATCCAGGTGCACACAACGGGTGCCCCGAAACCGGTTTGTCACATGACCTCAAGCACATTTCCCCATACTCCAAAGGCTACTGACTAGCTGTGAGGGCCTAGGTCTGATAGTGGGGAAACTATTCCCTCATTTTTCAATGTGTACCGCAACGGAAATAGATATCAACATACAAAATTCAGAAGCTGTAAACAATACCAATGCGGAAATGTACACAGTACAAAAAAAAGACCAACAGTCATATATAATGATGGAATTTGTCCCTAAGTCTAAGAAAACAGCCAAAACAGGATACACTGCAATCTTAAACAATCCAATATAATGAACAAATATAGAAATGCAAAATAAAGTAGCACAACAGGAACTCAGCAGCATCGCAAGCCTAAGCTCATTCCCATGCTCTCCTACTCCTCTGTAACAGTCAAGTACCTGTATAGGGACTCTTGACCTTATCTACACCTGCGGAAATATAAACTATTTGGGCCCAAGACATGACACAAACTGGGTGTGAGAAATAAATCCTAGTAGGCAACCACCAAAGGCATGTGCCCAACTTTATGTGACTTTGTGCAATAGCAGTGTGCAGTAATGAAATGCAGTAAACTAGACAGTACTAAAAAATAACTATCACTACTAGTTTCATTACCATTTTAATATCCATTTAACAATGCCAAGCCTGTACTTTAGCTTGGCTGGTATAACCAAAGAAAATCACCATAGTGAATACACAAAGTAAATTTTGTCTGCATACATGGAAATGCTTAACCTTAGGTAATCAGAATAGAAACACACAGGTGAATTCCCACAAGCATAATGAATATTTCCTGCAGGCGTACGAGGTGTCGCCCACATGCACATTATATATTACCCACAGGCATTAGAAAAGTTGCCCATAGGCTGAAAGTAACACTGCCCTCCGGCTAAGCAAGTAACTGGGCTGAGCCCAACACATAAGAAAGCAATTTATATACAATTCCTCTCAAGGCAATTCAATGCATGATAAAAATCATGGTATACCCTCAGGCAACCTGGAAAAATGGCTAAACAGGGGAACACACCCACGGGGTGGCCCTGGATGCAAGCAATGATCCCAAACAACAATTGTACATAAGTCTTAAATCACCTATGAAATTCTATGTAATTAATTATGCAAGGCCTCATCCATAAGACACCCCAAACATGGGTGGGTAGCACAATGGTTCACAGAAACACACAGAAGTGGGAATTTAAACACCAGACCACCTACCTCGATTATCTATGATCGGTGTATGTGAATGAAACCTCCCGAATCGGACAAGAATGACATAGAACTAGGCTAAAATTTCACTCATTCAAACTCAAATAACATTCCCTCGGAAAATAATTGGTAAGAAAGGCTCTAGGAGTATGAATAGTATACTTGTGCATTTTAATGGAGATTGACGGCGTAGGAATTGTGTTCCTGGGGTGCGGTCGAAATATCTTCCAAGTTCTGCCATCTCTCCCACTCTCCAAATGAACCCACTAACTCCTCTGCCAAATGAGGAGGATAATTCCCATTTTAAGAGAAAAAAAACTACATGACTTGAACTCTCAAATACACGGCGGGTACATTCCATTTTTTAACTGTTCCTCTAGTAGCTACTTTCCACCGTGGCACTGTTCATCCATCGACATGAGTACACGGTGTGTATTATTAATTACATGGTGTGCACTGTCACTCCACTAGTGGATACCTCCACCACCTTACTGTTCACCTACCGACTGATTAGATGGCGTGTAAAGACTATGAACACAGTGTGTAGTATGTTTTTAAACCCTTTATCACTGACAGGCCTACACGCCTAGTGTACTCATGCCACACGGCCAAAGTACACAGTGTGTACCCACAAAATTTGGTATTTTTCCCCATTTTCCTTATTTTACCAAAAACACTAAAGGAAAGAGGAAAAGGAGAAACTCGTACCTCAAGAATAAGAACCGGGTTCTTACAAACTCCCCCGCTTAAAGCATTTTGTCCCCGAATTGCCCTTCCAAGGGTGGGGATGATAAAGCTCAGAACAACTCTGGCCACTGAGAATGTACGTCGGTCTCTCGCTCCCAGGTTTCATCCTGCACTCGACCATGCTGCCATATCACTCGTATAAGAGGAACTGGTCATCCTTGGAGAACCTTCACTCTCCTATCAACAATACGAATCAGATGCTCCTCAAAGGATGCATTGGCCTGAAGCTCAAACTCTTTAGGCTGAAAGATGTGAGAAGGGTCTCAGTGATAACAGCATAGCTGAGATAAATGGAAGACAACCTGCATGGATTAGTACCTCTATGGTAACTACAACCGATAGGAAACTGGCCCGAATCTCTCTATAATCTCAAACAACCCCACATAACTCGATGAAATTTTACCATGTATCATGATCCCCCTGTGTCCCAACCTCTGTGAAACACGCAAGAAACCTGATCCCTGACCACGAACTCCAGTGGTCATCTACGGTGATCAGCATAGGATTTCTAATGTGACTATGTAGTATCCATCCACTTCTGAATCAACTGGACCTGCTCAAAAGTCTCCTACATGAGACGTGGTCCCATTAACGCTACCTCACCTTTCTCCATCCAGCCCAGGGGTGATCGGCATGGCCTACCGTAGAAAAACTCATAATGTGTCATCTCACTAGTTTCCTGAAATCTATTATTATAGGCAAACTCGACTAGGGTATGTGTGTATCCCATGTTCCCCAAAAGTCTAGGACTCTTGCATGCAGCATGTCCTCAAGCACCTGTATCGTACACTCTGACTAGCCATCGGTCTGAGGGTGGTAAGTTATACTCAGAAGCACCTTTGTACCCAGTTCCCTCTAAAAACGCTTCCAGAAATGAGGCATAAAATAGGCATCCCTATCAGAAATGATAGAATCAGGGACCCAATGTAAACATACTATGACAACCCAGCTTTTTATTACAACTTAAACATGCTTTATTATATAAAATTTCACTTGATACAACAAAGAAGATCGAGAGGTTTAGTGTCTTTGGGGCTTAGGATCATTACATAAAAACTTTAAACTTGAAATACAACATCCTTATTGAAAACTTTCTTTACATGACCACTACATTCCTTCATACTTAGCATTGCATGGGATAACCTGAGGACATGCATAAGAAAAGGGTGAGCTATAAAGCCCAGTAAGGGAGTACATAATGAATAACATGAGGAGTACAATACATGTTAGGCAATAGGCATATCAATAGATCATAAGAGAGACATGAACATAACGGCATGATAAAGCATGATAATCATAACATGGAAATGTGGCAACAACACTTAACATTGAATTAGCATGAGCCAAGGCTCAATGCACATGGAGCATGAGTAAACCCTCATTGCACTTGAAGCACGAGTAAACCCTTGTTGCACTTGAATTAGAATGAGTCAACACTCATTGCACATGACTTATCATGATACTATACTTTACCCAATGCATTGGAGCGCTATAAAGGGTGCACCCTTCTTAAACATTTCATTTCATGCATAAGTGTGCCACATGGATCGTAAAACATGGATTCATAAAACATAATCATTTCATCCATGATAAAGGAAAGTGGAATTCATACATGAAAATTTATAATCAATATGTAAATGTGCATAAAGGTGAATACCCTTGATGGAGAAATGGGCATGGTATTCACTACACAAAGACATTGGCTTAGAAAATCGGTGCGATTTCGGCAGCGTAACGGCGTGACATAAGAATTCATAAAAAAGGTTGATGAGAGAGAAAGGGGTTCCTCATCATATTTACATGTAATGGAAAGTAAGGAGATCATATATATACATGTCCCAACAATAGAAATGGAATTTAGATTCATGATACAAAAGTATTGCTTGAATGTAAAAGAAGAGAGAGAAGTTCCTTTCGGAATTTCGGCATAGTAACGGGTGTACATGGGAGGCATTTAATGAGAGAGAAAGGGTTCTCCCATCATTCAAACAATAAGAGGGAAGTATGGGGGAGGTTCGAAACCATACCCCAACATTCATAATTGAAATAAAAAGGGAAATACAACTTAATGAAAATTGACAAAAAAATGAGAAAGGAAGAAAACCCCTTACTTGGAAGTGTGCTTCCAAAGGCTAGAGAGAGGCTTGTGAGAGGCTTCTTGGGAGCTTGGGGCACCTTGAGAGGATTCTAGAGAGAGTAGGACAGAGGTTGGACGAACTTCAAGGGCTTTGGGTGAGGAGGAAGTGGGAGCTTGGGTGGGTTTATATAGGAAAGGTGAGAGAATTCTTTATTATTTAGGTTTGGGACCCCTTATATTAAAATAATCCAAACCACAAACCATCCCATGGTATTTGCCCATGGTTTCTGGAAAAGGAGAGAGGAAAACAATATTTTACAAGTCCAAGGTCCAAACTTATTAAAAAATTAGGGTTTCTTATGTGGAGGTGAGTCACACTCCCATGGAAATTAATTTAAAAAGGAAAAGTGTTGAATAAGTCTTGAGGGCTCCATTAATGCTTTGAAAAGTGAGTCAACAAACCCAAAACCTCATTATTTTAATGATAAAACACATATTGGCCGAACATAAGGATTATGGTATTTTATTACATCACCATTGGGTCATTATGATGCCATAAAACACATTATATATTTAAATGGTATTTAATTTTTACCCAAAAATTTGACTGTCTCAGAAAATTATGAAAAATTCACCATTGGATAATTTCAACATCTTGATTCCAAAAATAATATTTATTTTATCTAAATAATTTTCTAAATATGTGAATTTTCACTTTTAAAATAAAAACCGACATTTATAAAAAATTCACGGGTTTTGACAGAAATGGCTTTCAAACCTTAATAAAAATTTTAATTGCATTCATAAAATTATAAGATCATTTATATTTAATAAAAATTAATTTAATATTAATAATAATTTTTTATTAAAATATTATTTAATTCAAAAATCTTTTAATTTAATAAAATATAATTCTTAATTAAATAATAACTAAAAACATCGTTTGTACTTTAAAAACTAATTAAAATGTATCAAAAATGACTAGAAATTATATTCATTATTATATACAAAAATAATGTACATGAACATGGTGCTACGTATTTGTTACATAACCCCTTAAAATAGCCGCATAAGACTTAAGGGTAAGGTTTGCGATGGTGACAGACTCTTGGGGTTGCTCGGATAACATTGCTCGAGTGGTAATCTCTATCAACTTCCATTTTTCCCGTAGACGACCACGTTCGAGCTTGACTTGATGAAGCTCAACTTGGGATTGGTCAAGGTCAAAGCCCAAAGACGCCACCTCTTTTCCGAGCTCTGACAAATGGGCTTCGTAAGGGGCAATTCTACTGGATGAGGCCATCGCTTCCTTTGTCTGAGTAGAAAATTGGTTCGTTAAAGCCTTATATTTAAACTACCCAGATGATCACTGTTCAACGGCTATAAAAGTAACGGTCACAAATCATAACGTTAAACTAAAGAAGTTGACATCTTATAAAAGCATAAAGAAACATTTAACTGGATCAAGAGGGATTTTCCATTAATGAAATTTTGGGTCGTTACAACATTCCCCCCTTAAGAAATTTCGCCCTCGAAATTTTCCTTTTCCCACACTAAAACAAATGTGGGTAACTTATCTTCATCATATCCTCCGACTCCCAAGTTGCTTCTTCAAACTTGTGGTTTCTCCACAACACCTTGACGAGGGGCATTGTCTTATTTCGTAGAACTTTTTCTCTACGATCCAAGATCTTCACTGGTTGCTCCTCATATGAAAGATCGTCTTCTAATTGTACCACCTCAGAAGAGAGTACATGTGAAGGGTCTGGTATGTACTTCCTTAAGAGGGATACATGGAAGACATCATGCACCTTGGCCATAGTAGGTGGAAGTGCTAGTCGATAGGCCACAGCCCCAACACGATCAAGAATCTCGAAGGGGCCGATGTACCTTGGACTTAACTTCCCTTTCTTTCCAAACCTCATGACCTTCTTCCACAGAGATATGCGCAAAAACACCATGTCTCCGACTTTAAACTCAAGGTCTCGTCGACGATTATCTGCATAACTCTTCTGTCGACTTTGGGCTGCCTTGATATGCTGCTGAATGATTTTCACCTTCTCCACCATTTCATCGACCATTTCTGGTCCAAGCGGCTTACGTTCACCGACCTCATCCCAACATGCCGGTGTTCTGCACCTTTTCCCATATAGGGATTCATATGGTGCCATTTGGATGCTCGAGTGGAAACTATTATTATAAGAGAACTCAACTAGAGGAAGATGTTGATCCCATCCTCCTTTAAAGTCCATTGAGCACACTCTCAACATATCCTCAAGTGTTTGGATAGTCCGCTCGGATTGGCCATCAGTTTGAGGATGATAGGCCGTACTGAAGTTCAGTTCAGTATTCAGAGCATGTTGAAGACTCTTCCAAAACGTAGAGGTAAATCTTGGATCTCGGTTAGACACAATAGATAGTGGTACTCCATGCAACCGTACCACTTCCCTGATATATATCCGTGCCAGTTGATCCAAAGAGAAATCCTCTCGAATAGCAATGAAGTGTGCAGTCTTTGTAAGACGATCCACAATAACCCAGATTGCATTGTTGCTTTTGGATGTCCTTGGATGTCCAGTGACGAAGTCCATGGTGATGTTCTCCCATTTTCATTCTGGTATGGGCAATGGTTGCATCATCCCCTTAGACTTCTGCCACTCTGCCTTCACTTGCTGACACACCAGGCACTTTGATGTATATTCGGCGATCTCCTACTTCATATTATCCCACCAAAAGTTTTCTCAGAGATCACGATACATCTTTGTGCTCCCTGGGTGAATAGAGAAATTCGAACTATGTGCATCATCCGAAAGTTCCTTCTTCAGCTCCGAACTTGATGGGACACATAGTCTTTTCCCAAACCGCACAATTCCTTCTTCATTAACATTAAACTCTGAGGATTTTCCCTTTTTGATAGCTTCCACTTTTTCTTGGATTCTCGCATCATCCTTTTGAGCATCCTTTAACCTTTCCAAAAGAGATGGTTGAGCAATCATTTGTGAAAGGATTGATGATGTTCCCTTCTTTATGATTCCCACGTCCATCTTCATCAAGTCTATGAAGATTGGATCCTTCTCAATTCTCATCATTGATAGAATTGCTGGATCCTTTCTACTTAGGGCATCCGCCACCTTGTTCGCCTTCCCAGGGTGGTAATGTATTGAACAGTCATAATCCTTTATGAGCTCTATCCATCTTCTCTGGTGCATATTAAGCTCTTTCTGTGTGAATATATATTTAAGACTCTTGTGGTCAGTATATATCTCACATTTCTCTCCATAGAGATAATGCCGCCAGATTTTAAAGGCAAAGATCACCACCGCCAACTCCATATCATGCATTGGATAGTTTCGCTCATGGATTTTCAACTGTCTTGAGGCATAGGATATCACTTTATCATTCTGCATCAGCACACATCCTAAGACCTTCTTCGAAGCATCACTGAATACCACAAAAAGCTCCCCACTTGTGGGTAAAGTGAGCACAGCTGCAGTGATAAGCCTCCTTTTCAACTCCTTGAATCTTTCTTTGCATTCATCACTCCAAGAAAACTTTACTCCCTTTCGAGTTATCTTGGTAAGAGGGTTGGACAATCGTGAGAAGTTTCTCACAAATCGTCGATAATATCCAGCTAACCCCAAGAAGCTACGGATATCAGTTACCGATGTTGGCCTCAGCCATCCCTCAATTGCATCTGTTTTGGAGGGGTCCACAGATATCCCATTGCTTGTGATGATATGGCCCAAGAATGAGACCTCCTTCAACCAGAACTCACACTTGCTGTACTTGGCATAGAGCTTCTCCTTGCGCAAAGTCTCCAGTACAGTTCTTAAATGCTCCTCATGGTCCTCCTTGGTTTTGGAGTATATTAGAATATCATCTATAAAGACTACCACAAATTTATCTAGGTAATCTCTAAAGACTCTATTCATCAAGTCCATGAATATTTCTGGAGCATTGGTGAGTCCAAAAGGCATTACTATGAATTCATAGTGCCCGTACCTTGTACGAAAAGCAGTCTTGGGGATATCTTCCTTCTTCACCCTTAATTGATAATATCCCGACCGCAAGTCGACCTTGGAGAAGTATTGTGCTCCACGCAGCTGATCAAACAAGTCATCGATTCTTGGGAGAGGATACTTGTTCTTTATCGTGATTTTGTTAAGTTCACGATAATCGATGCAAAGCCGCATTGACCCATCCTTCTTCTTGACGAAGAGGACTGGTGCACCCCATGGTGATGCACTTGGGCGTATAAACCCTTTATCCAGATTCTCCTGTAGTTGTTTCTTCAGTTCTTCAAGCTCAACCACAAACATTCTATATGGAGTCTTGGATATTGGTAGTGCCCCAGGTATAAGTTCAATTGAGAACTCAACATCTCTTCTTGGAGGAAGACCAGGAAGTTCCTCGGGAAATACATCAGCGAATTCCCTCACAATAGGCATTTCTTCAAGGGTGGTTTCTTCCTTGGACTCAATCATCGGAGCCAGATATGCGTGCTCATAAGGCAGTAATATCCATGCTTGATATGATGGAGCTAAAGGAGATTCATCTTCCTCCTGACACTTGTAAAGAATCGGGGGTCGATTCTCCATATGGAGTGTGATTTCCCTCTCCCGACAATTTATGTTGGCTCTATATAAGGAAAGCCAATCCATGCCAAGAATTGCATCAAATTCCACCAAAGGGAGTATGACGAGGTTCTCCGGGAAATTCAATCCACAGATTATAACAGGGGAGGACTTATACTCATGGGATGCAATGATTGCCCCATTTTCCGTACTCACCGACATCTTTACTTCCATGATTTGTGGTGGTGCAGGGATTGTTCTACTAAACTTTTGAGATATAAAAGAATGCGTAGAACCTGAATCAAAAAGTAAATTCTCTATTCTTGAATGAATAACAAGCGTACCTGTCACCACTTCGTTTTCGGGGTTCACTTCGGCAGAAGTGATGGCAAAAGCTCTTCCTTGCTGTCTTGGAGGTTGTTGATTGCCTCCGATAACCCTTGGATTAGGGCACTGATTCGCAAAATGACCCGGTTCTTTTCATTTGAAGCATTGAACAACGCGTTGAGGTTCGAACGGAGCGTTCCTCTCCTCCGTCGCAGCCGCGGGTCCTTCTTGCTGACAGTTAACAGCTAGGTGCCCTTCTCTTCCACACTTAAAGCATTTTCTTGTCCCCCTAAGGCAATTTCCAGGATGCTTTTTTCCACACTTTTGGCAAGTGGGGTGCTGGAATTTCTTAGCGCTGTTGGATTTATCCATCGGACCACCAGCATTGAAGTCCACCTTACGCTTCTTGTCCCCATGATACCCCTGTGATTCTCCGATCTCCATTTCAACCTTGAGGGCACATCGGACAATTTCCTCATAGTTGTCGAAGTCACGGATCGCTAATGCTTTCCGCAAGCTAGGCTTCAGCCCACCAAAGAAGCGGTCAACCTTGCATTCGGGGGTAACGACAAAGCCGGAAGTGTATCGTGCAAGCCTTGTGAAGTTTGCCTCGTACGCTCCCACAGATTCCTCATCTTTCTGCTTGAGGGAAAGGAAGTCCCTTTCCATCTTAAGACAGAGGGTGCGTGGAAAATATTTATCGCAAAACATCTTCCGGAATACCTTCCATTCCAAAGCCTCGATCTCCTCCTCAGGCTTCGTATTTTTGATCAACGTCCACCATTGATCAGCTTCACCCTCCATACGATAAGCCGCCCGGAGAACCTTCTCTTTTTCAGAGCATTGGAGGATGGAGAATATCTTTTCAATGGAGTTGATCCATTGTTCAGTAATCGTGGGATCGGATGATCCACTAAAAGTAGGAGGCCTTTGTCTCATGAAGCTTTCAATAGAGACTTTTTATTTCTTAGGGGGGGTTGAACGTTCCTCTTGACCAGTGTTTCTATTCAAAACTTGAGTTAGCTGGGAGAGAAGCGTGACAAAGTTCGTGATTCCCGCTCCCATTGGATTGGGCATCTCATAAGTACAATCATCACACTGATCTTCACAACGGTTGTTAGCCCGAGTTCTCCTTTTACCGGCCATTGGCTGGAATAAAAGGAAAGTTAGGGGTAACACATAAAGGGTAATCCAAAGACAAAAGTTGATGACTTATAAATAAACTTTAATCTCTTTAACTCATGAGTCTATAGGATTCAATCCAGGCTTTCCATGATCTTCCTTCTAACATATATTCTTAGGGGCATTTTTCCCTTAATAAGGGTTCATACTAAGATTGTGAATTTATCAAAACATATCCCCTGGGAGTGTCGTAACCAAGAGTGCAGCAAGGCCCATTGTCGTGCACCATTTCCCGTTCGAGTCTAGCTCAAAGTGGTGTTTTCGGGTTTTACCCCTAGGATACATCTGTGCCAGAGCCGCCTCTACCTTCTCGTATCCAGACAGGGATGTATTTGTTTGATAAAACACTTACTTAGTATTTACCAAAACTTAGGGATGTTTTTATTATGCTTAGTCTTGTATCTAAGGCTTTACTAGGGTTTCCTAATCCCAAAAATAACTAAACCTATCCTTTGATACCAACTATGACAACCCAGCTTTTTATTACAACTTAAACATGCTTTATTACATAAAACTTCACTTGATACAACAAAGAAGATCGAGAGGTTTAGTGTCTTTGGGGCTTAGGATCATTACATAAAAACTTTAAACTGTAAATACAACATCCTTATTGAAAACTTCCTTTACATGACCACTACATTCCTTCGTACTTAGCATTGCATGGGATAACCTGAGGACATGCATAAGAAAAGGGTGAGCTATAAAGCCCAGTAAGGGAGTACATAATGAATAACATGGGGAGTACAATACATGTTAGGAAATAGGCATATCAATAGAGCATAAGAGAGACATGAACATAAAGGCATGATAAATCATGATAATCATAACATGGAAATGTGGCAACAACACTTAACATTGAATTAGCATGAGCCAAGGCTCATTGCACATGGAGCATGAGTAAACCCTCATTGCACTTGAAGCACGAGTAAACCCTCGTTGAACTTGAATTAGAATGAGTCAACACTCATTTCACATGACGTATCATGATACTATACTTTACCCAATGCATTGGAGCGCTATAAAGGGTGCACCCTTCTTAAACATTTCATTTCATGCATAAGTGTGCCACATGGATCGTAAAACATGGATTCATAAAACATAATCATTTCTTCCACGATAAAGGAAAGTGGAATTCATACATGAAAATTTATAATCAATATGTAAATGTGCATAAAGGTGAATACCCTTGATGGAGAAATGGGCATGGTATTCACTACACAAAGACATTGGCTTAGAAAATCGGTGCGATTTCGGCAGCGTAACGGCGTGACATAAGAATTCATAAAAAAGGTTGATGAGAGAGAAAGGGGTTACTCATCATATTTACATGTAATGGACAGTAAGGAGATCATATATATACATGTCCCAACAATAGAAATGGAATTTAGATTCATGATACAAAAGTATTGCTTGAATGTAAAAGAAGAGAGAGAAGTTCCTTTCGGAATTTCGGCATAGTAACGGGTGTACATGGGAGGAATTTAATGAGAGAGAAAGGGTTCTCCCATCATTCAAACAATAAGAGGGCAGTATGGGGGAGGTGCGAAACCATACCCCATCATTCATAATTGAAATAAAAAGGGAAATAAAACTTAATGAAAATTGACAAAAAAATGAGAAAGGAAGAAAACCCCTTACTTGGAAGTGTGCTTCCAAAGGCTAGAGAGAGGCTTGTGAGAGGCTTCTTGGGAGCTTGGGGCACCTTGAGAGGATTCTAGAGAGAGTAGGGCAGAGGTTGGACGAACTTCAAGGGCTTTGGGTGAGGAGGAAGTGGGAGCTTGGGTGGGTTTATATAGGAAAGGTGAGAGAATTCTTTATTATTTAGGTTTGGGACCCCTTATATTAAAATAATCCAAACCACAAACCATCCCATGGTATTTGCCCATGGTTTCTGGAAAAGGAGAGAGGAAAACAATATTTTACAAGGCCAAGGTCCGAACTTATTAAAATATTAGGGTTGCTTATGTGGAGGTGAGTCACACTCCCATGGAAATTAATTTAAAAAGGAAAAGTGTTGAATAAGTCTTGAGGGCTCCATTAATGCTTTGAAAAGTGAGTCAAACAAACCCAAAACCTCATTATTTTAATGATACAACACATATTGGCTGAAAATAAGGATTATGGTATTTTATTACATCACCATTGGGTCATTATGATGTCATAAAACACATTATATATTTAAATGGTATTTAATTTTTACCCAAAAATTTGACTGTCTCAGAAAATTATGAAAAATTCACCGTTGGATAATTTCGACGTCCTGATTCCAAAAATAATATTTATTTTATCTAAATAATTTTCTAAATATGTGAATTTTCACTTTTAAAATAAAAACTGACATTTATAAAAAATTCACGGGTTTTGACAGAAATGGCTTTCAAACCTTAATAAAAATTTTTATTGCATTCATAAAATTATAAGATCATTTATATTTAATAAAAATTAATTTAATATTAATAATAATATTTTATTAAAATATTATTTAATTCAAAAATCTTTTAATTTAATAAAATATAATTCTTAATTAAATAATAACTAAAAACACTGTTTGTACTTTAAAAACTAATTACAATGTATCAAAAATGACTAGAAATTATATTCATTATTATATACAAAAATAATGTACATTAACATGGTGCTACTTATTTGTTACATAACCCCTTAAAATAGCCGCATAAGACCTAAGGGTAAGGTGTGCGATGGTGACAGACTCTTGGGGTTGCTCGGATAACATTGCTCAAGTGGTAATCTCTATCAACTTCCATTTTTCCCGTAGACGATCACGTTCGAGCTTGACGTGATGAAGCTCAGCTTGGGCTTGGTCAAGGGCAAAGCCCAAAGACGCCACCTCCTTTCCGAGCTCCGACAAATGGGCTTCGTAAGGGGCAATTCTACTGGATGAGGCCATCGCTTCCTTTGTCTGAGTAGAAAATTGGTTCGTTAAAGCCTTATATTTAATCTACCCAGATGATCACTGTTCAACGGCTATAAAAGTAACGGTCACAAATCTTAACGTTAAACTAAAGAAGTTGACATCTTATAAAAACATAAAGAAACATTTAACTGGATCAAGAGAAATTTTCCATTAATGAAATTTTGGGTCGTTACACATACTACCTCTTGAATATAAAACATTTCGATCTCGTCAACACCAAAGGTCTCCTTGATCGGAAAAAAGTGATCTTTATTCGTGAATTTGTCCAAAACAACCCACACGGAATCATTGCCTCGAGGTAACCTCCGCAACCTGGTCATGAAGTACATCGCAACATCATCCAATTTCCACTCCGGAATGGGTTACTGCTGTAAAAGTATGGCTGGCCTCTGATGCTCTGCGTTCACCAAATGATAGGTGGAACATCTCGTAACAAAACCAGCTACTTCTCATTTCATACCCGACCACCAATACTGATGTCTGAAGTCACGGTACATCATGGTGACTCTAGGATGAACTGCCTAAGCTGAAGCGTGAAACTCCCGCATCCACTCCTTGTGTATATCCCCTAGAACTCATACTTTTCCATGGATATGCAGTACATAGTCATTGCCTATCGTCCAACTAGGAGTAGGGCCATCACTTGCCATCGATTCCCGTAGAAATAGGACTTCTGAATCAGATAGTTGTCTCATCTTCACTTTATCCACGAGGGTAGAAGTCACAAATAAGGAAGAAAGATAGGTCTTCCCCTGACTATCGTTCCCCTCCAAATGCATCTAAGAGAAAAAATTCATTAGCTTCTACTCACCACTGGCCTCCTGCACTGCCTATAACTCAGTCATCCTACTAAGTGCATCAGCAACTGTGTTACCCGAACCAGGTGTATAGGAAATCTCAAAGTCGAAGTACAGAATTTATTCAACCCACATTCACTGTCTGAAGTTCAAATCATGCTGGTTAAAGATGTACTTCATGATTTTTGTGATCTGTAAACACCACAATATTTTATCCCAAGTGATAATGTCTCCAACAGTGTAATGCATGAACAACAACTGCAAACTCGAGATCATGCATCATGTAATTCCTCTAATGTGTCCTCAACTGCCAAGACTCGTACACAACTACTCGATAGCCCTACATCACCACTACTCCCAGACCAATACCTGATGCATCACAGTAAACTGTATAGATCTTCCCTTGCATGGGAAGTATCAGGACAGGTTCTGATGTCAACCTTCCCTTCATCTACTGAAAGTCTGACTCGCAAGCTTCTAACCAAATAAACATCACACCCTTCTTAGTCAAACCCATCAACAACTTTTATAAGAGGCATTAGTCTCATATAAAGTGCCTGTAGTAACCATCCATCCCCAAGAAACTCTGTATCTAAAACACGTTCTTAGGATTCTCCCAGTAAACTACTACTCTCACTTTCTTAGGGTCTATTGGAACTCCTACCTTTGTGATAATATGACCTGGTAAGTGTATCTGGTCCATCCAAAAGTGGCCCATTGAGAGCTTTGAAAATAACTGATGCTCCCTTAGTGTACTCAGTACGATCTCAAGATGGGTGGCATGGTCGTGTAGAGTGTGAGAGTACACCAAGATATCGTCCACGAAGACTACCATAAAAGAATCCAGATAAGGGTGGATCATATGATTCATCAAATTCATGAAAACTACTGGCGCGTATGTGAGTCTGAATGACATAACCAAGTACTTGTATAGACCATATCTTCTTTGAAAAGCTGCAAGAAGTGTGTTTGATGGTCTAATGCATAACTGATGATATCTGGATCTCAAGTCAATATTTGAGAACACTCATTCTCCTCTATGTTGATCAGAAAGATCATAAATCCTTGGAAAGGGATATAGGTTATTAACCGTCAACTGGTTCAGCTTTTGATAATCCACCCAAAGTCTGAGGGTACCGTCTGCCTTCATCGCAAATAGGACCGGAGAACCCCAAGGAGAAGTACTGGGTTGGATGAACCCCTTTGCCTGCAACTCCTCCAACTACCTCTTGAGATCCTGCAACTCTGGTGTACCCATTTGATAAGGAGAAATGGACACCGGTGCTACTCCTGGAAATATCTCAATAGAGAAATCCACCTCTCTCTCAGTATGTATTCCTATGAAGTCATCTGGGAAGACATCCCTGAAAAAATCATCCATTGGAGGGAAATCCTTCTGAAAAGTTCCCTGGTCATCCGGATATAAGATCGCAATCTGGGTTTTCACTCTACCTCAACCACAATGCTCGGGTCCAGCTTGACTTGCCTGGGCATCCCATTCACCATTGTATAGAAACTCTCCACCCTCTGGTGATGTGAAACTCACCCTGTGAAGATAGCATTCTACAAAGGCTCGGAAAGGTAACAACCAGTCCATCCCAGAATGACATCATAGCCTGTCAACTCATAGGCATAGAGGTCCCACAAAAAGTGACACCCACCATCCTCTAGGTGGCACTTCGTGCACTGACACACACCAGTCGTTCTAGTCCCAAACGGAGTGTCTAGCATTATAATATCAGAAGAAGAAAAATACAGAGCCCAAGGCTCCCCACAATGGGTACAAGTATAAAGCTATGTGTAGCACCGGTATCAAAAAGTACAAAAGACAAAACAAAAGCAACTAGAATAGTACCTATGAAAGTGGAAGGTAAGGGATCCTGCTCATGTTGAGTCTATTGCATTTTATATGACTTCCTAGTGTTGTGGCCCTACGAAACAGCCTCGGTACCCTGAGCTGACCCACCCTACTATCTCTGAGATCCTGGTGTCTAGCTACCACGGCCATGCCCACTACCTCTTCCTGTACATCCTGACATATCCCAATTTCCTGACTGGTAAGAAGCTGCTGGCCCTGCCCCCTCATGCGGAGTCTGTACAAAACCCCTCTCACTAGCCACTGGTGGAAACGCCTTGCAAAAACACTGGAGATGACCCATCCTGCCATATGCTCAGCACTCCACTGGGTCACGTGGACACTGAGGTCTCTCGTTCCTCCTCTTTACCACACTGGTAGTACATGACCTAGACTCCTGAAGAATTTCTCTAGATATTACTGCCACCATGATATAAATCCATCTGCCTCTTCCTCTTACTTGTAGATATAGTACCAGATACTAGTGCAGAACTGCCCTGGCCTGCACCACTAGCTTCCCGCAAGATCCTCTTAGTAATCAGTGTCTGATTCAAAATAGCATGCACGGTAGATATCCTGAAAACATTCAACTATGCTTGGATTTCATATCGAAGACCATCCTCAAAGAGTCTAGCCCTCAACGTCTCTTCAACCTCTAGAACAGGTGCAAAACACTGAAGCTCGGTGAAGCAGGCAGAATACTCCATCACTGACATGGATCCCTGCTGCAGATTCATGAACTCTCAAGCTCGATCTTCCCTCAACATCTCTGGAAAGAAAAACTCATAGAAGAATTCCTGAAAATATTCCCACACAATGTATTTTTGATGCTCAGTCTGGGTGGTAACATCCCACCACCTCTTGGAAGAATCATGCACCATATATGTAGCGAGCTTGACCCTCCGACCAGGAGGCGTCTCTAGATGCTCGAAGATAGTCTTCATAGAACCCAGCCAAGATTCTGTATCCTATGGTCTGCCATCCCATGAAAAAGTAGGTGGATGTTGCTGCTGGAATATATGTGTCTGCTCTGCCATAGATGCAGCAGCCAGTGGAGCACCCTGGAAGGTCTGCATAAACCGTATGAAGCCTTCACGGAATTGTGTTTCAGCTCCTGTTCCCGATATAATGGAAGGAGCCGAATCTGGCTCTGCTGAGGGATCCCCATGTAACCCATTCCCTACCATCTCTGGAGTATACTCATTCTTTCTCTCTTGGTGAACAACTCGTGGTTGTCTTAGTGGAATGACTCTACAAAGTAAAAACACACCTCAAATTAAGATGATCAAGGAACAAGAACCAAAAGCGTAAGGAGGGGAAAAGGAAAAGAAAACTTCGTGTTTAACAAAACAAGACTACACAGAGTGTATAATAACTACACGCTGTGCTTCCTCAAGTCTTCCACATGGGCGTGTAGTCTGCCAAAACTGGTTGTGTAACACCCCAAACGCATTGCGTGTTGTCCACACACATGGCGTGTACTTGAATCTCCATCCCTGCACGAGTCCCAATACACGGCTTAGCCACACAACACTCTTTTACATGATACTACATGGAATGTATGAGATCCACACGGCGTGTACTGGACAAGCATCACCGACCCGTGTTGTCTGTTACCCAGCCGGGTACACAGCTCAGACTACACAGCGTGTTCCATATAGACACGGAATGTATGACTTAGATTCCAACTGCCCGTGTTGTTAGTGACACGACCAGCTACTTGGCTAACACTACATGGCATGTTACACCCACACACGACATGTACACCAATCCATATTCCTAGACACATAGCCAAGTCCACATGGTCTCTCCCCGGTCAACACTACAAGGTGTGTCACTAGGGTACACGACGTGTTCTTGATGAGGTTCTCAAACCCGTGTTGTTAGTTACACGGCTAGATACACGGCTCACACTACACGGCGTGTTTCAGATGGAAACGGCGTGTACCAGAATGGATAACACTAACCTGTGTTATTTGTTACATAGCCGGATTACTAGGTTACACTACATGGAATGTACAATCAGTACACGACGTGTGTCCTCAATGTTTTATTATCCCTTTTTTCTACCCACACGGCCTATGACATGGGTAGAAACTACATGGTGTATACATTGGGTAGACGGAGTGTACTTAAATTTATTCCACTTCTTCCAGAATAGTAGAATAAATTTCATGAAGTCAAAACTACACGGCGTGTATTCTGGGTTTTTCCAGACAACAAGCATTAGAAACTTCTCTGTAGCCCAGAAAAACACTCAAAACAACACCTAAGTGAAAAATTATGATACGTGAGGGCACATACTCCTCTTGAATAAAATATTGGAATCTTATACATGTTATAACAAATTACCAGGTCAATGATCCACAAAATTCCAGTCAATGAGGGCCCATACTCCTCAAGAACCAAAGTTTGGTGGTCATTCTACAAAACCTCACATAATAATACCCTATCAAAGGGAAGGTACTTTATCAAGGAATCTATCACAACAGCATGCATTTATTATCAAAACATATATCACAAAAACGTGCAATTTCTAATGCACCTACATGGCATGGAAACTATGCATGGCATGTGATTCTAACATGTTACTAAATGATGTGTGAAATGAAATACCCTCATCTCATCAGGTTGCAACTAAATAGAACCATGTATAAAAATATAACAGCACACCACAAGTGTGTCACCCAATGGTGAAAATCAAATCAACTGTAAAATTGAGAAATCAGAAAAAATTACAACAAGTGGTAAATTGGATTTTTCCTGTACATGGGTTAGCTACTCCCAGGAAATTATTATTACCAAATACCTATTCTGTACTATCCATCTATATAAGCGCCAAATAGTTTTTCCAGACAAAAGAAACCCCTCTGATACCACTTTGTAATGTCCTGGATCTAGGTGCCACACAACGGGTGCCCTGAACTCGGTTGGTCACATGATATCAAACACATTTCCCCAAACTCGAAAGGCTACCGACTAGCATCGAGGACCTAGGTCAGATAATGGGGAAACTATTCCCTCACTTCTCAAAGTGTAGTGTAGTGGAAATAGATATCAACATACAAAATGTAGAAGCAGTAAACAATACCAATGTTGAAATGTACATAGTACGAAAATAAAGAAAAGACCAATAGTTATATATAATGATTCAATATGGCCCTAAGTCTAATAAAGCAGCAAAAACATGATACACTTCAATTTGAAACAATACAATACAAGGAACAAATACAACAAAGCAAAATAAAGCAGCGTAGCAGGAACTGAGCAGCATCGCAAGCCTAAGCTCGGTCCCAAGCTCTCCTACTCCTCTGCAGAAATCAAGTACCTGTATAGGGACTATTTCCCTTATCCATACATGCAGCAATATAATCTATTTGGGCCCAATACATGACCCAAACAGGGTGTGAGAAATAAATCCAAGTAGGAAACCACCAAAGGCATGTGCCCAACTGTCAGTGAGTTTGTGCTATAGTAGTGTGCAGTAATGAATTATAGTAAACAAGACAGTACTAAAAAGTAACTATCACTTCCAGTTTCATTGCCATTTTAATATTCATTTAACAATGCCAAGCATGTGCTTTATCTTTGATGGTATAACCAATGAAAATCACCACAGTGAATACACAAAGAAAACGTTGTCCACGGACATGGAAATTCTTACCCTTAGGTAATCAGAATCGAAACCTGCAGGTGACTTCCCATAGGTATAAAGAATATTTCTCAGAGGCGTATGAGGTGTCTCCCACAGGCACAGAATATACTGCCCACAGGCATGAGACAACTTGCCCGCAGGTTGAAAGTAACACTGCCCTCAGGCTAAGCAAGTATCTGGGCCGAGCCCAACACATAAGAATAAAATTTATATATAATTCCTCTCAAGGAAATTAAAATCATGCTAAAAATAATGGTATACCCTCGGGCAACCTGGCCAAATGGATAAACATGGTAATGCACCCATGGGGTGGCCCTGGATCCAAGCAATGATCCCAAAAAATAGTTGTAAATAATTCTTAAATCACCTATGCAATTCTAGGTATTTAATTATACAAGGCCTCAGCCATACGGCACCCCAAACATGGGCGCGTAGCAAAATGGTACACAAAAACACACAGCAGTTGGAATTTAAACACCAGACCACCTACCTCGTTCGTCTCTGATCAGTTTACGTGAACTACGCCTCCCAAATCGTCCAAGAACGACGTAGATCTAGAAATATCACTCACTCATTCAAATTAAAATAACTTTCCCTTAGAAAATATTTCGTAAAAAGGCTCTATGAGAAGGAAGAGCATATCTGTGCGGTTTAAAGGAGATCGACTGCGTAGGAATCGGGTTCCCGGTGTGCGGTTGGGAGAACTTCCAAGGTTCGGCCATCTCTCCTGCTCTCCAAACAAACCCACTGCCTCCTCTACAAAATGAAGAGGCTACTGCCTGTTTTAAGAGAAAAAAACAAACTACACGGTGTGTACTCTCAATTAAACAGCGTGTAATTTCCATTTTTTAAATGTTCCTCTGGCGGCTAATGTCCACTGCGGCACTGTTCATCCATCGACATGAGTACACAATGTGTATTCTTGATTACATGGCATGTACTGTCGCTCTGTTGGAGGCTACCTCCATCGCCTTACTGTTCACCTGGTGACTGATTACACGGCGTGTAAAGAATAAGTTCATGGTGCGTAGTCAGGTTGTACACCCTTTATCACTGACAGGCCTACACGCCCTGTGTACATTACCACACGACCAAAGTACACCGCATGTACCCACAAAATTTGGTATTTTCCCCCATTTTCCTTATTTTACCAAAAAAACTAAAGGAAAGAGGAAAAGAAGAAACCCGTACCTCAAGAATAAGAACCGGGTCCTCAAAATTTAACCAAATATTAATATATTTTTAGAATACCCATTCCATTTTTTCACAACACAAATGCAGATGGATGAAAATAAAATTCCCTATACCTGTCTGTATCTTTCCACTAAACCTTCACTTAGTAGAATACTTTGATAGGGTTACTTCATGACCATATCCTTCTTACCATTTGATGGTTGTCCTTCATTACCTTATGCATCCATTTTAAATTCATATGAACACACAACAAAACCATTCTAAATGTGTTCCAAATAGAATTGTGTTCAAACAATTCCAACCATTTCAATAAAAATATTTCTTTGTTGTAAAGCATTAAGAATGATATGTGAAATAAACTCATTCATTTCATTGAAACATTAATTTTATTGGAGATATCATAATAAAATCCATGTGATACAATTCTAGAAAATCCGCATTTTGATATCCACATTTTAAAAACATGATCAGAAGCACTTTATTGAAAACACCCAATTTTACATATTTCAAAAATTTACAAAACCATTACAAAAGAGGGATTCAAACAATTGTTCATCTACCCAATCACCATAAAATAAACATAATATATTCAATTTTAATTAATTAATATATGTTATACTATATGGAGTCGAATGTGACTTCACCTACCTCGAAGGATTGTATGAGAATCAAAGACATATAAAGAACGCTCAAGAACACTAGGTCAACTCTTCATGGAAACCCCATAGTTCCCTTCTCATAAAAATAGAAAGGCAAAATATAAACATTATTGAAATCTATACTCCAAAATATACCCATAATATGTATATATATATGTGTTAAACCTAGAATAGTGTATGGGCGAATCTATGTAGATATGGGATAACATGACATGGATGATGAAGAATGTCACATACCAAAAGTATCAGGCTTCAAAATTTCAAAAAAGTTATCCAGATTGACTCCAAAAAGTATGTTAGAGGTTCTCCTACCATAAATAGAGAGGAATCCAAAATTATATTCATATGTGAGAAAAAAATTAGTTTTGTCAAAAATGAGTGAGATCCCATTTTTATGGATCTAGATTTGATTATTCACATAGTTAGACCACACGGTTAAAAAAACTATTTACTAACCATGCATTAGGTACTACCTTATAGAAAAACCTCCATGGAATCCTTGCGTAGACTCCATAACTATTCATATTCCATTCCAAGTATTCTATCCAAAAATTGCTGGTGCACATGGTTTCTCTTGGGATTTCTGCACGGTTTGGAAAAACCACGCACATACCATGCACCTCGCCTTTAGCCCCAAAATCATACTTGAAGTTGTCCCAACTCACTCAACCTTCACCCTTAACCATTATAACCTTAAAAATAACAAATAAAGGATTACATATTAGTTATAAAGGTTACAATATTCTCCCCATTATTGGCCTCTTTTCCCAAGAAAATAGAAAACCATTATTTCCCTGAAATAGTATTTTTCATTGCTCTTTCATTTCCTTCTCACGCTCGCATGTCTCCTCCTAAATCTAAACATGTTTCCATAAAACCCACAGTAGGCTAATGATTTTTTCATTTAATATATTATCTTTCCTATAAATAATATGAAGATAGATGTGTACCAATGATGTATCCAGCTCAAGGTCAATGTGATCCAATCTGATCACATGGTCTGGATCAGGCTGATACTTTTTCAACTATGATACGTTGAACAAAGTATGTACTGAACAGAATCATGGGGGATATGCCAACTGTTATTCCACCTTTTTATCCAGTAATAGTATCTCAAAAGAGACATTATATCTAGGAGATAACATTCCTTAATTCCCAAAATGATGACATCTAATCCTTGGAGTGACCAGCAATAACACATGATCACTCCCTCTGAATGATAATGGTCTTCAAAGATGATCTGCATAAGATTTCTGTGAACTCTGATCCGTCTCCATCCTCATTTTAATAAAATAAATTGTATCCATTGTTTCTTGGGAAAGGCCCAGCCTAACTAGTGATGTCTCACCTGTTTCCACCCAACACAATGGAGAACGACAAGGAAAAAATACAATGCATCAAAAGGAGCCACCTATATTGAGGCTAGATAACTATTATTATACTACTATTGCACTAAGGTTATATTGTCCTCCCATGAACAACCAAAATACATTACAAAATCCCATTACATATCTTCCAATGTTTGAATCATACTTTTAAATTTCCATTTCATATTAGTATAATACATCGTACTCATAGTCAACCCACTCCCAAGGGATATCTGTAAGGATTTCCAAAAATAAGATGCGAACCTCATATCTCTATCTTATACTATTGAAACTAGTACACCATTTCTATTTACCACAGCATGTATACTGAAATTCGATAGATCCTCCACCGTATGAGTTTCATTAATATAAATGAAATGTGGCGACTTGGTGTGTTGATCCACTATCACCGATATGACATTATATTTTCAATCTATTCATGGAAGTTATGTAACAAAATCTATTTCTATATGCTCCCATTTAAACACTGGAATAGGTAAGGACAGTAAAATACCCACTTCTCTCATTTTTTCTGCCTTAACTTGTTGACATCTGAAGAACCTTGAAATGAACTCATACACACTCTTTTTAATACCAATCCACTAAAATTGTTCCTTCTATTCATTATACATCTTCTATGTTCCTTGATGCACATACCATATCCAACATTTATAAACATCATGATATTTTTCTTAGTAATCAATAGGTACAACCATTCGATCTATGATGTATAACAATAAACTCTATTCAAATTTCAGTCCCTCAATGGTCTCCCTACCACTGAGTTTTGAACACAACACCAAGAATTCTACGTTAGATTTTTGTGCCTCATTAACCACATCTAAAAAATCAGGAACTGAAAAAAATAAAACAAAAAACACAACATCACATTAGGCTTCTCATTCCACATGCATTCCAACAAGGACCAACATCAACTACCACTCATCAAAAGCTTCTTTCACTAGATGAACATATGACATTCTACTTAATGAATTTTCCATCATATTTCCTTTTCCTGGTCAATAAATTTATTTTATGTAAAACATATGGAGATAATCCATCCATATCCATTTCTATAGATAAAAATCTCATTGTGAGAATATAACTTTTAAGCTCTTATGATCTGTAAATAGTAAATTTTTAACAAAATAGATAGTGCCACCAATTCATCAAAGTATGAATGACTACAACTAAATCAATGTCATGTGTTTGGTAGTTCCTCTCATGCACATTCATCTTCCTTAAACCAAATAAAACTCATGGTCACCCAATATAAGAACACATCCCATCCTAGATCCCAAAACATAATGTTACTCTACATACCGTTGTGTACATTAGGGAAAAATCATGAAATTTTCTAATGGAAGGTGAACTATGATCTCTTGAAAAGTAATTTTTAATTCCTTAGTCCACGCATCTGTAATAACCTGCTAGACCATGAAAATTTAGTATCTCAAACACATTATTTGGTGGTTTCAAAAAGATAAAAACTTTTATCTTTTTTGGACTAAAAAAACAATGTTTTCAGAAATTATACTGCATTGAATGCGTACCTCCTCTATAAAAAAATAACACATTGATAATTTTTCATTCAATGAATGATCTATCATGATTTCCAACACTATCTCCATGTGTTCCCCGTGATAATTCCTTATAATAGAATACACTAATATATCATTAACAAACACTATAAAAAAATAATCCATATATATCTAAAATATCTGATTCATCAATTCCATAGAGACCATGGGTGAATTAATTAGATCGATTGTTATTAATAAATATTCATAGTGTCCTTATATACATCTAAAATATATATTTGGAATATATTCTTTCTGAAATAATGATTGATGATATCCTATTCCCAAGTCAATTTTTGAGAACCACCAGGATCCCCTAATTTGATCAAATAGATCATCATGCATTGAAGTGTATATATATTCTTTATTCTAAATTTCTTCTTTTTATTATTATCAATTCACAGTCTAATTTTCTAACTACATTCTTTATGAACAAAGTAGGTGATGTCCAAAGATACGTACATGGGAAAATTAAACCATTCATTTCCATCTCCTCCAATTGAATCTTCAATTCCCCAAATTCAATTGGTGCCATCCTATAAGACCGAAGGAAAATAGGAAAAGTCCATGGGAGGTGATAAATCATAAAATCTACTTCCCTTATAGGTGGTAACCTTTAGAATATATTGTAAATGACATTTGGAAATTGATTCACCACTGGTGGAAAACCAATAACCTCTATCTTTTCCGTTGATTCTATAGTTGGCGCCACCAAATGATAAGAGATCATTCCCACCACTGGTGCCAATAATCAAGTTGCACCATTCATTATAACCCTCCCTCCTCTGAATAAATTCTCTAGGTAATCCACATTTGTTAACCTAACTATTATTCTATGTTAGAATAGGTGATCCTTGAACGTTTTTAACCAATTTAGTCACATGATTACACCATTGACATCTATTTATAATGTTTAGAAGTCCCATTTTTACTCAACTCCATCTATAGTTATATAACATAATCTACATAGGAAGGATATAAATTATATTTCCCCAAGAGGAGTTTCAATTTTTAACATTTATGGATTCATCATGAGTTTTAAATAGAGAAAATCAATAGAACTAGAAGCAATGAGGGAATATGATGCACTTGTATCAAACCATACTTTCATAAGGGTAGAATTAAAAATAATTGTACCAGTAACTTTAGATGGTCTATCATGATTATCCACAATTATTGACTCAACTCCATAATTCAGATTAGTAAATTTACTATACAAATTATTTCCTTGATGATATTTCTGTTGCTAAAGATTCATGATGTTCCTTGAATAACTATGGATAGCTCTGCCCTACTGACAAGAAAAATTCTTATGTCCTCTCCCTGTCGTAACATTTGATGGTTGAGAAAATTGATAAGTGTATCAAGAACCTAAACTTGTAGCACTATGATAATAGAACTAAACATGAACCATTTTTTATAGTTATGGATTGCTCAAGGTTTTTCATTACACTCTCGCTTCATGTGGTCAAGTAAACCAAATTGGAAATACCATGGCATTATCTTGGGTCATTGAGGAAGTTTCATGGATCCAACTATCTGATTTTGAGTCCTTATCCCACCTTGGAAATATGTGTCTCTATTCTACTTGTTCCTAGTAGCTGATTTCCCACCATTTTCTCGTAGGTACATACTACCTCTTCCAACATATCATAAGACATCACAGTCATCCATTGTCTCTCTCTTCACTCTCTCGGTATGATCCCTAATAAAATAAACAATAATATTTGAGTGGATCTCCTTATATTCCCCTGATTCGAAGATATTTTCCTTTAAGCTCTCAGTCTCCCCAACTTATGTGCAATTCACACTAGATGGACGAAATTAGTTACATACTCTGTGATAAAGAATTTTTCCTACTTTAGGATGAAGAAATCGATTGTTCACTTGATCCTGAATGTGTGAGGATAGCAAATTTTGGTAAAAAATTCCCCAGATTCCCCCTAGGTAATGTCGTAATCTATTTTATCTTGAACTATTATAACCCTATAATGAAATACAAGATCCTAGATAATGTTAGTTTCCACCTTGAAATTCAAATCTGATGGTGTGTCGATGAAATTGAAAATATGATTCATTGTGTTCAGCCACACCTCTTCCATTTCCAATTGAGAATCACCCCGGAAGAGGGTCATGTACGAGTTCCCCTTCCACCCATAAAAGGGGGATTATCCATAATAAAATTAAAAGAATTCCTTTGGGACATTCGGGAAAGAGGGGTAGATTCTGTTCACATACAAGATTGAATAATCCACACTCCATGGATCATCTATTCATTTCCACGTATCCACAGCTTAAAATTCTTGGATGATACATTGAACCAAATTGTAGTTCACCTGCTGTCCATTTGTAATCACATTTTGCGCAACTTCTTCTGGTTGGGTTTTACGATGCCTATGATGTTCCATTTTCTAGACAAACAAAAAACTCGATATGTCTCACTCACTAGAAACTGATGGATTATCATTTCCAATTCAATCGCTTCACCTATGACATCATTGGTTTTCCAAAATCAATTTTTTGTAAATATTAAACTTCATTTTAATAAATAAACCATTTTCAAAGTACATCATCTTAACTTTTTCACAACATTTCATTTTAAAATGATCTCATAAATTTTCTTAAATCAACACTTTTGCACCAAACATAAAACATTACATCCTAAATGAAATAGGCAATCCTTGTGGGAAGACATTCATCTTATGTATGTCATGATTCTGTCATTGGATAAATCCAAAAAAATGAGATTCCCTAAAACTATAACTGTCTCCAAAACACTTGTGTACCCAAATTCCTGGCAATATAATTATTAACATAAAAAGATTAGCTACATATTTTTATGCTCTATATTTCACGTCTTAGTTGTCCAACACCTTTCAAACATTATAAACCAAGGAATAAACAAGAATGAATTGAATCTACATGAGAAAAAAAATTGACTTCATGTTCCACAGATGAAGGACCATGTTGTTACAATTTTTAATGACCCACTTAATCTCATTGTCTCGAGAATAAAATGTATCATTATTAATGACCCACTTACTCTCATTTTCTTGAGAATATAATGAATAATTAAATGGCCTTAAACAACATTCCGGTGATAAAAAAGACTAGAAATAAATGTTGAAGGGTTTCAAATACAAGTTTGGGGTGATTTAAACAGTATGAAATAAAACCATTATCCAACATACTATAACAAAAAAAGTCAATATAGGATTCATGAATAAATGAATTAAATCTCAACCACTTAATTTATATCATGCCCACAACAATGTGTACTATAGGAGAAGATAAAGAAACTACCAGTGTAAACATTGGAATGTAAACTAATCAACACAATGAAGAAAGCAAGGCTCTATGCCCCACTAGATCAATGCTCCAATCACCAGACTTCCCAAGGATCATAAGGTGGTGCTAAATATGTGTGATAATCTACCTTATCCAATGACCCATAAGAAATCATCTTCAAAAGAACAAATGTACAAATGAAGGGGTGAGTATAAAACATAGTAAGATTTCCCCACTTAGTTCCCTTCTCTAGCCAACATGATAGAAATGTTACCCACATTTGTTTAAAACAATTTTTATAAAAACAATATTATAAAATAGTTTATAACATAATATAAAGAAGTTCAAAAACCATTTGTAACCAAATGAAAACAACTTCTATTTAAACCATTTTTCCAAAAAATAAGAGTTCTAGTATATCTAACAAAAAATGATTTAAAATAAAATCATAATATAATTTTATCATACTGATTCCATTATTCACAACACACCCACACATTAATTAATATAGAAGTCCCTATAATCACGAGCATTGA
Organism: Viscum album; assembly: GCA_963277665.1. NCBI lineage: Eukaryota > Viridiplantae > Streptophyta > Magnoliopsida > Santalales > Viscaceae > Viscum > Viscum album. Next base: position 181,749,301 of record OY728121.1, read on the forward strand.
TTTACCCTTACACTAAGACATCACATACTGTACCACTTTAAAGGGGCTAAATAATTCACATATAAATCCCAAACATTTGATGGATGTAATTTACACCATTAGCATTCCCTTCCCAAAACATATGAACACACACCACGACCCATGCATACCCCATTCAAAATACATGTGTTTACAATCAATTTAAACCCTTTTTATAAAACTATTATTTTATTGAAATGCCTTGAGAAAGTTAATTCAAACCAACCAATTCATTTCAGTAAAACTTTTATCTTATTGTAAACATCTTAATCAAACCCATGTTCCACTATACCTGTAAATTCTCCAATTTAAAATCCACATTTTAAAACCATGAACATAAGCATGTTTTAAAAAAACACTCAAATTTCCAGATTCCAAACATTTTCGAAACCATTAAAAAAGAGGGCTTCCAAAAAAATTCAACAACCAAATCTCCATCAATTAAATAAATATATTTTATTTGAAATCATTATAATATATTCTTCTAATAGGAGTTTAATGTGATGACACCATCCTAGAGGTTTTGACGTGAACCCTAAACGGATTCACAACACTCAAGAACACCAGAATGAATCTTCACAGAACCGCCTTAGATATCTTATCAAATAATGATCAAGACCATATATAAACTTAATTGGAATCCACACTCATAGATATTACCATAAAATTAATTGATCTGGGAAACCAAGAAGAGATAATAAATATATCTTGGATGATCTAATATAACATGACACAAACAATAAAGAACGTCACATACCACTAGAATGGGGATCGAAAACGCCAAAGGGGGTCTCTGGATTGACTCCAAAATTTATTAAAGAGTTTCTCCTACCTTTATTGGAAGGGAATACAAAATTAGGATCTCATAAGGGAAAAAATAAATGATCTATGTCAAAATAGTGTTGGATCCTATTTTTAAGAATCTAGATTTGACCCAACGCATGGTTAGACCACATGGTTAGAAAAACTGTGCATTTGCTACTACCATAAGGAAATGCTTGAATGAAATCCTCACATGGCCTCCCTAATCATGCAGAACAATTTCTAATGAGTTAATAAAAAAAATTCTAGAGTGTATGGTTTCTCCTGGGATATTCGTCTGGTTTGGACAAAATGTGCACAGACCGTGCACCTCTCTTTTATCCCCAAAAACCTATTAAAAGTTCTCCCAACTCCCCCTACCATCACCCTTACTCGTTATAACCATAAAAATCATGGAGTAAGGATTGAACACTATAATTGGGGGGGAACTACATGATGGTAAAGGTTCTATAGGTAAAAAGTCATATTGAAATATTATCTTATATATTTTATAAAAATGATAAATTATAGTGGATGTTGAATATGAAAATACTTGTAGATAAAAATATTTTATAATTATTCTAAAGGATGATATCATGAAGGAAAACCCTTAGAATACATAAAAATGTAAATTTAGTTTTGGGAGAAACTATTGAATCATTTCTAATAGAGAATAATATATTATCCTTATGAGTTATTTATATCGGTTAGGATACATGCCTATATTTTTAGAGAGGTATATTAGAAACATTCCTTAACATTAAAAGGATACATTATTACAAATTCAGTTTAAATTATACTGATCTTGTAGTTCTTACCATCATAAAGATATTTATTATTAAATATTAAATAAAATGAGGACGATCGAGGTTACCCGGATAATGGTAATAAAATGGTGATAATGGATTCAGATCACTAGGTAGAAGTCATTTGAAGAAGATGCATCAAATGTCAGATGATTTCATTGTATATTTTTATGGTGGTAACATAAATAATGATATAAGATGAATAATTTTTTGAATATTATAATGAAGGGTGTTATATTTATATGATAATTGACAAAGACAACTAGCCCATATTTTATCTACAATGTTGGAGACAGGGAATAATAAAACACAAAACATGATATAAAGATGTCTTTGCCTGAGATATGGAAGACCTGTTCAAGAATAACAACTAATGTATTCACAATAGATAGTTTCTAAGATATTAATGTTTAAAATATTATGTTACAACACATGTAAATTTTGATGATAAGATGTTTAGGAGTGTTTTTATTTTTGGACACAACTACATAATGTACATTTGATAAGATCCATTAGACCTTGTTTTATATGATATAATTGATTCCCCACTAATAGAAGGTGGGTTCATATAGATACTTATGAATTTAATTATATATTTAGGTTTAGACATCCTATAGATATACATGATAAAATTATACAATTATATGTTAAAATTAATTTTTCATGCTACAATTTTGATATTGCACGATGTCAATCAATAGAAAATATGAAATTCTATTAAATGAACCAAGAACAATGTTACCATATGGGGAAAATAATAATTGGGAAGTAATGAGTTTTTATTTCTTTTTTATTTAAAATATGTTCAAGATATTAATAACATTTTTTTAACTGTTAGTATAAATTTAAAATTGCAATAAGGGATGGATCTGGAATGATAAAACATGAAAAATCTGGAGACATTAATGCTCAAGTTGACGTAATTAAATGAATAATTATTTTATGAATCAAATATTTAATATTCGAAAAAATCATATTGATAATGACTCAAGTGAATCAGATAGTGATATATGTGGTGACCGAACAAATGGGTTATACAAAGATGATGATTTTGTAGGAAGACATCACATCATGTTTTAATGGATAGAGAATCATCAGACATAGAATTGTTATATAATCATATTGATGTTTCTATGAAAACTTATAAGATATAATTTATTGAAATATGTGCTCATGAATATATTTATCAAGATCCTTAGATGGATCAGTAAATGATTCATTAGAAGAATAGATGCAATTATGTGAAATTGATTGTGAAGGAAAACAATCATTGTAATGCAAAAAATGTGTTTCATATAATATTTTGTTTAATTAATGTTTCATTTCCTAAATTAAAATTGGGAATATTTTCATGATATCATAAAATAATCACTTCTCAGATGTTTTACTAAGAGATTTATTTTACTAAATGTTCTACATGGACCATATGGAATCTTTAAATCATATTTGTTTAGAAATATTGGACAAAAGGATGTTAGAAAAACTAGATTTGTACAAAATATTCTTAAAAAGTCCTTGGAAACACTTTTATCGATTCTTTTTTAGAATCATTACAACTCTATATGAATTTTTAATAAAATATAAAAAACTATACTATTCCATTAATATTTTTTATCTAGATGATATATGGATGTTTGATGAACTTCCTTAACATTATTGTTTAGTACATTCATATAAGGTTGCAGTTTCTATACATTTCACAAGGATTCAAGAATATTCAAGAATATTTTTTATGTTATAAAATAATTCCAAGTGTTAAGGATGGTCAAATTTGAAATTGAGTGAGGGAGAAAATATATTTGAGTTCCAACACTTTTACTATGAGTAACACCTATGTAAAGGGGGTAGGTATTGAACATACTAACATTATTGATATTAAAAAAATTAATGGTGTTGAATGTTTTGATGTAGTGTATGTTTCCATCCAAGGAAATACATTATTGAATAAGAGGAATAAAAATGTACAATAACAACCCAAAGCTTCTTTACGTAGATATTATATCTAAATAGAAAAATATTATTTTCATTCCATTGTGATCCATTATATAATCCTATAGGTTTAGTTTCTTTGAAGAAAAAGGATACCTAATCATCTTTCACAATGTTTTTCATAACTGGAACCAATCATAGATATATACAACTTAAAATAAATTATTCATATCATGAGATGAAGCATAATAATGGGGTGATATTTGACGCACAATAAGGGTGACCAAGGTATATATCAATTATCACTGGAAAATTTCATGAGAATAATGACATGAGAACAAGATATTACAATTTGAAAATTATATCATGCTTATAAAATATTGTAATTTTATTAAACAAATAATGATTAGATTTTTTTTAGATATAATCATCATTGAATAAAAGATCATCACATTTGAGAGTATAACATTATCATGATACATATGTTTTCTGCATACACTTATTCTTGTAAAATCATTTCCTTATTCAAGGATCACTTACAAGAGTATCATATTGGATTGCGTTCACTACAAATTCTGTCATATCTTTATTTAGGGTTCAATTAAAATAATATATTAGTGGATATAGTGAATAAATGAACTCATTTCACTCCAAATTTCAGTAAATATTAATTTATTATATTTTTATATTTACCCAATGCATTGGTATGATATATAATTATAATCAAATTATTCACATAATGAAAATAATACATATGTGTGAGAAAAGATCATAAAACATTCATTATATCACATATTAATTCTAGTTGAATATAAATAGGTTTCATAAAAATTGTATCATTAATCATTGATTAAACAATAGAAAATAAATTCGTTACAATATGTTTTCAACAAAAAATTAATTAATCGATTGGAATGAAACAAATTTTATAGAATCATCCTCAAACAGTCATCATCATAAGATAAATAAATAATTAAAATGGATATAATGATTGGTTAATATCCCTAGTAAAACATATGTAACATCAAATGATGTTATCATAGAGGAAAATTTCCATTAGACTGTCACTGGAACATTTGGTGGAAAAGAATAACCATTATAAATTAAAATTAATTATTTAGAGTCTATGTTTTTTCCAAATTTTATGGAGAATTATTAAATTAAAAATAAAATTAGTAACCCATAATGGAAAATTCAATTAATTGATAGTTCACATGACATGAAATTCTATACATGTTTTTTATATAAAAAAAATTCCATTCAATTTTTGTAGTAAAAATCAAAAACTACCGCATTTGGAAAACAACAAATTTTTTCCTTTTTAAAAAAAAAATCAATAGTGGGTAAAAATTAAATTTAAAATTTATATAATCATATTAAGAAAGTTACTGAAATTGTTTTTATATAACATGTATATGGAAAGAAACTTATTTTCATCTAAAGAAAAAAACATAGAGGGTTTCCCTTAAAAAAATGTTTGAGTCCATTGATATCTTAAATAGAGGGAAGAGAAATGAAAAAAAATGTAATATATAGAGATAAATGGAGTATAAACAAATTCATTAAATTATTGATAGGAAGATCAAGAAATTTATTGATCAAATACATAATCATAAACAACCAAATAAAACTATTAGATTGTAACATAAAACCCATACATAAAGATCAACATGAATTAAAAGTTCACTATTTTTTGGGATAATTAATATTAATTAACTAAAATTATATACCATAATCATGTTAAATATTATAATACAATATTTTAAACGTTATTAAAATTTAAACACCTACTTGTTAACACAAACTTTTTAAAATCATTATTTCCAGATGTTAACTATATCATTTTTATGAGAATTTCAATTCTATACTTTAGGAACATTTCCTATTCACTTATTTAAATAATATCTAGAACATTAATCATAATATATATATATATATACTCATCCATAAATGGATGATATAGAAAACTAAATTACACAATTTATAGATATTTTAGGGCATTAGTACACAAGAACATTGTTTTCACAATTCTATGGATAAAAATAATGGAATATTAATAATAATTCAACATTATAAACTAATTATTATATCATATATGTCATATATACTCATTAAATATATCATTATTATCATAATTTTATTGTGGATTCAAAAAAAGAATAAATTTTCTTTATGGAGGTAGTAGTCCACACATATGCAAGAGTGGGATTGTCATTTTACAAACTGATGGGAAGGTAAGATGGTATATATGATATTATAATTATAAAATAATAATTATTTCATAAATATCTTGTATATACTTTATACCCCAAAAAATTACTATATTTGAAATTTGGTGATGAAAAATGAATTGTATCGATATGTGGAGATAGTTTTCTACCTTTACGAAGGAGGGATACATTCACATATTTGATGTTGGTGGTTAGATATTTATAATAACATTTAATTATATTTAGGATACTAAAATTATTATATATTTATGAATACCATCTATTTATAGGAGATGGAATACTAAATAAATTGGAAGAGGTAGAGTAAGTCAAATACCTCTTCTCTGATATGCCTCCTTTAGATCCATTCTTAAGGACACAAGTAATGGTCTTTCAGGAAGACCATACGATAGAATTCCTGAATATGGAAGTTAAAAGGATAATTATAATTGTTTTGGTTGATATATATTGAGAAATTCGTGGGAATAAGTGACAAGAGGGGTGTCCGTTTATAAGGAGGATATGAACAATATAGAATTTCATAAAATTATAAATTACAATAATGAGATACGCAATAAAAATTCTCAAAAATTTAGATATACTATAGTGTTGGATATTGAATGCTATAAATATATACATTAATTATATTTAATAAATGTTTAATTGTAAATCTTTCACTTTTCTATTTGTTTTACCCCTGGTAAAAACAATTTAACATTAAATGTAATAATGAATGTTTACCTCAATTAGTATTCAATATAAACTAATATTTAATTAAACAAAATATATAATTATAATAATATTTATTCCATACATAAAATACATTTTTTCAATGTGATGTTATAGAAGATAATGTGTTTAAATAAAATTTAAACATGAAAGATTTTATGAGAAAAAAATTTCAAATGAAACATTTCATATGTGTAAAAATATATTATATTAAAAATAATTAAAAAAATTGATTCCAAACACCTAAAATAGATTTTTATTATTAATATAATTAAACTAATTATACGTATAAAACCATTTTGAATGAAAATGGAATGTTTAAATTGCTATAAATCGAAGGTGGGTTTTAATAAAAATGTCTATTTTTCTATAATCATCAAAAAATTTATGTTTTTATAAAAAATTCAAAAATTTACTCTAAGATAATTATGAGTTGAGGATTTATAAAAATTAGTTTTCCAATATTATTGTTTGAAATTAATTATATAATTTTTCTCACCAAAAATCAATAAAAACCATTTTTACGAAAAAATTATATTTTTTCATTAAATAATGAATTTACTAAAAAGAATTATACATTCTTTTATATCATTTTCCCCTATTAGTCCCATAAATTTTAAGTCCAGGTTGTAATGTTATAATATATAAGTATTATTTTAGACCCGTGGTTCTATATTTTACAATATATCAATGAAATTAAATTTATTTAACTAGAAATACATCCTAAAATTTCAGGTTTATGCATTCTACCCCTTAAAATGAATTTTCCCCTAAAATTTACATACTCAAATGAAAATATTGAGGATGTCCCTATTTTATCACATATTTAAGTTCAAAAGTAACTTCTTCAAACATAATATTCCTATAGTTTTCTTTATCCATATGATTTTCGCTTTTCTGTAATACCTTATCCCTATTGTCTGAGATTTCTATTAGTTATTTCTAAGGTGAAATATCATGATCTTGTGGTATTACCTATATGTTCATTACATGTGATTTATATGGCATGTACATTCTCATAATATATAAATGGAACATATTATTAAATTGAGAGTGGTTCGGTGCTTGTACCAAGTGATAAGATATTATCTCTAGTCGATCAAGAATCGTGAATGGGCCAATATACATTGGGCACAAAAATCCCTTTCTCTGATTATTGTAGCCTCCTTCTAGGGATAAATTCACTGGAATACATTTTCAACAACCTAAAATCCAATACCACCAGGATGACTGTTATCATATTATTTTTTAAATATGAGCTATGATTATGTGTTGTTGAATTAATCTATCATTATATTAAATTTCATCATCTTGGTCAAGTCCTTATTGATTTATTTCTCAAATTTCATCATAGAAAATTAGATGTTTACACTAAATCCTTTAGATATATTCTTTAAGAGAGATATAAGTTCTCTAGTGAATGTTATTTTTATATAAATAATCAATGGGAGGATTTTTTATTCCAATTACCTTTAAATTCCATAAAACAATACATTAATATATACTCTAGTGTATTAATGGTTCTATCAGAATGAATATCTATCTGAGGATGATATACTATACTAAAAAGCAATAGAGAATCAGGATATTGTTTGCCAATACCAAACAAAATCATGTTAATCCTTATATCCTGAACAAATATAATAGAATGTGGTACTCTGTTAAACATTACAACTAATTTAATGAATATTATGTAAAAAAATAAACAATAAAATTTTCACAAAAATGGAAAGCGTTTTGATGAATTTATTAAGATATTAAATAAAACCAAATGTGATTATGGAATTTTGACATTTTGGGAAGGCTACTAAAATAATAAAGGGTTATAATTTCATGTTTACATTATTTTTTGTGTAATGATTGTATAATCTCATAATACTTCTATCTCTCTTCCTTGACATGATTACATACCATGTAAAGAGATACATTCTCTAAAATATCTCTTATCATATTCTTCACTATATTTTTTATTTCATATATTTAAATATCTTCTTAATTAAAGGATGAATATGGAAAGAAAAACTAAAAAATTAATCTTATAAATAATTATTCATTAGTGTTATTGAAAGAACATATCAATGGTTGTTGATCCATATCATTCCATCACCTTCAATTATAAACATAGTAACATTTCTCTTCTTATTTTTCAATATTACATCTTCCTTTAGAACCTTCATAACATTCACATGTCTAGATGGTTGAAACTCATTTGAGTGAGATAATATTTATCTATATCCATCATCATTCTCAAATATTCTCATCAAAAATCAACCAATATTAGATCTATTATCATCCCCATCATAGAAAAACAAGCCTTATCTGGTCTATTGAAAGCATCATCCACCATGTTTATATTTCAATGATGTAAATTTATTAATTAGCCATAATATTTATTCAATTTCAACCATATCCTCTAAAATATATTCATATATTTTAGTGAATATATAATTTAATATTTTATTATAAATATATATATAGTGACATTATTTTTTATACATAATTCATTCATATATTTAACGAAAAAATAGTATAGGTAACTCCAAATCATTATTTTGGAATTTTTACCCATGATCCTTTAATTTTCATGAAGTTTATGTTATAATCATATCCTTATGCATGAGGATTCATCTAATTACATTATTCAATGTGTCCCTACATGCCACCAAACCCTATCCAATATATTATACTGTAATAACATGCTCATCCACTAACCATCTCTTTAGTTCCTTGAAATTTTCCTCACATTCATCTATCTAAAAAAACAAAGATCTATTCAATGTTTAAATAGTATATGGATTAGAAAACTGTGATAAATTATACAAAACGTGCTTATAATATCCTTCCAAAAAAATAATATTGTATATCATAGTCATTTAGGTTGGTCTGGGAAAACATTTAATAACTTTCTCCTTTTATTGATCCAGTGATATACCATCACATGAAATTATATAACCATATATGAATATTTTTATATGAAAAATTCATTATTGGTAATTGTTTCATACAAAATAACCTTCCATAACGGCATCAGTATAATCCTCAAATTATATTTATGATTTTCCATACACTTTGGATAAATAAAAAATCATCTATATAGTCTTCTTAAAACTAATAAATATAGTTTCTAATGACTCTATTAATAAAATCAATAAATATAGTGGTGTTATTAGTAAGAACAAATGAAATTAATATAATTCATAATTAACATAATTTAGATGGAATTTTATCTTGTATATATCCTCTTTCTTAACACTAAATTGAAGATATATATAATGAAGGCATTTCTTGAAAATTGTTAAGATCTACACAGTTGGTCAAACAAGTCACCAATACATAAAAAATGATACATATTATTGATTATGATCTTTTCATGTTCCCAATAAGAAATTTATAGTCACATTTATTCTTCATTATTATTAATAAATGATATGTGGTCCCTAAGGAGGGAGAAAAATCCAAATGAATACCTTATCATTGTTCTCCACAATTATCTTCTTCAATTCTAATTACTCGATAGTAGACATTCAATATGGGGCTTTTGAAATAAGTTTATTGTCAGGTATGTGTACTATTGATAAATAAGAATAAATATTCGGTGCAATACGTGGAAAATATTCCATAAAAATCATAAACAAACACTCATAATATTAGAATTTATTTGATTTTTAAACCATTAATGATAAATTCCCATTTTGAAAAGATATGAAGTCCCTAAAATTATTGTAATTTATATAATATATGTATATATATAATCACATTGGTAAAATAATAATTGTATGGATTGAAATATCAAAATTTACTACCCTTACCATGTAATTTATGTGGGAATTATATAAAGAAATTCAATCATTTCGTAAAAAACAAAACATTTCTACTAGTGGAAAATAATGAAATTTAAAGGAGGCACAAAGCAATAAAATTCAATTGGATATGAATCATAGTCTTGATATGTGATCATAATTATATTATGGTTATAATATATAATTAAATATATAAACCTAAGGTTGTATTGAGATATCATTAGAAAAGTATTTTGATATAAATTATTGGGTAGATCCAGACTCAAACCATACATTACAAGTAATATAGGCGATTCAATGTGTACTTTAAACCAAATTTTTATTCACATCAATAATATTTATTTAATGATATTTCCATTTTATGTAGGATTTAGCTGTTGATGACGTTCATCATTATCATTATAATTTAAATTTTCTCACTAGTTATGATAATTTTTTTCCTCTAATAATTTGAATAACTAGATTATGGGTGGTGCATTCTATGATTCATTTTTTATCATTAATTGAATTATTCTTAATAAATCTTCTACATTCTATTTCCCAATTAACGTATATTACATAAAAAAAATTACTCGTTCCTATAATTGAACTTCCTCCATGTTTAAATACATAATTCCATTATAAGGTAAAGATAATATTGATTTATTTATGGTTTTTTAAATTTCCTTCAAATTCCATCTTTCTTTAAATATCAAGAACATAATATGTATGGGTAAATATATTCCCCATATCCACCTAGATAGAACATATAATGTATTTTTCATAGCTTTTGATGTCTTTTATGTCAATATATCCTAGAGAAAGTAGAATTAATAAAAAGATTAATCAATCAATCTTATATCTTGGTTAGATTATAATACCATAATTATACCACATAATTCATGTAAAGTTTTCCATATATTTCCAAATGGATTTATCATCCTTCTTCTTTTCTTATAGAATTAATTCTTAATTTTGTTATGAAGAACATAAGGATTTTAATTTTAAAAAAATAATACCCTAAACACATCTCATTCCATGGAGTCAATTTGTAACATCCCTTTCTTTATAAAATAGACACTATATTGAATTGCATATATGATACTCTACATCGAGCTTAGAAAAACTACAAAATGTTTTTATTTAAAAAAAAACCATTCTAATCTAGCTATTTGAATGGATTGAATTAATAGTAATAAATTAATTAGGAAAAATTATTTACACATGTATATAATTAATTATTTTGTGAAAAAATAACTATAAATTAAAATAAAACCCTTCTTAAATACAAGATTTGTTTTAAAAAAAACTTTTTAAATAATGATAAGGGATTTTATAAAATAATTAATTCCACCATAATGTATTATATTAATGAGATATATATGTAATATATTCAATTTAAAGTTTAAAATTAATATTTTTATTTCAAGTAATGATATAAGAACAATTTTAATTTTTTTAGATAAAAAATTAATTTTCAAGAAATGCAATTTTCTCGCCCATTGATGGAGAAATCATTATATATATATATATATGTATAGATCATATTATAAGTTATATTGGAAAAAATAAACTTATTCTGTAGATGTGTGCCATAATAGTTTTTTGGATAATTTTTTTTTATTTTTATGATAATATTCATTTTTAATGAATATGGAAAAATACAGAATTTTAATTCCAAACTATTTTTTGTATAATTTAATTATATTGCTAGATTATCATTTTAATTAGTTTTAAATTATAATTAAACTATTATTTAATAATTTAATTAAATATTTTTCAATTTAATGAATTTGAAATTTAAATTGGATATAACATCTTTGAGATCTTTTGAATGTTTCACTTTCAAAACCCTATTTTTAGTTTTTTTGTGGAATTAATTTTAAATCTAATTTTCCAAATTATGTGAAATAAATTAGATATAATGGAGTTTAAATTTGTAATAATAATGTCTAATTTATATTTTATGTATAATTTAATTTTAAAATATTAAAAAGTCACCATGGGAAAAATATTATTTACCATAGTAAAAGTAATCATTTTGACAAAGGTTAAAATGAAAAGTTAAAAATCATATCATACCCACCTCTCTTCAAGTATAAATAATAACCCTAACCTCCCCATTTTGGCCTAAAAAGAGTTTTAGATCCAAAAAATTTCTCCCCATACTCTCTTATTAAATATACCCTTTTCCCTGTTGTTCTCGCCTCACAAAATGACGAAATACAAAGTCTTTAAAGTTCTTTCAAGGAGTTGATATTCAAGAGGTTCTTTTCTCAAAGTACTACTCCTAATTTTTTTTCTTTTTCAACATTATCCTCAACTATTTCATCCATAAATTCATAATAAATATAAAATAATGTAAAAAATATATTTTAATGGTTATAATGTATTTTTTCATATACATTTCATTTATCACATCCTCATATTCAAAGAAACAAAATTGATGTCCATGTTATGCTGGTTAATCACCTCTATGAATATGATTTTCTTCCTCTTCCATTACTGCCTTCAGGGATGGTCTTAAAAATATTTTTCGGGTAAAATAATATTTAAATATTATTATTATATGCTATTTAATATTCTTGAAATTTTATATTATAAATACCTTATTTATTTCCATATTGTGGTTATACGATTACTTCATTTGGGGACGTGGGGACTACTACCTCCTCCAACTAATCTGATTTATCCAAACATCACCTGAATGTGTCACGTTTTGTTAGTAAAAATATATGATATAAATTACATATTAATTCTACTATAATTATATTAAAATTTTATACATATTTATATACATTTCATTTAATGTTTGATCTTTTAATACGATAGGAAAAAAATAGTGTTCATGCATATGTACGTCCAATCACCTCAATGAATAGCGTATCTAGTTTGTCTTTATATATTTTTATAAATAATTATATTATGAATTTATATTATATTGATATCATGATTTATATTCTGTAGAATATCTAATTATGACCACATGGATTATTGACATCATATCAAGTTCATTTTCAACTCATGAATCGAATATCCACAAAATGTCTGATATGAACATAAATAATTGTGTCATTTTTATAACTTGGAAATAAGGTATATAAAATGATTAATCAACATGAAAAAGGTTTTGATATAAGTATAAATTGATCTATGTTTATTTTTTAGGATGATAAAGAATATATGTCACGAATCAGACTCCAGGTAGGGGACTTTATCTCAATCTTATTTCATTGAGGGATTTCATTATAACATGAACCCTTATTCTTTTATTTGGTATTTATAAATTCAATAAGACATTTAATAAGTATTTTTATCCATAATTATTTTAATTAATGTTTGTTAAATTTATAAATTCATGGATATTAAAATTTAAATGGTCAAATTGTATTGGGACACCTTGAATGTATACAGAATTTATTATCAAATCAATTTTTCATTATATTAATTAAAATATGTAGTTATATTGATATAAAAGGATTATACATGAAATTTTGGGGCTATATTTTAATGGCTCTCAAAAGTAATCCTTTTATATGAAGCGTTTTACTTTATTTAAAAAATAATAGAAGGAATGTTTTTTAATGTATGTGATGTCAACAATAACTCCATAATTTTAACTATTATATGGTATTTGGATTCCTCTATAAGATTTATTGTTTTTGAATAGAAAAGTAAAATGTTATTACCATTTTTCGTGTTTTCGTTTTGAAAATGGATCTGAAAGTGGATTAAATATTTTAATATCATGAAATGATTTTTTGGGATTGAAATTGAATTTTTTCAGTGGATTTTTGATAATTATAATCTTTTTGGTTTCATAATTATATGATGGTATATTTTTAAAAATATTAGAATTTTAATTTTATGGGAGTCTCATTGAATGGATCAATGAACCCTCGCAGCACAAACCCTAATCTTCATGATATCAAAGATGTTCTTGTATATACTTACTAGATTTATTAAATCATGTAATCCTTTGATAATGAAGAGGAGTGTTATTTCGAGTCCACATAGTAGGAAATTAAAGAATAAAAACCCTTGTGAATGATAATAATAACCAATATCCATATGAAATATCTAAAGGAATCTCATTCCGTGAAGAATTCAGGGGCTCAGATCTCCTTAAGATATCATCGTCAAAACATCTTATGTTCAAGAATTTTTATGATGGGGGATTTTCCTTTGAGGCGGGACCTAATGAACTTCAACAGCAAACCCAAATGTGATTATTCTCTATTATGTCTCAAATTTCTTACATAAAATGTGATAAACCCTCATCCCATGCGGACCTAAAACCCCATATTTTCCTCTTCTGGGGTTTCTAAAATTTGAAACCTGTCCCTCTAGGTAAAGGCTATTTTCATATTTTTCTCACATATCAGGATGAACTAGACTGGGTATGGAAGATATAAAATATTCAACTCAATCCTGGATTACTGCATATCTCGGAATGGGATTTTTCATTTAACCTTAACACTCATAAGAACATGATGTCATTGATTTGGGTTAGAATACATAAACTCAACCATTTTTTCTAGCACTCGAAGATCCTAAATGATATATCCTCTTACATTGGAACTCCCCACAAGATTGACCATCATACCATATAGAGAGAATTAATTCTATTTTCTATAGTTATGGTTGATGTTAATATAGAATCCAAGCTACTTCTTAGTATTTAATTTAATAATAATAACTATAGGACTAAGGTGAAGGTTGAATATGAGTGTAACCCTCCTTTATGTGAGTATTTTAAACTCCTTGGCCATTCAACACTAAACTATAGAGTGGTAAATAAATAGTTCACCCAACCAAATGACACTGATTGGACTGATTATAAGAAATAATAGAATGATAAAGGACCTTCCTTTGGTAAGGGTGAAAACTCTATGAGAAAAAAATGATACATGGGTTTCCAAATTAAGTAATTTTAACCCAATAGTGGATGAGGTATAAAAATCATGGGTAGTATTAGAGGAAGAACATGAAAATAAACCAAAATGGAAATGTATAGTTGAGAAAATTGAATCAATTATAATGTTTATCTTCAAACATTACAAAATTGAACCTGAAACTATGATTTCATATTCAAATATGAAGTCCCATATCACTCTGATGAAAGATATTGACCATCAAGGGGTACCTTCTAAAGAAAAGGAATACAATTTGAAAATTTTAGTGCCTCCCACTACTGAGTGGGTGACTTTAATATTGTGCCCCCAATGATTACATTTAGTATAGAACATGAAACTTTTATTGACACAAATCCCCATGATATTCCAAAAAATGATCACAGAAAAATGCATGATACTAGTCAGGGAGTTATTATCAAAATGCAGAAGGAACATGACTTCAAATCTACACGTTTTGATAAATTTTTCACACCCATTAATCTGAACACACATGTTGAAAATAGTACAAAGTTTTCTAGTACTATAGATCCATAAATTTCACACAATACTTTTCAATCTCAAATACTAATATGTCCAATATTGGCATGCCTAACCAGAATGAGAATAATTTTTTTTGAAAGAAACAATCACATGATTACTACAATAGATTCCACAAATTCCATAAACTGCATTTCAATTTCTGATGCTTCTATGTCTGATAATGACATGCATATCAGAAATAACAATCTAGTGACAAAAAAAAGTCAACTGTATTATCATTCAAATATAAATATGTGTGACCCAATCTATACTAAGACTAGTGTAGGTACTACTAAAATTCCCTCTATTTTTCTTGTGAGAAATCATGAAAAGAAAACCAGCCCGAACAACACTATTAATCCTAGAAGATCATCTAGAAATAATGGAATTGGAACCTACAAAAAATGGGGATCCAACCCCAAAATCTATTTTAATTAATATTTCCTTTTGGAATATTAGAGTATAGAATACAATTAGACAATTATTGTCTTGAAATGATTTATCAATAATCATCATCCTAATGATTTTAAAAATTATGAACCAAAAATCAGTTTTGCATCTGAATTTTTGCATATATTCCAATTTGGTTATATTTTTTTCGGAGCGTGTATAAACAATTCAACTATTGAAACTCTTTTGATATATACTAATTCTTTTTTAAAGAATGTTGATATTTTTAATATTACTAATAATAACATTACATGTGATTTCATCATCAATCACTTTCACATTTATTGTTCATTTATCTATTCTCAGAATAGATACCATGAATAAAGACCCCTTTGGAATGATCTCTCCAAAATTAGAAATTATATTCAAGACCCTTGGATTATGGTGGGTAACATTAATTCCATCCTTTTACCAATTATGAAAATGGGTCCATCACACTTTTTTATTTCGTCAAGGAAATTGAAAGCCTCTATTGAGGATAGTAATCAGACTAAAATTAATCTCACTAATCACGAGTTCACATGGTATAGAAGACATTACAATAGGGTGGTTTCTAGAAAATTGGATAGATCATTCTCAAATGTTTCATCCCTTAAAAATGGGACATCATCACCAGCATGACCCTTCCTAAACATAATTCATAACACCATACTATCATAGTCAATTTCTCCTTGAATAACACTAATATTGTATTACTCTTTAGATTTAACATAGCTTGGTCTTCATATCAAAATCGTGATATAATTATAAAAAATTAATTGTCTTGAAGGTACAATTTCTATAATACTTTTTCATGTACCATAATATTAAAAAAATTTAAATATGTTCATAATGATTGTTCTAGATCCAAATCTAATAAAATTGACAAAGACATCCTTAATCTGGAAGAGGAACATAAATAACACCAAAACACCACTACTTGTACTAATTTTTCATCAGAACCACAAAAAAATAAATTTCACTACAAAACATATTTCCTTTATTACCCCTATGTATAAAATTTCAAAAAAAAAATACAAACTAAATGTCTCACTGATGGTTATATAAATACTAAATTCTAAATTTCCCATTTAAATAAAAAAATGCTTGTACAACTCTATCCTTTCCTAGATATGGAGAATACCTCATTGATAAAAAATATTTTGTTACCAATCATTTTTTTGCGTACAAGGAAAACATTTTCAATGGGGCAAGACGTTAATAAATATCTTTTACTTGATGTCATTAGAGTGGTGGTGAATGAAAAGTACAACTCCTTTCCCAAAAGTATTCCCATTGACCTTGTCATTAGAGACAAAGTATTTTTCTTAAATCATGAAAGTGCTCTGAGACCTTATGGTTTAAATAATTGATTCTCTTAGAAATTTTGGGATGTTATTCAATATGATGTTTATAGAATAGTTAGTAATGTTTTTCTAAGGGTATGATCTCTCATGGGCTAAACTCCCAATTCCTCTCCTTAATCAATAAAGTGGAAAAGTTTTTAGATATAAATCTCTTAAAACCCATTTCATTATTAATACTCTTTATAAAATCATCCCCAAGCTTCATTCCAATAGAATTTGTTATGTCCTAAAAAAATTGTCTCTCGGAACCAATTCGGTTTTCTCAATGGAAGATCCATCCAATATTGTTTTTTTAGTGCCTCAAAATTCATTAATTTTATAAATAAGTTTTGTGGGATGGAAATATTTCCATCAAACATGACATTCAGAAATATTTTGATACCATGGATTAGAGTTTTATTTTTAATGTTCTGCAAATTTTTGGGTTTAATGACTCTTTCATTAGAAAAATTAAAAATATTTTTATTTTTGACCTATATTTCAATTCTGGTTAATGGATATCTAAGGGGTTAATTTAAATTCACTAATGGTGTATGATAGGGTGACCCCCTCTCAGTTCTTCTTTTCTCAATTACTGAATAATACTTAAGAAGATTACTCACTCAACATTTGGATTAGAACAATATTTAAATGATTCATGATTTCATGAATATGAATTCTCTTACTGATCTCTTATATTCTAAGGAAATCATCCATTTTTTACAGGGTGACAAATGAAATACCAATAATCTAAAAAGTTCCCTATCACACAATGAATATGTTTTTGAAAAAAACATTAGTTGGATCAAGTCCAATATAATTTTTGGGAAAATAATTCCTTCTAATAGATAATCCAATATCAACAATGTTTTGGGCATTAAAGTATGATATATTCCCTACACTTTTCTAGGTGTTCCCATTTTTTGGGATGACCCATTTCTAGTTATTTTTTTCCAACTTTTGACCAAAACCTCTACTAACTCACATAGTGGAATGGTAAATACCTCTCTATGGCTGACAAGATATTTGCTTTCAAATCTATTATTGTCTCTAAAATGGTCTACTCCATGTTGTTTTATTATTGGAACATCAGTCTTCATAAAAAATTAATGTCACCATCAAAAAAAAATTCAAATTGAAGCATTCTTGAATGAAGACTAGGAACTATTCCCTGGTCTACCTATTTCATGTCTTTGGATAAAGGTGGTCTCGACCTCAAAATCATCAAATTATTTAATAATTCCTTACAGAAAATACTCCTTTGAACCTTCTATATAATAACTCTAATTCCCATTCATTCCAAAAAACCAATTTCTTGTTAGATTGTCGATTGTAAACTTATGTTATATCAGATATTACATCTATACTTCAATTAATAATTCCTTTTACAACATCATGTATAACTCGAGATGGATAGCGAAGAATGAATCCTCCTCAATCTTTTCGATTGACAACAGCACTAGTGCTCCTCTCATATCAATGGTTTCCCCCATTCAACTACCTGGTCACAATAATTATACTATTTAATATATGTGAAGATCTCATTCAATTAACTTAAATAAAAATATTAAGCAGGTCATTGATATCTATACATTTTCCAACATTGATTATTTTTTATTTTTAGGACCTTTTCATAAGGGAAATCTTGACTCAAATTTTTTAATATGAACATATTCTTAGTAACTCTGAAAATAACATGACCTAGATAAAAACCCATGATAAATTATGGTTAAATACCTTGATATTCACTATTTTTGGCGTATTGTGCATAAAATAGATCCCACTAACACATTCTTTTAATCTTTTTGTTTTATTAATTTCTCTAAATGTCGTTTTTCTAATAAACATTTTAAAGACATTAACATGTTGTTTCTATCTTGTTCTACAATCACTGCACTTTGGAATTATATCTTTGATCTTTTTTATTGTAGATTGTTACTTCCTGACTCAGTCAACTCTCAAATCCAAGGTTTTTTTGGTCATGATTTCCTCTCAGCAAATAAAAAATATTTTCATAACTGTCATAGATGGGCTTCTCCAAGTGATCTGATATAATGGATATACTGATAATCATAAAAAACTATTCATTTATTCTAAATTCCAAAAAATGAGAATTCACATTTCCTTTCAAGAATCTGCCTCGATTTAGAGGGGTATTTGCAATAACAGAGATAGAGAATTTTGGATTGTCTGTTCATTTGGGGTGAAGGGTATCTATCCTTATCCTAGAAGCACTCATGATGTTTAATGGAAATATATACCTCCATGATGGGTTAAATTCAATGATTACAGTGCTACTAAAGGTAACCCGAGTCCCTCATGTCGTGGCATAAACTACAGAAACACCATTGGAAAACTCTAGGTTGATTCTATGGTAGTTGTGGAGTCTTATCATCCTTGGATGCCAAAATTATGGATGTGATTTTCTCTATTTCAATTGAGAATCATCCAAGATGGAACAATATATGGATCGAAATTGATTTGAATACCATTGTGCATGATCTATGTAATGGCATAGTATACATTTCATGGTTGCGTACATCACGTTGGATGGACTGTCTACATTTTCTTATGGATATCAGTTGTATTGTAACTCCTAACTTTCATGAGACAAACAAGGTAGAATATTTCCTTGCTAATATGAGATTCAATCATGATATAACCTAGTTTAAGGAACTCCCTAATGAATTAATTACTCCTTATGATAGGGAATGTAAAAAGCCATCTTTCAGACTCAAGTAATCAATTACTTTAATAAATATATGGTTTTTTATTTGAACAAAACACCACTTTAAAAATGGTACTTGAATATTTAACCAGTCATGATGTGATAAGCCAATG
Organism: Viscum album; assembly: GCA_963277665.1. Lineage (NCBI taxonomy): Eukaryota > Viridiplantae > Streptophyta > Magnoliopsida > Santalales > Viscaceae > Viscum > Viscum album. Next base: position 181,769,624 of record OY728121.1, read on the forward strand.
ATGGGTGGTTATGTGACAAAAAAATTAATGGTGGAACCCTATTAAACCAAGGATGGGTGGTTACATTATAGCCTACAATACATTGGGTATGTAAGTCAATCATATGGTTATTCCATTTTTAAGAGTGATATGTGTGGAAGTTGATCATTTTCTTTTTTCATTTATGTAAAATTGTGTATTATGTTACCTTTATATTTTATATGTATTTCTATGAGTTTTATGGTTATATTTTCATTACAAAAAGTCAATAAATGATCATGTATTCAGTGAAGTGTATATACTATTTCTTAAATGTGAAAAATATAACTTTATGATAATGTTCTCATGGATTACTTGATTTTAAAATTATAATAGTTTTCGTTCCCTGTGTATCCCATTCAGAGCTTTTTATGATCATCTCAAGTCCTTAATTTTTTTTTGCCGGATTTTAAGGGGAATAGAGTCGAGGATGGGGTCAAGGAAAATATATTATGGTTAAACAAGAAACAAAAAAATGTTTCCTTTAAATAAATTATGAAAAAATACATACTGACTAGAAGTGTCTACTTTATAATATTTTAGTTGTTATGTATGAGATATAAACTAATTATATAAATCCCAAAGCATGAAAATATCCTCAAAGTGAGATAATGTCAAATTTCTAAGTCAACTCATGATTATGTAATGATTATGGTCAGGGCCATATACATGGTTTCAAAGGTCAGTCTAGATTACATTAGAGGCTTGGGTGTTATTTAATCATAAGTTACAAGTTTTATATAACCACAAGGGTTGCAATATTAGAAATTTTCATTGTAATTTTAAATAAATTTAATGAGTTTGAGATTACATAAATAATTTTATCTTAGTGTTTATCCTCCTCAAAATATTGTATATGATTATTTTTTTGATATACTCACACTATTTTTTTTGGTTTTATTAAATGGATGGATCCAGCAAGCAACAAAGTAATCATGGATGTAAAGTAAAATGTGGTGGTTCTCTAAATAAGAAACCAAATGAAATGGTAACTATAATGAGAACTCTTATGGTTTTTCTAAACAAACAATTATGAGTCATGGTTAACCACTTGATCCTTGGTGAGTTTTCTAAAGCATCATATACGAGAGAAATGAATCCATGTGGATGATCATGTAACAATGAGCATAATGGAAAATAAATTCAAATACATATGTGTCGATAATGTGGAAATAAATACAAAAGGAAATATCTTAAAGGGATGTGAATATGTTATAGATGTGTTAATGGAGGTCATTATGTAATAACATTCCAATTAGAAAAGGAAGTGTTCATTTTACATGAGTAATTGGAAATAAATTCATTTTGAGTTATCAAATTAATTTTTTAAATGAGGGTAGTATGGTAATTATTCAAATCTATGTCATATAAAGAAGGTTCAAGAATGGGATTGGATGGTCCATATAATATTATTTTACCAAAACCTAATTCCATTCAAATTAATGATGAGTAAACTAAAAATGATATATTAATGGTATAAAATATTTCATGGCTCATGTTATGCCATTATTGATTATTAGTACATTATTCATATTATTGTTTTCAGGAAAGATGTATTAAGGAATATAATGGAAAAGTGTGGTTGAAGAATCAGGAAGAATTCTGAATGATTATGATGTCTACAATTTAGGAATATTAGTGTTCAGTTAGATATTGGGATGATGAAATGTTTACATGTATTAATGCTCTTTTGATGATGGGGTTAATTTGGAAGACTTTTTTAGTATTTGAAACTGTCATGATTTTTATGTGAAAATGTTATTCAAGGAATAATTTACTTTTCTTTTATGTATATAATTATGAATGTCTGAATATTTTTTGGAGATTATATGATAGTTTGTTTCTTGGTAATTATTGGATATTACATTTACGGATGAAAAATGATGGGCATGAGATAAAATTTGAGATTAAAATATGTTATGGTTATTTTTAGATCATCATTATATTTTTGTAATGTGATATGAATTATATGGTTTTTAAAAAAAGGAAAACATGCAGACCATGTGATAACATGACACATTATACAGAGATGCATGAATCAAATCCACAACCGATGTGTGATAAGTCTTTATCACCTAACATAGGCCTACATTATGTCTTGGTTAACAAGAATTATAATTTTTAGTTTAATTATTTAACGGATTCACAATTAGTTGATTCAGGAGACATATATTTTATCAAATATATAACCATAGGATTGTAAAATGATGTAGTGGGTAAGTGAGTAATGTAATTTATGAAGACGTTCCCAATTTTGGAAACTGTATATGATCATGGTAAATAGAATAAAATGGAATATAATTTTAGGAATAAATATTGAATTATATTTTTGAATAATATGTGATGGACTTATGTGGATATGAGTTATTTATGAAAATAGTTAGTGTATCTTGAATATTATTATGGAAATTACTTTTAGATTGAGGCTTCAAGAGTAATAGATGATATTTGGTGAAAAATGATAAAATTTAACTTGGAAGACTATGTTCTCAAATCCTTTTGATATTAGGTTTTGATATTAGTTTGGTTTTTTTAATGAATTTTATATACAATTGATTATTGAATGGTCTTTTTAGAACTTGGGTATTATAGTTGAATTTTGGATAATAAAATTAGTTTTCAGCATACAGTGGTCTATTATTTTAGGGAATTATATTCCCATGAAATAAAAATTTTGTTTTAGTTATTTTAGAATGATAGGAGAAATATATAGATTATCTTTTTGTATTATGTGATTCTATATATGATTATTCAAATGAATCATGTGTGACACAGTCATCATGAATATTCATCATTTGGAGGAAAAGATGATTTTTTTGGTAAAATACGTTTAAGAAACCCACCTCTTTTATAAGGGTGGAAGTTAAAAATTAAAAGGAAAGATTCCAAAAGATATATCTTAAAAATAATAATATAACCAAACAAAATTCAATAAAAAATTCTATAAGAAACAACAAATGAAAATTAAATAAGACAATGATTATTGTTTACTAGTGTTATTATGCATTTTTTGGATAAATATATATCTATTGTTGGAAAAATATTATAATATATGAAGAATAAATAAATACAAAATTAAATGGGTAAAATGTGAAAGGTGAATGAAACTCGTCAAAGATTACCCGTCGTTAAAAAAAGATGAAAAATCTACTAAATTCAAAATAAAATTGATATTTCATGATTTTTGTGAGATTTGTGGATAGAATTAAAATATTTGAAGAATAATGTTCTTTTAACCCTACCATGTAAGACACAGGTTCAAATAAGGTAAAGGTTATGAAAATTCGGATATAATATATAAAAAATATAGACTAGTGATCTACCTTGTAGAATAAAAAGACATAATAAAACAATATTCTTTCTCCTATAAATAATGTTTTATACGATTTCATTCCGTATTTTAGAGGTTTCGTTTGTGGAATAAATGAAAACTTCATGGGTAGATATAAAATTCCATGAAGGATCAAGATAATTGATGGAATCATAAGAAATCAATTTTATTTATCTATGAAATACATAAGTTGATTTTCATAGATGAAGCCAAATTATATGAAGAAGTCTAAGAAAAACATAACTTTACATTAGAAGATTAAACATCCATAACATTAGATACTATGTAGACGATATAGGTTGGCTGGAAAAATATCTAAAAACATCATGACAATGTTTCTTGGTCAGTAGAATTTAGAAATAATAATATAATATATTCTGATAGAAATTGTGGTGCTTTTATAAAAAAAATTTTAAAAAACTTTAACATATTGGTATGTTTATAGTAGAGTTTTGGATCGAAAAGATAAATAAATAATGATGGATTGATGAATATAGAAATAATTGAGTTTCGTGTTCAATTACATTTGATATTAAGAAGACTCCACCACACAATATTGGATGAAAATAGAGGTTAATAAATCCATTCCCTATGAAACATTCTCTTTAGAAAGATAAGGCTTAATACATGATGATTGGTAAAGTTAGAGTTTATATATTTTTGGGAAAATTCTCAATATTATTCCTATAGATAATGTATTTAAGAAAGATCAACCTTATTCCCTTAGTGGTACTTAGTTATTATCATTGAGAATGAAATTAAATGAGTTGATATTCCAAATATCCTTGAAGATAAAATTGAATCTGGTTTTCATGAATCAATAAAATTGTTTAATATTTCTTTATAGTAAAACATGGTGTTCCATCATTAGATACTAAAAATACAAAACATTAACATTCATTGTCATCCTTGAGGTATGTTATTTATACTATCATGTTCATAAAAAGTTAAGGTAAAAATGATAAGTGGGGAAATTTTCTATTAAATAAAAGTATTTATTATCTTCTAAATGGGGATAAATGTGTCTCAAGATTCTTCTTGACCATTTTTTATATGTTTTTTATGAGGTATGTAGGAAAATTAATTGAATAAAAATTAAGAAAATTTTAAATGAAATATTTTTAAAAAAAATTGCATTGCGTCATAAATATTTATAGGCATCTTAAGTGACGAACTTTATCACCCTAATTTTCTATAAATTGTATGGATAATTTATGTATTGAGTTTGTATAATTTTGTATTATCACATTAATAGAAGGTTTTATTTCCTTATTTCAAGGAGTTTATTATTTATACATTTTATGGGAGAATAATTTTTTTTATGAAAATTACTTCCTCACCCCATGATGTGACAAATTGGGGGTTAAAATTTATATCATTATGGGGAAGAGAAATGTGGTCCCACACTTAATGGTCTTTGAAAATAAGAATGATATTAATTAATTTTTAATATGGTAGAGAGACATCCCAATGACATTAAAGAGAATCTATTATTTATAGGAAATCCATAGGATGACATTAATGTACCCATTAGATGTTGATGTTGTTATATTTTATATATTTCCAATAATTTATTATGAAGTAAAAAAGTAATTTTATGTGAATGGTTTGTTAGACAAGTCTTACAAGTAATGTTTTTATGATAATGTTATTTACAACTATAAATGGAATTGGAAGATGAAAAAGTATGTACCTGTATATAAGAAAATTGAAGACGAATATTTAAGGATGTTATCTTGATGTTAAAACCATCAGAAGTAAATAAAGGTGATATTGAGTTACTCTATAAATTATGGAAACATTACATATGGTGGGTAAAAAAATTTCATTATAGTTTCTAATATTCATTAGAATAAATTCCTAATGTTATATATAATGAGGTAATAATGATTCCATAACTTTTTTATGAAAATTTCATATAAATTTATATAACCTTATTCCAATATTAATATTCTAAATATCGTGAATATATTCAAGATTCAATCATGAACCCAGAGGAAAAAAATATTGGTTAACAAAGTGATGGTAATGGATCTAAGTTACAAGATACTCATCAGTCGATAGATTTGATTGGTCATAGATGTAAAAAATTTACGATTTTATAGTTTGAAAATGTTATATGAAGGAATTAAAGTTATTTTCCATGATTAATTGTTGCTAGAACCTTAGGATGTATAGTGAGGAGTTTTTTTGAGTTTGAACAAAGTGAAACTGTCAAATTTTGGGATCCAAGGGTGGATTTGAAAATGACAAAAAATAGAAACCAACATATACTGAAGATGTTCACAGTGTTAAATAAGACATGACTGAAAGAATGGAGACACATGTATTCTAGAAAAAGTGGTTGTGTTATGTTAATTTATAATAATATTATGTTACAATCCTTATGAAGTTAGATTTTATGAATCCATGTATTTTGTTTCTATTTGGATAATATATGATTGGTTCAATCAATTTAAGATCTATCAGGGAATGATTTATAAGGCAGATATATTGGAATTCGATAATAAGTATAGTACATATTGATCGTTTTGAGTATCATTTGATGGATATGAGAAGAGTTCACATAGATATCAATTATGACATTGGATGGTTATTTGTATGAAGTCGATGTTCAATATACAATTATGATATTGAAAAATACCACTTGACTTTTAATATTTAATTTTATTATATAGACCTAGAAGAGTGATAATGTATGGACAAAAACATGAAGACAATATTGTTGAGTGTGTACATGTTTATACAATGTGAAAGAAATAAATCGGGTTTAAAATAATGTTTTATGAGTGGTAGTAAAAATTGAATGTTGAAATACCTAAAGTAGAATGAATGTTGTAACATGAAAAAGTTTATAGATCAATGTTTTAGTTAATGAAATTTTATAAAGATGAATTTTGTAAAATAAGTTTTTAAATGTTCGAACAATTCTATTGGATAGTCAATGGCTTCATTTAATTGGATCGAGGCACCTAATTTGACCAAATAGATGGGGTATACAAAGTTTCTACAATTATGTAATTGCCTCAAAACAAGTTCCATCACACAAACCACCATATAATAAATAAGTTTAAGTCATCAAATGAATTATTATTTAAAGATGAACCATTCATATTTTCTTATAATTTTAGTTCGTAAATCTATTTAAAAATATCAATAGATGTACAAGTACATTTTTAACTAGACAAAAAAGTTCAAGTAATAACATCATACAAAGAAATAAAAAAACAATAGACCTAACATATTGTGTGTGTTGGATTATATTGAGTAGTTAATGTTCCATGAGATAGATGAACATTGTTAAAATATCCAGGACTTCATTAGATGAAAAAATCTAAGAAGTTGTATTGGGATATGTATTCTGATTCATGTTTTACATAGAGATTTTGTAGAGGAATGATGCACATGATATAATCATTCAATCACATTGGTTGATATAGATCAGACAAAAGGAATTTAGACTGAGACTTTACAGATGGAATTTTATTATAAAATCATTATACACACAATTACTGGATGAATTAATGAGAAAAATTTCAAATATATTTTTTGTCTCTCCAATATGGATTATGATATCCTATTCTTTTAAATTATATTATATAGAAGAGATATGGATGTTTGAAGAAGTTCCATAATTTCAAGTTTAATAATATTTGATCAATGTTTGGAATGATGGAGATTTCGTGAAGCTTAATGAATGTTTAGGAAGAGTTGAGATGCATAAAATTTTATCTAATGTATGGGTTGTTCGAAATTGGAATTTGAGTTGAGATAAAAAAATATCTGGATTATGATAGTTTTCAATTGCGCATGCATATAAAATAGAGACTATATAATGTATGTACAACTATTGTTAATATTAAAAAATGGTAATGTGGTAAGGTTTTTGAACCATCATAATCATTAAAACACTGAAATACATTTTCGAATAAGAGGAATCAAATAAGGGCACCAGAATGAGGTATACCAGACACAATTTTTGATGATAAGTATCAAATAAATCATTTTCAATAATAAGTACAAATGATTGTTTTATATCAGAAAATGGTATGAGATAGAGAGGAATTGATTTTTGATACACCAAATTGAGTCTTACATGATAGAACATAAGTTTAGTGGATGAAATATACCCAACAATGTAAGAAGGGGCACTAAGAATTTATACCGGTCGAAATCTTAATATGGATATTTTTTTGATTTAGATTCGTATTTTCATACATGTTTTAGAATATGTTGACATGGATTTATAAGTAAATTTTGTAACTGATGTTAGAATCTATATGTGACTCCCCATTGTTTTAATATATGAACATTGAGATTGATAGTGTATATGACAAGCAACACTAAGATTAAATTTACTAAGAAATATATAATTTTATTATGAGTTTTATAACTTAGTCATTTAATTGGTGTGTATGTATAGGCTTAATTGAATAATGGAATATAAATTTATGGGTCCTAATTGGTAAATATTTATTAATAAATTCATATTAAATAGTCCATAATTTTTTTAGTAAAGACATTTTATTCTTTGAGATACATTTTCTTCAAAAATAGTAATATTATTCAATTTATTGTTGGGAATTTGAATTAATTTAGACCAATAATTGATATTTTATTTGAAAGAATAGTATCATTTATTAAAACATTATTTCTAAATTATTATAGGGTAACCTATTGGGTATTTCCAAAAAGACCAATTTTTTAGTGAATTGTTATATATACCTCATTCGGCAAAATGGTCATTTACTTTCAATAAATTAAGAAATTTGAAATTCCCACAATTATTTTAATTGAATTAAAAATAACTCTATTTTTATTTAGAAATATTTATAATAATTATTTAAATTTTAATTATCTTTAAACTTTATTGTTGTAAATATTTATATTTAGGATTAAAACATAATTATTTCAATAATATTTTAAATAAATAATGTTCCATATATTTAATTAATGAAAATAAGAATAGAAAAGATAATATATAAATTAATATTATATAATATATATATCTATATATATTAATTTATATCCATATAGTGATGATCTCAATTAATATTGCTAATTTACGATCATCTTGTTCATGAAAAATTTATTTCATGAAACACATTTTTAAACTTGATTTTTTTGGTGTATATGAAAATTGAATTATAAACATATGTGAAATAAATTTCATAAAATGGATTCCATATTTTGAATTAGTATATTTAATAATTTATAATAGGGATAAATAAAATATTTTTTATAATGATTACAAATGAGAATAAAATTAATTTACCGCAATTATGGATTAAACTGGGTTTTATGTGGTACATTTGATTCTATTAAATTTGTAATTCCACATAGATGAAATTATTACTTGATAACTATTATGTAATATAATGAATTATTTGGTCTAAATTATCAAATAAGACATATTTTTTTAACCAATAAGATAAATTACCTATGATAAAAACAAATTATAATGTAGAAAAATAAAATGGTAAAAGTATGTAATGATTGAGGATAAGGGAATAACATATTAACCCATGTTGTCATGTGGTTTGGGTTAGCATAAAACTTATATTCCATCCATTAAATTATTAATCAAATTATTAGGAACATTTTGATATAGATAATTCTTACTATTGAATAGTCTTCTGTATTTATAGAAATTCCACTCCCACTCAATTATTAAAGTGCTTCTCCTCCCCGAACTTATTAAAACGTCCAAAGATTTTTGGATAGACCATAACATAAACAATACCCCCAAAAATACATTAATAAAATTCTACATCTTTTTATCTTCCCAAAATACCTACCCTAGGTCCCCCAAGAAGAAATCCAAATGGTGTTTCTCTAAGAGAAGGTATTCGGCATAACGAGGCTCTTTCTTATTATTTCCTCTTTCACTGCAACAAATTATGTAGTAAAATATCCAATATAATAGAAATATTTTCTCCCATATAATGATATATTAATATATTGATTCTAAAATATTTATCAAACTCATTCTATATCAAATTGGATACAATGTCATCACTCATATGTATCACAGACTACCGCCTCATGAATCGACGTAATTTGTTTCCATCGCCTACTAACATGGATAGACATAATGATATATATAATGAATATATATGAAAAATATTAAATAAAAAATAATTCATTAAAACTTTTTGAATAATAAATATATATAACATTTCACCAATTAAGGGAATTATATCATTAGTCATGAGTGTATACAACCAACTGTCTCCAAAAAGCGATTCATTTCATTATCCATGAACAAAATTCAGTAACGGTTTTAAAAATGAATTTAATGAATAAATATGATTTTTAAATATTTAATCTCCCTATGGATATGATGTATCACTATCTAGTACACAATAACTAGAACTTCCATAATAAATTATGTATGAGAAAACCAAGCTATTAACACCCAAAAAAGGATAATAATGAAATATTATTAAAAACCCAGGGATAATTTGTCATAATAAGATGATATATGATATTATATATATTAATATATTTTTTATAAATCAATAAAATATTTAAAACCATTATATAGAAATTCAATCCACATTCAACTAAAGGGACATGTGACTTAACGTATTTTTTCCCAATTTCCATTCATTAAGGCATATATAAATTCTATGAACTAGTTTATTTTATATACATTATAAAATTCACCATCTATATGTAAAATCATGAATTATTAATTATTAATTCAATATTATGTTTTAATTTGAATTATTTCATCCAATGGTATTATATATTATATTTATCTAGTGGTAAGGAATCTCAAAACTCAATTTCTTTTCATTGGATTATATTACTTACTCATTGTTTGTGAAATTATAATACTATGGGATTAATGTGTTTGGATTTTTTATGTTTTATTTCAAAATTAATTTTTTGGAGTTACCTTTTAAACATGAAATTAATGCAATTATTAAATCTCTCATCAGAGGATTGATCAATGTAAGATATAGTGTCTTAACTTCCACCCCTTTTAAGAGTATATGGTATTATCCACCTATTAATTTTTATGACGCGTATCTACTCCCCCTAAAAATTCACTATCATTAACCTCTCAATATTAATCATATTTAATTTTTTTATTTGATTTTATTTCTTTCATCAGTTTTATTAGTCAAAAGTTGGAGGGGTTTACACCGTAATCTCATTTTTATCAGGATTGTTTGGAGTTAAATATAAGTTAAATGAAATTATTCAGCCATTTTATAATAAACTTCCTTATCTTTTCGACTCCATTGGTTATTTGTGGGGTTTTCATGTAAAATTGTTTGATTCATCTCCTTAATACTTAAAATTATTGATAATTTTAATAATTAATTCTATCTTTATTTTATTGATCAATAATATTTTTTCTTCCATATCCATATAATCTATAGAATGTCTTTAGGAATATATTTAATATTATCCATTGATTATTTAAAATATTTTTTAAAAAAATTTATACTTTTAAAACAATTAAAATGATTATTCTTGTAATTTTCTAAACAATATACTTTTCGATGTTTCTTACATAAATATGAATTGAATCATTGTTATATAATACTCCACATGAATGGAATATTCTCATTATCATGGAAACACAATTATTTGAAGTATAATTTATATGTTTACAAATTTCATTTCATCAAAAATGTTTTTCATAACAGTCTATAAATATATATTATAAAAAATTGATACTCAATGTGAAAAAATTTATTTCCCTTAAAAAAATTTTATTAATATTTTTATTGTATTTATGTGAACCAATGAAAACAACCATTTCTGTATTATAATGACCCAATCCTTATTCATTCTCTAGATGGTTTTTGGTTAGTTTGACATTGGAAATTATTTATTCTCAAATTATGACTTGGGAAACTATTTATGTTCACATTAATGATTAATTTTTATAGCCATTGACATTCCCTTGAGTAATTCACATCTCTGGGATCATTGGACATTACACATCTCTTAATTATTTATATTATTTTTATAATGTAAAGGATTATTACCTAAACTATATACTATTTTAATATATAGTTTTTTATTATGAATGCTATTTGATTTAATTTGTAAATTTTGAAATATAAAATTTTTCCACTCAGAATGAATATATTATTTTTATGGAATATTTTTTATGAAAAAAATAAATCACTACATATGACAAGAATTCATTGAAAAAGAATTGGAATATGGGTATTTGTTAAAGATATACCATTGATGCATTAGTAGTCTCGTTAGCTGAATTAGTTTTCTGGACTTATTTAAATGGATTTGGTGTATACCTACCCATCTATTTAACTATATTCGAGAAACGAAATGATATTATATATATATATCATGATGTCTGAGATCATGAAACCTAATATTATATAATTATATCATTGTAGATTTGGTTATTATTTCTAATGAGATTATTACAATAATATTATCCATGTATTTCAATGAGATCATGTAATTATTTATTTGAATTATTTTATCATCATTTATTTCTGCCATATTATCTATTGTGAACAAGTCATTGATTAAATGGAATGACTTTTTCAGTTGTTTACCTTGAAATATTGATTTTTTACTTATTGATTCATGATAGATTTGAGTGTACTTAACACATACTGAGTATCTAAGTTCAACTTTATTTTTTTTCTCTAGGATAAAAAGACCGAAACCATTAGTGATTACAAGGATTCAAAATGATTACCTTCACTCTACCTTATTTCATTTTTTAATTATAAATAGAGATTAAAGTATATATATAGTTTAGTAATACTAATAATTTATTTTATCCTTTGAGATGTTATTTATTTTATATTATTATAAATTAGTGATTTGACAATTGGATCTAGGATTCATGGTTCAGGATCTTTATAGTTGGTATCATAAAAAGTTTAGTAGAATCCATGGGAATAACATTCAGTAATCCATAATATTACTAAATTTTAATTAATTATATTAAAAAATAATTAAATATTTATATGATATTTATATAAAATATATCTATATATATTAATTTAAATCCAATTATTGATGATCACATGTCAAATAAATGATGTTAGATCATCTAATGCATGAAAAGGGATTTCTTTTTATACCCATTTTTAAACCGAACATATTGATTTTTTTTATTTTAAATTCATACAATTATGTGAAGTTAATTCCCAAAAATTTATTCCATATTTGGGAATATAAAAATTAAATATATATAATAAAGAAAACTCAACTTTCTCACTGTGATTAGTGAAGACGGCACAATTTATTTACTACGATTATGGTTAAAACATGGTTTTTAATATTTCATGAACATGGTTTAAAATTCATTTTTCATAAACATATAATTTATATTCGATAGATTTTATTAAAAAATTTATAATTAATGGATAAATTTTATATAATAATTATCATTGTATTTTTTGCTTAAAAGTTTAATTACATTAGATAAAAAACTAATTAATGTGGTTTCAAATGAAATTGTTAATATTTGAAAAATTAGAGGAAATGAGAATAATATTTTTAAAACATATATTTTTTTGGTGGTGTTTCATACTGACCTAACATTAATTCCAATCCATTATTTTCAATAAAATTACTCACATTTATTGAGAGAAACATCACATTATTTAACAGTTTTGGGTATATACATAAATGTCGCTCATCCTCAAAAATAAAATAAAATCCAATAACCACACTTATTTACTTTTATAATGACATTTTTAACAACCAAAACATGATAAAATATCTCCAAAACATCCTTATACTGATTATAGTGATTTTTTTCTTCATCAAATTCTCACCCTATGATCTTGAGGAATTGATCCAAATGAAGTTTTTCTATGAGAAGCTAATTGTATTAACGACGAACATCCTTTTTATTTATACTTTTACTGCCAAATAATATGTATTAAAACACCAAATATAAAAACACCATTACATAAATTATAATTAAATTTTATTGTGTTTATTAAATATTAATTATCATTATCCTTCTCCATCAAAGGCTTAATAAAAACGTTACTCATTTGTAAAGTGGACTACTACCGAACCAACAGTTGTAATTTTATTTTACATCAAAAATCTACATAGATTGACATAATGATTGAAATAATGGATATATAAGATACATATTACAATATATTAATTCTATAAATTTAATTTATCATCAACTTCCGTACCATTTTACCCATTATGGGAATTATATCATTAGTAATGCGTAAATATGGCCTATCTTCTCCACGAAGCAATGTGATTCATCTTCCATATCAAACATTCAATAATGGTTTAAAATTTTATCCAAAATATAAATATTATATAGAAAATATAAATATAATTATGGATATGTTTTATCTAAATATTATACATGATTAAAATAACTTGTGTGACAAAACATGCTTGATAAAATGATGTACTTAGCACTAGAAAAATTGATAATAATGAAATATTATTAATAAATGACTGATAATATTTCAAAATAAGATAATGTATGATATTATAAATATTAATATGTTTTTTTTAATTTATAGAACATATAAACCCATTATACATTAGGTTATATTATATTCAACTAAAAGGAAATGTGAGGTAAGAGATTTTGTCTCAATTTCCCTTCACTAAGATATATTATAATATTATGAACAAATTTTTTTATATGGTTTATATAATAAACCTTTCACATGTAATATTATTAATACTTAATACATAATTCTATTTTATTTATCAACTTTACTTATTTCATCTACGGGGATATTACATGAAATATACCAAGTGCTAAGGTATTTCATAACTCAATTTACTTGCATTGGGTTATACAACATCTAAATTAGAATTTAAATTCTTTGTTTTCATGTGTAATTCCTTTTTATTATTTTATGCATTTTTTTACTTTTTATTTTTAGTTACATTTTATACACATATTTATTTAATTGTTTTATTTTCACATCAATTATAATTTTCTAGTACGAGGTGGAATCTCAAATTCCACTTGTATTATAAACCTTTTTATTTTAATGAGGTGTATCTACTTCATATTTTATATTTTTAATCAAAAATTTCTCAATATGTATGTTATTAATAGTTTTATATAATTTTTTTTCTCGCATGGGTTTTAAAATTCAAAAGCTCTTGGGTTTTTTGATTCAGTCTCCTTTTAATCATGTTTGATTATACATGAATTTACATTATAAGAAATTATTGTATATTTATCTAATAATCTAATTTATTTTTCTTCCCTTATATACATTCAAATAAGTTTCATTTAAAATTACCATTTTCCTACATTTGGTAATTAAAATAATTGAGAAATTTTTTTTAAAAAATCCCTCAATATTTCCCCTTTTGGTCAAAAATAATTTTCCTTTCGTAACCATATATTCCTAAAAATGTTTTGAAGAATATTTTTAATATTTCCAATTGACTTTTTAAAATTAATTTTTACACATTATTTTTCTCAAATAAGTTGATTTTTGAATTTTCATAAAAAATATTAAAAGAGTTGTTATTTTAATGTAATCATCATGAGAATAACATTCCCACCAACAAATCTACTCATTTATTTGATGATTCCTTAAAAATTTTAAAAAAATTACAAAAATTAATTTATCTAATATTATAGAAATATATTATTTTTCTAAATATATATATATTGTTCTTTTTATATTATTATTTAGTAAATTCTACACCATTTTTACTTTCCTTTTTTTATTATGAATTTTATTCGATAAAATTATAAAATATAGATAAATTTGTATTCTTTAATTAGTATGGATATTTTTTGATATATAATATTGTTCGTGAATTACATTGATCATTCAACAAATGAGAAATGAATTGGACATGTATTGACAGTGGGTGAGTTATAGATATCCCCTTTATGCATCTTTAGTCTCCTGAAACTAATATTTTTTCTATCCTTATTTAAATGGGTTTGGTGTATACATACACTTATAATAAAGTGTATTGCTGTAATTTCATAATACTATATGTTTTAATATCATAAAATCTGATATTAATCATATCCTTCATTGAGAGTTTATATATTGTTATCAATTAAATTACATTGTAGATATTATCCTCGGATTGGCTTTGAGATATTTTCGTAATTTATATAGAATTTTTTATCATAAATTATTCCTATAATAGTACTCTCCATGATTGATTTATTGATTTTGCGATCTGTTTTTCAGTTATTTAAAAAGTTATATTTCTTTTAAATTATTAATTTGAGATGCCTTCGACTGTACATAACCCATATATAGAATTTGATCTCTCTTTTTTTGGTTTCTATTCAATAGGAATTGAAGAAGAAATCTATAAATCAGTTCATTGAAGCATAGTTGTTACCTTCACTCTATTCAATTTCATGATTACAAATATATGTGGAGATTCATGTATGTGTCTGGTTTCCTAAGACTACAAAACTATTCGATCATTTGAGATTCATTTTCTTATACCTTATTCCAATGTATTAAAGTGACCACCATCTCCTGGATTTAGGGGTTCGTGTATTTATATTAAAAAATATTATTGATAGATATATGGTTTTTTAGAGATATATCAACTATGTCAATGTAGTAGAAATACCCCCACATATAATTGAATAAATTATCATCGATGGATGAATCCACAAATTCATTGGAGTATTAATGTCATTGATATGTGATCTCACATTTTTATTGAACCTCATTAATTTTATTGGGTGTTTCTCCCTCATTCAATATGTATTATATAATGTTAAAATAGCATGGAATGGTTTCTAAAGATCAATAAATCTTAACTAGTAATATATAATAAATTTATCTAATGTAATATTCTATTTATATTTAATATATATGAAAACATTGGTCACCACTGATCCCCTCGACTCTCATGGTGACTCAATGAACCACCTAGAAACGACTCTTTGTATATATTTTTGTTCCCCAAAAATAAAATCACCAATAACGTTATCAAATTAAAAATCAATTCCTCTATAGTATCAAGAATTTATTTTAAAATATAATTATAATTAATTTAACACTCCATCTCTATTTCGGTAACACCCAGACCCCAGAAGCCCAAAGCTGATGTATTACATGGGCAAGATTTTATGGAATCATATCCTGAAGGACCATTTAGTTTAGATGTCATGGAAATTAATATTACATACATGATTCCCATAATACAGTGGGAAATATAAAATACAAACATGATACATAAAAATGAAATAAAATCCACCCATCAAATCATATTCAAATATTTCTTCTTTAAATATAGGTGAATTGAAATGTAATAATAGTGAGATGAAATTCTCAGAAAGGGTAGGTAAATAAGAAGTCATAATGAATGATTGGAAATAAAAAAAACATTAATAGTTAAATAAATAATAACCCAATCCATTAAAAAATTATATAAAAAATTCAACATATAAAGCTAATAAATAGAAACATGTAGCATTTAATCAATAAACTAAATATTAAATTTATTCATAGATATTTCGACACAAAATACCATGGTTGTAAAATAAATGATATACCTATGAGTTAAATTATTAATTAATTAAAAAAATCTTAGAAACATGAAAAGTTATACTATCAAGATCCATCCTTTGGATAGTTTCAAACTACAGGTTGTAACCTGTTTAATTTGGAAAACATAATCCTCTCATGAGAACCAGTCGATGCATCAAGGATCTATATAATTTCTGGGATACACCTATTGTTTCATGTCCAAATAATTACTCATATTGAATAATCAACTTAATAAATAGATTTTATTCCTTATCTAATATACATATTGAATGGAAGTTACATATTTATCAGTAATTCCCCAACAATGTATGTGGAATGATATGATATTTAATAAAAAAAGGTTTATCATAGGAGAATATGGATATTCAATGAAATTTAAATTGAAAATTTTTAAAAATAATATTATTGTTTCAATAAAAATTTAACAATCACAAATTGAAGTGAGAGTGTAAAAATAATTATTAATAGCATTCGTGATGATCAAATAATTAAACATTCTATAGTGTCTCATACCACATTGAAACATTTAAATCATAATATAAATGAAGTTATAATATTAAATGATTCTTATAATATCATTAGAATAAGTATATTCAATATATTTTGTGTCAAATGGAATCACATACACCTTATAAAATACACTAGGAGCATAACTACAAATAACTCTCAATGAATATTAAATTGAGACAAAATCCCTTACCTTAACTTTCCTTTTGATGTCTGGTATTTATCCTACTATATCATGTTTTATAATAGTTAAAAACATATAATAAAATAATAATAATTGTAATAATATGATATATTAACTTCTTATTATATCTTGTTACCTATTTGTTAATAACTTTTCATTATTTTAACTATGTTGTTTGTTGATTGTTGAGTTTTCGAGTATGTTTTAACATGTAAATTGTTATTATTATTAAATATAACATTGTTAAATAATATCCATAATATAAACCCTTATTTTATGATCATTTATATCATATATATATTGATTTTAATGTATAACATGTTGATATAAGAAATGAAATGGATCATTCCTGGAGACGGTAGGTCATACGTACAGATGAAAGTAATGTTGTGTTGTTGTTTTAATATAATTACAATTAGTTGATATATATATATATATTATAATTCCAATATCATATATATTTTATATATTTTACATTTTTTTATTCATACCATCATTTATACATTCCATTTATTGCATGAAATAGTCACATCACTTAGAGGGGTTGTGGTCCACACTTTCTCATAAGAAATTTTTATATTTACACATGATAGAGAAAATAGAATTATATTATAAATAAAACTCAAATAAGAATAAAGACCTTCTTAAATTTAATATATATTTTATATAAACATACTTTCAAATATAATGTCCACCTTGATGGTGGTAAAGATAAAAATGAAAAATCATCATTTCGTGAGGTTGTGGTTCGTTGTACACAGCAACTATATATTCATCACCCATTAGATGGATGTGTGTGTAATAATAGATAAAACCCATAATAAAATGACATAATAGTATATTTACAATATTTTTGTCATTATATAACCATTATTTAAAAATAATTGAATGAGCACAGGAGTAAATGAAAAAAAATAGATTATTGAAAAGTGTTACCTAAAAACTATGTATCTTCTTTAGGATTATACCAAAAGGATTAATTGAGAGTATTTATTACAAAGGGATTATTCAATATATATGATAGGTATTTTGGAAATCTATTTGCCCTTAAAATTTCTGAAACTATGTCGTTTGAGAGTTTTCTGTAAAGGGGACATGTGGTGGCCATTTATAGTGGAGGAAGAGTTGCACTATTGTAATATTTTGAGAAGAAAATTATTCCAACGTTTTTAATGTTAAAATTGGATATCATAAAAGAACAAAATTCTATAAAATGTAGTATATGGTCAAAATATGGCCATAAAATATCTCATGGACAAGTCTACGTGTCATTTTGGTCTTTAAGGTTAATGTTTAGTCCCTTATTTTTCATAATTTAACTTTATTCATTGTAATTAATATTAAACAATTTCACTAATAATTTTGGTAAAAAAATAAAATTTAGTCTTATTAGAAATTATAATCTATTGTTTTCACATATATATATTCATTTTTTTACAAATTTTAGTCATAGATGTTGCAAAAAATAATTTAAAATTCATCCAATTGGCAGGACGATATGGGGTTTTAATGTAAAAATATACAAATGTTGGAAAACATTATATAATAAATTTCACATTGAAATTGAGACCAATGCCAAGAAATTTATAAATTGATAAACATAAAATATAATTAAACTATATATCCAATTAAAAATATCATTTACCCTTACTAATAAATTAGATGAAAAAAGTAGTTTTGAACTAAAATTTTGTATTTTTAACTATTAATTAAAAAATGAAACGTTCCCTAAAACTATAAAAAAATTAACTATTACTTAATTATTATGTTTTATATTAAAATATAATGTTTATTTTGACATATTAAATCAATTTAATTTTCAAAATGTGTATTTTAAATGAGTTCACCATTAAAAGGTGGTAAAATTGCCTTCATAAAAGTATAGGTTTTTAATTATAAAATAGAGTTCCTTCTTATTGCATACCTATAAAACCTAATTTATGAAGACAAAAACGTATATTAATTGATATATAACATATAAATTAAATTAAAATTATTCACTAATTTTAATTCATTATGATTATTAAGATAAAAATCATTAGAATAATAAAATAATAACATTTCGTTTCATATCTTATTGGTTGATATTTTTGTTTCTCATTAATTGGTAACCCCTGAATTCATTTTATATTTTTATAAACCATATATTTTCATAGTTTAGTTAATAGTATTCATAATCGCTAGTTTCTGTCTTATTATCTAAAATAATAGCATTTTAATAATATATTTTTGTCTAATAATACTCAGTATTTCATGTAACACAAGTTGCCGATGAAGGTCTCTTTTGTGTGTAACACACACTAACTAGGTGTTGAATTCATTGAATTATATAGAATATATTTTCAATAATATATTTATATATATATAATTATATGGTTATTATATTTCCTTATGTTCTTGGACTCAGGTTTCATACATTCTATCGATTATATGGTCATTACATTTGAAATTTATGGTGTGGCATTACCCCTACTTTAATTAAATTTCATCTCTATAATTTAAAATTTCACGCAGTGATCAATATATTTATATATGAAAAAAAATTATTTTTGAAAGATACACATCCCATGTATGTTAAACTATATACCTTCTTAGTAATAGAGTAAGGAATGTACAACGGTCATATAACTATGTTTCTTAGTAAGAGAATGGGTGGGAAATAAAAATAGGGATACGAAATAAAAATATAAAAACCTTGTTCTGATGGAGTTCTCTAGAGAACATGGTGAAGATAAACCTAAAAATCACATGTTTGTAATTCCATTATAATCTACGAGGCCATTTGATTCCTCAAAAACAATGTTTCTAGGAAAAAATTTTAGGTTTCATGATCATTTTTTGGATTTGAGGAATTCATTCACTCTCGAAGAATGTAAGTAAATATACTCACATAGTGTGATTATATATACAAAATCATATCCATTAGTGGTGCTAGAAACTATTTATACATAATCTCTTAGAACAATATTCATTATATCATGATGTAATATATCAACCTCTAAAAGCACATCCAAATATCTAATTAACCATTTCATAAATGGTTAAATTTTCTCAAGGATTATGATCTGACACTTAAAAAATATGGTCACAGAATTATCAAAATTAAATTATCATTATCATATAATCAAAATAAAGAATCTATAAATTTTCACATTCCAAACATTTTAATAAAATCATCATGTATCCTCTTGAAATATGTTGATAACTCAAATTTCCATAAAACATTATTGAGAAAAATGCATTCCAACATTTCCATTACAAAGACACATGTTATTTGATATAATCCTTAATTCCAAATTGTTTTAATCTACATAAATGATAGAATATTCCAAATGTTGAAATTTAATTAATATATTCCCTGTAATTCAGAAGATATGCAAATCATCCCTTTCTCCTTTACTATCTCAGCATCAGAAACATATTAAGGGTTTTTCCCTCTAACATTTATTTCATGAAAATATTAACTTTATACTTATAAAATTTTCTTGGTACCATTCATCATATGATCTCATATATTTATTGAAACAGTAATATAGTGAAATTTTTATATATTTCATAAATAATATTATGATAACATCATTAATGAAATACCTTTGAAACATATTTCTTATATCCACGTATATAAGTACATTAATCATTTAACTTCAGTCATGTCAATAAAATATGCATGACCATGATCCATTATATTCTTTAGACGTATATTCCATTAACTCTTGGGGAATTCATTTTTTAAATTCTCTTTCTCCATGAATTTGTAACATTAAATAATTGATTTTTCCTTCTCCCATGGGAACTCTTTTTATCAGTGACCCATTTCATTAAACTTATATCATACTCCCAATCCGTTAAATCATTTTCCTCAGTGATTCATTCAATAATTTTCACATGTTGGAAAATAATTCTTTCCCATTATCTTATTTGACTCATTCCATTTTTCATTCCATTTATATGACCACTTGTTCTCTTGGTTTCCCATGAAGCCATAGGATATGGAGAATTATTTATCTATCTTGATAGCACATAAAACTACCTCTTCATTTGATGGAAAATTATAAAAAACACTCTCCCTTAGAGAATATGTCTTAATACCTTAAAATATGAGATTATAATGAACACAATATTGCAAATATAATATTTAGATATTCTTAGATAACAATATAAATTTATATTCATAATCTGTAACACTCTCCTCTTCCTTTTTATTTATACTAAGGAACTTTATCCTAATCGTAGTTTGTTGAACATGAGGGAAGTATTTATAAAATAATATCTCTATAAAACCCTCCATTCCTTGATTTCAATCTATTATTACTCTCATGTATGTGTGATCATAGACCACCACTTATCAAAACCACCTTATAGATAATAGACAACAAGTGCAACATGTTTCATTTTATTACATCACAATTCCAAAATTTTCTTCTTCATTTACATTATATATTTCCTAGCTATTATTGGATTAGTAGTCTCAATAAATGATTGGAGACTCTTCTATATAATGTTATCCAACATATGAGATTCTCACTATGTAATGGTTTTCTCCATTAAAGAATGTTTATTTTTTATACCCCGATTATATTGCCCTAATATTTCCATTGTTTTATCCATTCTAAAACTGGTTGTATTAGTTTACTAAAATGTAAATCTCTACATTTTCCATGGTTATCAACATCATTAATCCTTCCAGGTTTAATTTATAAACAATTTTATATACCAGATAAGATCATAAAATTATGAACTTTGTATAACTATAATATGATATTTCATATAACATAAATTTTTTGACCAAAAATATTATAATCCTAAATTTTTATTAATTTAAGGAGAAACATTACTTTTAAATCATTCATAATGGTTGGAAAATAAATGGAGAACTATCATAAGGGTATCCCCATGGAATTTCAAACAAGGTGCACCGTAAGGACAATTTTCATGTTCCAAGTTACCCTGAGTCACGCCCAAAACACCTTGTCTATGTTATTACTCCAAGGTACATCTGTTCTAGAACCACATCCAATTGTGGTATCCATATTGGGTTGTATTTCTAGGAATAACTACATAATACCTACCTTACCAAAATTATAGGACTTTCTTGTATACATATCCACAATGCATATATTACGGTTATTCTCCCTAATCTATGTTTTATAAATTTAGTTTTGAATGTTTCTTGAAAACATCGTTGATAATAAATATAACACCCCGACCAAGGAAGCCTAGAGTGGGGGCATTATTTTATAACAACGGAATGATTACAAGGAATAAAATACACAAGTACAATTAAATTTATAAATATTAGAATTAAATATTAAAAAAATGATACCAATAATACATAGGGAATTATAAAACATAAACATCAAACTTAAAATGAAAAAAATCCACCTCATTTAAATATTATTCAAGGATTTATTTTTCAAAACATGAGGAAAGGAAACATAACAAGGGTGAGATAAAATTCTTGGTAATGGTATATAAAGTGTAATAGACACTGAATCAATGGAAATAATCTAACTAGTAAACGGAAATAAATAATACCACATGGAATTAAAATAACTAGATAAGGAAAATTAAATATGGAAAGGTAGAAAACTGAAACACATTACATTAAATCAAGGAAAAAAATTATATGTATCCCTAGATATGTCGATAAAAAAACTCATGGATGATTATTTAATAAAATATCAATGATGGAAATGATAAATTATTGGACATCATATCTTAGGAACACGTGGACCAATAATGTAACTATCCATCCTTTAGATAGTTAAATATTGCATGTAGTAACTTGTTAAATCTGGCGAAATTAATAATCTCATCATAACAAATCAATGAATCGAGGAGCTATTAAATTATGAGATCCACCCAAAAATAGGTGTCCAAATAGTTTCTCTAATTGAATAATCAATTTAATTAATAGATTTTATGCCTTCTCAAATATGCCAATTGATTAAAATATACAGATTTATCAATAATTCCCATGTTAATCAAATAAATATCAAAGTAAACAGTATATGTGAAATGATATATGGTTTAAGAAATAATAATATCCATCATATAAAAATATATATATTAAAAGAAATTTCCATTTAAATATTATTAAAATAGAATTATTTTTTCATGTGAATTGTTAAAATCACAAAAAAAAGTGATATTACAAAGATAATCATTAATAACATTCTAGAGAAGAGTAATCATTATACACTCCGATGTGTACCATACAACATTGAAAAATTTAAATGATAATCCCCATAATGGTTTGACAATAATTAAATAATAAAATTTCATGAGAAAAAAATATATTAATGAAATTATGTTTCAAGGGGTTGTACATACACCATAAATGAATCTATGTGCATAACTATAAATAGGTCTCAATGATTATTAAATTGGGATGAAATCTCATACCATAAAATTACTTTTTTGTGTGGTATTTATCCTAATGTATAGTGGTTTATAATATGTTAATAAAATATAATAGAAGAATAATAATTGTTATATTTCCATATTTTAAATTCTTATAATATTATATTACCCATTTTTAACAAAATTTAATTATTATAACTACTTCAGGTGTTTATTTCATAGATTTTTTAGTATGTTTTTACATTTTATTAGACATTCGTAATAAATATAACAAGTTTACATCATATCCATAATGTAAAACATGAAATTAATATTATATATATCTAGTATATATATTTAGAATAATATAAAATGTATGGAGATAAAAAATTGAAATAGATCATTCATGGAGACGATAGATGGTATATACGCAGGAATGCTACATTCATTTATTTTTTGGATAAAAAAACTAAAATTTAATGATATAATTATATTATAATTAAAGTATCATAAATATTTTATATATGTTACCTAGGTTTATTAATTCCATCATTAATGCATTCCCGGAGTTGCATGAACAAGTCACAGCGCTTTGAGGGTCAGTAGAACACAATTCCTCTAACAAATTTATCATATTTACACAAGATAAAAAGAATAAATTTATATTAGAAATAAAAATTATAAAATAATATAAAAATTATAAATATCATTAATATCATATATTAAAACATTTTCCAACATAATTTCAATAATTATAGGTGCTGAAGAAAAAATGAACAATCATCGTTTCATGATGCAGTGCTTCACCTTACACAAAAACAATATATTCATCACATATTAGATAGAGGTCTATATATGTGTATCTATAAACATTACTATAAAAAAATCACTGTATATTTATAATAATTTTGTTATTTTATATTAATTATCTATAAATAATTGAAGTTTTGGAGATGTAAATGAAAGCAAATTGATAATTAGAAAGTGTTACCATAAAAATAAGGTAAATTATTTTGGATTATACCAAAATGATTCCCTGTCATTATTTATTCTCAAATGGAGGATTCATGTTCTATGGAAGGGATTCTTGGTAACTATTTTGGTAGATCTTTTTCAATCCTATGTTTCTTTAGAGGTGTGAGGAATGTTGATAAGCGGTGGTTGTTTATAGTGGAGGTGGAGTGGCACTCTTGTAATATGTTGGCAGTGGGATTCTTCCCATGTTTATGTATATCCATTAATGGACCTAATTTTATCCAAGAGAGTATAGGGTCAAAATATATCCAAAAAATAGATTTTGGACAAATTTATAGGTCTGTTTGGGCCTTAAGGTTAATGTTTAGTCTCTTATTATGTTTAATTTAATGTTAATGGTTGTAATTAATTTTAATCACATTAAACAATCATTCTGGTAAAAATAATTTCTCATTTTATAAATTAAAAATTTTTCTAAATGATAAATTGTAATCCATTATTCCTAATTACAATAAGATAAGTAATATAAATTAATTTAAGATTTCATTTTATATGGGGGATGATAATTCTCATTTTTAATATAAAATACCCAAATGATGGGCATGTTATTATAACAAATTTAAAATTTATATTTATTATAAATATATAAATTATATTCATTTATAAAAATATCATCTAATGAAAATTTAAAAATATTAAAAAAAATAATATGACCTTATAAATAAATTAGATGAAAAATCTGGATTGAACTAAAAATTATTATTTTTTAATATTCATTAAAAAATGAAATGTTGCAATAAAATATCAAAAAACACCATAATATAATTAATATGATTCTAAATCAATTGTTAACTTTATATTAATATATTAAATAAATTTAAATTTAATAATTCATATTTAAAGTGGTATCACCCATAAAAGTCATTAAAATTTCCTTTATAAATATATAGATTTATATATGTAAAATAAAGTTTATTCTTATCTTATTCCCATAAAACCTAATGTATGAAAATAAAAAATATTTTATTGAACATATTACATAAATATTTCATTTAAATCATTCAATATTTTTAATTAATTATGTTTAATAAGATAAAAAACCTTTTCAACCATAAAAATAAATTTTTTTTCTTTTTTTATCCAATTGGATCTTATTTTCATTTATTATTAATTTGAAACACCTGAATTTATATAATATTAATATATAAAAAAGTATTTTTATCATTTATTTAATACTATTTTTAACACCCCAAACTTCCATGGTATGCTTCTCTTTAAATAATACAGTAGCGTGTGTTGTATGCAACTTCGAGTTCTAACACACCACAGCCAATCAAACTAGCCATTATGAATAGTAATACCCTCTTTTTTAAATTTTTTTAATTTTATATTTCAAAATGGAATTCATTTATGGACTCGGAATATCAAAATTACCTTAGGGTGAATTTTTTGTATTTTTTTGAAAACTTTCAATTTTTGATGATTAGTGAAAAACACTAAGATATAGTTTAAAACCAATTTTTTTTTTAAATTTTTATTTATTTTATTTCAATTTATTTTAGGTCAGAATAGATACATAATCTTTTATAAGTTCAATGTAATTCATTGGGGTCAGTTTATAATACTTTTATATAAAAAAAATATTATTGAACTTTTTACCGTCTTTTACCCATCTCTTATGTGCATTTGAAAATTTACATAAAACAAAATGTTTCCGATTCTGTGAGTTTAATTTCAAAATTCCAAGAGAAATGGTTGATATTATTAAGTAAAATGTGGTTTAATAAGAATAAAATAATTTTTGGTGAATATTAACATTTTACTTTTATTTACCACGGTTGAAAGTAAATAGGTTAATGAAGGGTTAAAATGATATTATTATTACCCTAACACATGTTCTAATTCTATTGGATAAGTATAATTCGACCAGAAACAACCTTATGAATAAAATATGAACCTCTTAGGTCCACATGGATTTAATTAGGATACTTATTATTATTTTATTTAAAGAGTTCAAAGAGTTAAAATCATAGTTTAATAATTAAAACATTTTTAATATAAGGATAAACATAAGATAAACTCTACTATAAATATTCCTCTCAAAGCTAAAAATAATTCATACGTAATTGTATTTTATTTATATTTTTTAGACATTAAATAATTTAACTTATTTATGACACAATGATGATGCAATAACTAATTAATTAATGAAATATTAAAATAATTAATATTATAAATATCCAAATAAATGTAATTTGAGACTTTTTATGAATTACACTAATTTTATAGGTTAATATGACATATTAGGGTTGGTTAGATAAATTTTTTTGAAGTAATAATTCTTTTATGGTTTTAGAAAAAAACAAAATACCATATAGTGTCAAAATTGACAAAAAGAGTTTTTAAAATAAATATTATATTATTAATAGAAATTCTATTCCAAAAAATCTATTGTTCAGAAAAAAGACTTATATAATGATACGTGTATCATTAATGACTCGCTTGGGATTCTCTTGGAAGTATATAGTATGTTTATTAACCATATAATATAAAAATACAAAAAGACATGGTAAATGTCAAACTGATTAACTAAGAGTTAAATCTAAAAGAATATGTTAATATAGTGACCCAACCCTATCTAAAACCTATTTGTTGAGTGGTTTTAGACCTATACCCACCTTATAATTTAAATAACAAATTTTTAGAAATTAGAAACCGACAATTATTTTATTATAAAATAATATTTCTAGCTTTTCCTAAGGTGCACCTCACCCCTCTTATAAAATGGCACTCCACCTTCACTCAAATTCACACCTCCAAATCCATTTTGCTCGGCCAAAACCTACCCAAATATCCTCTAAAATATTCTAAATTGATCCTATAGTCCTTCCTTTAGTCAGAAATACAACCTATGGAGCCATTTTGATCAAATCAAAAGGAAGAACCCGAAGAAGAGATTAATATATCATCACCTCTTTCAAGTTCCTTTCTTCTCCCACTTCCTCTTTCATTGTTGTTTCCATTCAAAAATAATAAATCCAGTATATTATATATACAATGATGTTATTATAATTATGTTATGACCATATTAATCATTCTCTTTATCTTTTGAATGACATTTCATCGTATGTGCATACGTATGACTTACCGTCACCACGTCATGGTGTAGTGGTTATTCAATATATTATTATTTGGATGGGTATAATAATGATGTATAATTGATTTAAAAAATAAATATAACCAGATAATGATTCTTTATATATGATATTCCATCCAATTATATATTATTTTAACATCAAAAGAATGATATTGTCTCCTGTGCATACGTACGGATTATCGTCTCCACGAACGCGATTAGATTCATTCCCCATCATATCCATTCAAGACTAACTTTCATTTGATGATTAAAAATAATGTTTAAAGACTTAATATCATTCTGAATATGAATAATATACATCATATCCACAAAAATCATTACTTACATAAAAAATCATATAAAGTAAAACGATTCAGTTAACACCTGAAACAATGATACTACTGGAATATCATTAAAAAATCAATATTAGAAGATCATATATGATATCATATTAATGTATATGGTTTTGTATAATTTAATAACAATTATTTAACCATTATACAGGAGGTTAACCTACCCTTGAACAAGGAAAATAATAAGGTAAGGGTTAATTCTACAATCTCTTTATTATCCGAGGATTTTTATACATAATTATCTACTAGGACCTCTTTATAATCCACATCCATGTTTCTTAAAAATGTATGTCAAAAAAAATTTACTATTTACGAGACTATGTTTTAAAGTCATTTATACCCTTGTTTGAGTATTTATAAAATGGTTGAAAGGAATCTTTCCATTGTTTTCCAAACAAGGTACTTTTGACCTTTTTGACAAAATTACGGTAAGAATGTTTTTTAACTTATACGGTGGGTGTGGCTATTTTCTGCCGGTATAACATTGTCGAACCATACCTTACATGCTTATAAAAATATTTTCAAAATAAATTTTTTCTTTTTATAATTATATGAATTTTAAATTATTTCAAAATAGAAAGAGGTATTTCTCTAAAAATGGATTTTAATTTCATCTATGTCAACATCCTTTGATGGATTTTTAGTTTATTTGAAGTTGATTTATTATGATACAAAACTTCTATATTGTATTGAAGGTTTTGTGATATGTTTGATTGTGGATGTGTAATTTTTATACCATTCATGGTTTATGGATAAGTATTGACATTTCGTATGCTAGTTTTAATACGAATGTTTATGTTATGTTTAAGCCTTTTCATATGAGGAATGCATTGGACTTAGTTTGTGGTGGGTGGAGCCCACTATAGCTCCTCAATGCATCGGTAGGTCTCATGATACAAACTAGTGTCTTGGAACAAGGCCTTGACAAAAATATTATTTGTAGTCTTGGCACAATGCATTTACTATGTGGTTATGAAAGTCTGGCATTATGCATTCTATCATTATGAATGTGTCTATTGATATTGCATGTGATTATTCAACTAGTAGAAAATCCATGTGAGTAAGTAAATGGAATTATTTTGATTTATATTTTCCATATTATGATGAAGTTTATGTTGAAAAGGCTTCTTAGTTAGTTTTATACAATTCCTTAAATGTTTATGCATATTTATGAAAGTTTCTGCTATATTATTATCCTTACTGGGCATCTGAGCTCACCCCATTCTTTGTTTTACTTTTTCCAGGATGCGAAAAAGTATTCTATGACTGACCTACAAGTATATTCTGAGGGGATATGAGTGTGTTCTATGGAAACAATGTTGTTGTAGTTTTTCATTTTATGATGTCATGTAAACCTTAAGAATGTATCTTGAACTTCCAAGGATACTAAACGAATCAGTCTTTTGAGACTTCATCTTTTGTGATCATGCCAATGATACGTAACAATGCACCAAATCTGGGTAACTGGGGTCGAGGGGTTACACTATTCATAATTTATATTTTATATACCTTTATATTAAATAATAATATTTTAACAATATATTATTTTCCAGTAAAACTCAGTCTTGCATGTAATGTATCTCATCGAATAATGACTATCCTGCATGTTTGACATGATAAATCGGGTCTATCTTGAATGGAAATATGTACACACTTTTTGAAATATTAAATATATAAAATATTATCAGGGTATTATACTCCCTTAGGTGATTGGTGTCCTGTTTCGTACATGTCATTGAATAAAAGGATCCCACCATAGAATTTGGGTGTGTTACAATTTCTCTAGTGTTGATTATAATGGTTGGGCCTAGAAGATAGATAAATAATAGAGAGACATGAAATAAATCAATTCATTTTTATAAGTTTTCTCGAATATAAATATTTTAATAGAAAAAAATGAAATATAAAATTTCAAACAGACCAACATAACATGGACAAAGTTTTCCGTTATTTTAAAACCTTTTATCTCCCACCCTTGTATATAAATTTGAAAACTCATAATACTTTATGTGATATTAAAAAAGCATCCTCCATTTATAAGTCAAATATTTTTAAAAAATTAATCTTTCATCATACGATTTTTAGTGGATCCAAAAATTTCAAATGTTACATCCCTTAGTTTTGGGCTAACAATTTTAGTATCTAAAACATCATCCTAATTGGTTGGAGTATGAAATGAATCATTTTTCCCGTTTACACCCATCCACTAGTACCCCTCTTAGGTGTATAGTTAATAAGGGTATAACCCCAAAAGAATAATTTCAATAGTTCATTGGATAGAAAAGAGAACCATGGGTATTTAGCGAATAGAAATGGGATAAATTACCCCAATATATAATTTAAGTGGGGTGATAATATCCAAAAAAACCATATAATATATAAAATAGATATATCATCCCAAAACATGAATTCAGTTTAATTAAATAAGAGACGTAAGAAAATACCTTGAAGAAAGTCATGGAAGGGATAGAAAAAATCCAACATCTCCTAAATAACTCTATGATCAAATAACACGCTCTATGATGACTAATGGTCTCTTTTAGACTAAAATAATTGTTTGTGTATATTTTGTGAGAATAAAGGTGTACTCAGTAGGATCATCCCAAAGATCTCATGTGTATATGTCATATAAGTATACTAAATCCCATTTAATCAATACATTTATATAACCCATTACCTATATAGGTAAAACATTATCTCATCCTCACTAAGGACTAATCATTGTATTAAAGACTTATATGTGAAAATAAATATCAAAATAATATACATATGAAAGGTAACACGAACCCACATCCCCATAAGATATTATCTCTTATTCCCCAATACTAAATGTCATATTCTTGAATCAATTCCATTATTCTTCACAACCATCTAAGAAAATATTTCATAACCCTAAAATAATATTATATTTTACCCCATATACACTAGTCTCAGAAACACCCACAACAATGTAAGAAAATCAAAATACTTTACAACTGGTGTATCATCCATTATCCCTAAAACAATCATAACCCAAGAAAGTAAACATCTAGTAAATATAGTTTATATAGATAAAATGCATTTATAAACTATAACATAACCCACTAATTCCCCTAAATACTTGTATAGTGAAAATTTTATTTTTCAAAGTTCATATAAACACGTACACAATATATGAATCCATAATTACCAGGATAATATTAAATAATATTTTATATATAATCAGATAATATAGAAGAGATTATAGTCAACCATCCATTACCTCACTAACCAGGATATTGGAGAATCAACTAGAATACAAAACATTTGTGTGTTAGTTTCCCACCTTATTCGGGTGGTGGATCATATGAAATCTTAAAAGATAATGAATAGTATATCACAGAACCGAACTTCGGAAAAATACTAATGAAAAAAAATGATATATATCTACTGTTTGATGAGACACCTAACAATCACCACTAATGTTTATAATGTTATATCTCATTAAAGAAAAAAATAATCCATGTAAAACATTAACTACATTCATTTATAAATTTAAAATTTAAAAAATTCTTAATTTCCATATCATAAATTTTTTATTTATTATTTGATTAACAAATAAAATACAATGTTATTTTATAAAATGTGTACCAAAAAGTGTTTTCCACATCTTTCATTCATTTTTAATGTTTGTTAACTAGATATTTTATAGTTTTTGGCATTATAAATTGGTTTTTCATATCTATTGTTGTTAACTGACATGGAAAACTATATTTCAGATTAACAATAACAAAAATATTCATATAAATTAGTCAAAAATTTCTGAATTAGATGGTGTTTTCAATTATGTTATCATCTAAATGATATTTAACACTAATAATCAAATAGTTTTAAAAAATAATAGATATAGTAAATTATATTTCATATCGGTTATCTTAAAAATAATTTAAAAAATACAATTTTTTTTCAATAAATCACGTTTGTTTATAAATATTTTACGTATAAAAACGTTTTTATAAAAAATAATTAAATACAATATCATAGTTATATAAAATTAAAAAATTTAAGTCATTTTACAAATGTAATGTGAAACTTATTAATTCAAATATATATTTCTAATTAAAGAAACCTCAATCAATTGTCTTAAAATCATATTCCCATTTTTCTTGTACGTCATTTAACTCTATTCCAAACTATGGAAGTGGGTCATAAAAGAGATAAAAATGATACTAAAATCATTTTACTTATACTCTTCATATAATTATAAGTTAAATAAATAGGAAGTATATGATGAAAAATAAAACATGTAGAATTTCATAATCCTCCCGATTGAAATTATTTCAAATATAAATAACAGAACATAAAAATCATAATCCTTTACAAATTTTTCATGATCAATGATATATTTAAAAATAATTATTGTATTAAAAATTGTATTTTATGTACCTATATCCCAAATATATTAATTAAAAATGAAAAGTCTCCTTTTCTCACTCATATTTTATCTTTTATTTACAAATTCTAGTTGAATCTATAAAATAATCTCATTTACTATATAAAAATCATTTTTGTAAAATAATAATAAATATTATTATAATATATAATTATTTTAAAAATAATCTGTAAGTTCCCAATATGCGGATAAAATTTTCTCCCAGATTAACACGTATAGAGAAAAACTAGTATGTTGTCTTACCCTTTGTAAAAAAGACACACAACAACTAGTAACCACTAATATAATAAAATAACATCAGTTGTTCTCAATTTAATAGTGAAAAAATTATTACAAACAATTTTTTTATTCCATTCCATATAATTAAGAATCCAACTCTTAATTTCTTTATTTTGAAATCATTTAGAAATATATATAGTTCATTATTTATCATTCATTCAAATTGTTATTGGTGAAATATATTGTGGGTAAAAATGTAATACTAGTATTACTTCATACTAAATACAAAGATTGCAAATGTACCTAATGAAAAAAATTATGTATTTTGTCACATTAAATTGAAATAATTGAAAGGGGTATGATATTAAATAATAATGGATGGTATTTGAATCATTTTTATTCCTAATAAATCCCAAGTAACATTATCTCTAAACTATCTCTATAAAATGCACTTTTTTATTTCACATCCCCAATTATTACCTGCCATTGGAATCTCATAAAATTATAAAAATACTTATCCTATGAATTCTCTACATGTATCTTATAAAATATCATACATTTTAGAGGAGGATGTGTGTGAGGAATATATAAAGTAGGATATAGACGGTTTAGATGTGTAGATTATGGGTGAGCGAGATCTAGTGAATGAAATTATCCTTACATGTCTCCATAAATGGATTATAATAAATTTTAAATCCTCTCCTACATTATCAAAAATGTATTCCTAAATTTAATTTCTGAAGCCATTATTTTTTCCTTTTTATGTGACAACATTTAATGAATATCCAAAACTCCTACTCATATTTTTTGCCAATACACCATCCCTATATCCTCATATGTGACCTGAGTGTTCGTGTTTTCCTAATGTAGCAGAAAAATAATCATTCATACCCTTAGGTATGATGGTCCATTGTGTTCTCTTCTCCTAAACGCATTCTTATATATACTATTGTAAAAATTCATTAGTGAATAACAATATATATTGTGATGGTAGTAGGATAAATAATAAATAACTTCTTCCAATCCTCACACTTATAGTCCATGATGCATCTATAAGATATCATCACTTTTTTATTTTAATATAGTATCTATATCATTTTTCTTCTCTTGAAAAGGGTTGGAGTGTATCAACCTTTTCAAATCATGATAACAATGATGAAATTTTCTATTAAAATTTTCATCCATCAATTTTATTTTATATAACAAACTCCCTCCACAAGACAATGTATGGGGATTAAAAAATTTGGATTGTATATCAAGATTAAATTTCCATAATTTGTGTGAATTGGGGATAAAAATTGTTAATATAATCATTTTGTGGATAAAGAACTTCTTAAATTTATCTTTTTACTTAAAAAATCTATTATCTTATTCAAATCTAAAAAAATGGATTTTATATATATTCATATAGAAAATTTTAATTATCTCTTGGTTTTTTATTTTTTTCATTCTAGAGAAATTGAAACGTCTGTGTGGATTGGTTTAAAATCCCTCTGTATCCTTAATGGAAATTATAAATATTTCATTCTCATTTATAAACGATAATTTATATCAAATTTACTCTAATAATAATGTTAAAAATTTATTGGTAAATAATTTTACTGATCATTCAAACATTAATAAATGTGTTTACTATAATTATATCCAATTATATGGAAATTTTCACAATGTTGAAAATTTTTCAATCAAAAATAAAAAAGATAACTTTTTGCTGGAAATAAATTTAATAAAGTCATAAATAATTTTAAATTTTTTCACACGATATTGTAATTTTCATCATATTTAACATATGTATTTCAGGATTAGCATCAAGGACCTGATATTTTTTTGAAAACATGTTCTACCATTTTTACAAACCCTGGAATCCTTCCCTAGTTATATGGAATTTAATGGCTCAGGTGCTGAGGAATGAGGATGATCCATAGTCAATGTATGTATATGGTCATCCACAAAAGCTATAGGTTAATCTATGGTTTTATCCGAAATATCATATAAATAAAATTAACAATGACTTAGTATAAAAATATAAAAATCAAATAGTTTCATAAAAAATTGAATGAAAAACTAGAATGATAAAACAAAAAATTAAAAAAACTAAACACATTTTTATTATATTTGTTAAAAAAGATAACTAAAATTATAACATATTTAATGATATTTGGAATTATAAGTAACAATTAAAACAAATATTTATTAAAATATTACATAAATCCATAATTTATATAAAAAATTGTAAAACACTTCTTATGTAATAAAAAAACAAACAATAAAAAATAACCACATCATTAAAATATTCACTAGTGTAATTATAAAAATTGTTATAGAGGATATTAAAAATATTTCCTATATTACTTATATGTTTATAACAATGTTAATAAAATATATATAAATATTTATGAAGCGTTTTATCAAATTGTCAAAAAAATAATATTTAAAAATATAAAAACAAATCTAATAGATACGTATGATGTTGAATTGTTAAATAATTATA
Organism: Viscum album; assembly: GCA_963277665.1. NCBI lineage: Eukaryota > Viridiplantae > Streptophyta > Magnoliopsida > Santalales > Viscaceae > Viscum > Viscum album. The sequence goes on from OY728121.1 coordinate 181,805,087, forward strand.
TCAACAAAACTAAAATATTGTAGAAAATTAAATATAATAAATTTTAAAATATTACTTTTATATAAATATTAAAATTAATTTATATATATATTTTGAAAATTTTAATTTAAAACAACAAATACATATATATTAGCAATAATATTTGGAAATTACTATAGGAATATTAATCATATTCCTTCCATAAGAACATTCCATATTGAAAACCCCATCTATAGATCATGGTCTCCAATATTCGTAGATAATCATTACATGGTAGTTGGGATCTCATATATATCAATATCATAGAATTTTTTATCATCACAAAAAAAATATTTTTCCCTACATAATGACAGACCACATTACATTAAATAAAGCAAGAAAATAGAATATTTATTTATGTTATGATCCCATTATAAAAGAACCAGGACTATATTACATTATATGTAAACTAACTAGATTCATATTAAATTCATTTTGTATAAATCTATTGTTACCGATAAAACATTTATTTTAAAACACATCACTAAAAAATATAAGGTAATGAATCTTCCATATTTCTACAATGACATTATAACAGTCATCACATACAAGGATAGGTTATTTTTCATTTAAACTTATATAAAAATTATTATATGAACTTTAATACATTAATATTCTAAATTTCACTTCTTTTTCCTACTTTTTCATATATAAATTATTGTAATTAATATCATACTCAATCATTATTATCAAATTTAAATTTGGCCACTGAATCATCATCTCTATGATTCTCATACATCTGATATAATAGGTATGCTCAGTATAAAAAATATATATTTTTTGTTATCTTCCTTAAATATATATGTATCTATCTTCTTTATTTAAATTGTTTTATAATATTCCTATTTAATTTGATATATTTTAGAACATTATCTATGTTATTTAGGGCGTATAAATGTAATTTCATTATATTTTCACTTGTGAACAGTAATAATTTCAATCCATAGATCCACTTTAAACCAAAACAAACTCATTTATAGAAATATATATTAGAAATTATGTACTTCAATATATATATAATTACTTTGTGAAATGCATTTAAACCTCCACAGAAATATACATCTAAATATCGGGGTTTTCATATTGATATTAATTTTTATCATATCCCTTCAATGTCATCATATAAATTTTAATAATATACATCTAATATAGACATATATTTCAACAAATATAAATTTATTTCACCAAATAAAATTTTAAAATCACCATGATATCAAAAATATATAGTGGAATGTAGATTTCTAGATGACAATATATTGAAACTTCATGATTCTCCCAATTTTTCAAAATATTCAAATCAATCACTTACTTAAAAATTGATATAAAAAAACACATTCATGAAAGTCATTGTAATATATATGGGAAGTGTTCTATGTAATGAATCTTTTAGGAGAATTTGAACCATGGTTTTGAAATAATGATATTTAATTCCTATTAACATTAAATATCTTTATTAATTTTTTTACAATTAAATATTTACCATATAAAACTTTGATACCATAGTCGTCCTGGGAAAAAGATATTCTACTACTTTGATAATGTATGATAGTATGTAAGTAGGTCTGTCTAACTTCCATTATGGGTGGGTTCTACCACCAAATAAATTTTGATTGAAAGTAACTCAAATCATAAATTCATCACATCCTTAGTATTTCAAAAAATATATAAAAAATATCCAATTAAACTATCACATAAATTATTCTATATATGTCATACATCAATTTTATTTTTGACATCATGATATCCTAAATTTGGGCGTTCAATAAATATTGATCATTTAATAAGAATTTATATATCATTACATGATTTTTATGACTTTATAAATTTGAAACAATTTATTTTACATCATTAAAAATATTGATCGGTTCAAAAAAATTTGTCGAAAAATCAAATTACTTGTTATTATCATTTATTTTTTTAATTTTCAATATGAGTCATCCATATACAATAACTATCTATGTCTCATTTACACTATTTTTTCCATGTTGTATTTGATAATATGATGTTCATTAATTGAAAATTATATAATTCTTCTACACCATAATGTTATATGAAGTCAAATTTACATAAGATGCTAAGACATTTGTTGTGATCTTAATCATTTAATGAAGTTAAATTTTTTCCATTTTATAAGAATAATAAAATATAATACTACCCACATTTCAATTATTAAAATCACCAATTAATGGTGACATGAAATAAATAATATCTAGTCCAATCTATTTTCATCTGGATATCATAAAAAATGATATATTTATATTTCATAAAACAATCATTATATAAGTTATAAATTACCTATTAAATATTCCATGAATTATGTTCCCAACAATGGCATTGATATGGATTCATTATTTATTTTAAAATTCCATGTATAATAATTCTAACATCATTTACAAAGGTATGAATCTATTAGAAAATTTTACATTATGGTGAATAATATGTGTGGCTTAATTTTCCATCTAATTTTTAATCATCTACATAAAATATAAATAAATTATCATTTGAATTTGAATGTAAATGATTTAAAAAAGTAAATGTAGGACTATTCTATATTTAATTATTAGTATTCATGTAAATTTTGAAATCAACATGTTACTATTCTTTCACAATATATCATGATGTGACACATTTAGGACACCCTTACATTCTTTGTATTACATTCATTATAACACAAAGTCATTCCAAAATTTTCGTATCTTCTTATATCCATGTCCCATATTGGAAAATATTTTTTTTGTATTATAATTTGAATCTGTAATATTAGAGTCTCATGGATGAATGGCTTTTAAAATCTATAGTAACTTTATAAAATCATTCTAATTCCTTTAATTTATTTCCCTTAAGTTAATCAATCACCTAATTATTTGATAAAAAATTAAATTTCATACAACTAGGGTACATAGATATTTATGAATCACTATTAATGAAATTTATCATGAATTATTTATCAATTTCCTCTATCTAAATATCACAAATCATTTAATTAACTTTAATAGACTTATCATCTTGAAAGAATTTATCACCAAAAAATTTTGATTTCTTGAATATTTCACCATTATATATCCAACGACTATATCTCATAATAAAACCATTATAAATATAATTGTTATTAGATTCTATGCATTATTGTTGAAACGTATATAAACAAATTCAAGAACGGTATGAATAATTTGTTATTGTTTTTAAAAAATAGGAGATTAAAAAAAGTTGAACTCCTTCCTCTAATTAATAAATGGATCACCATGCACTAATCTTACGGTGACTGTTTATCACTTTTTAAAAAATTTATATAATGAATATATGTTAAAATATATTTAAATTGATTTGAAAATTTAAATTTATAAATTACATTATATAAACAAAATTTCAAAACATAAATTTCTAAAGTAATCTTGAATTTTATGAATTTTTTTATTGTATTACCATATATATTATGAATATATATAAAATTTTTCCCAAATTAGATATAATTTTTATGAAAAAATTTCAATATATAAAATTAAGTAAATGAAAATATATAATAATACTGAGATAGGGTCATACACTATATTGAAAGAAGTTAAAAAATTTCACACATAATTTATAATATAGTATGTTGAGAAAATAGGATATTACCAAATACATACTAGATGAAAACATTCATAAGTTTTATTTCAAATCCAATGGTTATAAGATCTCCAAATTTTCAATCAAAATAATTTCTTCTAAAATAAATAATTCTTATGAAATTACAGTTTCTCAAGATTTTAATTTTCAAAGTACTCATTACATCACACTAAATTAGTTTATTATAAAAATAAAAATTAATTTTTTTAGTGTGAAAAGATAGCTTCAAAATCACATATAATTATAAAATTCACATATTAATCGAGCTAAAAACAAATAAATTATGAAAAAAAATTAAACCCCAAATATCTTATTCTAAATTTATTTATCTATATAATGGGTCTCAAAAATCATATATAATAACTTTTAATTATTTAAAAATTAATGATATTATTCAGATAAATTGGAAAATAAAATTAATAATTAAATCCCAAAAATTAATTCTACATGCCAAAAATGAATACACATAAGAAATATAATATATATATTTAGACACCAATTTATAATACAATTAAAAAACATTAAACACAGCTTCAAATAATATTATTAATTAAATTACCATGATTTATTACACACATTAAAAAATCATTCAATCACTAAAAATAAAAAAAACAAGGTTTCATAAAATTAAGAAAACCATAAATGCATGAAAAACTATATGATTTAATGAAAAATATTTGGAAATATTGGAGTGAAATGATGGTAAAATATGATGTTAAATGACATGGTGGGAGTGAAGTCAAAGATGATGACAATAGTGAAGAGTGAATATGGTGAAAATAATTGAGATACTGATTAAGAATGATATATATCAATGTAAATGGGTGGTTTATGAAGAAAATTCAGGTACATAGAGTGTAACATTGAATGATTGGCTGAAAAATATAACATAAGAATGATGATTTATCATTTAAAAAATTATTTATACGTTAGTACCTTAATAACTAAGGTTTAAAATATTCCTTCTACATCACTTATATCAAAACCAAAAAAATATTGTTTCCTACGATATATGTTAAATAATATATGTATAAAATCCCTAATCCAGAGACATATATTCTATTAATTATTATAAAATGAATGTTCCTTGAAAAAACTTGTTTATAGTAGCTTTTTTGATGAATTCAATTATAAATACCCTTTATCTACGAGTTTAATAATCATTTAAATTGTAGTTTCAGAGTACTATTATGCAAGGGAATTTTTCCAAACCATTTATTTCATTTTTTTATTAATATTTTTCATCATAATACTCAACATCCAATCTGATGAATGGAGAGTGATCTTCCTTCATATTCAACTATCATGCCTAGATTGATCATGGAGATAAATTTTTAAGTGATTCTCATGGTGATCAGAGGAAAACTAAATATGTGATATGATCTATGGTAATAGAACAAGGTGATTCCTATATCAACAATCAGATAATTGGGGACGCATTTGAATGACGGATATATGAAATATACTATTTATTACTATTACAAAACAATTATAATAAATTGATCATTTTTTGATCTATCAAAGAAGAAGAAAAAAATTCACGAGTAAATTCTCTAATTTCAAAAATTAATTATAAATAATATGTGATTATCATTGGCTCTAGTACCAAAATTTTACCCATTTTTTGTATTTTTTTCATTTAAAATGATCAAGGAATTTTTTATTTTTTAATTCCCAGATTTACCATCGATCATGGAAAAAGGAAAATTTGTGCATGACCAATCACACGCTTTTTCTAAATCTGTATCCTTCTAGTGGTATTAGAATATTCATGTTATTACTTATAATTATTTAATTAATGTTGATTGATTTACACATAACTAGTCAATTTTAAATTCTACTTTAATAATTCTTTAATATGAGTTGAAAGATATGAATTATTCTTCATTGTTTCTTGTAAGAACAATCAAGTCGATTAATTTGATTGAAGAAATATATATGATGAACTCATCTATATGTATCAATGAATCTTTCTACATAACACAATAATACATGTTATGTAACCCATATGTACACACCGTTAAATAGTGTTTATTTTACATAGAATTATTTCAGCATTAATTCAATGTCTGCTAATTTGTTATAAGTGGTGAATTTAATTATATAATGTGTGTCGATCGGGCCTGCTAGGTGGACAGTCAGTTAGAGTAAATGTCGTGTATCTTCTTTACATGGAGTGTAGTACTTTAGTCGCAGACAGGCCACATATCTTCCTGTATATTCTACCTGACTGGTGACCTAGTGAATCAGAGGCCACACGATGTGAAACCCATATACACACCATGCACTTAAACTTTTTACATAGAATGGTTATAAAACCTTCCCCTATGAGTTTTCGGTAGATAAATAGTTAGAATAGTACAATATTTATAGGTATGTTGTACATGTCAAGCACTTATACCAAATTTGGAATTATTAGAATTAATTTGTTAAAATTTTTATAACTTATCAAAAATTTATTTTTTTGTCATTAATTTCATAGGCCATGCTATTTTATGTACATTAATAAATATATAAATGTTTAATTAATTATTTTTTAATGTTAGGAACCTCAAATAATATATGGGACTTATTATAGTAATTTCTCAATGTGCATTGAATCATAACACATGATAGAAAAATCAAGCAATATTTGCAATCATTTATGTTATATTACACATGAAGTATGTATGCGATATGTTGTTTATGAAACATCTCACCGGATCAAACACTATATGAGTATAATACATGTTGTGTAGTCAGGAAGGGTATATAGTATGTTTTAGATAGGGTTCATTTATATACATGGTTATATTTTAATAAATTTATTTAATTCATTTTTAAATTATGTTGGATATGAATATCAAGGATATTCAGATGATAATTGAGAAAAAACAATTTATTAATGAAAGAAGATAATTATGTAATTAAATCGTGATTTATATTAAATAAGAAAAAATAGGAATTGAATGGTAATTTAATTAAATTAATATTTCATTGAATACATATGGATGATCATGATCCTAGACCAGAATATTGTATATGGTTGGTTTCAATTAATTTATTATTTATCTTAATTTTTGTAATTTTTTCTATCTATCCTCTTATTAAGTAAGGGGCATGAATTCCCATTGAATATATTATGTAGTCCCTTTCCCATCACCTACATGTGTGTAAAATCATATGTTACGAATAGTTTCCCATGCTAGAAGAGTGGTTCATTTTTGGAGACATGTTGATGTCAATCTTTGTGAGATACAAAGGTGGACTTGTTGAAATATGTAACCTGATCCATAATTTGGTCACTGTGTTTTCCCCGTGGATGGAGATCAGTTTTTCATCCTCTATATAAACTTACAATTAGTAAATTCTTTGGATCATACCTCATTATTATCTCCTTTCCATCAAGTTTCATGGTTATTTCATTATGGATTATTTTTTATGATCAAATGAATTCATGAAATAATGATTTAAAAAAAATGTCGGATAAAACTAAAATAAATAAGCTTATGCATAAATTTTATCTATGGTATGGTAAATCACATTATTATATACAGTTAATATTTTCAACTATGTAATAAATATAATAATAATAAATTTCTTCACATTGATAAAATCCATCAATTATAAATTTTAACCTGGTATAGCCTTCCACTACATCAAATAAAAAATCGTGGTTCAATCTTCATGGCTATCCAAGGTTGGGGTACATTCATTTATCAAGGAATTCTAACATGAAATTTTGGTTTAACATAACTTAGTTCACATCATGGGTTGAATATCAAATTAATAATTAGTGTAACTCAAAGGCTTTGGTTGAGTACATAGAATTTATGGACATAAGGATTTGGGATTCCACTCAACATATCAAGGAAGTATGAGTTAATGTAGTTGGAAGTTGTATTTCCTACCTAAAACCCTTTAAATTGCATAGAAAACCAAAATTGGGGTTACAATAAGTGAAATATGGATCATTTCCACTTTATTATCCATGAAAAAGAATATTCCAAAGCCAATGGTGAGGGATATTGGGTTTTGAAAACAAAGTGGGTGATTAATATAAATATTAGTAATTTATTTGTATAAATTTTATCATATAAGGTAATAAATATTTTCATAATTAACATGTAGAATGAATTATGAAATGACTTCAAACATATCACGGTGATCAATAACTAATATGTATAACCTTCTCACTATACCAAATTTACAAGAGTGGAAAATAAGCATCTATGTAATCATATGCCATGAATTCAAATTATATGTTTTGGATGAACCTATTCCTAATTCCACTAGTAATGGAGAGTGTGAGAGTAGTTCTGTAATTGTGAGAAACATTTTAAATATGATAAAAATGATTAATGTTTCATGTTATAATCCATGACCAATTAATTTTTAATGAAACATGAAGACATTGATATGTATAGTAAGATTGACTCTCCCTCAAGATCTCTATCAATCGAAGGTTATCTAAGAGAGATATGAGATTTCCAGTGTTATTTTTATGACTAATCATATATATTAAGAAATATTTAGGGCTCATGTAGTCAATATGATTGTATATATTGAATTCTTAGACTTCTTGGGGATTAAATTCCATATTTTTTTTGCAAATAGATTCCATGCATTCATCATTACACAAAACCTTTTGATGATTTATTGTAATTATAAAATCTGAAACAATGAGAAGATTCTTTTAGAAATCCGCAATTTGATTCTCTATGCAGATAAGGACATGGAGAATTAAAATATAAGGCCCCATCCATAAACCATACTTAATCATGAGTTATTACAAGATTACACATTCAGGATCTTTTCAGGTTTAGAGTTTTAGATAATTAGGACATAACTATTACATCTCAAAAGATTACAAAGTAGTCGCTTCTACTAAATTTCCATAAAATAAAAACACTTAAAAAGAATGATGTCCAGTTCCATGTTTTAGGTAGCATGATTTTCCCTTGATCTCGTCCTTGACCCGATTCCACGCTAATTCTTGTGAAAAACATTTCAAAAACTTGGGATAAGCATAAAAAGCCCAGTATGGGATACACAAATATTGAAAACTGTTAGTTTTTCAAAACAACAAGTGAACCATGTATACTTTATCAAAGTAATACTTTTCACCTATTCGAAGTAGTAAAAACTCTTCACTGAATAAAAGCTCATTACTTACCCTTCTGTAACCAAAAGATTACCATAAAACCCATATAAATATCACATAACATATAAAGGTAACTTGGTACATAAACATACTTAAGTGGAATAACCATAAGGTTGACTTTCACACATATCACTTAAAGGAATAGCCATTCGGCCAACTTCCATACATACTTAATGGAATATCCATACAGCCGACTTCCATACCCAATGCATTGGAGGTTATAACGTAACCACCCGTCCGGGTATTCACGGCACCACCCGTCATATGGTTTATCACGTAACCACCCGTAAAATGTCCAAGTACCATTATAAAATTATAACACATAAAACCAATATAAAGGAAGGATAACATTTCGACATTTCAATCACAATATATCATTTAAATAAAATGACATAATAGAATCCTTTATCAAAACCATTTTCAATACCAAAATACAAAAAAAGTATATGGTATTTATTTTATTTTAAAAAACATTATGGCTTGTTGAGGAAGCCAAAGACCAAATAATACTCGCGGCGGTGGATAAGTCTTCGTCGCCGCATACGTACGACAAGAACATTCCCTTTTGTCATTTAGTAAAACACTTCATATAAAAAGATTACTTTTTAATAAATGTAAAATTAAAAGGGGTTTATACACCGTATTAAAGAAAGTTGTGTATAAAACAAAAATATGCCTCAATGAATGGAGATTGAGACGAAGACCCTTACAAAGACGGTATCCTTGGATTAAGGATAAATCAATTACATAATTATGTGTGACAAACGAATACACCAAATATAAGTGGATATTAAGTGTAAAACAATCAGATGTTATTCACACATATTCATAGAACGACATATTCAAGGAGTACAGGCATATCCCAAAGAATCAAATTTGGGTTAAAAAGTTCCCGTGTAAAAATTTGACAGCCTAACTGCGTCTCTTCAAAATTCAGAAAAAGAGTTGATGAGAGATAAAAAAAAGGTATCTCATCACTTAAAATTGACATCAATAAGGATATATGAGGACATATCCCAACATAACAATATGTGAATTAAAAGACCCAACAAAAGAAGTCTTTTAAAAAGAGGAGGGTGAAAGGTTCCCTTACCGACTTGGGTATCTTTCGAAGCATACACCCCATGAAAGAAGGACAATACATCATTGATGTAAATACTCATAAGCGAAAGTATATTAAAAAAAGATTAGAATAATGGGAATTACATACACCACTCAAAGGAAATTGTGGGAAATGTAGCATAATTCTCACGGGAATAAAAGTGAGATGAAAAATCCCTTACGAAAACTCGGCAGCCTAACGGCACCACTTAAAACTTCCAAAAATGGATTGATGAGATAAAATAGGGTGTCTCATCACATTAAAATAAAATGTACATCAAGAGTAATATAAAATAACATCTCCCATCATAACAAATAGGATCTTAAAAGAAGTGACAGAAAGGAGAGTACTTAAAGAGAAAGAGAGAGGTTAGATCTCTTACGAAAATTTGGCAGCCTAACGGCGCCACTCAAAACTTCCAAAATGGATTGATGAGAGAGAATAGGGTTTCTCATAATATAAACATAAAAATTATAGTAAGAGTAATATAAAAGGACATCCCAATAACAAGAAATATGAGCTTAGAAGGAATGACATAAAAGAGTGTACTTAAAAAGAAAGAGAGGAGTAGGATCCCTTACCTCGGGTCCGACTTGACTCGATCGTTCTTTAACGTCCTGAATAATAAACTTGAGTTAATTTATATTTTCTAAAGAACCTTTTTCAAGTTCATTATTCCTTTTATATCACTTATTTACATTTTATAAACACTATGTAATCATTTAAGTTAATAATGTTTGTTTTGTCGATATTTGGTTCTTAAGTCGAAAGTGAACTTCTTACAATTACATGTTGTTCGTGTGGTCAAAGGTTCATTATATCCAGAATGATATTCATGATTTGGATATCATATATATCATATATATCCAGCATATACACGTATTTATAATATTACATAATCATTTAGAGGTAAGAAATGAAATGCACCGTTCATGGAGACGGTAAGTCGTACGTACGCATGAACGCTACTTTCATTTCTTTGTCATATTAATGGAATTAAAACTAAATGAGAGGTAAGTATATTTTAATTCCAGAATTATATTCATCATTTATATGTAACATACATTATATATATCCATTATAAATATGTACTTATAATAGTACATTTTATTAGGGGATAAGAAATCAAATGCACCGTTCATGGAGACGGTAAGCCGTACGTACGCATGAACGCTACTTTCATTTCTAAATCATACATTAATGGAAATAAATAATAATTATATAGAGTTATATTATAATTCCAGTATAACATCATATATAATAACTTTAAATCCATCCTTTATATGTCCCACATATGGCATTAACGAATCACATCAATTTGAGGGGGCGGTAGTCCGCACTTCCTTAAATGAAGATATCGTGTTTACCCATAATGGAAACCATAAAGGTATTACATAAATGAAAAATACAGAAGCTTAAGTAAAACATAAACATATTATATATCATATATAAATATAGTTACATCTTAATGGTCACCTTTGAAGGTTTTATATGAGTGTTGAACAATCATCATTTCATGAGGCAGAAATTCAGCATTCACGGATACAGTATGTTCTTTAACCATTAGATGTAGGTGTGTGTAAGTGTAGCTAGAATACTTCTTGTAAAAAAATCCTAGTATATTGATGATACTGGATTTGTTACAAAATAAATGAATAAAAATATTTTAGGGGGTTGGAGAGGCAAAATAAAACAAAAGAACACAAGTGAAGATAGTACCTTAAAATCGGGTAAATCCCTTTGGATTGAGCTCAAAGGATTCCTTGGGAAGACTTATGCCCAAATTGAGGCTTCAAGGAGTAAGAGAGGGAAGTGGAGAGACAAAATGGGCAGGGTTTGGCCGAGCCAAAGGCTTTGGGAGTGTGGGTAAGGAGGTAGAGTTGGGGGCCTTTTATAAGAAGAGAGGAGGGGCACTCCTGTAAAGTTACAAAATGTTACTTTATTTTCAAACGATTTTCGGATTTTAAAGGTCCCACATTGATTTATTTCGAGGATACGGTGATAAGGGTTCTAAATCCACTCATCCAATAGGTTTTGGACATGTTTAGGTCTTAGATATTACATTATCATTCCATTTTATTTAAATCGTTAAATAATGAGGTCATCGCTGCATCATCATGATGTCATAAATAATTTAATTTATATAATGTCTAAAAATTATAAAAAAATTCTATGACGTATGAAATCTTTTTAGCTTTCCAATGAATATTTAGAGTCAAAAATCTGACTTTTATAACACCATGTAAAAATTGTTTTAGTAAAGCATCTCATGTTTGTGTCATTTTTACTTTAACATTAAATAAAAAGATATTTATGTCATTTTCCAACCAAAGTGGCTCCATGGGGTCCCCAAGTTGACCCATGGATTGTCTTGGTAGGCCATAACACATCCAAGGATGGTAGGACATGTGTCTAGGTCATTTAATATTATTAAGACATTATTCGTACCATAAACTACACTAATTACCTCTAATCGCGATTAAAATTTTAATAAGTTACTATTCACCAAAAAATTATTTTTATCCCATTGATCAACATTTTACTTCTTAATGACAACCATGTATGTCGGATTTTTGAAATTCAAAACACAAAGATGGAAAAATTTCATTTAAACGGAAAAATCAGTTTTTATAAGTACCACTTAGTGGTTTCACTATTCATCAAAAATTGAAGTTTTTCAGAAAAATCCCAAAAATTCACCCTAAGAAATATTTGATATTCTGAATTCAAAAATTAAGTCTATTTTAAAAAAATCAAAACATATACATCACATTAATTAATTTAATAACTAATTCCCGATGTCACAGCAAATAGCGTGTTTTTATGAAACAATAAGTATCAAAAGATTGACACTAGTTTAAGTCTGATTTCAAAGTGAAATTAATTCCAACGACCACAATTGGATTTAATGGTAAAAATATATTCTAATTTCACTTTAAAACCAATTCAAAAGATAATCTAATCATATAAATAAATTAGATTAAAAAGAGTTTTTGAATTAAAATACAACATTTTACACTATTCGTTAAAAATGAACTTTATCGGAAAGATACCAAAAATTTACACAAAGTAAATTTTGATGTACCAATTCTTAATAAGAGTTTTATTTGGTCCAATAGAATGTATAAGGGTGATCAAAACTATATTTAATGATGGTTCGCCATCAAAAGGCGATAAGTGAACCTTTTAGTGAAAACTAGGGCTTATACGCCTAAAATTGAATTCTTTCCATATTTCAAGCCTTTATATTTTATTGGATAAATGTAAAAAACATTTAAAAACATATATAATCTTATTTTAGTTATTTCTATCCATTCCCGCCAATACAACGGCTACATGTTAACTACCATTTAAAATAATATTATTTTATTATTAGAGTGCAACATAAGATTCCCAAGAAACTCGTTGTTGCGTGTTGGGTACGCCATCGAGCATAGTGTCCCCTTTAAAGTCATATTAATATTTTATTCACAAATATGGATAAATATGAAAATTTCATATTCTTTATTTACCTGGGGTGTTACATCCTTCCCCCCTTTTGGTAATTGCGTCCTCGCAATTTTTAAAATTGAGCTTGGAAACATCCTTGAAAGTCCCACATCGGAACCAGAGTCGGTAAAACAATCACTTTAAAATATATGAAGATAAGTACAGAGGTCTCCTGAGTTAACCCATACTAGGATTACATGTAGAAAAGCATGGACATGGAAGAAAAATCAAAGGGTCATGTTCTTGAGGGAGAGTGATAGAAAACATGTTTAGGAGAAAGTTAACCACAAGAAAATCACAAACTAGTGATGGGTTAAACGGTATTCGATTCCCCAGTAGGAAAAGTTAATAGGCGACATTTTTGTTTTAAGTTACTTTTTATTGAGGAATTTATTCATAAGGAAACATAATTACTTATCATGTTGACTTTCAACTATTATTAGATTTATTACACAAACTCATACTTTCCCCAAAAGACGAGTATTTAGGAAGACTTGTTCGCATTAAGAGTATTATAATCAACTTCTAGAGAGTCACCTAATCCAGAAAAGAGAACTATATACTTCCCATGTCTTTAGACTTTAACCAAAACAAAAATGTTAGTACAAGATCAGATAATCAAGAAAAGGATAACCCTTTATAAAAAGAAAATCTATTCTTAATCTCCAAAATTTGTCCAACAAAACCCAAAGTTCAATGAGGACCATTCGATAAACAATTTGTCTATAAAATTCTTCAAAGTAAACCAAACTAAGATTTAAACCCAAATATTTGAAGGATTTAGTCACATAGTCTACCAAGTTAAATCATAACATTTATCTCCTATCAACATCGGTTGCTCCTAAAGTCTCGTATTGAAAAGTAATTAACCTAATCACATATCCTCCATGATAGGTTAATAAATTTCCATAGATAACCCAAAATCAGCTTACTCTTAATTCATAAAATCATATAACTAAAAAATAATCAGTTAAACTAACCTGGGACTTCACGTAGTCCAGTGGTAGGCGATAAATACCAATCACACTTTGGTTGTGAGTTCGATTCCCGCAGCTTTGTCTGACGTGACGGGTTGTCACACGGTCTGTGTGTTGTCCTTTTTCCAAAACTATATAATTCTCAAAACATTTCCCAAAATGAGATAAAATCTTCAAAAATGATCATAACATATTTTAACCTCAAGTTTATCTCATGCCTTTCATTTTCCAGCATATCATATAATAACCCATAATTACCTCAAAACTAAGGATCATATAAACCCTAATGGTTACCTTTATAATTATTAGCTGAACTTCCACATCGATTGGTCATCTCGTACATGATGCATTACAGAACATACCAAGGTTCAAGTGGTTGATCATGACTCCTTGATAGTTGGTTTAGAACAACGACGAGTTTCCTCATTGAATACCCCAATTTATCCAGTCTCTTATTCAGAGAACCACCATAGTTTCCTTCAAACCTATTGTCACTTTGGTGCCTGCTAGATCCATCCATTCACTAAAAATAGAAATGTCAGTGTGAGTATGTCAACAAAACCATCATGTACTAATGAGGGAGATAACCACTAATACTCATTCACTTTATCTAAAACTAGGACTCTTTCTAAAATCCTATCCATTATGGTACTGTCACTTATGCTTAGAGAATACCCTAACCTCTAAAGTTATCTAAACCGACCTTTGATACCAACTATAAGGCCCCATCCTTAAACCTTACTTAATCTTGAGTTATTACAAGATTACACATTGAGGATCTTTTCAGGTTTAGAGTTTTAGAGAATTAGGACATAACTATGACATCTCAAAAGATTACAAAGTAGTCGCTTATACTAAATTTCCATAAAATAACAACTCTTAAAAAGAAACATGTCTAGTTTCATGTTTTAGGTATCATGACTTTCCCTTGATCCCATCCTTGACCCTATTCTACGCTAAGTCCTGTGAAAAACATTTCAAAAACATGGAATGAGCATAAAAAGACCAGTAAGGGATACACAAAGAATGAAAACTGTTAGTTTTTCAAAACAACAAGTAAACCATGTATACTTTATCAAAGTAATACTTTTCACCTTTTCGAAGTAGTAAAAACTCTTCGCTGAATAAAAGTTCATTAATTACCATTCTGTAACAAAAATATTACCATAAAACCCATATAAAGATCACATAACATATAAAGGTTACTTGGGACATAAACATACTTAAGTGGAATAACCATAAGTTTGACTTCCAAACATATCACTTAATGGAATAGCCATTCGGCCAACTTCCATACATACTTAATAGAATAGCCATACAGCCGACTTCCATACCCAATGCATTGGAGGTTATAACGTAACCACTCGTCCTAGTATTCACGGCACCACCCGTCATATGGTTTATCACGTCACCACCTGTAAAATGTCCAAGTACCATTAAAAAATTATAACACATAAAACCAACATAAAGGAAGGATAACATTTCCACATTTCAATCACAATATATCATTTAAATAAAATGACATAATAGAATCATTTATCAAAACCATTTTCAATACCAAAATACAAAAAAAAGTATATGGTATTAATTTTATTTTAAAAAACATTACGGCTTGTTGAGGAAGCCAAAGACCAAATAATACTCGCGGCGGCGGAGAAGTCATTGTCGCCGCATACGTACGACAACAACATTCCCTTTTGTCGTTTAGTAAAACACTTCGTATAAAAAGATTCATTTTGAATAAATGTTAAAGTCAAAGGGTTTTATACACCGTATTAAAGAAATTAGTGTATAAAACAAAAATATTCCTCAATGAATGGAGATTGAGACGAAGACCCTTACAAAGACGGTATCCTTGGTTTAAGGATAAATCAATTACATAATTTTGTGTGACAAACGAATAAACCAAATATAAGTGGATATTAAGTGTAAAACAATCAGATTTTATTCACACATATTCATAGAACGAAATATTCAAGGAGTACAAGCATATCCCAAAGAATCTAATTGGGGTTAAAAAGTTCCCTTGCAAAAATTTGACAGTCTAACGGCGTCTCTTCAAAATTCAGAAAAATAGTTGATGAGAGATAAAAAAAGGTATCTCATCACTTAAAATTTACATCAATAAGGATATATGAGGACATATCCCAACATAAAAATATTTGAATTAAAAGGCCCAACAAAAGAAGTATTTTAAAAAGAGAAGGTGAAAGGATCCCTTACCGACTTGGGTATCTTTCGAAACATACACCCCATGAAAGAAGGTCAATACATCATTAATGTAAATACTCATAAAAGAAAGTATATTACACAAAGAGTCGAATAATGGGAAGTACATACACCACTCAAAGGAAATTGTGGGAAATGTAGCATAAATCTCACGGGAATAAAAGTGAGATGAAAAATCCCTTACGAAAACTCGGCAGCCAAACGACGCCACTTAAAACTTCCAAAAATGGATTGATGAGATAAAATAGGGTATCTCATCACATTAAAATAAAATTTACAGCAAGAGTAATATAAAATAACATCCCCCATCATAACAAATATGAGCTTAAAAGAAGTGACATAAAGGAGAGTACTTAAAGAGAAAGAGAGAGGTTAGATCTCTTACGAAAATTCGGCAGCCTAACGGCGCCACTCAAAAATTCCAAAATGGATTGATGAGAGAGAATATGGTTTCTCATCATATGAACATAAAAATTAAAGTAAGAGTAATATAAAAGGACATCCTAATAACAAGAAAGATGATCTTAGAAGTAATGACGTAAATGAGTATACTTAAAAAGAAAGAGATGAGTAGGATCCCTTACCTCGGGTCCGACTTGACTCGATCATTCTTTAACGTCCTGAATAATAAACTTGAGTTAATTTATATTTTCTAAGAACCTTTTTCAAGTTCATTATTCCTTTAATATCACTTATTTCCATTTTATAAACACTATGTAATCATTTAAGTTAATAATGTTTGTTTTGTCGATATTTTGTTCTTAAGTCGAAAGTGAACTTCTTACAATTACATGTTGTTCGTGTGGTCAAAGGTTCATTATATCCAGAATGATATTTATGATTTGGATATCATATGTATCATATATATCCAGAATATACATGTATTTATAATATTACATAATCATTTAGAGGTAAGAAATGAAATGCACCGTTCATGGAGACGGTAAGCTGTACGTACGCATGAACCCTACTTTCATTTCTTTGTCATATTAGTGGAATTTAAACTAAATTAGAGGTATGTATATTTTAATTACACAATTATATTCATCATTTATATATAACATAAATTATATATATCCATTATAAATATGTACTTATAATAGTACATTACATTAGGGGATAAGAAATGAAATGCACCGTTCATGGAGACGGTAAGCCGTACGTACGCATGAACGCTACTTTCATTTCTATCTCGTACATTAATGGAAAGAAATAATAATGATATAGAGTTATATTATAAATCCATTATAAAATCATATATAATAACTTTGAATCCATCCTTTATACGTCCCACATATGGCATTAACGAGTCACATCACTTTGAGGGGGTAGTAGTCCGCACTTCCTTAAATAAAGATATCGCGTTTACCCATAATGGAAACCATAAAGGTATGACATAAATGAAAAATACAGAATCTTTAGTAAAACATAAACATATTATATATCATATATAAATATAGTGACATCTTAATGGCCACCTTTGAAGGTGTTATATGAGTGTTGAACAATCATCGTTTCGTGAGGCAGAAATTCTCCATTCACGGAAACAGTATGTTCTTTAACCATTAGATGTAGGTGTGTGTAAGTGTAGCTCGAATACTTATTATAAAAACATCCTAGTATATTTAAGAAACTGTATTTGTGACAAAAGAAATGAATAAAAAGATTTTAGAGGGTTGGAGAGGCAAAATAAAACAAAAGAACACAAGTGAAGACATTACCTTAAAATCGGGTAACTCCCTTTTGGTTTGAGCTCAAAGGCTTCCTTGGGAAGACTTTTACCCAAACTGAGGCTTCAAGGAGTAATAGAGGGAAGTGGAGAGACAAAATGGTCAGGGGTTGGACGAGCCAAAGGCTTTGGCAGTGTGGGTAAGGAGGTAGAGGTGGGGGCTTTTTATAAGAGGAGAGGAGGGGCACTCTTGTAAAGTTACAAAATGTTACATTATTTTCAAATGATTTTCAGATTTTAAAGGTCCCACATTGATATATTTCAAGTATAAGGTGATAAGGGTTCTAAATACACTCATACAATAGGTTTTGGACATGTTTAGGTCTTAGATATTACATTATCATTCCATTTTATTTAAATCGTTAAATAATGAGGTCATCGCTGCATCATCATGATGTCATAAATAATTTAATTTATTTAATGTCTAAAAATTATAAAAAAATTCTATGATGTATGAAATCCTTTTAGCTTTAAAATTAATATTTAGAGTCAAAATTCTGACTTGTATAACCCCATGTAAAAATTGTTTTAGTAAAACATCTCATGTTTGTGCCATTTTTACTTTAACATTAAATAAAAAGATATTTATGTCATTTTCCAACCAAAGTGGCTCCATGGGGTCCCCAAGTTGACCCATGGATTTTCTTGGTCGGCCATGACACATCCAATGATGGTAGGACATTTTTATAGGTCATCTAATTTTATTAAAACATTATTCTTACCATAAACTATACTAATTACCTCTAATCGCGATTAAAAACTTAATAAGTTACTATTCACCAAAAAATTATTTTTATCCCATTGAACCACATTTTACTTCTTAATGACAACCATGTATGTCGGATTTTTGAAATTCAAAACACAAATATGGCAAAATTTCATTTAAACGGAAAAATCAGTTTTTATAAGTACCACTTAGTGGTTTCACTATTCATCAAAAATTGAAGTTTTTCAGAAAAATCCCAAAAATTCATCCTAAGATATATCTGATATTCCGAATTCAAAAATGAAGTATATTTTACAAAATTCAAAACATATAAGTCACATTAATTAATTTAATAATTAATTCCCACTGTCATAGCAAATAGCGTGTTTTTATGAAATAATAAGTATCAAAAGATTGACACTAGTTTAAGTCTGATTTCAAAGTGATATTAATTCCAACGACCACTATTGGATTTAATGGTAAAAATATATTCTAATTTAACTTTAAAACCAATTAAAAAGATAATCTAATCATATAAATAAATTAGATTAAAAAGAGGTTTTGAATTAAAATATAACATTTTACACTATTCATTAAAAAATGAACTTTATCTGAAAGATACCAAAAATTTACACAAAGTAAATTTTGATGTCCCAATTCTTAAGAAGAGTTTTATTTGGTCCAATAGAATGTATAAGAGTAAAAAAAACTGTATTTAATGATGTTTCACCATCAAAAGGCGATAAGTGAACCTTTAGTGAAAACTAGGGCATATACGCCTAAAATTGAATTCTTTCCGTATTTTAAGCCTTTATCTTTTATTGGATAAATGTAAAAACATTTAAAAACATATATAATCATATTTTAGTTATTTATATCCATTCCCACCAATACAACGGCTACATGTTAACTACCATTTAAAATAATATTATTTTATTATTAGAGTGCAACGTAAGATTCCTAAGAAACTCGTTGTTGCGTGTTGGGTACGCCATCGAGCATAGTGTCCCCTTTAAAGTCATATTAATATTTTATTCACAAATATAGATAAATATGAAAATTTCATATTCTTTATTTACCGAGGGTGTTACAAAAAACCATTGATTCATTGGTTGAATAATAAAATTTTGGACATGGAGGGGGAAATGCTCATAAAACAATAAATATTCTAATAACTATCCATCTAAGAAAATGAAGATCCATATCTAGGGAATGGAAAAGGAGAAAGTATGTTTTTCAGGAGGTAAGAAAGGAGAATAGAATACGAAATTCTCTCAAAAGAAAGGGTAAGAAAATGGAGTATTCATAATTGAGTGTAATCCTTCAGTATCTATACATTGGGTTAGATATAGCTTTTGGTTATCATATATATATATCCAAATTAAGGATCTATATAGATAATATAATATTTATATAGGATAGTGGTGTATTTGTGCTTCCAAATGTGTGAGGTTGTCACCTCAATCCATTCATGACTATAACCATTCATTTAAAATGTCAACAATATTGGTTTTAATAGATTATTATTATGTTCTATAGTTAACCAAGAATTTATTATTTATTTTATGCCTTGATGTTGATGGTATTATTTTCATGTTTGGGAATAACTGGTGTTTCTTTTATAAGGAAAACATTAGTTACGGTATGGTGTATTCAAATATTGATGTTTATGTATTAAATTAGGAAAATAATGAATTATAAATACATAACATATCATGTTCACATGGATTATCTAACAACATGTTATTGTATCACTTATTTGGGCATGTAAATGACTATCATTTGAAAATGTTTTATCATGATGGTTTTTAGACTATTCTAACCTAAAACCACTTGAAACATATCATTCTTGTTTACTAGGAGAAATTAACAATCCTCCATTTTGTTGATAGGGTGAATAGACCATAGATATTCTATTATTGTTACACACAAATGTATGTGTTCCATTTCATGGAGAAGTGGGAGGTGGTTATTCATATTTCATAACATTTACTATTGACTTGAGAGACTATGGGTTTGTCTTCATGATGAGGTATAACTTAGAGTTCTTTGAGAAATTAAAATTAATTCAATAATAAATTTCATAATAAACATGTAAATAATATAAAAATTCTTTTATCAGATATAGGTGGTGATTACCTTAACCAATATTTTATCGATTTTTATGAGAGTTTTGGATTCTATTTGAACTCATTCCACCTTACACGCCAAAGTGCAATGGTGTTTGTAAAAGGAGGAACCATACCATTTTATACATTGTATGTTTGATGATGTGTCATGAATATCTTCAATTATCCTTTTTGGTATATGTATTAAAAAATGTAGAATATACATTAAACCTATTAATATATATTGAAAAAAATGGAATTCTTTTCAAAATATGGAGTGTAAAGAAACATAAATTTTTCCATAAACATGTATAAGGTAGCGAGGAGTTTATGAAGGTATTATACATTAAAAACAAGCACCATGGGGAACAATGCAAATCATTATAGGTTATCATAATGATACAAAGACATACTTCCTTCATAACCCATCAAAAAAGAAATTTATTGGCACCAAAAAATATATCATTCTTGGGAGGGAGAATATCCTCAAAAAGAATAGTGGAAAAATATTGACAATGATAAATTTGATTCTCATAAAATGCAAAATATTATCAAGGAAAATAATCCATAGTCGCCTATATAATAATTAGTTCATGAAACAGAATTACTTTTTTGGATCACAAGATATGTCAGATAAACAAATAAATATGGTTATAAACTCACTGAAATGTTGACTCGTTATTGGGTGAAAATTATGATCATACATCCTACAATAAGGCAATATATAGGCTAGAATCTATAATATGGAAATGTATTATGAATTCTAAAATTGATTCCATCTATTAGAAAAAATATATTTGTTTTGGTTGATGTGTCAATTGATGTAAATCTCATGGTGAAAAAATCAGTATTCAAGGGAAAATTGGACTGTGATTGTAAAGTAGATACATATAATGAATGGCTGCATAAAAAATGGTTATAACAGAATAAAATAATTTAATATGATGAATCATTTTCACTATTTACCATGTTTACATCAATACTATACTACTTGTTATAGTATCTTAACATGACAAACTAATATTGATTATAGGAGTAAAAATTGGTTTCCTTAATAAATTTTTAGAAGGATTTATATATGAATCAAATTGAATGTTTTTTTACTCTAGGTGATGCCATGACGATTTTAAATTTGAAGAGATCCATTTATGGATTTAATAATGAATCTTGGTCCTGGAAAATTTTATTCAATGAATCTATAATATAATTAGTTTTTATTAAGATAAAATGATAGCCATGTGTTTACAAGTGCTTTAGTGAAAATAAACTCATTATCCAAATATTATTTATTATGGATATATTAATTAATTTAAATTATATAATAATCCAAGTTTCTATTCAGGAATGTTGAAAATACAGTTTCTCCATAGAGGACATAGGCAAAGTAGCATATATTCTTTGTATCCAGATCATTCTTCATTTATCCCAATGGCTTCTAGGAAATATTTAATGTACATAAATTGACTTGAAACAAAAAATAAATAATATATACCAATCCAATTAAAAATTTAATCTAGTGTCACATTGTGTATATAATTCTAAAAAAATGTTTCTTCAGAAAAAAATGAAAAAAAAAATAATTAGGGAGATTCTATATGATTTAGCGATAGGATAAATCATTCATTCCATGTTATGTACTATATGTGATGTTTCCTATGAGTATACCATGGTAGTAATATATCAGTAATATCCAAGAGAATATAATTATCTTATTGTTAATTATATACTCTTGTATCTAAGAAAAACTAAATATATGTTCCTAGTGTGTAGAGAATATGAGTAGATAGTCATCAATAGTTATCCTGATGCATGTTTTCATAAATATGATAATGTTCTGAAGTATCATTTAAGATATGTTTCTTGTCTAAGCATAGGATCATTAGAATGGGAGCGTTCAATGTAGGTAGTTATCACTGATTATTCAATCGATTCATAGTATATATTATCTTCTAATATATCAAAACAATATTTTTAGATATAAAACAATTCCCTGGAGCTTAATGTGGTACCAAAAATTAAATACCTTATCTCATTTTATTGTGATAATACAACAAAGATGGCTCTTGGAACAGATTCAAAGTCACACCAATGTAAAAGAACAGACTTTGGATGTATCACCTCTAGAGGTATTCTTTTCAAAGTGTTGTTATTCCAGTATATAGTATTATAGAATAAGAAAACATATTGGATCCCTTGACTGAATTTATATCTCAGTAAAATCATTAGTATCATTTGAGTTCAAGGAAACTGAACGATGCTAAAAGTCAACTCCAAGCCATGTAGGATTCTGTTGGAGTTTGATCCAAAAAAACCAATTTCTTTGTAGATTATAATACAATGTATTTATATTTATTGATATTACAAAACTCTTTATCACATCATGATTATTCTTCTACCTAACATAGTATGTGATAATATCTTAAGAGTACTTATCGAACTGAATGGTCATAATAGTTTCCTATAATGAAGAAAAACCACAAGTTCCATGATAGTATGAATAAATATATGTTCTATGGATAGATTAAATAATTTTAATAAAAAAAATAATTCAATATATTATTGTTGTATAATTATAAGACATTGAGGTATCTTCTCATAGTGTATGACCTTAGTAATATCCAGTGTAGGATTTTATGAGAACGAGACCCACCAATATGAAATCCACATTTATATGTGCCATTGGATGTTCCTATCTACAGACATGTACTGATCCCTTAACATTAATATTATTATTAATGATTATTAAATGTCTTGTAAGTTGATGTACTGATGAAAAATGTGGTGACATATTTCCACTGAAAGATAGAATTTGTTGGGTGTGTCATGAGTAATATTGCATTAACCAGTAATGTGAGAAATGATCTATCCATTCTCTTCTTTAATAGATGTTGATATTTCATGACCAGTGATGGAAATTAAATATAGCAAATAAATACATGGTTATGAGGTTCTATAGGAAAAATTGATTTTTGAAAATTCAAATAAAGAAAAATTTAGCACATAGTTTTATGGAACCAGTTGCAATATCCTTAATTATAGATATCGTGATAATGAGAATATATTACATATAGTTCATTCTTATCATGTATTATGTCATTTTAGCATTAACATATTTCTCTATGGATTCATTGGTGTGTTTCTAAAGACTAACATTGGACTTTAGGCTATATTTCCTAATACCACTATGAAATATGCCAATATGGTCACACACTAAGTATACCTAGAATCTTAGTTAAATAATATACTATTATATTATTATTTAAAAAGTTGAATAAATATTTTTCCTACACATGGTTTTATAATTATTTGTGTTTCCTTGATTTCATATATTTCTTCACATGTTATTTGGGAGAATATTTTTTTGGTGATATATTTTATAATTATTTATTTACTATTTAGTGAGTTTAATATTTATTTATTTATTGGAGAATATGAATTGATATTTTACTATTATATAAATAGCCATTATTCAATGCCTACTAAATATTTAGAAGGAATGTTAGACCTCTTGTGATGGTCTAGTATGGAATAATACAAATTGAATATAACATGAAAAAATATTGTTATTTTTTAATTCAAAATTTTAGTGATTTTTGAGAATTATTATTATTATTATTATTATTATTATTATTATTATTATAGAATCAGGTTTTGTGAGGATTAAATACATATTAAAGGGTTATTGTAAAATTATTTTTTCATAAACTTAGTGTTTTATAATCCCCATTATACATTATTTCAAGGTAGATATTCATCTGTTATTTTGTGCACAATAAATCCATAGAATCCTCTCAACAATAGAGAGATATCCCTTCTCAAAAAACTCCAATTATGGGAGATAAATCCTCATCGATCATCCATTCTCAATGTCTATAGTGATCAAGGAGAATGCAATGAATGTTATTATTATGGTGATCAGAGGTAAATTACACATGTGTTATGATCATTCCATTATAGTTCAGGGATATTACTATGGGGACATTCAATGAATTTTCGAACAACTATGGATCACTACCAGAGGATATCCTACCTTGATTCCCACAATGAAATGATGGTAAAATGTTTATCAATTGTTAGGTCTATCAGTGAATAATCTATTTCCCACAATGTAATTTTTTAATATATTAAATTAATTTTAAATAATATTTGATGATCATGTGTTATGGTTCTTTCATTTTAACCCTTGTCTGTATTCAATAATTCCATATTGTTTACCATGGTGGTTATCATAGTGTAATTCATTTATTGTTAATTGATCATGAAAACAAAGTTTGACATGACCCATCACACACTTCCACTACCCCAATAACCATCAGTTGGAAGCATTAAAAATAGAAAATATCATGTCCTTACAAATATATAAGAAATATAATTAATGGTTATTAAGTTTATTATTCTAATAACTGCTACAAATTATATAACCATAGTATTAATAAAGTTAAAAAAATATTATTATAAATAATATAAAATGATGTTAAATTTAAATTAATCCTCTAAAACAAAAATATTCAACCAATATTAATAATGATGAATGAACCAAATCCATGTATTTTAAAAATATCTCCCCTATAAAATAACCGAAAAATATGAATCTATGACTAAATGAGGTATCACAAAAGGCATAAAAAAGATAAAACATTGATTGTTTAGATTATTTTTTTAACACATAATAGTCAATGTAAAAATGATGAAACTTTTAAGTAATATAATTTAAGATACTTTTAGTTTTGTAAATGAGATTTTCTTGAAAATGGAATTATATATAAAAATTGATAGTAGAATGAAATGAGTTAACAAAAAATGGAATTATTTATGGATTTAATTCTTCATAGAATGTTAAATATGAATTAGTTACATGGATTCAAATTATAGATTGAAATTAATATCAGTTATTATATTAATAAAAAAGTTTTCATTCATTGATTCATGGAAAAATTTTCTAATATAATTTAATACATTGTGGATAAAAAAACATTTATCATCATTGGTAAAAAAGATAAAAGTTTGATATATAATTAATAATTCAATTTAAACCAACAATGTATATAAAATCATTCAAATTTTAAGCAATAAAATAATTCCACCAATTTGAATATATATTGTGGTAATATGATTGATTCATACATAATAATATAAATTCATTTCAATCCAACCAAAAAATAGAGAAATATTTTAGGGAAAAATTATAAAATCATTCATTAATGTTTTTTAAGGTCATGGCTCAATAGAGAAGGAATTTAGAGGTGTTATAAAGGATATAGAAGGGTATTGGTTTTCTTTAATAACACCACATAGTGGTTGTTGGAATAAGTTTTCCAATTTTGAAGTATCTTGGAGACTTAGGAATCGGGTAGGTTGTCTTTTCCATTGAAATTTGGAGGTTGTTTTTTATGTTACCCTTTGGAGGTGTGATAAACCATAGTGAGTGAAATGTTCTAGATGAACTTTTAAAATGGTCTTTCATTTTAGGATTACATCTTTTCAATGAATTAATAGATGAATTTCAATGAGGATCCCTTTTATAATGAATGGAGCATAAATGTTACACATGGGATAAATTAGTTGTATATTGATACATATAGTATAGAGTTATGAATTTATTGGAAAAATTGAAATGCAATTGGATCTTCGTTATAGGGGATAGTCATTTATAGAAAATTTCTGTTGAAACATCATTTAACTCACTATGGTAAATTCAATTATGATTGATAATATACTTTTACATGACTTTCAAAACATGTGAGAATTAGGGGTTTAAATCATGAATTGTGAATATGTGCTTTAATTGTCCTCCAAATGGTAATTATGTGTACCCCAACTAGGGGAAAGACTTGTGTATCATTGAATATAAAAAACATTCAACACAACATCCCTTATTTTTTATTCTGTTATAGAACATTATCCAAAACCATGAAACTGCATTTCCCAGTAGATACACCTCTTGAAAATTTGAACACTTTGGTTAATCTAGATAAAGGGTCTACAAATAAAGGTAATCTTCCATCTCATTTTTTACCTGTTATTATACTTAATCTTACATCAAAGTTCCCACTTCGGATGTGATACACTATTTGGTTTAAAAATGATGAAATGATTGATTATACATAAAAATTATTAGGATCTAGTTATTTTTCATTAAGTGGTGGATAAATTGAATCAATACGTTATCCCCTAAATTGTATTGGACATATGTTTGAGGTAAGGGATCCTAATTATATCTTATTTTATATAAATATGGTGTATTTTAATTTTTTTTCAATTATATGGATTTTTTTGGTTGAAATAATGAGATAATTAAGTGTAATTAACTGAAATTAAAGGGTAGGGGAGTAATCATATGTGTTTTCCCTTTTAATTAATATTTAGTTTGAGATTATACTGGATCATTTGATTCACTAAAAATCAGGGTTTCTATTAACTATATCCTGATTTTGTTTTTTTGATTTTTGGACATCATTTTCATACTTTTATTTCTCCACATAAAATATAAAATTCTATGAACATGAGCATTAATAATGAATATTTTTCCCAATAAAATATTTATTAGATTAATAAATCTAAAAAACAAAAAATTTGTAGTATATATTGAAATCCTATTTTCAAAATTATTTTTTATTTGATGAGAAAGGTGAAATTATATTTTGGATGTTGATGTGTTTTCTTAGAATTTTTTTTATGTGATGATTTTATTTTTTATTGGTGTGGGGAATGCTTTGTGGTGTGGTTGTAATTGTATCTTAGTAGTGATATAATGAATATGTACTGATGAATTCAAAATGCCACCATGTGGAATTTTTTCATGCGTGGGCTGAAATTAACATTCTATAATTGGATTGTAAATTAAAATATAAGGAACATGTTAGAAATATGTGTGTAAATAAATTTATTTATAAGTGAAATTTATTTGTAAACTTCGTGAATTTGGAAATTGATTATTTTTAAAAGAAAACATGAATTTTTTATTTTGTGTGGATTGATTATAGTGTGTGATGTTTTTTTGGTGCAAACCATTTGTTTTAGGGGCTGTGAGGTGTTTTGATATTATTATGAGACACCCTTGTCATGGTTTATGTGGACCCATATATTTGGTTTCATATTTTTTCTATCAAAATTTTACTTTCATTTTACTTATATACACACCCCAGTAATGTTTTATAACATTAAGAATGCCTATGTGTTTTTGGGTCAATGGTTTTTTCAAAAAATATATTTTAGATGAAAAAATGGATGGATACCCCCATATTACCCCACCATTCCCTTATTAGTAGTGATGATGATGGCTGGTGTTATAGAGTCACATTAATGATGATTGTAACTATGGAAGATTCCTAGTGATGATGATGATGTATTATGGTTGAGATACAACGAGTTAATGTGGATAAGATATGTGGATGGGTAATTCATGGTAAGTGGAGGTCACGGTGTTGATTTAATTAAAATTCAAGATAACCTAATACCTTTTTAACATTACAGTGTTGTGATGTTAATTATAATTGATACTATTATGCGATGCGAGACCTTGAGGGGGTAGGATAGATAGGCATGCCTTCTAACCCACAATATAGATGGACAGACATGTGATGTTATGATATATAAGTAATTTGATTTCAAAGCATCTGATGTTGGGGTGTGGGAGTGTAAAATATTTTTGTATGTGTTTTTAGATTTCCATTTCATAGATTTAAATAAATAATATATTATTATAGTTTGATTCATTATTTTTTTAGAGTCCCATGGTGATGTTGGTATTTGAAAGTTGACATGTTTAGGTTATTGTTAGTTCTAATTTTTTTTACCTGTGCATTATTATTTTTTCATATATTCATGTGTGAGAGAAGTTATGATCCTACTTAGTATACATATAATCCTAACCTTATGTATATATAATCAATTTTTTTTGGTTTTTGGATGATTTCAATTACCAATATTGACATTACAAGTCAGGGTTTTTTTCAGTTTTGTTTCTATTATAGGATTTTATTTTGGTATTTACATTTGGTGACTATAGT
The DNA here is from genome assembly GCA_963277665.1 of Viscum album. Classification (NCBI taxonomy): domain Eukaryota; kingdom Viridiplantae; phylum Streptophyta; class Magnoliopsida; order Santalales; family Viscaceae; genus Viscum; species Viscum album. The sequence continues at coordinate 181,834,203 of OY728121.1, forward strand.
GGTATATGTCTAGTTTTTTTCATGAATTATTGGATGGATTGATTTCCTATGTTATAGTATATGAAGGAATTTCTTTGTGTTTTTCTGTTATATCTCATAATATTATAAATTTTAATGACTGACATACCTCTATTATGTATGACTCTTATTATAACCTCAATGTTAGCCACTAACCAAGGGATACTGAATGCGAGGTTTGGGAGTTAATATATATCCTCCTTCAACACTGCCCATGAGATGTACATTCAGAAGGAGGGTCATCATTGGGTGTTATAAAGGTTTTCTTAGATAGATTGAATATATCTTGTTGTTAAGCTACTTTGAAGAGTACATGGGTAGAAAGGGAAATGGAATCAGAATAACATAGTGACTAAGAAAGACCAGGGAGACATGCAGGGACAAAATATTATAGGGCCTCTATAATATGAGGCATTATTTAGGATTTTGGTTGATTAATGTGATTTTGATAAAACCCAAATGAATTTAAATAAATAAATATTGAAATTACATAATACCAAGCAAAGGGGTGTGGGATAATGTGTCCTATATCTATATATATATATATATAATATATTGAATTTATATTTAATTATGTGAATATAAAATAAAATATATTATTACATAAAATTTATAGTTATGCGTGAAATTAATATAATAATTTCTAAGAATATGAGTTACATTGAAAAGGGGATTTCTATTATCCTATATTATTAGGACCTTGAAATACCATAGTGATATTGTGAAACTATGTTTTATAGTTAGATACAATTCTATAATGTGTAAAATGGTATGATAAAATTTATGTTAAAGTACTCATAAGTATGTGAGACACTATGTCATAATTTTTTACAGGAATTATACTATAAGGAATATTATAATAACAATCATAGCTATAGGAAATTATATGGGTTTATTCATTAGATATTATTCTATGTGGCCACATGTATTTATCTTTTATGTTTATGATTTTTGTTAATTTATTTCATAACTTGTGTTTTTTTTTGCATTTTATCTAAAACTTATGATATATATTAAATATGTATTTACGTATTTTGGATGATTTTACATTGATATTTCATTAAAGAATATGTTGATAAAGGATTCATCTCATCCATTATTATAGAATATACTATCTCATTACTTTTATTAAAAATTGAAAGTAATATTAAACTCTATAGTCGTTGTGTAGTGAATAATTTATATCAAATATGATAATAACGATGTTTCAATAATAAAGGTTGACCACACTTTTCTGCGGCATCCTGGAGGCGATATCTGGACAATGAGATTACATTACACAAATAGCACACTTATGTTGTTTTTTCATTATGAAATATATTCTTCCACTAAGGGTTCAATCACACATTTCTAGATATTAATATTTTATTTTTGGAATGACAACATAATATAACTACGGATATAGGATAGAGGGTTACAAAAAAATTTGTTTTCATAGAACGTAGTTTAATATTATTGTTATTTAAATATTATAATTAATATTATTCTCCAAACCAAAAAGTCATAATTATTCAACTGTATTCATTAGTCAGTAATATTAAATAAATATTTGTTCATAATTTTTTTGTTTAGTAATGTGAATATGTAATGGTTATTTATCACTTATTATTATCACTATAATCAATATTTATTTATTTAGTTACAAAAATATTAAATTAAAATTTATTATAAATATGGTTTAATGGTTATCTATTTATTATTTTTATGAATAATATTTAATTAAATATTTATTTGAAAATTCCATAAACATTGAGGGTGTTCGGAGGACTATATTTTTTCCATGGTTTAATAATTAATTTATAGATTGAACAATAAATATTTATCATCATGAGGGTTAGTTCACACCACAAAACTAAAAAATATTATTATATTATTACAAGTCATGTGGTTCATTTTGTATTTAATATATTATTAAGGAGCCATATAAAATTAATTAAATCTAAAACCGTTCAAGAACATAAATAAGTAGACTATTAAGTCAACCAGATAATGATAAATCTTTATTCATGAAAATTAACTCTCAATATATTCCCCCACATCTTTTCTCTCATGAATTACAACAATAAGATAAAATTCTATAAATATCTAGGAGATGTGAAATAATTAAAGAGAACGGTGAAGATGATAAATTGTTCATGTTCTTACCAAATGGAAAATTGATGGTGTTATAACAATTAATTTTTATGTTTGGATAAAGAATTGTGGGGATCAATTTGATTAATCACAACAAATTGAAAAAACAATGATTGGGTTAAAAATATCAATATCATCAAGGAAGAAATATCTCAAGATGGAGGTAATATTTCTTCCTTTATTTTTAAATTAAATATAAACTAACATTAATTATATTCTTTTTTAGTTGTAGAAATATTAGTATTCAATATTTTTTTGAAAAAAAAATCATTTATCATGAATTTCATGTCATGTAAATTTTAAATGATTTGTTGAATTCAAAAAAACTGAGTTGTCTAATGATCTAGTAGGCCCATCCATTGCATATAAAATATCCTTTTGGTATCCAAGGGTTTAGGCTAAATTTATTATTATTAAATTAATGATGATACTTTTATCCCTTAAATATATATATTTCATTTCATGAAATTCATTCTTGAATCTAATCATCAAGATCTCTACATAATCCCTTTATTTTATTCTATTTTAATCCTGATCCAAAAAAAGTTTAATGAAGATCATAAAAATATCTCATCTGTAGTTTCCAAGTTCTATATCTTAAAAACAAAAGATTATTATTTGTGTATTCTATGTACATTCCATATATCCCATTTCATTACACCAGAACACAACAATAATTAATTCATCACATTGTGAAATGAATGACATGTTATTAATTAAATCTTCCACATATTGACCAATCTCAGAATTCACAATGAATGTGGGACTACAAACCCATATCAATGTTAGATGTTTCATAGAACCCATGAATTGATCATAGAAATTCATAGTAAAATACACATCAAATAATAATGACACAATTCATAAGGAAAAATTTCTTTGTAACAAGGGGATACATGGTGTTTAAAAGATATATACATATTCTACCCCACACATGTTCATTTATAAATACATATTAAGTCTCATGGTGTGTATCACTGGCCTTCAGTAAGAATATTATATGACATATAATGGGATGTATATATTTTATAAACAACCAATTTATATAGAAAAATATAACATTACTTATTAATCAATTAAACCATAATAATAATTTTTATGTGTGAAATTTATATACAATTAGATATCGTGTGAGAATATATATATATATATATATTAAATTCATAATTAATTTCTTCATAAATTTTTTAAATACAAACATTGTGTATTCATAATACATTGACTACTCAATGAACATTAGAAACACCATAGACAATGATAATTGATATTTGATCTATTAGTCATTAATTTGAATTATTCATGCCCTGTAATTAGTTGATATAACATATAAGATAAATTTAAAATGATTATATGTTTAATGATCTATATTCTATCAATAGTTGGAATAGCTATTTAACTTGTTTCTTACAAGTAAAAGCTGCGTACTTATTTTATTATCTTTTAAATAAAATTAATTCATTTAATTCATTTCAAATCATATAGGAAGGGTATCATTAAGACATATTAGATAGTGATTAATATAAATTTAATTATTTTATTAACAATATAATTAATATAAATAATTCTCTAGGATTTTTCATAACAAAAGAAAAAATACAAATCAATTCTACCTATTTATTTTAATAGTTTAATATTTTTCTTCGAGGATGGGGATAAGATTATAATGACATATGTTTGTGTATGGTTTAAATTAATTTAATTATTTCATGGATAATTTTATTATTTATTAAAATTAAATTGATGTTCTATGAATCAACCCTCTCTAATTATTGTAGATGGCCTTTTGTTTTTGGGGGTTTGTATGTAAACCACCTTTCTAGTTCCCTTCACAAATGTGTGAAGTAAAAAAATTAATTATAGAACTGCTATGAGTATATAGATGGTTCAATATGGAGCCATGGAAAGTCCAAACCATTGATATACACTTGACTATGGTTGACTGCTGCAAGCATGATCCTATATTAGATGATGGAGTTTTTTCCCTAGAATCAATGTTTGGTCTATTATTTTATCAATAAAAACACTAATTAATGATCCCGATCATGAAATGTATAATTTATTTTATCTCTATCTAATTCATTATTTACATTACATATAAATCACATAGATCACCTTAACGGATGAATTCATATTAAAATATAAAATTTGAAATAATGGTTTATGAATAAATAGTTTATCAGTACATTGTTACTTAATTAAGTAAAATACCAATAATATTAACTAGAAAAATAAAATATAAAATAATAAAATTAATTATTACATAAAATATTTTTAATATTATTTATGCATTTTATAATATAAATTATCATATATTATTGATAATGTGTTGTTTTAGGCCATCGATATGGGAAAAATTGACTATCAAAGAGTCTTAACATAATCTATTGGTTGACGTAGCAAAACTAATATTGAATTTAGTATTAATAGACTATTTAGTACAAATTTAGAGGCCTGTTTTGGATAAATATAATGTGGGATTATAAAATTGATGATTCCATTCAATAGAGAAAGGAATTGTAGTCCAATGGTTGGAAGGACCACCTACACATGCACCATCTTATTAATTTAATTTCTAGTGTTATCCTTAAGGGGGTATTTAGGGATTCATTCAACTATAATTTCTAATTTTGTGGGACATTCCACATTCAATGATGAGGGTCATTAGGGATTCATTAAATTGGAGGTATAAAATAAATTAATATTATTATGTCTTAGATATTTTTTGATCGTATAAATTACTAATAATTTACATTATTATTATTGTATAATAATGATAAGTTCATCAATCATATTATCCATGTATTAAATTATAGAATAAAATAATATACTAACTAAATGTAATTTCTAGAAATATTTTATATGCGTACATGTTATTTTGTACTAAGAAAATAAATCTTTCTTTATGAAGACCTCATTACTGGATCATCAATATAAGATATATATTTCTGAAGACTTCAATTTATATGAAAAATATGTGAATATTTTGGTAGAGTTTTACAATTTAATTTCACCATCCTTGCCTTGAGATATTATGATGTTACATGTGAACATGGATTCCTATATAATTTAACAAGAAACTCTATCGTATTTTTCAAGTGAGATCAAAATAGGAATATATTAATATATGTAGGGACCTCTTCGTAATGAAACAACTATAATGTGCACGAATTAGGCCCAAGTAATCAATCTTATTTCCTACATTGATCATCTAGAGGATGTAGCTTTTATACATCATGATTAACAATGCACTAATCTCATTCATTCATCCATCCTTTAGTGATTCTCATGTTTTGTAGTTATTTTGACAATGACCAACATAGAAAATCCTCCCTAAGATCTTATCATGCTTCTTGTCAAAGATAACATGGATAAAAAACACAAAATTATTTTTTTCTTATGCTGAAAAAGGATAAAAAAATGGCTCTAAGACTAACACATAGTATAAAGATTCTTTACTACATAATTCATTGAAATGGATAATCAAGGGGCCTATAATTGAACAATATGATTTCAATTATTCATGTGGAAAGAAGTACCAATATTTGAAAAATTTCACCCCAAAAAATACTAATGGGGAAGATTTAGTATGTTTTTTCTCATTTTCATATTATATTTTTATATAAAATAGGCAGTATATATTTCATGTGATTCCCATATATGTATAAATAAAAATAAAAAAAATAAATAGATTCCCTAAATGTTTTCAATGTTAGGAAGATCTATTAGTAACCATCATATCTATACCTGCTTTTGTGAAAATTGGAGATTACCGCAACACGTTTCCAATTGAAATGATATTGGTTTTGAATGATTATTATTTTTTGATGTCAGTTACAAAAGAAAATTATTTCTATTTCCAAATATGATGCCCATAGAATTGTTTTCAATTTTGGAAATTATTTCTTCTTCTTTTATAGAGAAATTTTAAATGGTATAGAACATATAAATAAAAGTATTTACCTATTTCATTAAAATTAACAATTAATAAAAATCAATATTGAATATATGCCACGTGGAACATTCCAAACTAAACTATGAAATCACTAGATATGTCCTGTAAAGGAATATTGTTTGACCAGATTACCAAAATATGGAAATTTGGATTCATTTGAACTATATCCACATAGATTTTGTATACATATTGGTGGAACAAATGACCAATGACCCATTTAATGGAAAAATTGATTGATCTAGAGAGCATGTAGATTTGGTTCATACTAATGTGTGTGGACCATTTCCAGTTTAGTCAAGGGTTTGGAACTCATACATAATTACTTTTATTGATTACTTATGTGGACATAAAAATGATTATTTAATGAGATATAAAATATTTTCCCTTGAAATACTAGTTAAATAAAACGATGAAGTTGAGAACATTATTTTAAGTATATCATGTGTTTTCACTCCAAACATGTCAAAGAATATAATAATAAAGACCTCATTGAATATCTATTCTAGTTAAATATCTTATCTCAACTCACTTCTACATACAAACCATCATGGAATGGTGTAAGTTAATAAGTCATGGGATCACTATTAGACATAGTAAGATCAATGATGTGTCATGTGAGTCTTCTATAATTGTATTGAGGATGAACACTATCGATATAAACATACATAATAAAATCTGAATCAACTAATGAAGAAAAATGTATGCTAAATAATATTTTCTACAAAAATATACCCTTATTATTTCATTTATGGTTTTGGGGTTGAGAACCATTTGTTATGGCTATTTCATCCCAATAGCATGTTCCTCATAGAAAAATGTATATCTTTTTTTGGTATCCTATGGATATTAAGGTGTATTACATATATAATTTATAATACAATATTTTTACGGTTAATAGAACACTCACATTTTATGAAAGGGAAAACATATTTAGTGGAGATAATAAGTGTGAGATAGGCTTTATTAATGTTTAGGCTTGGAATACACAATATTATTCATAGAAACATATTCCAAAAATATCTGTGGACAATTATATTCTAGAGAAACATGTACAATATAGGTTTACTATAGAGGATATATAACATGGATGAAATGGTTTTCATGTCACCAAATATTTAAAATCATTATTAGTTAATAATAATGATCATGTAACCTATAAAGATGTTGTAAAAGTAACAGAAGCTACGAACATACAAGAAGATATCGATTATGAAATTAATTCAATAAATTACGAACAAATTTGGGGTTTTAAATCATATAATGGACATAAATTATATTCCTTATAAATGGACATTAAAAAAGAAACATGAATGGGATGAATGAGTAAGTACATATATGTCATGTTTGGATTTATAAGGGTTCATCCTATGTCATGTAATACATTATAATGAAACATTTTCATTAATTTATATTACATAATCCATCAGAATTCTAATTTCTTTAACATTCTACCATAACTATGAGAGTTGAAATATTGATTCCAAAATATAATTCATTAATGGTAATCATTAAGAAGATGTCTATATGACACAAATAAGTGGGTTTGTAACTCTAAATATTTCAAAAATGGTAGGAATGATACATATATCCATTTATAGACTACAGTAAGTATCTAGGTCAAAGAAATTTCAGTTTGATTAATTCATAATAGAAATTGGGTTCATAAATAATGAATATGATACATGTATCTATATGTAATTTAGAGGGAGGTAATTCATATTTTATAATGGTTATGTTGATTACATACTACTTAATAGAATGTAAATACTAGTATCATAGTCTATTAATGCCATGTCAGACTCTTTCATCACAATAATGGACATAGGAAATGATGTATAAATTCATGTAATCAAGATACATCCTGATATATCTAGAATGACAAATGGAATGAGTTAGAGTTTATAAATTTACTAGATTCTATTTAGATTCAATATATAACAATCCATGATTGGATTGTTGTATGTGTGAAATAGAATTTTTACTTACATAAAATATTTCCCTAAAACACATGAGGAAATAAAATGTATGGAAAGGATTCTAAAAACTCAATGATTGGGTCAACCATGTATGTTATCCCATATGAATGTCTTGAAGTAACTTATACATTATGTGTGGTTGGAAGATATTAAGCTAAAAATGTTGAACATCATTGTAAGAAATTCAATACTCACATTATGTATTATGGGTTTACTAAGGATATTTTTCTTGTATTAGTGGAGACAAAGAGATAGTTATCAATTGATATGTATGTGTTATTCCCTAAAACTTATCAACAAAATCTAAAATCATAGTGGGGATACATCATCACCCTAAATTGAGGTCCTATAAGAAATAATATCAAAAAAATTCTATCATCATCAATTGTATATTATATTCCATTAAAATTGTGTATTTTGAGGCATCTAAATTTATTGAAAAAATTCAAAGAGCATGATAGTGTTCTTATTAATATTTACCCATCAAACTCTATTGTGAAAATACAAAAGTGGTTTCTCTTATAAATGATCCAATGTCACATTGGAGAATAACATAAATACATATGAAATATGAAATCATTATTTATTTTTATCTGAGAGGTGATTAAAAGGTGAGTAATGTTGACATAGATGATAATTTGGAATCTCCCTTAACTAAATCATAACTAAACTGAAACATGATTATCAAGTGAGATCTAGTGAACTGAAAGTCATTTTTTATTAGATCTATATGTCATGAAACAAAATCCTTTGAATATAATTCAAGTTAACGTACCCAATGGGACTTCTATTAGACCTATGTTTCCTTCATATTGCACCACATGCTATTACCCACTAGGATTACTTTTCAAAATAATTATTATCATGATAAATCAACAAATGTTCATTTAGTGAGTTTTTTACTCACATAAACAAACCCTAGGAAAAATATGAAGAGTTCAATTTTCTAGACAATCCTCTTGGAAAAGATTTCATAAATATAGTTTTCTAATACCGTAGGATTCTAAAAATAATGGTTCGCCATATTACTAGTGTAATGTAATTTAATATTTTAAGACTCAAATTTAAAGGGGTGTGACACTCCCCATACCGTTAAAGAAAAACACCATTGTTTGGGATGTCAATAATCATACCCAGTCAATTTCTATCCAATTTATGATGGGTATTATTTCTCATATAATTTTTCATGACTAGAACTCCATGTTCTATGATCCTAGTCAACCGATCCCAAGAGTCTTCACTAATATCATAGTATCCATCCCATCGCACCACATACTATTACCCACTACAGTCTCCTATTAGACTAATTAATATCTCTAAAGGATAAAATTACATTCTTTTAGTGTTTTAATCACTCTCAAACTTCCTGGGAAACATCATAAGAGGTTATCTACCCTAACAATACTCTATTAAATAATGACATTTATCTAAAGTTATAATCATGCAGGGTCCTAAAAATATTGGTTCTCTTTATTGACTTGGGTAGAAATATTTACTCTTTTAAGCTTCACTTTTTTGGGATGTTGTATTCTCCACCACATTAAAGAATAACTCCTTAGTTGTGGACCCAAAAACTAAAATTTATGGTGTTCTTAGACACTTCAGACTGGGGTATTGGGTCTAATAACATTTTTCATGACTCAACCTCCCCACACTATGAATATAGTCCACTAACCACATGGGTCTCCTATAATACCACAGTTAACATACCAATTCACCATTTTCTAATACCCATCAGTTTCACCTATCATATTAATTATTATCGCTATTGGAAAAATAGTTTTTTCTCAAAATTATGTTTCATCACTCTCACACTCCCTTGTAGACATCCCAGGTTCTCACCCTTCCTTGATCTACTCCATGCCATGCACTATTAACTGTGGAAATATAATTTGGTAGGTACCAGAAATGAATGCTTCACCATTTTAACATGGTTGTTAAAATTTATCCATTTAGTCCTTAATTTTCTAGAGTTTTTAATTATAAATCAATAACACTAGATTTTAGGTAAAAACCTTGGTTTATTTTTTTCCCTTGTTCATTACCAAGATCTATCACTATTGTTTTTTATTATTTTTCGTATCACCCAGGTTGATCCATTTTAATAGTCCAGAAATGTGGTATTTATCTATTCTAGAGATGTCAAAAGGAATCTCTGGTGTTTTAGTATGATAGCATAAAAGATCCTCTAGTGAAAATTAATACATGACTATACTGGATAGTTTATGATGTCCAATAGCTAGCTAGTGTAAGTATAGTAGTGGAACCCGATTATCATAAGTCCATCGGTCATCGAGTGAGGTCAGGTGGATAGTAAGTGGATTTTTAGAAAAGGTGGAATCCAATAGGAATCCCATTTTCCAGCTAGTATTATCCCACTAGCCAGGCATTGGGACATCTTCAAAGCTTGGAATTCTTAAGCATGCCACTGACATGTTATTGATTCATATATGGGAATATATTTCATGGGATTCATTGTAATAATTTATGTTCTAAAACACACATAAGATTTAAATACGACTCCCTCAAACCTATTAAGACCCTAATAATCTTCCCAGATCTATATGGGTAAATTTAAGTCATCCGTCTATTTTTCTTCATGGGTCAAAATATCATCTAATTCATTGAATATCTTTCGATGTTTATAATCTCAATTCCATTTTGATATTATATATCCCCATCTCTATCCCTCTTTGAGAGTGGTTGATTCTAATGTCGTTGATCGATCTAAATAATTACATGAAGTATTGTGATTCTGGGATTCTTTTGATGGTTATAGACACCATATATTTCTTGGTGGATCCTAGGTTGGGTGATTTTTTAAACCATTATTGAGGAAAGAAGTTTTTTGAAGGAAATTATTATCTTTTTGAATGCATGTTTCTTTCCTAATTTGAAATACATTCCCAATTAATTTACAATTCATGATTAGAATATTTTTATTAATGATTTTGAAATTGCATCGGGTGTGTGATGAAATTAGTTGGACATCAGATTTTTAAAAAAACTATTCACTTTGATAAAATGATATTGAATTGAAAATCTTGATTGGAATAATGATTATGATTATGATTTTTTATAAAAAAAAATTAAATGTTCAATGGTATGAAATGAATTGAATTATGATAGGGTCATGGGTTTTGATGAAAAAAAATTATGAATTGTTTTTGAAATTAATGAGTTTTTTGAAACATCAACTTGTGGCCAATAGGAACAATTTTTTGAATCGATTTAATATTGAATGATATGAATTATAGAATTTATTCTTGATTACCATGAAGCACATCAATTTCTAGTTATTGTGGAGGAATATATTTAAGCTTGGTAAAACATATTTCTATAAATTGGATTGATGTTGATAATGATAGAAAAAAGTCATTGTGTAAGGAGGTTTATTATTTGGGATTCCCCCCTAATTCCCATAGGATTAGGATAAATGGATTTTGTTCCAACCATGATCCATAATTCATCATTATCTTTTATAACCTCGTGAATCATTTTATATAAACCATGAAAATTATAACCACGATGCAATGATCATATGTGATTTATTCATTCTAGTGTTTTATTGAATTTTTTTCATTCTAATATTTATAGAAAAATTGTGGTTTTTTATTTTGAAAAAGAATATTAATTCTACCTGTTAGAAGGAACTTTTCATTTTCACCTATTTTAATTCTAGTTATTAAAATTTCATGTGATGCATATGATGATCAGAATTCTATAAATATTTTCATTCCATGTTTTTTTATGATTGATCATATTTATTTTACACGTTATGTATTTCTTGTGGAATACATGGTGATATAATATGAGATTTTATTCTCACACACTAATTTGGTCTTTGGGTGTTTGTATATAATATTATTCTAGACCCAATGATGGGAAAGGCACATCATGGATGTGTTGGATATCATTGATTAGTGGAATATTGGTAAATGATGATAACTAGTTTGTCAGGCGATCCTCTTGTAATATGTAGATATTTTGGAATAATATTTGATGAAAGATGTCATGAATTTAGTAGAAACACTATTTTTTGTAATCTATTTGAATTCATTGAGAAACTTTATCTTGTTGAATGTGTTTCACCCCAAAAATTCTAAGACAAAAACTTATTATTCGATATCTTGTATGACATGAATCCCCAAGAATTGAAAGGAATATAACATCCTAATACATTATGATATATTTACTCTTATAAATAAATTCTATAAATTCTATATATTTCAATGAACTCAACCCTTAGTTACCTATATTACATGCAACAATAATGTTCATTGATGGCTTGTGTTACAAGCTAGAATGAGTCTTATTGAACTATAACATACTACTAATATTAGTATTTAATATGATAATTATTCACTAAATATAGTAATGTTAGATTTGAAATTTAGTAACAAAATTTGTAAGATTTTATTTAAACATGTTTATATAATTATTTTGTGAACAATTAAATTGTAATGAAAATGAAACCCTTCTTAAAATAAAGGTAAACCATTTTCTGAAAAAACAATATTATGTTCACAAGTGTGTTTTATATCAATAAATTAACCAAATAACTTTTTTTATGACTTTATAAAATTTATATAATATATATTGTATAAAAAATTAAATTCTTCCAATAAAATTCGTATCCTTAAGATAAAAAAAATCTAATTTTATTCCAAAAAATAGTATTTTTTTCTATAGGAAGTTTTGTCTCCTTTTAATGAAGCACATGTATTAAAACTAAATTTCAACACTTTTATAAATTTTATTTGAAACTATAAACAAAAGAAATTACCTATTAATTTCCCAATTTTTTGGATGATTTTTTTCTATTTTTCTATTAATATTTTTTTGATGAATATTGAAGAATTCTGAATATTAATTGAAAACTGATTTTCATCAAAATAATTTATAATATTAGATTGCACTTTAAATTAGTTTTAATTTTACATTAGATATATTATACATATATTTATCAAATTTCAAAAATTTAACATTCTTTTTATTAAATTTATATATAAATACATTTCAAATATTTGAACATTTTAACATTGAAACTTAGGTTTCTCATCACATCTACAAGATTAATTTTGAATTAAACTATACCATTTTTTGTTATTTGAATTTAAAAAAATAGATAAAATATTTTTAATCTTTATAATTTATAATTTATAATAATTGAAACATAATTTTTTTATCAAGGTGATTAATGAAAATTATTAAAATGATTCATAGTAATAAACAAGAATTCGAGTTTACTAAATGGTTAATTTTAGAATATAGGGCGTAAGAATGAACCAATACATTTAAAACCCCATTTTCCTAACATATTTTAACACATAAAACCATAGGATCAATTATTATGACTTATTGGGATACTATTTAATGAATTTGACCTATATAATAAGTAATCTAAGGAAAACGAAAAAAAACCTTCCTTGCCTTTAATGTTTATAAATACTTGAGATATGGAAAAAACATCACTGTTTATGTTATAAATAATAATTTGAATTGTAAATGAGTTTTTTTAGACTGAAATTTTATTTTTATTTTTTATAAATTATATAATTACATAGAACATTTAATATATTCCAAATCAGTAATTACTTAGCTAACGAATAAATAAAATAAATGATGACAAAAACATTAAAAGATAAGTAAATTGAATGAATTATTGTATAAAATTAATTTTTTGGATTACTATATAATTCTACATATATTTTAAAAATATATATTTTAACTCCATCACTTTATTGATATTTATTTTAATTCAATTCGAATGAATAATGTCAAAATTTATGTTTATATTATTTTAAGATAAAATATATCGTACTAAATGATTTAAAATTAAAAAAATCTACCCCATTGAAAATTTATATTAATTTATTAATAAATATAATATATTTTAAATTTATGGACCAATTTATGTTCTTTAATTACTATATTGATTGCTAAATTGTAAAAAAACTCAATTAGTGCGGTTATGGTTAATGTTGTGTTTTGTCACGTTAAATTAGTTTATGTTAAAATTAATTTTCAACACACAATTTATTTTTATCATATAAAATAGATATAATACTTAAAATATATGGGAATAAAAAAATTTATATGTCTCAATATAATTTATTTTTAAATGATAAATTACATCGGTTTGGAAACTAGTTTATATAATGAAAACCCCAAAATGGTAAAATAAGAACACATAATATATAAGGAATAAAATATTAATGAAATTTTATATAATATGTGGTTGTGTTTATTATAGAATATATAATCATTCCACAAAATTTAATATCCAACTTAGAGACACATTATGTAAGGTAGACCTTCTTATAGTTCATACTTTTGAGTATTTACAAGAGTGCCACTCCTCTTAATTTATAAAAGGGAATTCACTATCCCACACATCACGTCACTCAAGAAATTTTCCATGCCCAAAACCAACAAAAATCACCCCCAAACTTCCCTCTCCTAATTCTATATGACTTATATTGGACATTAATCCAACATAATAAGTTATTAGTGCAATTCAAATGAGGACTCCCAATGGAGAGGTAATGTTATTCTAAAAGAGATTTTATTTTACTTCCTTCTCCAACTCCTTCAATTATTACTATACCATAATTATATAATAGTATAATTACATTCAATATATAAATATTTTTCTTTTAAATTCAATATGAAAAAATTTACACAATTCAATCAAATGGTTTATGAAATCATTATTTATGTGTACCAAGAACTATCGCCTCACAAACCGATGTCATTTATTTTCCCATTACCACCTTTAATAGTTGGTAATAATGATTTTATTATAGTTTTATAGGATAAATATGATATTAATTATTATATTAGTCCAACAGAATATTTTTATCCCATTTTCCATCATGCTTTCAATTTTGTGGTTGTATAATTATGTCCCTCGTGTGTACAGCGGACTACCGCCTAGAGAAGCGATTTGATTCCTTCATGCATTATATGGAATGTATTAGAGAATTTTTTAATAAACATATGATATATATATATATATAATTATAAATTAATAATAATATATATGTTTGTTTGGAACATTATTTTCATTCATTCAATATGAAGAGATAATGGAACAATGTTCATTGTAACGTATGGCCTACCATCTCCATGAACAATGTATTTCATTTCCTGTCAATAAGTTTTATGGATTACACTATACACATATATACTAAATATATATGATATTTAGTACATGTATTACATTATAGATATGAGTAAATAATTATCAAACATATAGTAAAAAAATAACAAGTCAAAACATACTCGAGAAACAAGGTTTTTAACACTAGAAACAATGAAAATAATGAGAGATTATTAACAAACAGTTAATAAGATGTTGTAAAATAATCATATAAGATTTTATAAACAATAATATATATTTTAGTTAAAAAAATTATTAGAACCATTATATAGTATAATAAATATCGTTTAATGAAATGGAAATGTAATGAAAATGATTTCTTAATTCAATTTCTACCCATTGGGTTAAACTTCTACATCATTGATTATTTCAAACTAATATCATTTGTATAGTTACCTTTTACAATCATTTATTTTATTAACATTTTTTTCTTATATTGGATTCACATAATTAATTCATTTACTAATTATAATTTCAACGTTATGTTCATTTTAAGGGTTTATTTCACAATCCCATTCTAATCGATATTGTCTATTCTTGAAAATCAGTTGAAAGAAATTAATTTACCATATCCTAAAAAACAAATGATTTTTTTTTCTTTTATGGTTATTAATGAAAATATTTATGTAATTTTACCATTTTCCATTATTATATTCATAAAATGTCCTATAAAATGTATTCAATAAAATCCGAAATTATTTCTCTCTCTGGTGGGAAACATGATGTCTCCCTAATCCATGTTTTTTAAATTATTTTTAAAAAATTATTCAAACTTTTATGAATGATAAATTTAATGAATATAAAAAAAATTAATCTATAAGTAATTCGTTCAAATGAATATTTTTTCAATTTTCAAAAAGAACACTTTTCTATTTTATCATAATAGTGAATGAAAACTGTGTTTTAACAAGTCTAACATGAATGGAATTTCCAGGCATGAGGACACTAAAAAAATTTATATATTATTTTATATTATCAAAATTTTATTTTAAAATAAAATTTATTTTAATTTTTTTTTCTAAAATTATAGCTTTAAATATTAATTTTCAAAATCATAAGGATATTTTCCATAATAATGTTTTTAAATTTCATTTTTATATCATCAATAAAAATCCCTTATTATTACTCTAATGGGTATACATTTTATGGCTAATATCTTTATTATTCCTCTTGATGGGATTCTTATAGTTTATACAGGTATAGTATTGAAATTTAATTCTTTGAATCATTTTTGTAGTCATTTACTTCTCCATGAGTTATTCATTTTCTGGTGATTATAGATCACCAAATTTCCCACAAATATCCATATAATTTATCATGGATATAATTATTTAATATAGCATTTATTATTTTTAAATAATGTTTTTACAACGAATGTTATTTTTATAATTTCAAAAATATTGATAAATCCTTGTCATTTACAAAATATATATATTGGATGATAACACAAATTGGCCATTAATAAAATCGATTATTTTATATATGAGCAATTTTCTCATCATGTAGTTATTGGTGGAGCCTAGAATTTATGTATCCCATAAATGCATTTATAGGACCCATGAGGAAAATTATTTGGCTATATTCAATGGGTTTCTACATGCCATTTTAAAAAAAAATTGGAGGATATATCTCAATGGTAATGGTTTTCATGTTCCAAAGACATGATGTCCAATAATTAATCATTGAACTAATTTTAGTTATCAATATTTACCATGATATTTTATTTATTATATAATCTATGTATGAAGTTTATTCTCTAATTTTGTTTTTATGAAATGTGTTTTCATTTATTTACTATTCCATATTTATCGTACCTTATCATACCATGATATTTATGTCATTTAAATAGAATTTGTGTTCAGTTATATACCATGACATATTGATTAGGATTATTGATTCATGATATATTTCATTGTAAATAACCCTTACTGAGAATTTTATCTCACCCTTATTCTATTTTCTTACATAATAGTCTATGATGTTTAGTAAGAATGATATAAAGTATTATTCTATATATAATATATTTATTCATGAAAAAAATATTCTATATTGTGTAAATTCAAATGCAATATAAAAATGATGTATGTATATAGATTACTGATATTACTATAATATTTTGTACATATGGATGTGTTTACTTGTTTCTTATTTTAATTTAATTGTATTAGATATTGTCCCATTCTTAAAAGGTCTGGGGTCTCTATAGTTGGTGTCAATAAAATTTGATTAGAAACTTCAAAAACATGATTTAGGAAAACATATTTCATCAAATAAAATCCTATGATTCACTTTGAGGATATTTATATGGTAATGTCTTAATTTTATGTTATGTTTGAGATTATGTGTCATTTCCTAGTAATTCATCCCACTCTAGAAGATATCATAGGCTTATGAGATTAAAATTGAATATAATTTCAATGATTTAAACACCTCTTATTAGGTTTTTGTGATGGGAATATACCAATATTAAGTACATTGTGCAACAATATATGGAATATTTACGTCTTATTGGAAATTTTATTTTAGGAATAATGACATCACAATTTATAGAAATATGTTTAAATGTATTGATAGCCTTTAGGGTTAATATGCTCATGAATCACACTATAATAATAGAAAACTAATATTATTATAATTTCTAAAAATAATTATAACAATAATTATTTTTATTTAAAAGAAAATTAAAAAAAATGATATAAAATAATTATATTTAATAATGTTATTAAATCATCAACCCGCCATAACTCATTCATACGACGCCCAATTAGCTTGTCATCGATAGAATCCTGAAATCGTATTTACATGTTCGATTCCATGTCAATTTTGGATATGGAATTATGGTTCATGACTTGGGTCCACGAATCATCCAATGATATTGTTATTATTATTATTGAAGAATCTTTCAACTATCATAACTCTTCCAAACGACATCAGATTGTTGAGCAATAAAGGGTTTTTGTGACCCGGAAATTTAGTTAGACATTCCAAGAACAATTTCATGTGTTTAAATTGACATCGAGGTGTCGGCCCCATGAGGCTCGGTTCGCACGTGATATAGTGAAATGAAAATTTTTCTACGATTAACCATATTGGATGAATGGGTGGTCCATATCATGTGTTTTGTATGACTATTTCAATAACACAATCTATATAATTTGTTTTGGGAACAATTCATAGGGCCCATGTGATTCCATTCAAGTGAAATGCGGTGATCTATGACATTTCCATCAGATGTCTCTTCATAGTGAATGAATAGTCGAGCTTGTGTTTTTTCTCCAAAGATCATAGTTTTGTGATCCATTTGGTTAACTTATTCTATTTTAGGTGGCCTTATAATAAAATTATGTTTTTTACATCCGTTTAACAATGAGAAATGCACGCTCCTCAGCCTTTTGTCTAGAGATGTCATGTACCTTTGGAGTAAACAAGCTTGCCAATGGGTACAGGATTTTCGGTTTAGTACCCGAGTATGGATAGGTACACAACCAGGCGAAGTGGTGAGGCCACATGATGTGTGGGAACTTCACACACCATATTCCACTATACAAATGTTCTATCTCTTGTATCTCCTTCTTTGGGAATTCGAATTTCACATATGAGTATATTATCCTAAGTGTTTTTTTGTGTAAAATGATATGGTGCCCTCTGTGGTGCCTTATTAAATATGATGTGAGATATTCAGGGGGGACCACATATCTGTGGTGACAGTTGATGACTTAGCAACATGTATTATGAGAGGTACCATCTAGTTGGTTTGTCCAGTGTTTCTGAGTGCTTCTTGAGAGGTACCATACAGAATGGATGTCCAGTGCATCTCTAACTGTACCCACTAACTGGGTCAAGTAGTGTGGTCCTCGTGGAGATAACAGGATGACACAGAAAGTAGTCCAAAATAAAATATTAGGCTATCCTAGAGGGTAGTCCCCAAATAGATAGTAGGATGACCCATAGGGTAGGTCCCATGGAGATACCAGACTACCCTAGAGAGTAGTCCCTGAAGAGATAACTAGTTGACCCAGAGTGTAGGCCTCATAGAGATATTGGGCTGACCCTCCCATATTTTC
Source organism: Viscum album (assembly GCA_963277665.1). Classification (NCBI taxonomy): domain Eukaryota; kingdom Viridiplantae; phylum Streptophyta; class Magnoliopsida; order Santalales; family Viscaceae; genus Viscum; species Viscum album. The sequence goes on from OY728121.1 coordinate 181,853,511, forward strand.
TGGTAGCATAGTCCCCAATGATCCATATAAGACCCTCGACTATGCATCACAGTGTCAAGGTGTTGTTTTATTTTCCTAAGGACTCACTGGATATATGGGAACATCCCCCCACCCCCCAAGATGTGTTCTTTTCCTGAGACCTAAAATAGTGATAGTGTTCCAGTGCCACCCAAAGAGGATAGTATCGATGTGAAATTATTTGATCCCCTTTGACTTCTAAATCCTAGGTTGTCACAAGAGGTTTTGGGCCTTGAAGATGGAATTTTACATGGAATAGTTGGATACTCACTTTCATGGGTTGAGCTATGAGATGGATATCACCTTACTCTTTTGTCTAAGATTCTTGACTGAGCAAATATATATTCTAATTCTAGTTCCCACTCCTTGGTATTTGGGCGACTCTCTTTCTAGGAGAGGTGAAGACACGTGAGGTAAGCCACGTTATTTTCGTGTCTAGCTTATCGTGGTTGTACGAGTCTAATCTCCTGCTATGAGTAGAAAATACTTGAAGAGGAGTTTATCACCTCACTATTTTGAGATCCTTTTATTTGGATGAGTCTACATTCAATCTCTTGTTGGGTTGATCTGTACTCTTTCCATTCACTCTTGTTGTACCTTTTTCCTTCTATTTCTTCTCATCACCATATCTTTTGAAGATCCACCTTCTCCCTTTTATAGTTTTCTACTAGGTATGTATATCCTCACTCCCTCATGGGATTTCCCAACACATTTCGTGTCTATTGTAGTCAACAGATTTGTTAGTCGTGATTTCAGATAAGCTTAAGGATAAGGTTATGTGGACCATGTAGGGTGGTCAAAGTAGGGATACAAGTGTGGGGCTCTCTCGGTTGTTAATCTTTTTTAGTTTTTTTAGGTTGGGATAGGATTCTAGTTTTTCCATGTGTTTTGACCCTTTACTTTTATATATACACTACCATATCATTGTAATTTATCTACGGTTATGCATGTTTATTATATTTTATATAATTTTGGATATTTTTATATTTTTCATCTAAACTTTTTCATTGAGTGGGTTGTATGTGTTAACAGGTTCTAGGAAAAGGCCTCCTCGAGTTTAGTTATGCAATCGACTTTTTTCGCCAACCCTAGTCCTATAGAGGTGGGCTTGGGTAGTTTCTACTTAAGCCCCGGTAAGGGTGTGGTTGTTAAAAAGTTTTATATAAGGTGGTTCGACCCTTGGGACGTTATTCTGATGTATCCCTAAAATGATCTTAGTTGGGTTTAAGGAAATAGTTTTTATGTGTTTTATGTGTGGCTATTAGGTCTGGGAGTCCAGTGATGGTACAAGTGGCTGATGTATCCATTCACTAGGACCCGGATTACCCACTTCCCAACTCATCTACCTATGACACATGTTTTAGGGAACAATGGTGCATGCATTATATAGAATTGAATTTTTGAATTTCCTTCATCATTCATCTCCCCATCATTGTTTATATATATATATATATGCTAATCTGAAAATAGTAATCCTTGATAACATTCAAGATGTCTCTATAATGAAAACCATCTGAGATACTAGCTATGTTCCATGACGATGAACATATGAGAAAAAAGTCCTCAGTTTAGGATCCATCATGTGACCCCCTTCTTCTAGGTGGGTAGGTAGGATGACCCCTACCTATTGAGTTGCTGATAACCCTAGCAGAGAAGGTTGAGGATGTGTGCAGGCTGAGCGTACTTCTTGAAATCCAGCTATAGAGACTGTTGGGGTTTCTTGGTGAGCCACACGCATAAGAAGGATAGGTTTGGTTAGATTCAGTGGTCCGTATCTTCAGGATTTAATGAATAATAGTAGATCATATAGTGTCTTTGGAAGCTTCCATTTTACATGGAGTAGCTAGGAGTTGCCCGAGCTTGGTCACTCAGATACTCTATGAGTCAGCACTCTCGTGGGATTACTTCTTGTAGCTGTTTCATGAGGAATATTACCACTCTTTCTTCCACTCTGTGTTAAATCATGAGCTCCTCTCGTTTCAGTAGTGTGGTTTGAAGGTAAATGAGTAGATGGCTAGGTTTACAAACCCTACACGCTACTATTAGAACATGCTTCGATGTGACTAATTCCAAGAATGGACATTTAATTAGGGATTCTTCAAGGAGATCTATTCTATCATAGTACCCTTGTACATACCCTACTATACTGGGGTTCTAGAGAAAGTGCTGGTGATAGATAGCTTCTTGTAATGCTATGCAGCTGGTTATGGAAGAGGGTGAAGGAGAGCTGAGAATTGAGTCATAGCTAGTAGATGTCAGTCGATAAGATATTGTTGTAGGATATCTTCTTAGAATCAGTCTCATTCACATAGTCATATAGAGTCCAGGCAGTACAAGGCGCCGGGAAAACTAGGGGACGGACGGTGTTATGCTTGTGATGGGAGGGGTCACATGGAACGAGATTGCCTGAAAAAACATGCTAAGAATCTCAGGCAGTAAACATGTGGATCACCTTGGAAAATATAGTGTTTTGACCCTTGTGGTCAACATGTTAGTGGGTCTATCAGAGGTGCTGGAGGAGATGATGGTGGTGGATGACATTATGGGTTCCTTCTTTCCACCAATATACGGCCCACGTCAGGCTCAGGGAGCTAGCATCTGGGTCGATGGACCACTATAAGCTTTGTATGTCTACAGCCATCAAAGAATGAAATGATGAGAGGTATACCATAAATCATATCTCATTTTTTTAGTATAACTTTTGAGTAACTATGTGAAGTACTCTTTTCACCATTATCCATGCATGATGTATTATTGGGGTGACACTCAGTGTCAGTGTGACCTTATGTCTATATTTTTTAACATTGCTTTGAATGCATAAAGAAGAGGATTCCTTACGCCACCAAGACACATTTTTTTTATGTGTGAAAGAAATGTGAGGGTGAGTTCGTGCCATCCAATTTGGATAGTACTGAGGTGTGGTGGATGTGTCCCTCTGACTTGTGCACTCAAGGCACATTTGTCTTAAAGAGTGCCTTTTTTTGGGATTACTCATGTTCCATGTGAGGAGAAGACACGCGGGGTATGCCATGTTCTTTTTGTGTTTAGTCTCTTTCATTTGTATGAGTTAACTCCCCTGTCCTATTCCTTTGGTACATCTCATGGAAAACATCAAGTCTTGATACTACAATTATCATGTAATATAAGAGGTTATGGAGACCCCATGAACAGAATGATGCGACTCACTACATGGCACTGACAGTGATGGTATTCACCTTGAGAATATGAAGAAACTATCTTTTAGGAGAGGGTTTCATGGTTTTTTCATACAAACAAAGTCTCGTGTTTTTATTCACCTAGAGTCTATTGAATCTTATATGGAGATTCTGAATGAAATTCATGCAGGATTACCACATTAATATTGTCTAATACTTTAGGAAAGGGAAATGTTGTAGAAGATTCCCATAGTGAGAAGTGTGGTAAGTACCTGGATCACCTAGTGTGTGATGTTTTAGAGAAGTTATCCTACCTTTAGTTGACCATGGTGGAGCCGGAGGCTAGAAATTTTCTTTATTCGAGGGTGTTGACTCATTCGTTTCTTGAGCGTGTAAGAAAGTCACGGTTGTGATGCATAGACTGTGAAATACCACATGACCACATATCAGAGGGTGTTTCGTAATATAGATACTCTAAAAGAGGGAATCATGAGACCCTATTCTAGAAGAAAACATTATGAGGACATACCATCCATTTGGATCGTATTTTGTTATAATACAGAAACGTCCAAAAGATTCCCTGGTAGAGAGAGAGCTAAGTGCGGGCTCGATATCCGGAGTTCTTTCTATAGTTTTTCTTTTCGAGGATGAAATTAATTAAAGAGGAAATAATGTAATGTCACTGGTTTTACCATGGATGAATTTTTAATATTTCTAATTATTATTCTAGATATTGGCACTATGACAGCTTCCAATTATGAGGCGTAGTGTTCTTGTATTTAAATGTATAAAAACATTGAATATATTTTATATTAAACACATATTTAATAAAAGAAAATGGTATATATCTTAAATGGATGATCAGATAAGAAATATGAGGTCACAGTTGGTTCTAAAACGAGGTGTTTACCCAAGGTACGACATAAAATGAGACATTTTGGGATGTTTAGAGCCCTTGTTCATTGGAAGTGTGTTAAATGGATGAATTAGATTATAAATTTATTCATGTTAATAGATCAAACAAAAAATAACTCACGAACATTGACTCAGAATAGAAATCATTGACCACCTTTAAATTTAGAACATAGGCTTTACCCATGGTGGGGTATAACTATTGTCGGTATCGGCATATAGACTTAGGTACCATCATGGATGAGTGATTAAATAATTAAATAATTTATTATTTTATTATTTTATTGATTAAATCCTTTTTAACGTAATTATGTGTCAATAAGTTTGCTACTATTGAGACAATCCTATGGTTTCCTCATAATCTAGGGAACACTATCAACTCCACTCTTCCCCTTCCTGATAAAAAATGATGAAAAACGACAACGAACACATGGATCAAGACCGATCATAGCGTAGTAGATTATTCTTTTTCATCAATGAATGCATCCATCAACAACATTGCTCGATCCAATCCATGTAGTGCTCATCTTTAGCATTTTATTCCTTGGATTAATGGATTGAGCATGTTGAATATTGTTTCAGTCACTTGCGCCTTTGAATTGAAACATTTCATATGCCCAAGTACCAAACATCATATTTTTTAATCTATTTTCAAACCTTGATTCCCCAACCTAGATCACCATCCATGAATTCTTAGCTGGACATGTTCAAGACATTGGTTTTGGTGCATTTCTCCCCTTTTTCTTCGTGTCACCATCGACAAATCCCATTGAATTTAGGTTCAATAATTTTCAAGTGACCATTGTTTGTTTGGGCTCCCAGATTCGAGACAGATAAAACAAATGACGACAGAATCACAAGTAGATATAGCCTATGAATAGATCATGACTTGAGTATCATAGATCTATGATTACTTCAAGGTTTCAGGTTAAATTTTAAGGTGTGGTGGCCCATAGAAAGACCAGCGGTCCGTTCGGGTTTTACATAGGCAGTGGGAATTTCTTGTGAAGCTAGGGTAGCTGGACGAGGTAGCTTTGGTGGCTCAGGGTAGAGAAAGTATGGTGGTCTGGCATGTGAAGGTCATTCGAATGCAAGTAGGCTAGTTTGGTGCTGTGTAGGCAGTGGTGGTCGGTGGTCTGTGAGGTAACCCAATGTGGTGGAACAGGTGGATCCCAACTAGCATGGTGGTTGTGGAGAGAGACAATAGAGTAGGCCCGGGTGTGTTGTTATCGATGGTTGTGCGAGCAGGGCAGCCCAGCGGTGGTCAGGCATATGGGGCATGGCATAGGCAGTGGCTTCAGGGGTGTGGCAGGAATAGCGTGAAACCAGAGGGTGTGGGGAAAACCCTCAGAGAAAATAAAAATACAAAATAAAAAAATAAAAATAAAATTCATAATAATATTAATATTATTATTTATATTAGTATTATTGTTGATATTATTAATTTTATGACACCATAACTCCCTCTCAGGGATCCTGATTAGTGAGTCGTCTGTGGCATCATGACCCCTTCAATGATGCGATATTATTAATATCATTCTAGATGATTCTCATTAAACCATGATCGGGACCCAATAAAGGCCCACAAAACCTTATATTTAATAATTTTCTTAAATCTACGAACTACAATAACTCTTGTGTGTGGCACTCGGTAAGCTTGTCGTTAGCGGAAACATGACACTGTATTTAAGTTGGTCGATTCCATATCTATGTTGAATATTGAATCCTGGTTCCTGACATTGAATTTTTTTTATTCCATATGACATCAAATTGGAGACCGTCAGCACTTTTGTGACCCTGAAATTGAGCTGGGCTTTTGAAGAACATTTATAGTTGTTTAAATGGAGATCGATGTGTAGGCCCTGTGAGGCCTGGTTCACACGCGTTATAGTGAAATGAAACATTTCCATAGGTATCCATTTTGGGTGAACGAGTAATCCATCTAATGTGTTTTTTTGTGAGGATCGCAATTTCATGATATGTATAATTTTTTCTGGACAAACGCATGGGCCCCATGTGACTCCATTCAAGCATAATGCAGCGATATATGATTATTTCATCGGATGTCTGTTCAGGGAAAAGTAATAGTCAATCATATGTCTTTTTCACCAAGAATCACAATGATGTGATCCTTTTGGTTATCCAATTCCATTTCAAGAGGCCTTCTATTAAAATTTTGTTTTCTTCCATCCGTTTAACAGCGAGCAATGCACGTTCGTCAGCCTTTTGGAAAGAGATTTCATGTACTCTCGAGTACACTAGCACACTTAAGGGTACATAATTTTTAGTTTTGTATCCATGTATTGATAGGTACATGGACAGGCGATGAGGCAGGGCCACACGATGTGTGGGACCCACACGCACCATGTAACACAATATGAATCTTCTAACACTCATATCTCTTTATTATGGACTCAGAATTTAGAATATGATTAGCCTATCTTGAGTTTTTTTCATGTATAATGTGAGGGAGCCCTCCATAGTGGATTTTGATATATGATTCAAGATGTTTATGATGAAACAACTATTTGGAGAGATACCTGATAACTGCAGTGGTGTTATTTTTGAGAGGTACCATCCATATAGGATGGATAGTGTTCCTTAGTGCCTCCAGAGAGGTACCATTCAACACGGTTGGCATGTGTAGTTCTGGGATGACCCTCCCATGGGTCCAAGTAGCATATTCCCTGAGGAAATATCAGGATGGCACATCGAGTAGTTCCTGAGGAGATACTGAGCTGACAGAGATTGTATTCTTCATTGAGATACCAGGCTGACATAGAGAGTATTCCCCATGGAGATACTAGGCTAACCTAGAGATTAGTCCCCAAGGACATACCGGGCTGACCTAGAGTGTCGTCAACAATAAGATATCAGGCTGACCTTCTCTCCAGGTCATGTAGCATCATCCATAATGGTTTATATAAGACCCTCGATTATGCGTCACAATGGAAAGGTGTGGCCCGAGTTACATAAGGGATCATGAGAATGATGGTTTCTTTCCCCAACGAGACACATTCTTGTGAGGTGACCTAAAATCATGCGAGTGAGTCATTTCCACCAATAGAAGATAGTATTGATGTGTTTTGATTTGAGCCCATTTTACTTGAAACTCCTAGGAAGACACATGAGGTGTTGGGATTTGTAGATGGAATTTTACCTGGAACTATTGGATACTCAATTTCATGGCCTGATCTTTGAGATAGAGATCCCCTTAATCATTAATTTGGTATTCTTGATTGATCATTTATATATTCTAATTCCAGTGTCCACTCTATGGGTTTTTAGATTCTCTCTTCCCAAGAGAAGCAAATTTTTGTTGGGTATACCATGTGCTTTATATGTCTAGTCTCTATTGGATGGATGATTATACTCTCCTACTATAGGTAGCGAATACTAAATGAGGAGTTCATCTGCTTAAAATTTCGAGATCCTTTTTTGGATGAGTCTACTTTCAATCACTTGTTGTGTTGATCTATACTATTACAATTCAAACTTGTCGTACCTTGTTCTTTAAACTGCTTCTCCTCAGAGTATCTCTTGATGTTCCCCTTCATGTTTTTTGGGTGTTCCCTTTGGTATGTATATACTCATCTCTTTATAGGCTTCGCCCAACACGTTTCGTGTCTTTTGTAGATGATGGATAGGTCGATCATGATTTCATAGGATCGTAGGGATATGGGCAGAATGGAACATGTATGGTGGTTAGAGGTGGGATACAAGAGTGGGTATCTCTTGGCTATTACACTTTTTCAGTTTATTTTAGGTTGGGATAGGTTTCAATATTTGGTGTTTTTTTCCTAATAATTTTCAGTATACACTACCATTCAATTTTACTATGTAGAGGTTCATGCATGTTCATTTTAGTTTATAGCAGTTTGGATACTTTTATTCTTTTCTACTTCCCAACATCATTGAGTGGTTTTTTAGTGGATAGGTTTTAGGAAAATGTCTCCCTATGTTTAGTTATTCCTTTTGGTGTTTGTCACCAACCCCTAGCCTATAGAGGTGCTTCTGGAGAAGTTGTGGCTCGAGCCCCAGCTTGGGTCTATCCGTGACACTTCCAAACAAAATATTATATTTATTGGATCCACATTAGCTAAGGTAGACCTCCCAATAGTGAATATATTTTGAGTATATACAAGAATGATACTCCTCATCCCCTATAAAATGACACTCAGTATCCCCCTACTTCACACTTCTCATTCCATTTGGATCATCCAGAACTAGGCCAAATCATCTTAAAATAACTTACCCATCAACCTATAATCCATATATTGGGATGAAATACAACGATAAATGGAATTAGTGATAACCTATGGAGGATACCCGAAGAATAGGTAATGGTATTTTAAATGTATTTTTAAATTTTATTTCTTTTTCAAATGAATTAATGTATTATTATACCATGACTATATTATAACATCATTTTTAAACATATTCTTAATGTTTTTATGTTAATGGAATGACCAAAGACATCACATTATTCCACCAAATGGGTTATGAAATCATTGTTCATGTGTACCTCATAGCCAACGAACATGTACCCAAGTGGTCGAGGCTCTTACATGGAATCCAAGAGACCAAATATAAAATCCATGTGGGAAAGAATTTCTAGGTTACTGTTTAAGTTATATAGTAGTTACTATAGCATTTACTATTTGGGACTTTAGTAGATGAAACTATTCATCTAATTTGGGCCACCGTTTTGGGCCTACGGGTCTTATGGACTTAATCCCACCAAAGGAATTAATTACATAGATACTTCAGGATATAATAGCCTTAAGGACACAAATGGCCTTTGAGACACATGGATTTTAGGTTATATAATAGGCTAAGAAGAAACTCGGGCATACCACATAGAAGCATTCCCAGATGAAGATTCATAGATAAAAATAGAAACCACTAGATCTGAGCTAACCAGATTGGAAGAATGAGAGGGTATAGAAAAATACATTGGTCCCAAGGACTGTGAAACTCATTATGGTGAAATTATAGTATAACTTATATATGAGGTCTGGAGCTAGGCACCATCAAGATGCTGATGCTGAGGAGGGTTTGTTTCAATTGTCTCTGGTCTTGGGCCTTTAAGGTTTTGTATTGAGTTGTTTATGGGTCTTTTTCCTTGGGAATATGGGTTATTTGAAGGTTACCCATAATCCCTTAAAAGTGGGTCTATCCAAAAATAAATAATGTATATATGACCTTTGGGACATTTGAGAATGTGTATGGTAGACCCCCACCTTGCGAACTGATGTCTTTCGTTTTTCCATTACCACATTTCAATATTGGTAATAACAATGGATTTTTAGTTTATATAATATATTTATTACATATATATAAGTCATCAAAATTCTTTAATTATTATATCACCCATACCTTCATAATTTCAATATTTTGTGAGTATGATTTCATCGGTAATGTGTACGGCAAACTATCATCTCTTGAGGTGATCATAGTCATTCACGCTTTACATTGAATCTATTAAGGATGGTTCTAATTAATATATCTGATATGTTTATAACATAATAATTATAATTTAATAATATATATATATATATATTAATTTACTTTTATTTTTTAAAATTTCAGGATAATGGAAATGACATTCATGCATACGTACAACCAACCATCTCAATGGATGTTGTACTTCATTTCCTATCACTACATTTTATGGATTACTCTAAATACAAATATAATGATATATATGAGATTTTTTATTTGTTTTACAATATATTGATTATGAAATAATGATCAATGTATGTTGAGAAAATAACATGTCAAAACCTACTCAATAAATAAGGCAATTAACACCAGAAACAATGAAAATAATTAGATATTATTAAAAAACTGGTGATAATATTTTATTAAAGAATAATGAGTGATTTTTTAAATATTAATATGGTACAATTATAAGTTAATAACATTCTTATAACCATTGTAAATGTTTTTAAATATATATCATCCACAATAATACATAAGGTAATGGATTTCAGAACTCAATTTCAACATATTGGGTTAAACTTATACTTCATTGTTCATCTCGTACAATGATTATGTGTGCAATGAATTTTTATTATTTTATTTTTTATTATTAAATTTAGTGGATAAAAAATATATTCATTTATTAATTATCATTACAACTTTTTTATCCCTTTTATGGGATTATTTCACAATATCATTCCAATCGAGATGAAATATTCTTGAATACAAGTTGAAAAACATTAACTGAAAATATACATATGTTCCCATTAATTTTATTCTACCTTTTATATTAATGAACTATTTAAATTAATAGTAAATTTTTTCTACTATTTCTTACCTAAATGTTTTCAGAAAATGTTTTCAAGATAATCCTATTTCATTTCTCTCTTAGGTTGAAAAACTATTTTCTTCTAAAACCATGTTTTCTAAAAATAATTCCAACTTTTTTTAACATTTTAAGAATGATTTATTAAAGGAATTTTATCCCATTTTATCTCATTAAAAAATATTTGAAAGGAATATTTTGGTTATTTTGAATATAATTCCCAATTTATTTTGCCTCAAAATTGAATGAATCTATCGTTTTATCATGTACAACATTAACAGAATTTAGATCTATGTGGACCATTAAATATTTTTCCAGATTCCTTTATTAGATTCAAATGATATTTTCAAATAAAATTATTTTCAAAATGAAATCTAATATAATAGTTTGAAGATGTATTTTTTTAAATGAAAATGATATATTCCAAAAGAATGTGTTAAATGATATTATTTTATTTCATCAAAGACAGCAACCATTATTATTAATTCAGTGGATACAAATTGTATTGATACCATCCATATTCTTCCTCTAGATGGATAATTATTAGTTTGACCAAGAATAGTATTTATATTCAGTTCCTTGAATCATTTTTTATGTCATTAACATTCAATTCATTTATTCACCTTCCTATGATCATTGAATATTAAATTTAATCTAAATATCAATTTTTTTATCAGGGATATATTTTATTCTAAGGATATATACCATTTTTTACATATTGTGTTTCAATTGAATTTTATTTGATTAAATGGAGAAGTGTTGATAAATCATTATATTTAAATCATTATGTATAATTTATGACAATGAATATTGTTCAATAATTAAATAAATTATTTGATATATGATGAATGATTTGGACATGTGGTGATGGGTGGGACCCAGACACTTTATAGCACCTTGATGCATCTACACGTCTTGTGAGAAAAATTAGTTATCTAAATTAAATGGGATCCTACCTATAGTTTCAAACTATCTAGATGATAGATCTTGACAGCAGTGGTTGTCACATGCCATAGATAGAACATCTGATAATTATTCACTGCCTTCATTTTAGTTATCATTATTATCCCTATAATTATCTATATATTGTATTTATAAATATATATAATTATTAGGTTATTTATTTAAATTTCATGTGTTTTTAGTTATTTACCATTACATATTTATTATTCCATATCTAACATTGGTAGTCAAATTTTTTAAATGGAATGCGTCTTCAGTTATTTCCCATTCCATACTATTTATTATTATTGATTCATGATAGCTTATAATGTACTTATCCCTTACCTAGAATTTGTTCTCACCCCTATTTTTTCCATTATCATTAATTTGTGATTATTACTAAAAATTGATATATATAGGTTTATATTAGATAGAATAAATATATTCTTGAATATAAATTTTGATATAACTTTTTTGGAAATTTAATGTAAAACTAAGGTATATATCCAGTTTACCAAGATTACTAATCTATTCAGTCCTTCATGATGTGTTTCCTAATATATTATTCATATGTAATGGTAACAAAACTGACTAGAGGCCTACTAGGTTTAGGGTAACTATAGTGTGTTGTTCATACTGACTATTTGTTTATTTATATCTTATTCCTTCAATTTATGGTTACTTATTACGGTGAAATCATTACTTCTTTCATTATTTTGATGCTCATACACTTGTCGCCACATTTTGAATAATAATAACACCCATTAGAACACTTTAGAATTGATTTAGGTATTATTTATGTTTTTTATATAGGTTAGCTCATGAAAAATTTGTATTAAAGGGATGTTGGGTCCTTCCAGGGATATTGATATGCTATTTGTAGTGTCTTCATAGGTTTGACACAATATTTTTAGGACATAATGGGAATGTAATGATCTTTTTTTGTATATATATCATCATAATAGGAAATAGTAAATCATTATATGTTGGGAAAAGGTATTTTTGAAGAGTTGATTGATTTAATTCTTAAACTTTTCTATATATTTAACTTGATTTATTTGTTCCTAGTTATTTTTTTCTAGGAAAGTTAATGATTTTGTATAACTGGACTATTGTTTCACTTATTTTCTATTAATGTTGTTGTGTACAATTACCCCAATATAGATGTTTCAATAGCCCTCTAGATGCGATTTTGATAAACCACAACATGAAATCCCACTAGTTTAATTGAACCATGTTGAAGTTGTTAGTTTTCATTCAATGCTCTAGGCCAGTTTGCAGCACCTCTTGCCATTCAGGCTGTAAGGCACTACCTTAGAGGTGTGATAGGAGTTATCATATCCAAGAGTTACATCATCTATAACCACCATTCATCTAATATAATATTTATCCAATGAATTTAATGTAATAGTTTAATAAATTTAATGAACACTTTTGGTTTTTCTAGATTCAATATTCATTTAGGGTGAAATTTTTCATATTCGAACATCATTATCCTTGAAAAATGAAGAGGTATTATCTATATTAGTCATTATGAAATGTAGTATTTATGTAGAAAGTCGTCAAGGATCTTATTATTGATAAAATTTATCTAGAAGAAAGGTTTTTGTATAATTCCATGTACTCCACTAATGTTTTAAAATTTTTATAGACTGTATCATATTGTATCAACTATTTTTTGAAATAGGTTCAATTATCACCTATGGTTATATTGAAGGCCTGCATGTTTTATATGGGGATTTTATAAAATATATAATATCCATAGTTCAAACAAAATTTCACTATATAATCTTATTTTATGAATATAATTGTGATGGTGGGACATGAATTTTCTGGTAAGTCACGGTTTAGGGGATCTCCTCCAACTCCCTAGGTTACAATTACTATTCCCTTTAAATTTTATAGTATGTTTGATGACTTTAATTATGGATACCAAATTTTTGGATATAATTAGTATATTTCAATTACTTCTTCTGCAGTATTTGGTAACAGTCTGATAACATATTTACATCATGAAAGAGTAGGTCACTCAAAGTGTTGTTTCATAGAGGCATTGTTGTTATATAGATCTTATGGATTATATGGAAACATGTAGAGGGTTTTAAATGTATTTAATACACTTTATATTGGTATTATCTTGATTTTATCAAGTGGATATGAGTAATTTTCATGTTAATGAAGAATAAATGGGGTTTATCCATTATCATTAGCATTGGTGCTTCTTAATATAGATTACTAGTATCCCTTTGATGTCTATGCCTATCCTATGATAGTGAGAGTTATTTTACCATTGATTCATCATTAGTAATTACATTATTTGGTATTGATACCTTTCATTCTTTCATATATTCCAAAACAGTAAAAATGTTGAATCTTTTTTAGGTATTTCATTCCATAGAAAGAAGTCCCTCATAAGATGAAGAGATATTAAGGTCTATGATAACTTTATATTAATTTATCTATATGAAAAACTATTATTTTCTGGCAATTTTTTGTTCTGTATATGAAACCAATTGATATCATTTGTGGGAAGGATTAGTTGATTTCTCAAAATCCCAAAATTATTGTTATCTTTCAATGGTCTTATATAGTAACCCTTTTGATGAGTGTCATGTATTTCAAGGAGAATTTAACCTATGGCTGAGTCGATCCATACCACCCCTTATAGATATGGGTATCATGATATCAGTTTTTTACATATAACTAGAGAATTAAGTCTCATGTGGTTATCTTACTCTAGTATCAATTGTATTTTTGTAAATTTTTAAATAATTTTTTATTTATTATCCGCCTATGATCTAGTTGGATATTTATGTTTACTAAGTGAGAGGTTACAAACATATATATATTCCCACTTATTATATGGAACCAAATGAACTGAAGGATGTAAATTCACATATGGTTGAATTTAAGTCTAAGGTATACGTTTTACCCAATATTTTTTAGAGGCAAGTACCCATTATTTCCCCTAATAAGAATTATGAAAACCATAACTTATTAATTTAGTATTCAATGATCACCCTCTTGATAATAAATAAGAAGTATCCATTTCCTATTGTTGATTATTTTTTGATTAGATAAATAGAGAGATGTTCTTCACTAATATTTCTCATCACTCCTGTTATCAATTTCATAGGATCAAGGAGTCTAATAAACCAAATTCTACTATAACTAGTAGGTATAGTGATTATAAGTGACGTGTTATTCCTTTGGGTTTGATAAATTCCCATTCTCATTTTATTTCATTGATGAACATGATTTTCTAGTTGTACCTTGATTCGTTTATAAGGATATTTGTGGATAAACTCTTAGATTATGGTAAAACAGAGGAGGGTCATCTTCATCAATTGGTGATTGTATTTTATATCATATTAAATCACTAACATAAATCCTATCTATTAAAATTCCATTTATAGATTCATAATTTAATGTTCTTTCAAAAATGGTTTTTGAACATGGAATTTCTTTTGATTCTGAGATGGTGAAATCTATTATATTTTGGGAAGAACCATAAAAACTTATAGATAAGGAGAATATTTATCATTGAATGTATTAGCATTGGTTTTTTAAATATTTATAAATGTTGTATTTTCTATTTTCCACACTCAATCATAATAGGTTACATTTTGTATAGGAATTGAAATTTATTGCTTGCTTTGATAATTTCAGTGACTATATGACATCATCAATAATGTTGAATCTTCTAGAATCAAGTAATGGTTATTTTTTCTTATATAATGCATTGGTTTCTGGTTTGGACTATTCTTTCATTCAAGGTGATAACATGGTGGACTATGGTTTATACCAGCTTTAGTCTCATGAGATGAACTATAAATACCTGATCCCAAACTCACAGTTGTGATACATGATATTAAGATTTGTTAGAATTAAATATTCATATGATTTTCTACTTTCTACTCCGATCGTAAAATATTACGCTTCATATTCTCAAAAAAAGATATGATCCATAATTATAGGTGATGTGTGGAGTACATGTAGTTTATTTCTTCGAGAGTGTTTACATCCCTATGATGTGGAACCTTTTTTTTAATGTTTTGAGTTAGAAGCTTCTATAAAATATCAAGATAGAGTCATATGTGGAATGGAATATGATGGATATATTTTCATAAATTCATTTTGGTGATCAAAAGGATGGGATTGTGGTTGTTCCATTGAGTGTTTAGTTGACATCCTCTTATATTAATATAATTCCTTTAGAACAATAACATGATTTTGAGTTATGAGGCATTTTAGACTCCCTTTAAATTAGGGAGTCCATTCATAGTGTGGTAACATTATTTGATGTTTATCCACTGTTTATGAAATTCTATTTCATTTTATTTTCTCTGAGGATGTCTATGGTGGGGGATTGTTAGCATTTTCGTGGGATGGTACAACTAGGGAAAAATATATTTATGATTTGATGTTACATTTTTTTCATCTATGTATTAAATTATAAATTTCCAAAAATCACTTTTATACATGTTATTAGATTATTTTTTACTATAAAAATCATTTTGGTATACTTTATCCACTTCTTATATCGATCATGATGTGGGATAAGGTGTATATTAAATTCTGGGATGTGATTCCATGTAAACATTATGGAAAGATTGTGATTTTGTTTCTAAATTAATAGTTGACCAAATAACTAGATATTATTCTAATTTTTGATAAAATCAAATTTGATTACATGGTAAATTTCTATGTGTAAGAGATTATAATATTTCATGATGTTCCCACTACCATGGTTTCTAATAGGGATCCATATTCCACTTTTTATTTTTTGAGAGTCCTCTAAGAGGTGACGTGATCCCAGTTAAATAAGATCATGTTGTACCATCCATATACAGATAGTCATATGGATTGGGAAATATAGATTATAGAACACATGATTCTTGTTTTTATCCATGAAATTAGAGGTTATTTGGATTTTCTATTTGTACTAGTCATTATTTCCAATGATAATAGATATAATCCATCCATTAATATATAACCATCAGAGGGATTATATTGTTGGACATGTAAATATCCACTCTTTTGGTTATAAATTGGTCAATACTTCTTATAAGAACATATAATTATCCAAAAGAATATTAATATGATTATATTGATTTATTATTAAATAGTAACAACATATAGTTTATAAAAATTTTATTTTTATCATGAATTACAATAGCTTTCACTCCAGATCTATGAAAAGGTAATTTTAGGAGTCTAACCGTGGTTTGTTCATCAACTAATTAGTAGACAACGGTTTATAGAACCAAGATACATGGGACAATTTTAGATATTTTATTTATTTTTAAATTTGTTAGGCCATTTTTTATCAAACCATAGCTGGAATCTATCCATGATTAGCATCATGTGTCCCAACTCAAGGTGTTTCTTTCAAAATCGTCTCAAGACTTGAGTTGGGAGCACAATTTTTTGGAACCATATATGCCCAAAATTTAAAAACTTGTTTATATTATCAATTTTTAGATAATGGTTCTTCATGAAATGTATATACCCTCGGTAGAGGTGCATTGGATACACAATTCTTATTAAAATGAGATACGAGAATGTTAGTATTTTATGAGATATTAGTGATATTTCATATTTTTTATGAATTTTTCTTGATATTATACTTGGGGGGAATAAATTATTTACCTTGGTGATAACATTATCACAATGACACCATCAGTTAGGTATAAAAAATGGTTTATTTTTTATTTCATCATTATTTACCTTGACCTTTAATTAAACTTGCATATTAATTATTATATCAAATTTAGAGCCTTTGTATATGGCGGGATAGAGGTTTTATTCAATTCTTGATTGGTCAGTATTATTTTAGGGGTAAACCATGAATGTGTATAGAATCTTGTATCTAAAATTGATATTAGGTGCCAACAATAGGCCTATGAGCGACATTTCCCCACCAGTGATAGGCTTATAGTAGGACCTTCTTATAGAATATCCACTGGAATTCTAGTGAGTTCCAAAATCTAGCTTGCGTATGTCTAGAATAGATGTCTTGATACATGTCTCCCATGTGATAGCCAGTACGATCTCACCAGCTAGTTGATGGGTCTTCCATAAAGTATGGTACTACTCTTAGTGCTGCTAACGAGAATGTGAGATCCAATAATTCCATCATGGGAATTGTTTCCATGGGTATTATGATAGTTTTCATTATTTTAATCAATTCTTAAACACCAAAAAACACTCCCTCAAACCTATTTCAACCCTACAAGCATTGGAGGTTCTCTAAAAGGGAATTTTACCCTTCCAAACATGTTGATTTATTCATAAAAGTGTCAATTGATATGTTGATTCTATTTAAATAAGTGAAATATCAATTCAATTGTTATTTCTTCATTCCTCACATTTCACCCTAATTGATAGTATTGTATCCTTATATTTTTATATAAATATATATATTTATGATGAATTTTGATTCATGTATAGACTACTAATCATTAAATTCAATGACTTTCTATTATTATATTTCGGGTTCGATGATTGATGATCTTGTGACTAAGGTACGTGGTTTCATAACAAAATTCATATAATTATTATTAAATTCTTATTTTTATATGGATTTAAATTTATTTTAAAACATTTATTTATGTCTTTTGAAAAAATCAAATTTTCTTTTGTGTGGGATGATTCACCATTTATATTATTTTTTAAAATAAAGTATTTATTTTATATAAGTTATATTTTATTGAAATGTATGATTAAAAACCTGAATTTTATGATGATGTTTTAAAAGAACATTCCTGAAATGTTTTTTGTAAGAATTTAAATGAATTGTTTTAAATGTCATAAGTTCTTATGAAAATCATTTGACAATTTTTATAAAATGATATGGCATGTTTGGAAAAATAAAATTTTTTTTGATTGGAATAATTTGTTCAAATGATTTTAGTTTGAATAAAATGGATGGGAGATACTTGTATGTTTTATTTCATAGAATAACATGAGGGAAACGGATTGTTAGGAGGAGAATATGAAATATAGTTTAAATTAATTTCCATGAATTATATAGAAGAAGTTAATTATTATAAATTATCATGATTGAATGGTGTTTACTGTTTTATATTGTCCCATATTCTCTATGTTTTGGGTGTTTAAGGAGTTTTTGAACCCTAGGATCCATAAATCCCAATGATTATTTGAAACCTCGTGAATTGAAATATCTAACCCCTGAGGCTTATGAAGACAATTATATGATTGTATATGATAAATTCATTCTAGATATTGATTGAAATAATAATGCATGACTTTTTTGATAGAAAAGAATAACCATTCCCATTTTTACAAATATTATTACAAAATCATTATTGAATGAAATATAATTTTTAACCTATTTCAATTCTAGAAATTATTATTTCATGTAATGAATTTTTTTATAGTTATTGAGAAGTTATATCCTTACCATTTTTTATTTAAAATTATTCATTTTTGGTATATATGACTTGGATTTCATATAGGGTACTAAGTAAGATACTATAGATATTTTCTTCTCAAATACTAATATTTCCTTTGATCATTTGAATACATTATTATATCATTGATAGGGAAAATAAATTGACCACTTGGAGGTTGTGGATGTTCTTTATTATCTTAATCTTTTGAATTTTTTGAAACTAGTGGTGCATGGGATCAAGTTTTTACATGGAGATATTATGGTGTCGTAATTTATGGTTTATGTGATAAAAATAATTGATGTATCATTTTTTTTATATTTAACTCTCTACATATGATACTTCTCCCTTATGTTGTGTTTGGGATACTGACTAATTATTTGATTATAATAGTTTTGTTTCATTGATTATATGTTAATGTGGTGAAATTATTCCTTATTATTTGTTTTTTATTCCTATGTAATAGTTTCTAGGATGTGGGGATCAAGAACGCACATCGAGTCATGACATTATTGATTTAGCTTCCATTTAGGTGGGTTATCTGATCTTTTTCCTAAAACTAATGTTAGAGGAATCCTATTAGAATAGGTTTCCTAGAACAAAATATTTATTGTTTATAATTTATATATATTCCAAAAATTTAATTTTAATTAAATTATAGTACTAAAAACCATTCATTATTCTATGCTAAATTAATGTAATAATGTATAAGAGTGTCAGTCTTATTAAAACAGTCATAGCAGTTCCCTACTTTTATGAGGATGTTGAAATGCCATGATGATATTCTTAAACCTTTTTCTATGGTCAGATAAGATTATATGATGTTACATATGACGGTTATAAGTTTTTTTCACTCACAATCATATGAAACTACATCCTATAATGTTTAAACCTTGTAATCTAAATGATTAGAGATTATAGTAACAAATACACCTATATGTAATCAAAATATTTTTTTTCATTGGATAATCCCCTATGTGATCATGTGTAATGATCTTTTGAATTTAAAATTTTTATTTATTATTTTCATTACTCACACACATTGATGTATTTCTATAAACCATTATGACTATTGCAATCCCATCTTAGGGTGTGAAAAAAATTAAATTTATATTTCTAATGAAGTACACATGTGGAAAAGGGTCATATCACGTGAGGAGGGTTATAATCATTTCAATCAGTAATTCTTTTCCAAAAAAACTAAATCTTTTTTGTTTTTTTATAATTATTAATAACAATTAAATTTTTTGGTTTTTAATAGATAAAGTTAATGAAAATATAAATATAAAATCCAAGTAAATAAAAATCCAAAAGATGGTATGGAAGAAAGGACTTTGTCCTATGTTTTGGAAAAAAAGTTATTTCACTATTTATTGTTTTTTAAATACAATTTATAATCCTATTATATTATAAATGGATTTCTCCTCTCTTCCTCTAGTAGGACATTTTCTTACCTAGAAAACCACTTTATCACAATAAAAGTGGACCTCATTTTATAGGAAGTGGGAGTTAAATCTAGATTCAGGTCAGGGTGGGCATTTTCCACACCCATTAGCTTTACTCCCATCCACCACCAAAATAAATTTAGGGCTAAAGAATTTAAATAAGAATATTAAAATATGACATGAAACCTCCCTCTGTGTTAAACCACAGGTTTGTCTGTTTCTATTACAAAGTTAAAAGAGATCATGGTGAAAGGTGGTAAGATAGGGGGAATGGGAGATAATTTAAGGATTATAATATATAATGGGACGGAAGAATAATTGGAAAAACAATTAATGAATAAATGTGTTATATGGTATGAAAAGAAAACCAAATAAATCAATGTCAACCAACCACCAAAGAAGTAGATCCCAAATATTGAAGCATGATGGAAAATACCCTAGAACTAGGTTTGAATCCTCCAACATTGATTCTTATATTTGGGTGTTCCATATGATTGGGTTCAAATAATGGTGTCATAAATGGTTAAAAAATACCTCTTGGGGTCCTAGGGTGTTAATAGATTTCATATAGATTATTTGTTTTCAAACCTCATGATTTTCATTCTCTCCTTAAATATTCTTTCATTTTTGTGTTTCACAACATCTAAAGTGAAATGTTGAAACTTTTTACGATATTATACATGTCTTATATCTCTCTCTACATAATTTGAGGAGGTTTCACATAGTGACCATATGCGTCACACTAAGACTCTTGTGGGAGTGGACCAGAGCTCTTTTTTGCATGTATTGGATTCATTCCTTATATTCATTAAATTTAATCATCGATAATTAATTATAGGACATATAATGTTTTTTTAAACTTCATTAACCAATTTTCATCTGTTTTTATCATTTTTAAGCCTTGTGATTATTCTTTGACTTTTTAGTTTTCAATGGACATCATCTTTTTGCTGAATTCATAAATTATGTCTTTCATTTTATGTATTCTTGTGTCAGCCATGACATTATTTTAGTTCAATTTACAAATAACATTTTATACTACAATAAATCACAAATAATGTTAAATACAAGGTGTAATAATGAATTTATGTTCATTATAATTATATTTTACATACAAAAATATATGAACAATATTTCTCTATCAATGACATATGATAATTTTGACAATGGTTGTGTTGTCCTAGACCCTGTTCAATTAATAATAACCAAATTTTATTAGCCACCTAGCCACAAGGGTGCCTCCTAGTGGTGAGAGGCTATCGACCAACAGTGAGCGTCCATGGTGCAACATGTGGGAGACAATACCCTCATGATCAAATTATTCAACATTCATATAATCATATCATTAAATTGTTGAATTATAAGAAATACTTGTGTAACAAATTTCATCCATTTTATAATAAACCAAGTAATCTCAACCAACCTTTTCATATAAAAATTATTATCATGGAATCTAATATAGATGATAGGTAATACGAGGAAAAAAATAATCCAGCACAAAACCTGTACCAAATGTACAAATGATGAAAAAGGTATTAATCCCATATAGAATCAAAAGAAATATCCTTCTCCTATGATCTCTTTCCCCTATTAAATAATTGATTAAGAACCACCAATCGAGTGCTTTCTTATGGAACTGCATAAATCCATGATTTTTGAACAAATACCGAGTAGTTACACAAACAATGTGTTATATACCACTTATTTGGCCACCAATAATTATCTCTATAAAAAGTACATTCTGTGCATAAAAGATGCTGAATTCTTCAAATATAATAAAAGTAGAAGTAACAAAAATAGATGTGATATTATCCAGCCTATTATGTCTAACTATGATCAAGAAACTATATCATAATGGATATCTATAAATCATAGTAATATAAAAAATAATATACATTTTGTGATCAAGTATTTGGCCTACATGGGTCAATATCTATGGAGTCAAAAATTCCATGGAAACTGATAGAGCTAAATAAATCGAGTAAAGAGGATCTATGGAGTATAAAGTTTCAACTCAAGATTAATGGTTTCATCCAAGGAGTAGAAATGTCCTTGTAATCATATCTTGTCATGTAAACTAGTAATAATATATCCCTCAATTATAAATGTCTAGGTCATCCATGTAATCCATGCAATTAGGATCCAAAGAGTATTAATGTAAAAGGAATCCTAATTTTTCAAATAACCCAGATCCAAAGGGTTGAAATTTCCATGTCATCAAATTTTTTTGTTAGATCTAGTTAGTATAAAATTCTCTATAATTGTACCATATCATGTAATCTAGTAATTGGATCCATTGAGTAGAAATGTCAATGGCATCTAAGTAAACTAATTAAATGCGATAAAATTAGTAAAAATTTATGAGGAATCTAATCAAATTCATTCCCCTTTTTGTAAATACCTTCATAATCATATACAATGTAATGGACTGAACAATTTATACCTTTCGCATAGAAATTAAAAGGTAGTTCACAGTGATTAAAACCTTTAACAATTCACTTCAATACCACAGTAAATTCTCATTTATAAAAGGCAAGATCATCACACCCTATAGTTTGAATAATTATGATAATAAATAAGAAACCACACCAGGGGTGGTTCAGGTTGTGGTTGAAAACCACAAAACATGAGAAAAGTGTCATGGAATGTATCAAACCTGTTTTCCGCATTTAACTTGGGGATTTATCATTTTAGGATACAACACATGGATAGTTTAGTGTGTGATACAATAACAATAAACTATAAACATCTGTACATTTAGTGAAAATGTATTGACAACATCAAGTATTTTGATAAAGGATTCATCTTCCAGTGTCAGCCACACCATCAATTAAATTATAATAAAATTGAAAAATGAAAGAATGTCCTAAAAATAGGGAATAAGATCATTCAACAAAATAGAATCTTAGATATAAAGGAAAAAATCAAAATGAGCCCATGGTATTAAGAACTTGTCTATTTCTATCCTATGAGATTAATGGATCTTAATTAAGTGGTTGGATTAAATAATTACACCATAGACTAGAATTATTTTTTACAGACCTATCCAATAGGATAAGAAGGGATATGTGTTGTTGACAAATATGAAATGAGGAGGGGGGTTTAACATTTAAATGAATTATAGTTAAAATGGTCATTCCCTATTTCAAAAATGTGGTTGTATAGTTAGGCCACATAATTGGAAAAGCCATATTCATATCCTTCACCAACCACTTCCTCAATACATTACTTTTGTAGTCATGGTACATTGATATAAAATACATGCATTTAATGTTCATTTATCACATGTTAAAAACAATTAAATATTTTCACAAGTATGATTCCAGGGTCGAATGGTTAGGGAAAACCATGTTCCCTATGTTGTTCATTGAAACATTCCTAAATGTTAACACTAGTGTTGTGGACTAGGAATACTAGTTCAAACTAAAAATGCGGTCCAACTTTCTTCTCAAAAAATCAGGGGCCAAACAATCCCTATAATCCCTAGTTTCTTCTATTGGCACACTAGGAAATCATATTAGGTCAAAACAATTGAATTAAACCGTAATTTAAAATGTTATGTACCACATTGAAAGTATGGGTCCTTGCAATCTTTCACCATTAAAGAAATTCAACCATAAATTTCCATTCCATTGGTGGTGAATCATCATATGAGAATAACTCCAACACTAGGGCATGTAATTTGGACTCCCTCTTCAAAGTCTCATCATACACATTGTTGTACTACCATAACACTCATACTATAGAAACAAAATCACCTTAGATAACAATCGTTCCATGAATAATAATATAGATTGGATAATCCCCAATAGACATATCAAACACTAACTCAACCTCCTTAGGATGAAGAATATATGATGGATCATAAGGATATTAGTGAAGGAGGGATATGTGGAGGATGTTATTCATAGTCAGGTACCTATTAGGTAACTACAATTGATTTGATACCAAACTAAATATATCCATAAACTCAAAGGGACTAATATAGTTCGGTGACTGATTACCTTGATTTTTAGTCAATTTATTGCCCAGTCTAGGATACACTTGCAAGATAATATATCTCCCTACAGTGAAGTCTTATGGTCTGTGGAGATGATATTTGCATGAACTATTTCTAGAATGAACTATAGAGATCCATTTACTAATAAGAATAATATTCTATGAATACTCCTACAAAATTCAAGCACCCATTAGCTTTTCCTCTCCTCCCTCTAACCAACATAGGGGTGATCGGCATAGCCTACCATATATGGACTCATAAGGATCCATCTGTGTTTCCACCTTGAAGAAATTATTATAAGTGTATATAGTGAGTGGTATGTTTTATCCCAAGAACCTCTAAAATTGTGGACCCATTATCTGATTATGTCCTCTATGACATGTATCAGTTGATCATATTGACAATCAATCTATGGGTGGTAGGATGTACTTAACAATACCTATGAACCTGATTCCCTCAATAACCCATTCTATAGCTAAGTCATGAAATGAAAATGTCTTTTTGAAATGATATAGAGTGGACCCCTATGGAGGTATATGATCTACAGAATGTTCATCCTCCTAAGATATTCCATTGAAAGAGTCTCCCAAAAAGGAAAAAAATTAGTGATCTTTGTTTACCTATATAGAATTACATATACAATGTGAATTCCCCAATGTGATATAGGAGATCCCATCATGAAATCCAATGTGATTTCATCGCATTTCCACTTAAGAATATCTAATGGAAATAAATTTTATTTCTGGTCACTAGTGGTTGGAATTAACCTACGGATTAGTGGAACAAGGAATAGCAGTCCCAGATATCTCCACCTTCATCCCCATACACCAGTATTGATGGTGTAAGTCACGATAAATATTTTTAAGACCAGGATTCAAACCCCATAAAATTCATGGTAATATTGAATCAACCCCTCACATATTTTGGTATAAATCCAGACACATCCATGGATACAGAATATTCCATCCCCATAAATGATCTAACCAGGTGGAAGGTCATCAAATGAAACACTCTCTTGTAGTACCCATCCCTAGAAATATGATAGATTACACACATTCTCTCTATATATAAGTGAATAGACCCTTGAAAATATATAAAATATATACTATATTCCATGGTCTTTAGCCACTATATGGATCTCCTAAAACATGGGCAGTAGCTTCCACTCACTACTATCCTCTTGAACAACCTTTTTTTGGGTTCCCCTACTTAGATCATCCACAACTATTTTTCCTTTTTTGGTCATATAAAAATTATCGATGTCTATGGACTGAAGGTATTAACCCTACCTTCATTTCCACATATTCATTTCATGTTTTTTAATTATTTTGTTTTGGATTTTTCGGTTCTAATACACCAAACATTTTTCTCCTAGTAACTAGTGTTTCCCACAGTTCTAGGTATCCACAACTCTAGATGACTCGAAATCATTTGTCATGTAGTTTCCCTCCTATGGACTCAACTAAAATGACCAATATTCCATGACCTACTCATCCTTGATCAGTACTTCTCCCTTCTCAGTTCCTAATTAATCCCAATATATAGTATAAATTCTACCCGGCTCTCGTATAATTAGGACATGTGCTGAACGCAATATCCCCTTCATCTCCTAATAGGTTATCACATAGTCTTCGTACCATGAGAAATTCACACCCTTTATAGTCAATTGAAAATTAGGTTTTATTAAGAGTGATTAGTCATGAATGAAGTGCATATAATATCTACTATACCCTAAAAAAAATTTCTATGGAATTCATGGGATGATAGAGTAAAGTACAACTCTCACCTTATATGGGCCAACTGATACTTCTATCACTGTGATAATATTCCCCAAGAGTTGGATATTATCCACCCAAAAGGGAATATTTTAGATCATAGGATATATATGATTCTCTTTCAAGGTATCTAATACGATCTCAAAATTCATTACATGGTCGTGTTTAGTGTGAGAATGCACCAAGATATCATGAATGAATACCGCCACAAAAAAAATCCATATAATGACCGAAAACCCTATTCATTAGTGCTATGAAAACTATTGGCATGTTTTTGAGACTGATCAGAATAACTATATACTCATATAGACCATACGTACTATGAAAATTTATTGAGGTACATCTGAAGGTCTTTCACCAATTTGATGATAAAACAATATCATATAAATTTTAGAGAAAACACTAGCTCCATAAATCTAGTCGAAGAGATCATATGTTTATGGAAAAGTATGTCGGTTCATATTCATCAACTAATTCAATTTACTGTAATAAACAAACTTATTAATATTTCTGTTTTCCATCTTGGAAAAAAGGACCTATGAAACCATAGAGAATTATTGGGTCATATGAACCCCTTTTCATCTAACTGAACTTATTGCCTATTGATCTCCATCAACTCAGTAGTATAAATCTTATACTAAGGAATGGATACCGATGATTCTCTAGGAACTATCTCAATGGATAACTATACATCTCACTCCCGGTAGGTAGTCCTAAAAATTATTCTAAGAAAACATCCTTGAAACGATAAACCACTAGAGGTATGTATTCCTATAATAGTCCTTTACCAGCTAGACATAATCTATAAATTTTGGAAATCATCCCACTTTTCTCAAGATGCTCTTGTCCATAATAGATTTCCTTGACATCCCATTCTCCCTTTTTAATAAAAAATCCTCCCTTGGTTGAAGTTAAAATCACCATATAGGGATATAAATCCACATATGCATGATAGGAAACCTTCTTTTATATCTCAAGAATTATTTCAAACCCTTTTGTCTCAAGGAAAGAAGAGTCCCCATATATAGCGACCCCAACCTACCTCAAGGGGTAACATCCTGCACTTGTGTACACTCACTGATTTAATCTCCAATGGAGTGTCATGTATCATCACACCACTAGAAAACAAAAAATATAGCCTAAATTTCTTTAGAACATGTATATATATAATGTAATTATAATCTCATATATCAAAAAAAGAAAATACTAACCTAGATGCTTTGATAATTTTACATCACAATATAGAAGTTCTGGAACACTGATCTTCCAGTATCAGGTACACAGTATATATATATATATAGCCTAAACCATGGCCCCGAGATATACCCAATCTACCATGAGTAGGTCTGCTATGTTGGCACTGTAATTATGGTGTCTTGATACATCATCCATGACCACCACAATGACCTAATCGGCTGATTTCATTTCATCTCCCTATATGAAAAAATGATGTCTAACATCATCATGAATGTATAGTTCTTGTATATCCTCTATCACATTTTTTTTGAGGAAAGGTCCTACAAACCCAATTTAGACGGTCCATCCTACTGCAAGCTCAGTACTGTTTTGGGTCTCTATTACAACATATCATCATGTGTCCCTGACTCCCACATTTTTTACAAAGTATAGAACTAAAAAAACGCATGCTCTGGTTAGTATTCCCTTTATGAGAGGCCTCAAAGATCTATATCCTTGCACCTGAAACTAGGAAACTATGTCATGAATTTGGTCTACTCTTCCTTTCTACCCCATCCTCCATCAGGTTACATTTAGTAATTAATGTGTGATTTAATATTACAGTTATGCTACCAATTGAAAATATTGTCAACTATGATCAGTTATCAATCCTAGGACCATCCTTAATTCTACTAACTTTTAATACCTCATCTTCTAGAATGATAGGAGAGAAATTTTGGATCTTTATAAAATGGGAATAATAGTCCATTACTAATAAGGATCCCTACATCAGATTTATAAACTCTTGGGCTCTAATAGCCCTCAAAATCTTGGGATAGAAATAATCATATAAGGCTATTAGAAATACCTTTGATTCATCTCCTGATATAAATCCATCTATGTAATCACATCCGAAAATATCTTGGTGGGATACCGAAGAATATCCATATTGATATTCACTATCCTCTCGAGATGTGTCTCAAATGGCTCATAAATTGATAGCATAGACTCTATCCATGACTATGTATCCTTTGGTCCTCCATCCTCTAATGTTATGGGTGGATATTACTGTTCAAAATCATGCATCAACTATTCCATAGTCGGGTTAGGTGATGGTGGTCATTGGGTGGTCCGAATACTGATTTGTAACTCATCTCAAAATAGGTTATTGTTTTCCAAATCATGAATGACTAGTTCTGCCTCTTATGGTAATATTAGAGGTTCTACAAGTGGCCTAAGAACCACCACCTCTAGTGAATGTTCATCACCATCATCTTAGATCACAACCGGAGTCATAAAATGTGGAATATATCAAAAAATCCAAATCACATTCCTCATAAAAGATTTGATAACATTCGGATCATAGATATACATGAAGGATAGGCACAATACAAGCCAATCACAAGCTTCACCCCTCTTCCTGCTCCTACATCTTGGTTTTTATTTCATAAATATAGTTAAAACACATGATATAATTCATACAACCCACTACCAATTCTAGGATAGGGATATGATTTCATATATAAGTTAAGGGTTCTAGTATACATATTATCTATTTCATGTTATTGAGGAAAACATCCTTTAAATTTAAATTGGACATCCCATTTAATGGAAACCATTTCATTTAATAATTCAATTTCATTTTAATTTATATTAATCATATAGCGTTTATCATTATAAGGTTAAACTATTTGGATCACCACTAAAATCTTATAAGGTCCCATAGTCCATATCAATTGATGTATGTCTTTGATTAAATTAAAACCAATGATTTATTAAGCCCCTGCATGAAATGATATCACAATTTCATGGAAATGAAATAAAGTAACCAAAACATGCTACAAGAAATTAAAGCAGTAATGTAAATGTGACCTAGAATAATTAATGATATATAACTCATGAGGTTCCTATAATGATTCATGATGAGATATTTCCTTTCCAAACCAGGCCATGTGTAAAAATATGTAATTATAAGAAATATCAAACATCATGTTTCTCACCGAATAGTGAAATATGGGTAACTATGATAAACACAATCCATAAGAACATAGGCCATCATAGGTAATTTGGCCTTTCCCTATTTGTGGGTTTTCTAATCCTATTAAAATATCATTACAAAATTCTAATACATTCCTAATATCTTGTCTAATATTCCAAAAAAATAATACTAATGAAATGAAACTACACTAATACCAATTTATGACACCTCGGACCAAATTAACTCAATAATATAAAAACCCATTTGGACACATCCCTCAAGCATGACTCCCCATATGATAAAGGTTATGACAAGACTAAATGGTCCATGGAGTAATAGTGGGGACACTATACCATCAAGATTAGAGTTAAAACAGTAGTATAATTATATTAGTTAGTAGCATATGAATATGAAATATTTGAGATGAAAAAGAATAAACATCCATAATATAAATAACCAAGTAATGTCATCCAATAATGTAACACCCTGACCCCAGTTACCCAGAGTCGGTGAATTATTACATAACATTGGCATGATCACAAAAGACAAGTCTCGAAAGACCGATTAGTTTAGTAGCCTTGGAAACACTAGATATATTCATAAAGTTTACATTACAACATAAATTGAAAACTACAACAACATTTTGTCTCCACACTAATATCCCCTTATACTATCCCTACAGGTCATTCATAAAATACTTCTTCACATCCTTAGAAAAATAAAACATAGAAAGGGGTGAGCTCAAATGCCCATTATGGATAACAATATAGCGGAAACTTTCATAAATATGCAAAAACATTTAAGGCAATGTATAACAAAAACAAAATCCTTTTAAACATGAACTTTAGCAGAATATGGCAGAAATAAAATGAAATAATTCCATTTACTTATTCACATGGATATTCTACTAGTCAAATAATCACATGCAATATCAATAACCACTTTCATAATGATGGAATGCATAATGCCAGACTATCATAACCACATAGTCAAGGCCTTGTGCCAAGAATACAAAGAAGATTTTTTCAAGGCCTTATTCCAAGACACTAGTTGTATCATGAGAACTACTGATGCATCGAGGAGCTATAGCAGGCTCCACCTGTCACTTAATAAGTCCAATGCATTCCACATATGAATAGTTTTAAACGTAACATAAACATTAGTATTAAAACTAGCATACGAAATGTCAATACATTCTACATAAACCATGAATTGTATAAACATAACACATCCACAGTCAAACATATCACAAAGCCTTCAATACAATATGGAAGTTTTGTATCATAATAAATCAACTTCAAATAAGCTTAAAATCCATCAATGGATGTTAACTTAGATGAAATCAAAACTATTTTAGAGAAATATATCTCTTTTTTTAAATCCTTTAATGTCACATAATTATAAAAGAAAACAATTACTACGAAAAAATTCTTATAAGCTTGTAAGGGAAGATTCTAAGATTTTATAATGGCAGAAAATATCTGCACCCGCCGTATATGTTATAAAAAGACTTTCTTACCTCAATTCTGTAGAAAAGGTTAAAAAGGACCTTGTTTGGAAAACAACGGAAAGATTACCTTATAAAGGTCTTATAAAAAGTAAAACAAGGGTATAAATGACTTTAACCCATATTATGTAAAATATTAAGAATGTTTTGAAATACATTTTTAAGAAACATGGATGTGGATGATAAAGAGGTCCCAGTAGATATTTATTTACAAACAACCTCAGATAATGAAGAGATTGTGAAATAAACCCTTACCTTGTACTTTTCTTTGGTTGAGGGTAGTTTAACCTCCTGTATAATGGTGAAATAGTTGTTATTAAATTATATAATAATCATATGCATTAATATGATATCATATATGGTCTTTTAACATTGCTTTGTCAATAATATCTTAGTATTATCGTCATTTTAGTTGTTACCTTACTCATTTTATTTTATATGTTTTGTTACATAAGCCGTGTTTGTTATGGATAGTTTTTATATTATTCATATCTAGAATTATATCACGTCCTTAAATATTATTTTTAATCGTCAAATGAGAATTATACATGCATTGATACGATGGGGAATGAATCTCATCGCGTTTGTGGAGAGGGTAGTCTGTACGTACGCACGAGCGACAATATCATTCTTTTGATATTAAAATAATATATAATTGGATGTTATATCATACATACAGAATCATTATCATTGTATATTTATTATTTACATCAATTAAACATCATTATCATACCCATCCAAATAATAATGTTTTGAATAACAATTACACCACGACATGGAGACAGTAAGCCGTGCGTACTCACGTATGGTGACATGTCATTCAAAGGATGGATAGAATAATGAATATGGTTGTACCATATTTATAATCACATCGCAGTATATAGAAGATATTGGATTTATTATTTTAGAAACTAAATAACAAAGAAATAAGGAGTTGAAGAAGAAAGGAACTTGAAAAAGGGTGGTGGAAACATTACCTCTTCTTCGGGTTCTTCCTTTTGATTTGACCAAAAAGGGCTCCTTAGGTTGTCTTTATGACTAAATGTAGGCCTCTAGGATGAAGGGAGGATAGTTTAGAGGGTATTTGTGTAGAGGTTGGCCGAGCCAAATGGCTTTGAATGTGTGAATTAGTGAGAAGGGGGAGTGCCCTTTTATAAGAGGGTTGAGGGGCACCTTAAGAAAAGCTAGAAATATTATTTTATAATAAATTCATATTCGGTTTCTAATGGATCAAAATTGGATTATTTAAAGACTATGGTGGTGATAGGTTTAAAACCACTCGACCAATATGTTTTATATAGGCTTTGGTCACTATATTAATCTTATCTTTTTTATTTAACTCTTAGTTAAATAGTTTGACATTTACGATGTCTCCTTGTATTTTTATATTATATAGTCAATAAACTTACTATAAACTTCCACGAGAACCCCAAGTAGTCCATTAATGATACAATTAACATGATATAAGTCCTTTGGCCGAACCTTAGATTTTTAGGAATAGAATATCAATTAATAATATAATATTTGTTTTAAAAACTCATTTATGTCAAATTTGACACTATTTAATAATTTATTTTTGTTAAAGTCTTAAAAACATTATTAATTAAAATAAAATTCATTTAAGAAATACTAACATGTAATATTAACCAATAAAATTCTTGTATGTCATAAAAACTTTCAAATTATATTTATTTTAACTTTTATAATACCAATTATTTGATTATTTTATTAATAAAGAAAATACTGCATCATTATTGTGTCATAAACGAATTTAATTATTTAATGTCTAAAAATTATAAATAAAATACTATTATGTATGAAATCTTTTTATATTTCTAATTAATATTTATAGTCTAAAATGTAACATATATAACTATATGTAAAAATTGTTTTTCTAAAAGATATATGCTTATGTCATTTTTGTTTTTACTTTAACCTAATTAATATAAAGTGTCTTTATCAACTTCAAGTGGCTCCATGGGGTCCCAAAATCGACCCAAAGATTTCAATGGTCGAAAATGTATCAACCAATAGGGTTATGACACGTTTTAGGATAAATTAAAATTTTTATAATATTATTTTGTTACCCTTATTTACCAGATTTACCCTTTAACCATGGTAAATAAAATATTTACCGAAGTAATTATTCAAAATATATAAAAATAAAAGTTACCTATTTAAAAAATTTGTACCTACTGATTATAAATATGGAATCCATTTTTATAAATTCAAAACACATAATTGGAAGAAATTAATTTAAAATTAATTCCCGCTGTCAAAAGAAAAACCGTGTTTTTAAGAAATAATAACTATCAAAAGATTGACACTTGTTTATGTCCAATTTAGATATGAAATTACATCCAATGACCAAAATTGTATTAAATGGTAAAAATATATTCTAAATATACTTTAAAACCACTTATATTAATAATTTATCACTATTAATTATTTCGATTAAAAAAGTTGTTTTTAATTAAAATTTAGTAATTTTCACTATTCGTCAAAAATTGAATGTTTTCAGAAAAGTACCAAAAATTCACCCTAAGATAATTTCGATATTAAGAATCCAAAAATGAAGTCCATTTTGAATGATAAAATGTATAAAATTTCAAAAATAGGGTATTACTATTCATAACGGCTAGTTTGATTGGTTGTGGTGTGTGTTAGAAGTTGAAGTTACGTACAACACACACTACTGTATTATTCAAAGAGAAGCATACTGTGGAAGCTTGGGGTGTTACATTCTCCCCTACTTAAAATAATTTCATCCTAGAAATTTCTAGAATACTACTGCATGAAAAGACTTGATTGGTTCTTCATCATAAGTTCCTCGGGTTCCCACGTTGCATCTTCCATCTTATGGTTTCTCCATAGAACTTTTACCAGATGAGTCATCCGGTTTCTCAAAACATGTTCTCTGGTATCATGAATCTTGAAAGGCTCTTCATAATAAGATAGATTGGGTTCCAGTTCTAACTCCTCATAGGTGATTACATGTGTTGGGTCAGGCATGTATTTTATCAACAGTGATACGTGGAACACATCGTGAACTTTAGAGAGATTTGGCAGCATTTCCAAACGGTAAGCTATAGCCCCAATTATTTCTAGAATTTTGAATGGACTGATGTACCTGGGACTCAATTTTTCCTTCTTACCGAAACGTATAACTCCCTTCCATGGAGATACCTTAAAGAAAACATGATCTCCTGCCTGAAATTCCAAATCCTTCCTTCGGTTATAGGCATAGCTCTTCTGCCTACATTGAACTGCTTTGATGTGGATTAGGATTACCTTCACCTTTTCCATCATTTCATTCACAAGTAATGGGCCTAAGAGTTTTCTTTCACCAACATAATCACAACAGGTTGGTGTGCAACATCTCTTTCAATATAACGCTTCATATGGTGCAATCTGAATATGAGAATGGAAGTTATTGTTATAGGAAAATTCTATCAGAGGTAAATATTGATCCCACATACCCTGAAAGTAAAGTGAGCAAGATCTTAACATGCCTTCTAAGGTTTGAATAGTCCGTTCTGATTGTCCATCTATTTGAGGGTGGTAAGAAGTGCTCAAACGATGTTCAGTATCCAGGGCTTTCTACAGACTTTTCCAGACTCTTGATGTAAAACGGGGAACACAATCTGAAACAATTGATAGGGGTACTCCATGAAGTCTCACAACATCATTAATATATAGTCTTTCTAGAAATTAAAGTGGTAAATCTTCCCTTATATCATGAAAATTTGCTGACTTGGTAAGATGATCGACAATGAACCATATTGTATTTTTCATTCTAGGAGTCTTTGGTAGTCCCATGACAAAGTCCATCGTGTTATTATCCCATTTCCACTCTGGTATGGGAAGAGGTCGCAATACTCAACTCGGTTGTTTCCTTCCAGCTTTCACTTATTGACAAACAACATATCTTGACACAAAATTAGCAATCTCCCTCTTCATGTTGTCCCACCAAAAATGTTCCTTCAAATCTCTATACATTTTCATGCTCCTAGGGTGTATAGAGAAATTGGATCTATTAGCATCATCCAACAATTCCCTTTTTAGATCAGGTAAATCAGGAACGCAAAATATCCTCCCAAATTTCAAAATTCCATCTCCATACACAAATTAACTCAGTCTCCCATCATTCACAACATTAATCGTCTTTTTAAACTCTTCATCATTAGCCTGATAACTCTTTATCCTTTCTAGTAAAGATGTTTTGTCAACCATTTGAAAAATTATTGATGTTTCACCTTCCATGGTGATTCCCATATCCATCATTACTAGATCCATGAAAATAGGATCCCTTTCAATTCTCATCTTATTCAAAACTCCATGATCCTTTTTCTCAAAGCATCTGCCTCCTTATTTTCCTTCCCCTAGTGGTAGTGTATCGTGCAATCATAATCCAAGAGTAGTTCAAGCCATCGCCTTTGCCTCATGTTGAGTTCTTTCTGTGAGAAAATATACTTCAAAATCTTGTGATCAGTATAAATCTCACATTTTTCACCATAGAGATAATGTATCCATATATTCAAATCAAATATTACAAGAGCTAACTCAAGATCATGAGTAGGATAGTTTTTCTTGTGAATTTTCAGCTGTCATAATGCATAGGCAATAACTCTATCATTCTATATAATGACACAACCAAGTCCTTTCTTAGATGCATCTCTATAAATAACAAACCCATCATTCCCCGATGGTAGAGTCAATATATGAGCATTGACTAATATTCTCTTCAGTTATTCAAAAAAAAAATTCACACTCTTTTGTCCAAACAATTTTAACCCCTTTATGTGGAAGCTTTGTTAATGGGTTAGCCAATCGGGCAAAATTTTGGACAAAATGTCGATAATAACCTACTAAACCAATAAAACTGTGTACCTCAGTTATAATCGTCGGTGCTGGCCATTCTTGGATTTCTCTTGTCATAGATGGATCAATGGAGATTCCATCTTTGGAGACAATATGGCCAAGAAAAGAAATATCCTGAAGCCAGAATTCACACTTGCTAAACTTCTCATATAATTCATGTATTCTAAGAGTCTTCATGATAATGCGTAAGTGATTTTCATGATTTTCGTATATTTTGGAGTATACCAAGATATCTTCAATAAATACCACTACAAAATCATCAAGGTATTCCTTTAAAACTCTATTCATTAGATCCATGAATAGAGAGGGTGTGTTAGTCAATCCAAAAGGCATTATTGTAAACTCGTAACGCCCGTACCTGGTTTGAAATGTTGTCTTCAGAATGTCTTCCTTCTTCACACACAACTGATGGTATCTAGATCGAAGGTCAATTGTTGAAAACTATTGAGCTCCATGCAGTTGGTTAAATAAATCATCAATGCGAGGTAGGAGATACTTTTTCTTTATTGTTATAGCATTGATTTCCCTATAGTCGATACATAACCTCATAGATCCATCTTTATTATTAACTAAAAGGACAGGGGATCCCCATGGAGAAATACTAGGGAGAATAAATACCTTATTACTCAGTTCCTCTAGTGGTTTATTTAGTTCAACTAATTCCACAGTGGCCATTCTATAAGGGGTTTTCAATATGGGCCTTGAACCAGGAATTAAATCAATAGAAAACTCAATTTCTCATTCGGGAGGATGTCTAGGTAAATCTTCCTAAAACACATCTAAATATTCATTCACAATAGGTACATCCTCTATTTGAACATTCCTATCCTTACCCACAGTTATTTCATTATCTTCCTCCCCAATAATGGAATTTAGTTGAGCTACTGGGGGTAGATCTAGATAATAATTTGGTGGTGATGATTCTTCTCTAAAGATAAGGGGTTCTTCATCATCATCATCAAAAATTGTAACCTCCTTCTTCTTTCAATAAATCTTCGCATCATGGACAGAAATCCAATCCTTGCCGAGGATTATTTCAAATTCAATCATATCTATGACGATGAGATCAGTGGATAAATAACGTTTATGTGCTCTAATTGGGACTGATTCACAAAACATTGTTGCAATGATACTTCCCTTAAGAGTTTTAACTGAAAACTCCCTTGTCAGATCAAATTGGAAATATCTAATTTTCTTAGTCAACTGGGAAGATATTAAATAATGCGATGATCTAGAATCAAATAAAGCATTTTCTAAACTTGAGGAAACCATTAAATTACCTTCCACCACGTCTTTCAGAGCTTCTACCTCAGTAGTAGTGATAGCATAAGCTTGGCCTTGATCCCTTGGCCTTTTCTGAGGTATGTTCCCTTAACGCTTAGGACATTCATTTTCATAATGTCCCATCTCTCTATAATTGTAGCATTGATCATCGGTAGCTTCTTTCTTCTCCTTGAAATCACGAGCTTGGTGGCCTTTTTCACCACACTTGTAACAGACTCTCATTCCCTTCAATCAAGTACAGGGGTGTTTCTTACCACATTTACTACAGGATGGATATTCAACTTTTCCCTTCATTCACTTATTTCCATTTCCAAAGTGATCAGTAGATCTCTTCTTCTCTTGCTTTTCTTTAAAGTCATAAGACTTAGAGAATTCTTTTTCTGTCTTGATATCACATGAGACAATATCTTCGTACAACGAGAAGTTTTGTGAGACTAATGCTCGACAGAGAAGTGGTTTTAACCCATCAAAGAAATGACCACTCTTACTTTGTGGGTTACATATATCATCTGCAGCATACCTTGCTAACCTTGTAAAGTAAGCCTCATACTTTGTGACATTCTCATCCTCCTTTTGCCTCAGACTCAAAAATTTCCTTTCCATATCTACTCGATGGTCACGAGGTAAGTACTTTTCTAATAAAATCTCTTTGAACTCCCTCCATTTCATATTTTATACTTCAGCATCTTCCGTCATGTTTTGAATCAATGACCACCATTGATCGACATCTCCAGTGAGGCGGTAAACTTCCATGATAACTTTTTTCCTTTCACTACTCCACAAGTCATGGAATATTTTCTCTAAAAAATTTATCCATTGCTCGGCTACTAAGGGATTTGTAATCTAATTTTGTGTTGGTGGTTGTTTCCTTATGAAGCGATCTAACATTGATCCTCCACATTGTGGATTAGGCTGATCCATACGGGTAAGGTTATTATTCATAACCTGGGTGAGTTGTCTGAGTATGGTGATTAGCTGATCAGCACCAGTTGTATCACCAGCTCCACTATAATTATCTTGAGCAGGAGGGCAATCCCTACATGAAGTGCGTGCATTAATACGGTTTCCATTCCTTCCACTAGGTGCCATTTCTAATCAATGGCATAAACTATATCAATTTGTGAATCAAAATACATAATTCCATACTTGTAAAACACTTAACATAAATTGAACTATTTATGGATATAATCCATAATCATAAAAAAATGTTTTCTTTGAAGAATTATATACTCATAAACCCTTCATAATGATTTGTAAGTAAAAAAGAGAATTATCCTAAGTATATCCCCCAGGAGTGTCATAACCAAGAGTGCAGCAAGGCCCGTTGTCGTGCACTAGTTCCCGTTCAAGTCTAGCTCAATGCGGTGTTTTCGGGTTTTACCCCTAGGTACATCTGTGCCAGAGCCGCCTCTACCTACTCGTATCCAGATAGGGATGTATTTCTTGAAAAACCCACAAAATCTCTACAATACCAAAATTCTTGGAAGTTCTTATATACTAATCCTCAAAGTCTATCTTAGGGCTATGTGCTCTAATCAGAGTTTATCTAAATCTAGTTTCCAAGGTTTTTACTAAACTTCCTCTGATACCAAATGTAACACCCTGACCCCAGTAACCTAGAGTCGGTGCATTATTACATAACATTGGCATGATCACAAAAGATCAAGTCTCGAAAGACCGATTAGTTTAGTAGCCTTGGAAACACTAGATACATTTATAAAGTTTACATTACATCATAAAGTGAAAACTACATCAACATTTTGTCTCCACACTCATATCCCCTTATACTATCCCTTTAGATTATTTATAAAATACTTCTTCACATCCTGGGAAAAACAAAACATAGAAAGGGGTGAGCTCAAATGCCCAGTAAGGATAACAATATAGTGGAAACTTTCATAAATAAGCATAAACATTTAAGGCAATGTATAAATAAAACAAAAGCCTTTTAAACTTGAACTTTAGCATAATATGTAAGAAATAAAATTAAATAATTCCATTTACTTATTCACATGGATATTCTACAAGTCGAATAATCACATGCAATATCAATAACCTCTTTCATAATGATGGAATTCATAATGTCAGACTATCATAATGACATAGTCAAGGCCTTGTGCCAAGACTACAAATAAGATTTTGTCAAGGCCTTGTACCAAGACACTAGTTTGTCTCATTAGAACTACTGATGCATCAAAGATCTATAGCAGGCTCCACCGGTCACTTATTAAATCCAATGTATTCCTCATATGAATAGGTTTAAACATAACATAAACATTCGTTTTAAAACTAGCATATGAAATGTCAATACTTTCTCCATAAACCATGAATGGTATAAAAATAACACATCCACAGTCAAAAATATTACAAAACCTTCAATACAATATGGAAGTTTTTTATCATAATATATCAACATCAAATAAGATTAAAATCCATCAAAGGATGTTGACATAGATGAAATCAAAACTATTTGAGAGAAATATCTCTTTTTTTAAATCATTTAAAGTCACATAATTATAAAAGTGAACATTTACTTTGAAAATATTCTTATAATCTTGTAAGGGAGGTTTCTAATATTTTATAATGGTGGAAAATAACTGCACCCTCCGTATAAGTTAAGAAAAGACATTCTTGCCTTAATTCTGTCGAAAAGGTTAAAAAGGACCTTGTTTGGAAAATGACGAAAAGATTCCTTTATAAATATCTTATAAAAATTCAAACAATGGTTTAAATTACTTTAACCTATATTCTAAAAAATATTAATAATGTTTTGAAATACTTTTTTAAGAAACATGGATGTGGATGATAAAGAGCTCCCAGTAGATATTTATGTATAAACAACCTCAGATAATGAAGAGATTGTGAAATAAACCCTTACCTTGTACTTTTCCTTGGTTGAGGATAGTTTAACCTCCTGTATAATGGTGAAATAGTTTTTATTAAATTATACAAGAATCATATTCATTAATATGATATCATATATTATCTTTTATCATTTCTTCGTTAATAATATCTTAGTATTATTGTCGTTTCGGGTGATATCTTTCTCTTTTTCTTTTATATGTTTTGTTACATAATCCGTGTTTTTTATGGATAAGTTGTATATTATTCATATACAGAATGATATCAAGTCCTTAAACATTATTTTTAATCCTGAAATGAGAATTATACTTGCATGGGTACGATGGGGAATGAATCTCATCATGTTCGTGGAGACGGTAGTCTTTACATACACACGAGCGACAATATCATTCTTTTGATATTAAAATAATATATAATTGGATGGTATATCATATATAAAGAATAGTTATCTTTTTATATTTATTATTTACATCAATTACATATCATTATCACAACCATCCAAATATTAATGTTTTGAATAACAATTACACCACGACGTGGAGACGGTAAGTCATACGTACGCACGTATAGTGACATATCATTCAAAAGATGGATAGAATAGTGAATATGGTTGTACCATATTTATAAAAAAATCACAGAATATATAATATATTGGAGTTATTATTTTAGAAAGGAAATAACAAACAAATAATAAGTTTAAGATGAAAGGAACTTGAGAAAGGTTGGTGAAAACATTACCTCTTCTTCGGGTTCTTCCGTTTGATTTGATCAAAAGGGATCCTTGGATTGGATTTCTGACTAAATGGATGCCTCTAGGATGAAGGTAAGATTGTTTATAGAGTATTTTGATAGAGTATGTTTGAGCCAAAGGGCTTTTAATTTTTGAATTAGTGAGAAGGTGGAGTTCCCTTTTATAAGAGTGGTGAGAGGCACCATAGGAAAAGCTAAAAATATTATTTTATAATAAATTAATATTAGGTTTTTAATGGATCCAAAGTGGATTATTTAAAGTATAATGTGGGGATAGGTCTAAGTACACTCAACAAATAGGTTTTAGATAGGTTTGGGTCACAATATTAACCTTATCTTTTTTATTTAACTCTTTGTTAAACAGTTTGACATTTACCATGTCTCTTTGTATTTTTATATTATATAATCAATAAAATTTCTATAATCTTCCAAGAGACCCCCAAGTGGTCCATTAATGATACATATAACATGATATAAGTCTTTTGGCAGAACCATATATTTTTAAAAATATAATATCAATTAATAATATAATATTTGTTTTAAAAACTCATTTATGTCAATTTTGACACTATTTAATAATTTATTTTGGTTAAAGTCATAACAACTTTTTTAATTATAATAAATTTCATTTAATCAATACTAACATGTAATATTAACCAATACAATTAGTTTATGTCATCAAAACTTTAAAATTATATTTATTTTAACGTTTATAATAACAATTATTTGATTCTTTCATTAATAAGGAAAATACGGCATCATTATTGTGTCATAAATAAATTTAATTATTAAATGCCTAAAAATTATAAATAAAATACTATTATGTAGAAAATATTTTTATCTTTCTAACAAATATTTATAGTTGAAAATATAACATATATAACCAAATGTAAAAATTGTTTTTCTAAAAGATATATGCTTATGTCATTTTTGTATTTACTTTAACTTAATTAATATAAAGTGTCGTTATCTCCTACAAGTGGCTCCATAGGGTCCCAAAATGACCCAAAGATTCCCATGGTCGGAAATGTATCCACCAATATGTTTAGGACATGTTTTAGGGTAAATTATTATTATTATAATATTATTTTTTTACCCTTATTTACCGGATTTACCATTTAACCATGGTAAATAAAATATTTACTGAAGTAATTATTCAAAATGTCTAAAAATAAATGTTACCTATTTACAAAATTTTTACCTCATTATTTTAAATATGGAATCCATTTTTCAAAATTCAAAACACAGAAGTGGCCGAAATTAATTTAAAATTAATTCTCACTGTCAAAACTAAAAGCGTGTTTTTAAGAAATAATAACTATCAAAAGATTGACACTTGTTTATGTTCGGTTTAAATGAGAAAATACGTCCGATGACCAAAATTGTATTAAATGGTATAAATATATTCTAAATATACTTTAAAACCACTCAAATTCAAAATTTATCACTACTAATTATTTCGATTATAAAAGTTTTTGATTAAAATTTAGTAATTTTCACTATTCATCAAAATTGAATGTTTTCAGAAAAATACCAAAAATTCACCCTAAGCTAATTTTGATATTCCGAATCCAAAAATTAAGTCAATTTTGAAATATAAAATGTATAAAATTTCAAAAAGTTTTTACTACTATTCATAACGGCTAGTTTGATTGGTTGTAGTGTTTGTTAGAAGTCGAAGTTGCATACAACACACGCTAATGTATTATTCAAAGAGAAGCATACCGTGGAAGCTTGGGGTGTTACAAATAGTATCCTATAAAAATTATAATCATGTAATTGTATAAAAAATTATATAATACATGGTTGTATTATTCCAATAAAAACATGTTTCAAATGTAAAAAATACCAAAATGCAATTATCCCTATGTTGAAAAACTAGCCATATCATGGTCTTGTTCCCTGTATCCCTTATGAAATAACCAATAAATAATTACCAAGAGATAAATTTTTTATATCCCTACCAACATCCATGATGTCAATCTGGGTACATAACGATACCCTGAACAGGGTGTGATATAACACAAAGTAGGAAACCAGCTATGACGTTTATGACAATTCTGGTCTGTACATAAAATATGATGTATTGTGAATGTATAACATGAGTACAAGTAATAAAAAAAGAATAGATATTTTCTAGTCTTTCAAGTAAAATTGTGATTAGGAAAATAGATATTAATTGTTTTATGTAAAGAAGATAAGGCATAAACCATGGTCTACACCAAGTGATACTTATCAGGCCTACATGGACTAGGGTCTAAGGATTAGAGATGTCAATAGAAACCGAGTGATATAAATAATTCATGTAAATAGGATCCAATGAGTAGAAATTTAAAATGCATCCATAAGGGTAATATTAAAGTATAATATATGTCCAATACATCTGAGTGTGTCATATAAACTAGTCAAACTAGACACTTTGAGTATAATTGTCCATGGCATCCAGGAAATCAATGAAACTAGGATCCAAAGAGTAGTAATGTCCTATCCATACTATTGAGTGGATTAATACTGATATATGGAGTATAAATTTCCATGTAAACCTATTGGTTCATAAAATACAAGGATTAAAATATTTAATATATCGTAGAGTATCATGTAATATTGTATTAAAATATAAGGAGTAAATATGTACATGGAATCCAAGTAAACATATATATGGGATCTAATTATTAGAAATTTGGAAGTCATCCAAATCAATTCATTCTCGGTTTCATAATTACCTTCATGATCAAATACAATCCAATGGATTAATAAATTTATACCTTTTATATAAAAATGAAAATGGTTCTACAAGGTGATTAAAACCATTAAAAATTAAATTCAATACCACATACCATTTCCAATTATACAAGTCAAGATCATCACACACCATGAGTATAATAATCACAATAAAAATGTATAACTCATCCCATGAGAAGTTCAGGTTTAGTTTGACAACCTCCAAACATGATGAAAGTGTTCATGTCATGTCTCAAACATGATTTAAATATACAATTTGAGGATTTATCAATTTAGGATGCAACTCCCAGAATTTCTGTTGTAAAGAACAATGAAACCATGATATAAAAATATATAATTTTAGGGAAATTTTATAGACCACTTAACATGATCCCATATAATATTACACTCCCGGTGTCTATCTATAATTTTATCTAGATAAAATTAATATTTAATAATGAAATAATTCCCTTAAAATAGGGCATAAGAGAGTACAAAAAATATAAAATCTCTGATAGAATGGAAAATAGTGAAATCTTCTTAAGGAATGAAGAACTCACTGGGAGATATCCAATGAGAGGAACTTTTATTTATTTAGATTTAAAATAAAGTAATTACACCATATCCCTGCTTTATTCATCATTAATCTCTTTAAATTGAGAATAATGAATCGATGCTACAGGAAAATAGGAAATAAGGAGGGTTTGACATTTAAAATAATTTGGGAAAAACTATCACCTCCCATTTAAAAATATGGTCCTGTGGTTTTGAAATATTGTTGGAAAAACCATGAACCAACCATGTTCCCACCTCTACCTCAAGATCTCCCTCCCTTTATTAGGGTCCATGATTAGAAAAAATGTGCACTAACCATGAATTTCAACTTTATTAAATACCTTGCAACATTGTCTTGTGTGTGTGGCATGGGTCTCACTGTTAGGGATTTTCATGTCCCCCTGCTATGAACTAAAGCACCCCAC
The DNA here is from genome assembly GCA_963277665.1 of Viscum album. Taxonomy (NCBI): domain Eukaryota; kingdom Viridiplantae; phylum Streptophyta; class Magnoliopsida; order Santalales; family Viscaceae; genus Viscum; species Viscum album. The sequence continues at coordinate 181,897,622 of OY728121.1, forward strand.
ATGGTTTAATATAACCATGTAGACTGAGTGGAATATTTTTTACTAACTTTGTGGCCATATTTATTTTTCAAATAGTGGGGCTTCAGGCTTAGAACAAGCCCCAAACACCCTTGTTTCTTAAATATCCCCACTAGGCATCTATATTACATCAATACCATGGAATTAAACTGTAATGATATTTTTTACCTCATATAATATTCATGTTCTTATATTGATTATGATACATTTGTCATGGAATATACTTTATTAATGAAAATTTTTATGAATAATTCATCCACCCTATTTTATGGAAGATTATATCACAAACCCTTGATTAGAATAAAACCATCACATTAAAATCCATTGTAATGGGGAATAAAAAAATTTATTTCATATTTTCAAATAAATACATATCAAGAATAATGGTTAATGATGAATGTGGGTATTCTTATTAATGGGATATCTTGACAGAGAGATTATAATTCATAGTTATTGTGCATATATTGTTTTATCATTGAAACATGTCATCGTTTTTTGGGTACGTTGAACCATTATTATATATTAGTCATGGAATTTAGGCAATTCTACCTAATGGAATTGAGGAAGAGGCCTAGAGGGTCACACCTGATGAATCTCCTTGGATTTTGGGTGAAATATTATTTATATTTAATGAATACTATGAATATTATTGTCTAAACTGAGAAGTATTATTTATTTTATATTAAATAAATGATCACAAATATTAATAAACATTTATTTACAAGGTAATTTTTTATTAAATAGAAAAAAAATATACATTTTTCTATTTTTATTCACACTGCAATATATAATTTATTATTTATTCATTATATTATTTTTTTAGTTAAAAAAACTTTATGTAAATATTTATTCCCTAGGATGGGAAAATATCTTTTTCTTTTTTAAATGAATTAATTATATTTATTTAAATATTTATTCAAGAGTTCAATAAATTTTACAGAGGGTGAGCATACAAAATTTTTTCCGGTGCTAAATTTTTATGTACTACATTTTAAAATACATATTTATCATTATGTGGGTTTTCACTTGTAATAAAATAAAATAATGTTATTGTTTATTACATATAATGGGGTCACATTTTTATAGAATGTATTAATAAGTTCCATTATGAAATTAATAAATTTTTAGACCCAATCTCAATGTCTATGAATGGATTTCTATGTCAATCATTGAATGTAATTTTTTCTTAAAAATTAACACTAATGATATACCATAATCTTTCCTCCTCTAGTGTTTAAGATGAAAAAGAAAAATCATATATGATTAATGAATTTATAAGAGATCAAGGTGAATAATTAAATACAGTCAATCAACCAAACTGTCACACTACAGTTCATCAATTTTTCTTGAGATGGAAGGGGAATGTGTATATCAATTATACAAGATAAATATATTGGGTCCTCATAATGAAATTAAAAAACATTGATCATGGTCAAATTATCAACAAAAAAATAATGGAAGATCTCAACACCATGTTAGTCATCAATATTTCTTAAAATTAACATGAAATTAATGGGATAGATTCACTCTGTTAGTTCTGAAAAAATTATTATTCTATTTTCTTCTGAAAAATTTTTAGTGGGAATTGTCCTCACAAAATTTACATTGTAATCAATCTATTGAATCCAAAAAATATGAGTTGTATATATTACCAATAATAAAATTATTCACATATGAATTCGTAAAAGGATTTCCTTTTGTTTTAAAAAATGGATGTCGGTTGTTGCTGGTGTGCATTCCAGGATGTTATCATTTGGTATGATTGTCTAGTTGATCAACAATGTGTTGATCTTATGGAGTATGGTGTTAGATAAAAGATGATATTTCATGATTTTAATAGGTAAATTCAATTAAATTAATAGGAAGATCAATATATGAATCATTTGATATAATATCATAGAATTTTGTATGTTTTGATTCAAGCCTCTGTGGATTTCAAGGTTCCATTTGAATTTAGTCTGATGTGATGGTTGGAACCTGAGAACTAGAATATATATCATGGCGATTGATATGATGAATATGATTCATGGAATATTTTCATAGTGATTTTTTCATACATATCCAATCATTGATGATGAACATATTAGAGATGTAAGAGTATCTATTCCTTTTGTAGGGGAGCATATGAATTCACATTCTCATGATTGAGTTAATTTAATTTTTTCCTGAAATCATATTTCTAGATAATTATTAATGAAAATTTCATAAATATGATTTTTTTATTCAATTTATCAGATATTTTGTAACACCATTTACACATTGTACACACATTATTGTATCGGATACAGTTGAGGTGGTCAGGAAAATCCACTCTTATGGCGTACAGCCTCAAGAGGGAGGAATGAAGTATGCATCATGGAGATTATCATTAAGAAATAGATTGTGATTTTATGGGTAGTTAATATTACAAATGATATGGATACAACCATAATAATCCATTTCACATCTTTCTTGTACAAATAGTTCCTTAGTTACTATGAGGGGAACTCTGGTTTCAGATTACTTTTTTAGGTTTTTATGTAACAAACTGTCACCATGCTTAACTACTTAGGGGGACAATATGGGGTGGGTTGTTAGGATGCTTTTCAACATCAAATTTTTTTTTCTTCGATGCAGTATTATCAGAAGGGGTGGAAATCATTTTCTTAACATCCTATATTAAAAAAAACTCATCCAAGTAGAGGTTGAGCTAGTAGATTTTAACCTCATGATATACCTCATCCTCAGTTACCAAATGAATATATTAGCTATAGAGGATATCAATACTAAGGTGGAGTATCTTAGAATATGCAGATTCATGGTATGGATGTTTGAGAACTATAGAGGCCAATGGTTTTCTATGGTATGATCATATTATTATCTACACTAGTTTCTAATTGGTTTAATTAAAATGTGTCACACTTTATAATTTCAATTTCATTGTAATATTCATTAGGACTCTTGGTGGTGATGAATCTTGTTATCATGTTTCTATCCACCACAATTGGAGGGCATTCTATTCTTTTTGATGCGTTTTTGGAATTTTTTTGTTGATGGTGAAACACCAATTGGTGGTATATTTACACTTACAAAAAATACATCAATAGAATTTTATCCTTAAAACTTATTCCTTATATTCTTTATAGCTAGTTATAGATTGATTTTAGAGTAGACTTATATTCTATATCCAAAAAGATAATATATGATATTTATTGCTGGGTATATCTATTGAATGAGTGGTAAGATATAATAGAAACTTTTTTCTTAGTCATTAATGTTGTAAACTGAGGATTATGAGGTATAGTCTCTCTATGACATTAAGTTGTTTTGGGAAGTATTCTTCGTTGATAATGTTTCACATAAACCTCACTGGGACATTGTGTTTCAAATAGCACTGAAATTGAACACAACTCTAATTTGGATGGATACCTAGAAGATGGAGACCAAAAAGTTTTTGGAGATAAGTATATATGATTATGATATTATTTTGAAGATTATAATAACATTTAGTGTGCCCCCTTGGTTTTAAGAGTGCTTTCCACCAAAAATATCATGAATGTTTGAGGTTTTGATTACGGTGCAGAAGTTTTAATCATTTAATAGATATGTATTGTAACTATATTCAAATAATAACTGACTACTAAAAACAGATAAATGGAGACAATTTTTTTTATAAAAATTAAAATATGACCTTGATATCATCAAATAATGGTATAAGATGATGATATTACATAGTCTATAATTAGATGTTTGTATAAAATTTGTGATCTCATGGTCTTGTTATTCTACATCATGAATTAATTTTTTATGTTTATGGTCGTCATTAAATCCATGTTATATGTATTCATTGACCACTTTAGGGTCTTATACATCAAACACATCCTTATCTAATCTAGATTATAATATGAGAATATCGAACATCATTAATTTCTCATAATGCTTCTTTGACACCACTAACTATTTATAAATCTATCAAGATGAATGCTTTGGAAGTGAGAAGTGAATTTACTTATGCATGTGGGGTCTTAGTAGGGTGTGTTGGTGGACCCATAAATGATATTGATTGTTTTTTCTAATGTGATAAGAATAAATATTGTAAATTTATGTATCTTCAATAACCTTACTGACAATTATTAGAGGATTATATCCAGTTTCCCCCAGATCATATCCCTGATTTAATCCATGAAAAATATTTTCAAGGATTTCCAAAATACTATTTAGTGTCAAGAATTATTCCAATGCTGAGGGTGTGGTCGGTCAATCCCCTAAATCTTCAATTTGAAGAAGAATGGATGATTTTTTAATAATTTTTTGACACTTCCAATTTTGTTTGGGATCCAAATAAATGAATCAACAGGTTTCGATCTCTTATGTGTATTGAAAATTTAATGAGCATAAGCATAAAATTTTAACCCATTATATTTTTTTAATAGAATTTTTTACCCTAAAGGTATGGTTATACAATATTATCAAAAAGTGATTTACGCTCTTCAAAGGTCACAAGAAACCAAGGTTTTTATTCTCTCCACAAGATCTGAATATATAATAGTGTATGTTGATATATTTTCTACAAGATTATTATTTCAATACCTTTTACACCCGTATGAATGGATACATTGTGGCTAATACACAAATTAGTATGTACGGATGAGAATCCATTAGGTAGTCCAGTGATTCTTGGAAAGGGATTGAAGACTTTGAAACAATGTATATAAAGAAATAAAAATTCACTTGTAAAGGTTGTATTTAGAATATGATTATGGAATAATAACTAATGTGGATAGTGGATGATTAACAGTGGGGAGAATCAGAAGTATAGGTGATTCAAGATCACGTTTTCCTTAGTGATTCTCAAAATATGTGGTTGAAAGATGATTAGAATCAAATAATATTTCAGGGAAAGATATTCATTCAATTCACAATGTGTGAGGAAGTCCTCCATGAGTCTAATATATCACCCATAGTGGTACATCCTACTGTATCAATGAGGTATCGTTTCATTTAAGGTATATTTTCTAGCAGGGGTTGAAGTGGTCAGTGGATGAGAAGATGACATGGTATCCAGTTTCTTTATAGGTGAAAGCTGAGTATTGTCCTCTAAAAATATTATTACGGCACTTGAAATTCCACAAGCTTAATTGGTTGTAAATGTTGATGGATTTCATAACAAGGAAACAACCTGATGTTTTTTGCGTGATTATAGAGAATCTAATAAAGTGGCCCCATTTTTTAGTCCATGATTCAAGTGTCGTGAATTTTTTTTAATTTAAATGTAGAATTATTATATTCATGAATTGTTTATAAAAAAATTTAATCTATTCGAAATTTTGTTTATGATAATATGATTAATGGGTAAAAAAATTATTTTTGAAATATTAGAATATATGTAAAAGTTATACTAAATATAAGAAAAAATATGGCATAAGAGTTCGTCAAAAACTATCTCATTTTTTTAAAACTTATGGAGTTCATATTGGAACCATTAATATAAAAATAGAATTTGTTTTTGTTGGATAAAGGTGAATTTTCCATCGTTATCTATTCCTAGATTATAATATTTTTAAAATTTTACGTATTAAATGTTAATAAAATTGCATCTCATGTATAGATATATTAATTGTACATTTATTTATTTCATTACCTATTTAATTCATTTATATATTTTTTATATTATTAGATGATGTATTTTTTATATTAAATATCTTTATTATTCATCATTAACGTATTTTACATACATAAAAATAGATAAATTCTTGGTTTTATACATTCTATTGGTTTTGTCTAGCTTAAGTCATTATTGTTCATGTTTTTTGTAAAGAGTTACACATAAATATGTTTTTATCATATTTTTTACTAAATAGATTTATATTCCTAACTAAATAAATAGAGGTTTGAAAATAAGTAAACAAAATAATATGATATTTCATCGTGGGATTAAATGATGTTTAAAAATTAAATGTGTCAAATTTATTCAAAATTAATTAATTTTAACATCCATGATAAATCTATAGGGAAATATAATGCTAATTTTATGTGCCATAGGAAAATATTATGTATATAAATTATGTAATGTGGCAAACCATAGAGGTAACAACCTAATTTCATGAGTTTTAGTATTTTTATACTATAAGGAACTAATATTAAAAATTCTATATTTTAGTGAATGTAGATTCTAATTCTCATTTATATATACCTGGGGATCTTCATAGTTTAGTGTTTTTCATAATTAGGTCATAACTCATACATAAATAATAATATTTTACAAAGTTGAAATATTTGATCACTATTAATTTTTTCCAAAATATAATTATTTTAAAAATAAATTTATTTTATTTCAATAAAAAATCATCATGACTTCCAACCAGAATTTTTATTGGTTCTACCCATCCTTAACTCTTATTAAAAAAAATTTTAAAAACCGAATGAAGAAAAATAATATTAAATGAAAAGAAATAATAAATGCATTTATCTACAGAATGAAATTAAAACCCAAAAAATCATACCTTTTTCATAATATCCAATTAGAGTATGAAATATATCATTCTGAAAAGAAAAGAACACATCTTTTTCTCAAATAGGACCTTATTGAACCATGATCTTAAAATAAATACACTTTCTGGAAACGTAAAGAGTTATATTTATAACCCATGTTATAAATAAATTAATCACAATTAAATACATAATAGAAACCTATCTAGTCTACTACTACCATCTTTTATACAATGACAAGTAACACTACACAATTCATTGGATCAATATCTTGGAACAACCATTTTATAAAATATATCATGCTCACCAATCATATAAACGGTATCAGGATAAACCATCATATAATATATATTGGTCCCACAATATCTTTTATATATTTACTACTTACCATATCATGAATAAAACATTTTTCCATAATTTATCATAAAACCCTTGCTAACCCTTTTCAAATCATAGGGAAACAATTTTCAGATATTTAAATAAGATTTCATTTTTAATACCAATTTTTGAAACAAAAATACCAATAAGAAATATTTTCACTACATTTTTAGTAATACAAGTATCCATATAATGAAATACTAATAAAAAATATTTATTGTGGTATAGGTACAAGTCATTGATGATGTATATGTTAAAATAGAAAATTCCTTTTACCATTTATAAAAATGACCTAACATTCCAAAATAAGACTCATTTTGAATAACTTTTCTAGAAATAAAAAAGAGACATAAAACATGATTTACAATTATTTTATCTCCATTTAAATACACAAATAATAATTTTATAAATATGTAAATGGAAGAGATGTTGTTAGAAGTGAATATTTAAATGAATGTTTTAAAAGAAATTCTATTACCTTGATGTAGAATAATCATATAATTTCCTTATAATACTAAATATTGCACAGTTTTTAATTATTAAATTTATTTAGAACATATTTTAATTTTTTAATATAATTATTTCCATTATTTCCATTTTATACTTAATTACATAATTAAATAACTTCACATCAGACATTTTGAGAACATTCAGATTATATGTCCAGAATGAATTAATTATGTTGATTGTGGTCAAAGTAATAATTTTTACATCATATCTAGAATAATAATAAAGGATTAATTAATATTATTAAATATAAATTATACTCTAAAAATATAATATGAAACATGGTTATGAAAAATGAACTGTATTACAATCATTGAGAAGATAAGTCGTATATATGCATATGTAATGTTTCCATTTTTCAAAAATAAATTTGGAAAGAAGGTAAGTATTATTTAAACATTAAATTATTAAAAATATATTATTTATACCATATTATTTCTTAAAAGAGACATATATATTCCATCCATGTGTTAAAGTGATGAAAAATGTGTCACATTGCCTCGGGAATGTGGTAATCCACTCATACGCACTAGAGACGTTATCATTTTTCAATGAATGGAATGATATGGAGATATTTTATTTATTAACTTCATTTAATTATAATTATTTCATTAATATCATATATATACATTAAATCCATATTTATAACCTTTCGTGAGAGTAGGTATGGGAAAATTACTTACATCGTTTCGAGTGGTCATAGTTTTTCATACACATGAATGATTGTTTTGATTCCCATTTGATGGAAGATGATATGAATTTGAGTTATGACCTTAAAATAATAACATAAAAATATTTTAAATATATTAACTCAATTATTGCATTATATTTTATTAATATTTTAATGTTTTATGTGAATAAATAAAATTAAAATTATCGGTTAATCATTATACCTCTTCTTCAGATATCCTTTTATTTTTTACACCAAAATCATTCCTAAAATGTAATGTGATAAAAAAATGGATGATAAAATGTTATAATTGATACTATTAGTGGATTTTTTTTAGGTATTTTCTGATCTCATAGGCCCTTTATGTGTGAGGAAAAGAGAAGAGGGGGCCTTTTAAAAGTGAGGGGCACTATATGAATTGCCAATATTAAATTATTATAAATTATTATTTAAGATAAATTGACTACAGATATATATAACTTTAATTTAAGATTTTTATGTGTTTAAATACTCTCATAATGTATAATTTGAACAACATTTGGTGACGCTATCAACCATATCATTTTTTTACCCTCCATTAACAATTTTGATGATTACTATGGTAAAACAATTATATCTTTTGGGGTCATGATGGATACTATAAAAGGATAATCATCCCATAAATGTACTGTTGATGAAATTTAAAACCATATCATAATCAATTGAATTAATATATGTTTTTTAATAATTTCATATTTTTATATAAAAAAATTGTAATCAAATGTTTTTAATTTATTTTTTTGAAATATATGAAAAATTATAAAATAATATTTAATGGCATGTGTTCTCAGTTAAGGGGAAATTCAACGTGAATTCGAAATATAGAGATTACTATATATCTATTCATTGAACCATGTATTATAACAAAATTATGAGATTTGGAACACTTCAAATAGTTCATTATATGTTGGTAAAGGACTGAGAGGTTTCTCAGATGTCTCATTGAGTTCAGCAGTGCCATGTCCTGAAGATCTGAATTTTTGGTGCTCTTAACAGGGTGCATGGATTGTGTGAAACTATAAGGCCCCATTACAAAAATTTTGAACTACAAAAAGGAGTTTAAATAACCCGCTTGAGTGGTGCCTAGTTTTCATAAAATGTGCACCTAGACTACCTTGTTAATTCTAGTCAGGCAGTACCCTCACACTTTTCATCACTTGGTTGGTTCTTGATAATGCCAAACCATGTGGCATAACCATGTAAGGTGGGTTTCTAAGGCAGTGTGAGATGCACGATTGGCACACAGTTTGGCCAAATAGTGCATCCCAATTTTTAGGGGTAAAATGGCTATTTTACACTTCATGGCTTTTTAATTCATTATTCCTCGTCTTTCCTTCTCCTCCAATGTGTGCTTTTCACTCATATCGTCTCTAGGTTCCTCCAAGACTATTCATGGATTTTAAATAATAACTCCATCTATTTACTTATTTGAGAACCATCAGTCTCTATGTATTTATTTCAATAATCTATCAATTCCTTTTGAATCTTTATAAATTTAATCTTCTCTTGATCGAGTTATTGGGATTTAAACTCCTTTTTCCAATTTTCAAGGAGAAGGACTGTTTCATAAATTTATTTGAAACTAAACTAAATTAAATCATGATATTGGAAAATTATATCATCATAATTATGGGGTAGGTGGTGTATGATTTTATCCTTAAATTTTCATCATTTTATAAATAGCCTATTTGTGCCTTACACTGGCACTTTCCACGCATGGAATAAAAAAAATTATTCATTTTAATTTGGTTTATGCACCATATGTTACACCCATTGATCATTGTAGTGATTGAAGTGGTTTTTATCCTCAATCATGAACACCTCTTGGGTATTCATGTTTATATTTCCCCATTATAATTAAATGATTAAATGCCTGGAATTTCTTCTAAGTATTCCTCTTAGATTAAATATGGATTTTCCCATATAAGTAATCCTCCCAATTAATCATAGTACCTCTTAGGTACAGATTTGACCCTTATTAATCCTTATCAATTTATGTTATCTTTCTAAAAAAATTATCTTTGGTGAATTTAGATTTGATTCTTTAATATGAATCAAAATCGATTAAATGAATTTTTTGACGAATAACTCCATTTTATTATAATAAATTCCCTCAGATGAGGTGTTATCCCTTCAAAATTATAAATTGGTTATTTTTAGTTTATAATGTGTTGGGTTGTATTATTTCGGAAATATTTGTACATAATGGTTTGTATTAATCAATGTACCATCAAAGTGCATTTTATGGCCACTCTTATTTGGTTGAATAAAGAAAGAACCACCTCTTAAGTGCTTGTATTTCTTTATAAATGTATTTTCCAACTCATAAAATGGCCAATTGGACATGGTAACTCATAAGTACCTCCATGATCCTTCTTAAATAAATTTATATGTTTTGATATATTTTATTGTATGAAATTAATGATGTTGTTTATTCATGATAGATATTTTATTTAAATACTTAGGATGGCATGACATGCTCTATTTCCTCCCAAGAGTGATTTTAATGAAACGGTTTAATATGAAAATTGTTTTCATAATGGATTTATTTCCTTGAATATATTAAATAGTTTAAATACTGAAATTGATTTGGCTGGTATGGCCATTCCTCTTGACTATATCGAATGGATTGTATGAATGGATAAAATTATTGTTCCTTGAAATAATGTCTTAATAAATGTAGAGTGTGAGAGGAAATGACTTATGGATTAATTTATTATGATTTTCATATGACTAAACATTATAGAGGATATGGTATTACGGTAATTGATTTATTTATCATGGAGAAAAATAATGCTTCATACATCAAGTGTTAATTCAGGACATCTCACACCATTGATACTATGTAAAACATTAGATTGTTAGAATGGATAAAATTACTTTTTATATATTTTTCTATTATAGTTGATTATTATTTAAACGTTCTGGATTGTTTTATATTATATTATTTGTAGATTTATGAAATTAATGTATTTTACTCATTGAATGGTTTGGAAAGGATAAATTATTTCATGCATCAAATAAGTACATGGAAAATTCAAGCATTATTCATATGTCATGTCTGGTTGTTGCATTTATAGGTTTCCAGCTAACTCTGATTATGTTCCTTGATTGTTATTCCATGCGTACATTGTACCTTTTGAGGTAATTTTATTTCACATGTTAATATCCTTCAATTCATATATAATTATATTCCATGTTTCCTATTTATTTATCATTATATGCCATTGTATCATGCTTTTTTTCTTCAAATAATTTTTCTCTATGTTTATTTCTTGTAACAAAATTCTTGCACTACTTTGATATAATTTTTTTCATTAAATGAATTTTTTGGGTGAGATTAAATAGGAACCAATTTTCAGTTGTAAGGTGTATGGATTCCTTATAATTGGTAAAAGGTAAAAATGAATTCAAACCATCATTTCAGCTTGTGTGTATATATATATATAATTGGTAAAATGTAAAACTTATAATGTCTAAATCATGATGTGAATTGGTTTTTATTAATGGGAGAAAAATGCCAAAATGTAAACGAAATGGGCGCTTTATGGATTTGTAGGTGGCCACCCAAATAAATGGACTAATTAATATGATCATGGTATATATATTTAAATGATTATAAATGAAAAATATGTAGATTTTGAGCTCAAATGATTTTATTAACTTCGAAAATTCATAGATGGACACAAGTATATCAGATGGGTGTTGTCTTTTATGAGATTCCTCACTACATGTGCTTGAAAATTTAATAATAAAACAAATAATATTGGGTTTCATTTTTTTTCAACCTGTTTTGGTGAAACCGGACTTTCATAGGTCTCTATATATATTAAAAAGGAATTTGTATGATAAATTTCCCATGAATGATAGATATTGATAAATATTTATGTTTAATGAAGGATGTTTGATGAGACCTTCATGTATGCAATAGAGTTTTGTTTTGAAATCTTTTAAATATTAAAAATTGAAGGTGAGTCAATTTAATGACCATAGAATGGAAACATAGGTGGTTTTCATTGTTTAAGACATTACGTAAGGGTAGTTTAAATGTCTCTTGGAGGTTATTTGGAAAATAATTGTAAGTGTTTTATGTAGGCCTTCGGCTTTTTAATAATGGACTAAATCATAGGCTCTTGAGCCTAGTGATATTCTAGTTGGCATGAATTTTTAATGGTTTGATGATTATTCTCTTGAAATGGGCTATCCCATGGATGGTAGATATTAAATTTATTTCTTATTTACTCTGTGTTTTCTGTCCTTTGGTGTCGTTCAGGTTTCATAAACCAAAGATGGACACATGGTTTCTAAATGAAACCATTGTTCGTATCGGTGGTTATGTATTTATTTCCCCTTTATATGGGATTAAAAATTGACTAATGCTTGGTTTTTAGAAGGACATACATTCCAATGGAATGTTCAGATTCTTTGTTGGTCTCATGACCCTATTTGTTTTTTCCTAGGTTCCTAAAGAGGCCTTCAATCTATTTTATTGTATTATGAGATAGAAGGACTTGATATAGTTTCATTCAGGGCCCCTATAATACATGAATAGAGAAGGATGATAAGCTAGTGTCTAGTATCCTCGATGTTCTATTTTCTCACAAAATCTCAGGTTAGTGTGTGTTGATGTATATGGTACACATCATGCTTCTAAATCATGTAATGTACTGGTTTAGTTTAGTGGAATCATTGAGCATTGAGATTTTGAGTAGTTTCTTTGGTTATGTCTAGAGTATAGTTTCCATGGAATTAAAGGATTAAATTTCATCATAATTATTGTGATGACAGCCTAGAGGATCGGGTGTTTTGACATGCCAGTAATTTTTGTTTTGGAATTCTGGACAAATGCTCAGATTTTGCGACTTTTTTATCATGGGTATGATGAGAGACACACATATGTTTATGTAGAATGTGATCTAGCATTATTATGAGGGTCTAATCTATAACTTGTTATGATGACTATGACACTCTTAAGGTGGGATGAATTGCATTATTTTTGGATAGTTCCTTCCATTTACAAGGAACACAACTGAAGTGGTCCATTTTTAGACAGTTGTTCTTGCATGAATTACCTTGAGGCCCACTGGTTTTGAATCATGTCAGTTCTTTCCCAGAAGCACAAATTTGTTTTGGTTATTTGTGTATGATACCCTTTTAGAATTATAGTTTGTTTTTAATGGACTTTGGTGGTAACGTTTGAGACATCAAGGAATTCATTAGGTGAAAAAGTCATCTTGGTTCGGTTAATGATGAATCAGTAGGTAAAGTCGAGATTATTTAAATGGAATTTGTTCAGTAGTGATTTGAATGATCTTTTGGAATCTCTAATATCTAATTAGTGTACTCTTCATTATGATACAAGCATATCCCATATCATGGTGTCATACTTGATTCACTATGAGAGTATCAGTCTTATGTCAAGATATTGTTTTAAAATATTTTGGCCTGGATAAGTAATATCTATTAGAGTTCCATGCTATATGTGTAGTTTTTTTTTTGAGGATTGGTATGTTTGAGTGATACTAGGGATCCCATGTTTGATCTCCTAGTACGGACACTTGAATTCCAACTATTCTCCTCTGACTTGACTACCAGGAGCATGTCGGTCTAGGTTCAGTCAATGATTCAATGTAGATATTTTGGCCTTATACCAACATATCATTGGTAATAATGTTGTATAGGATTCCTTGTCTTAGTTCAATGGACTTTAATTCTTTATATCTGAGGTTACTCTATACTATTTATTGGTCATTGTATTCTTTGATCACTTAATTTCACCAGAAGTGGGGTATGGAAATTAGTGAAGGTGCTTGTTTTGAATGCATTATTCCTTGTTTTAAGGCATCATGGTTTAGTTTTTTACGTCATCCATCTAAACCAGGCATCACGAGAATATTAATTAGAAGTGGATAGTCATATTTTCCTTATTGTTTAATTTTTCTAGTTAATGTGAACCTTTTAAAAACATTTCACTCGGTTAAGGGCAATGTGGTTTAAGGGTCTCCAGTTTTTTTAAGGAATGTTTTCCAAACTAGAATAACTGTGGTCGATTGGGTTTTGGACATTACTTTAGGGTGAGGTTTATTTTGTTCCCATAGATGTTTTCATTATCACCCTATAAAAGAAAATCACCCCATGTGTGTTGCAATAATACATAGGGTGTTCTATTAAGGAAATTCCAATCGAGGAGGTGTTGTGGTTTAGAAATGGACTTGTTTTATGGTTAATCCTATGTTAGGGGGAACCTTCATCCAAATGTTTAAAGAGATTATTTCATGATCATTTATCTAGTAAAATTTAATATAGTAAGCATTGTTTTAATGTTTCTTTTGGAAACATTCATTTTCTCAGGTTCTGACGACATATGTGACGTGTGCATAAATAATGACTTGAGGTTTGTTGGGTGTTTGGAAACACAATTAAACTTTTTAAATGAGACGCCATAGGCCATGAATGATATTTTATGTTTTTTTATTCTTGATGTATTCTTTTGGATTATAATTTCTATGGTGGGGAGGTTTTCTTGACCATTGTTTTGAGACAAGGAAAGATTCTATGTGAATTTGAATTTTGGTGATTACTGGATGACCTATTCTTTGAACTGTGCTTCGAAATGTAATTCAAGTTATTGAATCACTTAAAAGAGTTTATCTTAGATATTGATAAAGGAGGGAAATGTTTACTTGGATTATTTTTGGTTTTTTCAAAGTGTTGGGTTCCGACAATCATACGTTTTGGTGATCTAAATGGGGAGCATGGTTTGTTTGAATCTATGTGTCCCACAACAAAAAACTATATGCTTCTATAGAAATGGAATAGAAACACCTTACATGGGATGGACACGCCTTTCCCAAAACATGTTCCTATCCTTCATTGTTAGTTCCACATTGATAGTAGCTTCTCACAATTCCTATCATGGTTGGTTCATAGTTTTGCCAAACCATGCGGAATAAATATGATATATGAGTTTCTAAGGAAGTGGGTGTCGCATGATTGGTGTATAGTATGGAAAAACCATGAAACAACATTTTTTGGGTAAAATGATTGTATTTACCTTAATAGGTTTTAATTATTTATTCACATTCATTTCTAACTCCTCTATCAGGTGGGACCCTTTTCACTCCTCTGTGGGTTCCCCCAAGCCTATTCTAGGATTTTCAATAACTCCTCCATCTATCTTCTGATTTGAGCATCGATGGTCTATATGGATTAATATTTTTAATCTCTTTATTATTTTTGAATATTTCTTCATTTAATATTTTCGTGATCGAGTTATAGATGTGAAAGCTCATTTTTGCCTATTTATAGGATGAAGGTCCATTTCATGGATTTCATCCAAAACGAATAAAATCAGAAATTGATATTGGAGGAGTATATCATCTTAAGTAATAGGTAGGTGCCCTGTTTATTTTTTCAACAAAATTCTATCCTTTTATAAATTTTTCATTGCACCACAAACCATTCATTGTCATGAATGGACTTAAAAAAATCTATCTAAATTGGTTTACACATCTACAGTTACCCCCATTGATAATTTTCATGAAAATAGAGTATGTCAACAATGATAAAGGACTCCCCTTGGGTGTGCTAGAATATAGTACCTATTATAATTAAATGATTCAGTTCCAGGAATACCATTTAGGAATTTGGATCATATTACAATAGGAGTTTCCCTTGTATGAAACTTTCTAACTAATCATTGTACATAATAGGTACCAAGTTGAACCTTAGTAATTCTTTTCCATGTTTCATAGATTTATAAAATGTATTTATTGGTTGTATTAAGATTAAATTATTAAATATGATTCTTAATTTATTAAATGAATTATTTTATGAACAATCAAATGTTTTTTTAATAAACACCCTCAGATGAGGCGATCGATCATTGAAATTAAAAATTGATGATTAGTAGTTTATAAGATTTTTATTGTGTTGAATTGGCTCACATTGTATATAAATTTTGGGTTTAACCAATGCACCTTAGATTTTCATGGCATGACCAATTTTATTCTATTGACTAAAGAACCAATCAACTCCTAAGGTCTTGGTTTAATTCATAAATTGATTTCCCCAAGTGGAAAAATTCCCAGTTGAAAATCCTAAGTACGTCTTTGTGGCTTGTTAAATAAATTTTCATGTTTTTTTAGATTTAAAGTACTGATATTAATTGTGCAGTTTGTTAATGATGGATTATTTCTAGAAATACATCGGATAGCTTGACATGATTGTTTCCCTCCCTTGGGTGATTTAAATGGAATTTTTTAATCAGAAATTCTATTTCATGATGGATTTATTTCCTTACATGTATTAAATGGTTTATTAATAAAATTGATTTGGGTGGTCAGACCACGACTCTTGACAATATAAAATTCCTTATATTAATTTTCATAATTTATGTGCCTTGATATAATGTCTTAATAAATGTAGTGAATTAGATGTAATGTTGAATGAACCACTTATTCTCGTTTTCTCGATAATACAATGAATAATTACTAGGCCTTAAGCGATATCCCCAAGAGGCCTAAGGTTGGATGTAAATGTTGAAAGGTTTAAAATGCGATTTTGGGATGATTTAACCATTAGGAACTAAAAACATTAACCCATAAATCATAACAAAAAATCACCATATGAAACATGACAAAATGAAATAGATCTCAACATATTCATTTATATAAAAACCACACCAATGTCTACTAAATTTGATGAAAAATAACGATCAAAGTATATGGAGTAAGATAACTACAAGAAAGTCCAAGACAACAACATGATTCCATGATCCACAAGCTCCATAATCCAACATCACCAAACCCCTTTTTTTTAAACAACCAAAAATTGATTTAAAACCATTTCTCAATATCATTTTTGATTAAATATTCCATTCCAATTCCCCACACACCCAACCATGAATGCAACCTAAAACTCACTATACTCACGAGAGGTGAGTTATCCTTCCACTAATCATTCACTTAGTGGATCACTTTGATGGGGTTAATTCATGTCCATATTTATCCAAAATATTTATGGGGGTCTTGAATACCTTTATCCATACCAATTCATATGAACACACATAAAAACCCATGACAAACCCATTCCAAATCAATGTGTGTTCAACAAGTTCAATAAATTTGTTCTTTTATTAAAAATCACGAACCAATCCAATTCAAACAAACTATTTCAATTCAATAAAAACATTCATTTTAATGAAAACATTTTAATAAAATCCATGTACCATAATTCTATAAAATACTCTTTTTAAAATCCATGTTTTATAACCAAGAACAAAAGAACATTTTCAAGAACACCCTATTTTCCTGATTTCCCCAATTTTCCAAATCATCACTAAAATTTCCATTTCACAATAAATTTAACATATGATAATAAGTTTTAAAGAATTAAAATTAGTTCTAATAAGAGTATTTGAGAGTAAAACTACCTATATCTATAGTTTTGATGAAAACCGAAATTTGATACACGCTCAGGAAACTTGGTAAGAATTCTATGAAACTACCTGAGATCTCTTATCCTAGAATAATAGAGAAAAAATATCATCATATTTGGAAAAAAAACTCTTATATATACCCATAATGGATATATATAGGATTAAAAAAAGGATAGAATAAGTATATAGAAGTAGATATATGAAATTGAGAAAGGATCTTTGAAGAATGAGAACATACCACGATGAATTGGATTCTCATCCCCAAGGGAAGCCTCCATATTGATTCCCAAATTCATGGGAGAGGTTCTAAAACATTCATTGGAGATGAATCCCTTGTTATGGTGGAAAAGGTTCAGAAAATAGGGATTGAGAATCACAATCATGTGAGATCCACTTTTTAAGGATCTC
The DNA here is from genome assembly GCA_963277665.1 of Viscum album. Classification (NCBI taxonomy): domain Eukaryota; kingdom Viridiplantae; phylum Streptophyta; class Magnoliopsida; order Santalales; family Viscaceae; genus Viscum; species Viscum album. The sequence continues at coordinate 181,915,549 of OY728121.1, forward strand.
ACATTGGCCCCGAGCATGGTTAGTTCACACAAGTAGACTATCCTTGCACTAACTATGTCTTACCTACTACCTGGGTAGACCCTCACACGTAATCCTCCCATGGTCGCCCTAGTCATGAAAAAAATATGCCAAAGATATTGTCCAATATCTACCAATGTGCATAGGTTCTTCTAGGATTTTTCACATGGTTTTTCTAAACCGCGTGCAATCTGTGTACTTCCACTTTAGCCCCGAAATTCCTTGAATGTTCCCCAAACTCACCCAAACATCACCCATATAATTTATATAAAGAAAATAATAAATAAATGGTTATATAATAGAAACAATGGGTACTAAATTATACCCACCAATGGTATTTCCATCAGAGTTCTATAGAAATCCCATGTTGTGCTGAAAGAGTTCTAGCCATTGCTCTTTCATTTCATTCCCACATTCCCATGTCTCCTACTTAATATATTCATGTTCCCAGAAAACATGTACTATTAAAATTATTTTTCCACAAAATACATTCCCTTTCCTATCCACAATATACACTGCGATATGTACTAATGGTTCATACAAATATAAGTCAATGTGATCCCATCTGATCACTTGGTAAGGATCAAGCATAGACATTTTCTACAAAGATATGTGGAACACATTATGCATATAACTAAACCATGGTTTAAATTCCAACCAATATTTCACCTCTCCAACCCATTCTAGTATCTAATAAGGGAAATTGTTTTGAGAAGAAAACTTCTATTGCCTTCCAAAATGACAATGTGCAAGCTTTGGAGAAATCTGTATGAACAGATTATCACTCACTGTGAATGAAAATGGTCTTCAACGATGATTTAAATTCATTTTCTAATGACTCTGAGATGTCTCCATAATTTTCCTAATCAAATAAATCTTCCCCACTATTTCTTGGACAATGCTTGGCCCAATTAGTTATTTTTGACCTATTTCCACCCAATAATGTGGATAATGATAAGGACACCCATACATTACTTCAAAAGGATCTGCATGTATCAATGATTGATAGATGCTATTATATGAGAACTACACTAAGGGTATATTCTCTTCCCATGAGCCACCAATATTTATTATGAAATCCTGGAATATTTCTTCCAATGTCTATATCTTTATTTTGGATTTCCCATCCATATGAGGGTGTTATAACATACACATAGTCAATTGACTGCCAAGGGAATTTTGTAAGGATTTGTAGAAATGAGAAGTAAACCTCATGTCCCTATCTGAGAATATTGAAACTAGTATTCCATTTCCCTTTACCACCTCTTGGATATAAATTTTTGATATATCCTCCATCATATGGGTTTAACTAATGCTAATGAAAAGAGTCGAATTCATGAGCCAATCCACTATCACCAATATTAAAGCACGTTTTCAAACCATTCATGGTAGACTTGTAACAAAATACATCGCCATTTACTCTCATTTCATCAATATAATAGGTATAGACTTAAACATTCCCACTTGTTATTGATATACTGAATAACTTTCTAATAAGTAAGGAACCATGAAATGAACTCAGCCACTTTCAGTTTCATACAAATCTACCAAAACATTGATTTCAATGCCATCTACATATTTTGGATACCTAGATGTACAACCCATATATAATGTTGCAAAGTATAATGATTTTATTCTTCAAAAGCCATAGGTACAACCATATGATCTCTAAACCACCACACTAAACTCTAATCAAATCCCCATCTCTCAATATTCTCCCTTCCATTCAGTTTTGAACTCATAACTACACATTATGCATCAAATGATTTTGTCTATTTGACCATAATTACAAAATTAGAAAGAAAAAAAACTAAAAATAAAACCAAAAAATCACCTTGGTATTCACATTCTAGATGCATTTCTGTTAGGAACGACATCAACAACCACTCTTCTAAATCATCTTTTTTCCAACAATGCATATAACATTATTCTTAATGCATCGGACATCATATTTACTTTTCCTATTCTATACATAGAGTCAAATTAAAAAATCTAGAGATACTTCATCCATCTCCATTTCTTCAAATTCAAACTTCATTATGATAAAATATGTTTTAGCTTTTATAATCTGTCAACACCATAAATTTCTCACCAATGAGATAATGATGCTTGGTCTTCAAAGCATGGAAGACCATATCTGACTCCAAATTGTGTGTTGTGTAATTATTCCCATGTACTCTCAACATCCTTGAACCATAAGTAACTATCTAGTCTTGTTTCATGAGAACACATACCAAAATATATCTCAAAGCATCATAATACACCACATACCCCTATCATAATTCTAAAAAAATAAAGATAGGTTCTTATGTAAGAAGGACTTTAACCCCATTAAAGGACTTCTATCATTCATCGGTCCATTGTAATGGATCATTATTTTTCTTCAAATATTTCACTGGTGAGGCTAGTCATTATAATTCACACATAATCTGTCATTAATAACCATATGGACCCTGAAAATTTGATTTCTCAAATACATTCATCAGCGATTTCCAAGAGATAGCAGCTTTTATATTCATTGGATCCATAGAAAACCCATTTATAGAAATTAAATGGCTGAGAAAGCATACCTATTGTATCCAACAATCAAACCATGAAAATTTTTCATGCAAATGAAAATCACTCATGATTCCTGACACTATATCAATTTTTTTAGGCTCAACCCTTTTCCTTAAATACACTAACATGTTGTCCACAAATACCACCACAGAAGTACCTAGATATCTTGGAAATATCTTATTAATAAATTATATAAAAACTACTGGTACATTAATAAGACCTATATTCATGACTATGTATTCATAATATATATAGCATCTTATTAAATTTATCCTTGGTATATCTTCCTTCTAATCTCATTATTGATGATATCCTGATCTCAAGTCAATTTTAGAGAACCACTGAGATCCCCTCAAATGATCGAACAATTCATCAATGCATGGAAGTGGATATCTATTCATTATCATAAATTGGTTAAGATTGCGATAATCCATTCACATACTTATAATTCCATCTACAGTCTTCCCAAAAAATACTAGTGTTTCCCCTGGAGACATGCTCGGATGAATGAATCATTTGCTTTCCATCACTTCCAACTACACGTTCAACTCTATTAAATCTTTCGGTTCCATTAGATATGTTGGATGTGAGATAAGATTGATCCCCAGGAGGAGATCAATCATAAACTCAGTATCCCTTAAAGGTTATAACATTGATAAATTTATAGGAAACACATCAGGAAACTTGTCCATGATTGATAGAAAACTCTTATTCTAAGTGTCTTCCATCGATGAGAAAGTCGACAACACTAACTGGTAAGGGATTTTTCCCACTACTAGTTCTAAAAATCTAGCTTCACTTGTGGGTATTGGATGTTTTCAGCCAGTCCATACCTAGTATTACATCATAAAAATCCACCTCTCACACTGAGAAGCACCATTTTAGCTCAGATCCATCAATAGTTTTATAACATGATCTACACATGAAGGATCTACATTATCTTTCCCCAAGAAGAGTTTTATGTTTTAATAGATAGAGTATCATCTCGAGTGTTAAACAAAGAAAATGAACATCACTAGAATAAATGAATAAATTTGATGTACTAATATCAAACAACACTTTCATAAGGGTATAATTCAATTGAATTGTACCTCTCACTATAGATGGTCTTGCCTGATCATCCATAATCACCTACTCAACTTAATACAATGTATTCATTCATCCACTCTACTCCTTTTTCCCAATGATATTTCTTTTTTTAGGAGTCACGATGTTCCTAGAATCACCATCTATAGACCTATTCTACTGAAGATTCTGATTTGGGTGTCCTTGTCCCATTGAAGCATATTATTCTAGCAACACCTGAGATGTGTCTCGAGCACCTAACCTCATTGAACTTCTATAATAACATTGAAGATTCCCCATATTCTTGTAGTTATGTCATGATCCAGGTCACTCCATACACTCTCACTTCATGTATCCTAGAGACCCATTTTGAATACATATAACATTTCCCATGGGTGATGGCATAGGGTTCACTCATCCAGCCGTTTGATTTGGATTCCCACTCCCATCGGAGAAATTTGTGTCCCTCTTACACTTTCACCCAGCATTAGAGTACCCACAATTTCCCATTGGTATCATGATTTTTCATCCTCCCATAGCTCGTGAGATATCTAGTTCATCCATTTTCTCTCAATTCACAATCTCTGTATAATTTAAAATATAGAGAACTACAATATTTGAGTGAATCTCCTTCCTCATACATTATTTGAAAGTGATTCCTTCAATTCTATATGCACTATAACATCGGGTTCTAAGTTCAATAAATTCTGGAATTTATAGGGATACTCTATGAAAAATATATTTTCCAACTTCAATATGAATAATTTTATCATTCTATGGATCTTGGAATGGAGATTATAGAATTGTTTATTAAAAAATTCCCAAAAATCTTCCAAACTAATTCTTATATTTATATTATCCTGCACCACTAAATCCCCCCACTAGAGTGCATGTCCCTCGACCATATACATTTCCAGTAAAATGTTCAAATATGATGGTGTTCCAATTAAATCTAAGATACAATTAATCATGTTAGCCACACCTTCACCATTTAGAGTTTAGAATCACCTCAAAATATGGTTAGATTCATCTTTATGAACTGGATGGAATGATCCAAATGATAGGACTCATCCCTCTAGTTCCATGTTTCCATAGCTTGGAATTCTTGGATGATACTCTAAACTAGCTCTTGGTTCACCTGTGGATCTTCTATAACCACACTCAATATAGGTTCTTTCTTTTGGTTTCTACAACACATACTGGGATCCATATTCTAAACACCAACAATCTCTTTATGTTTCACTATCTAGAAGCTGATGGCCTATAATTTCAAATTATATCACATCAAATATCACAAAATTGCATTCCCAAAATCAACCATTTTTTAAAACATCCAACTTCATTTTTGAAAATAAACCCATTTTCAAAATTCATCAACTCTTCTCTTTTCAAAGTATTTCATTTGAATAAAATCTCTTTCTTTTCAAAAATCAGCACTTTTTTTACAAAACATAAATCATTACTCCAAAATGAAATATGAAATCATAGTGGGAAGTCCTTTATATAATGCATTTCATTCTCATCTTATAGACTAAACCCATGATAATGAGATTCTAATATCCTATAAGTGTATCCAAAATGCTTATGTATCCAACTCCCTAGTAACATGAAGTTCAACATAAGAAGTTTAGTTACATATTTTTACTCTATACATTTCAAGCCCCGAAAATTCTAATCCTTTATAATAGCACAACCCATGGAATATAACAGAACTCATCTCAACTCCATGAATAAGAAAACTGAGGACTACTTGTAGAACAAGTAATGGAATAGGTTGATAACACTTATCTCAAAAAATATTTTTGATAAAAAAAATGATATAATTTTTATTGACCAAATTATTATCATTGGTATGAGAATAAAATGAATCATTACTAGGCCTTAATTGACATACCTATGATTCCAAAGGGTGGAAATAAAATATTAAGTGTTTCAAATGAAAGTGGGGGATGATTTACCCATTATGAACTAAAACCATTAACTAAGAAACCATAAAAATCAACTCACGATACAATGCATGAAGAAATCAAAGAGAACCCAATCAATTCATTTATATCAAAACAATACTACTGTGTACTACAGAATAATGGAAGTAACTACCAAAGTAAATAGAGGAATATAACTAGATGAAACTACAACACATCCACAGGAATCCATTCTTCTGAAGCCTCATGCTCCATCAATGCCAAGCAAACCAAGTATAATAAGGTGGTGCTAAAAACATGTGATACATTACATTTTCCCATGTCTCATAATATAGAATCTGTAAAAGAACCAAAGATCCAATGTTGGGGTGAGTTTAAACCACAGTAACCATTCCCCCAATGACTTCCCCACTCATTCCACTAGGATAAAATTGTTAGCAATGTGTATATAAAATAGTTTTTATAAAATAATTTCCAAAAAATATTATCACTAAATATAAACAAGTACATTATCAAAAAATTTCCATCCGAAACCTTTTTAAAAAGAGAAAAACAAAAAAATACTTTAAAATATTTTCTCAATATCATTTTGGAAAAAACATTCCATTCCACTACACCACACTCTCAACCATGTATGCAACATGAAACTTCGTATACTCGCAAGCTGTGAGTCATCCTTCCCCTAAGCCTTCACATAGTGGAAAACTTTGATAGGGTTAATTCAAACCCATATCTATCCCAATCTTTTTATGGGGGTCCTTCACACCCTAATACATCCCAATGCATATGAATAAACACCACAACCCATGCCAAACACATGCTCAATCCATCTTTGTTCAACCAATCCAATGAACCAATTTTTATTAAAAATCATGAAGCAATCTAATTCAAAGGAACCATTCAATTTCAGTAAAAATAGTAAATTTAATGAAAAAAATTATTCAAATACATGTTCCATAATTCCATAAAATCCTCATTTTAAAATCCACATTTTAAGACCAAGAACAAAAGAACATTTTCAAGAACACCCAATTTTCCATATTTCAATCATTTACTAAACTGTCACAAAAGAGTGTTTCCAAAAATTCTCAAATATACAATTCACAGTCAATTTAACATAATTTAATCAAAATGAATGCATGAAAACCAGTTTAAATTAGAGGAGTCTAGAATGAATCGACCTAACTCAAAGGTTTTGATGAAAACTAAAAATAGAAGAAGAACTCTCATGAAACTGGGTATGAATTCCATGAAACTGCCTTTGATATCTTCCCATATCATGATGATGAAAAAATATCATGTTCATTGGCATAAATATTCTTAGATCATCCTTTATTAGTTTTTATCTATTAAACTGAGATGATAGGATAAGTTTATCTAAGTAGATCTATGAAAATGAGACACGAATGGTGATGAATGAGTACTTATCATTATGAATCAGATTATAATCACCAATGGAATCCTTCTAATTGATTCCAAAATTCTTGGGTGAGGTTCTCTAACATTAAATGGACAATAATCTCATGTTAGGGAAACAAAGGGGAAAATGATGGAGTTATAATCAAAAACGTGTGAGATCCACCCTATGCATTATTAATTCACAAAATTTGTCAAATTTTATGCTAACCGTACATTAGCTACTGAATTGGAAAACCCTCACATGGCCTCCTCGTATGATCTCCCTAATTTTTTGCACACCATTCCAAAGCTACTATAAAACATATTCCAATGTGCATGGTTTCTCCATGAATTCCCTCATGGTTTAAACAACCCATGCGCAATCTGTACACTTCCCCTTTTTCCCCAAAAACTCCTTGGAAGTTTCCCATACTCTCCAAACCATCACATTATACTTTATATACATATAAATAAAGAAAATGTTATATATGTATCAGAAACCAAGGGTACTAAATATAGATTCATGGATTTAGTTATTATATTTTTATATGATTACATCTTAAATGGGTTGTGTAACCGTGGTAAGGGGTCTATTGATCTTGGAAGAAAATGAGACCCCCATATATTAGGTGTTCATTCTTGTAATCTCTCACCTTTGACAATATATAAGACATTGGGCTGAGGTTTCATGATATCTATTAAGAGTGTATACATGATTAATCCCTCACTATCTTGAGTTTTGATAATGACATCTCACACTAATTTGGGATGTTGGGAATATCACCTAAAGAGTGAGAAATATGCTCATTTAGATTTATTATTGATGTCTGAGTCATGCCCAGTCCAGGAAGCATCTAGTATTCCTGGTATATGGCCACTTATATCTAACATAAATGGTTCATATAGGTGGATTTAATATAAAACTATTCTATATAAATATTATTACAATATACATTTGTTTACTCTTCATACACTAATTTCATCCATGAATTAGAGAAGGTGGAGTCATCCAAGAGTCATTTTGGAACCTTAGCCGACATGTGTCTTTTTAGTTATTCCATCCCTACATATTGTTATTTTTCTCTTATCTGCCCAATTCATTAATATTGAATAATGGACATGATTTAGTCTTATAGACCACATGTGGGAACCAAGTAAGATATATATCTCACACCCTGACCGGGCTTCCATTGCACTAGGGTACCTGATTACTCCTTCTTGTCACAATACCATGGTTGATTTCTTGTGTTATTTAGCATGTACGTAGGTTTGAAGAGCGCAAGACCAATCTAGTTCTTGATATTATCGTGGATATCCTCCCTGAGGCTATTAGTTATTTTATTTATCTCCTTATTACTTATAATTCCTTGTATTGGGGTGATTCTTGTTTTATTTACAATTTTTTTATGTATCATCATCTGGACATGCATTCATCTATTGTGAATTTTCATTGGCCAAAATTGTATATTTATTATATATTATTATTCCACTTCTATTTCTTCCATGTATTTATTATTCCATAATTTTATATTAGAAGCATTCATATATATCTTTAGGTGACTCTGATGTGAGGGTATAATCTTTCTATTATCACCCCCTTATACTCTCACTTCTAGTCGACAGGATCTAGAATCGGGGAGGCATGCCTATGTCCATATCACCCACTGGTTTGGCTACTGTCTTAGTTGTCATTCGGGTCATAGCATTCCATAATATCTGTATAACTCAATTAAAATAATTCTAAAATAAATGAATTCAAATATAAGGAATATATTTCAATAATTTAATCATACAATAAATTTTTTTGGTCTATATATCATTTTAAATTGTATATTTTGGTTTAACAACTTGGTTAACTGATTTTAACTTTAAATGTTGTAATGACTATTTTATTATTAACAGGTTATTTTATTTCTTATAATGATAAAATTGGATCAGAAATGGATAATGAATGGATTTTATATCATTAATAATTATAATTTTCCCCTTTTAGGTTTTCTGTATTTTTTAATTTATACAAAAAATTATAATTTAACAAAAAAAATGTTGATTCCATTTTAAGAACAATTTTACAATTTTACATTAAAATATACCTTAATGAAATGGAAATAGAATAAAAACATAAATCAGAACATCAATATTTTATTATTATCGTTAATATTTTTCAAACAAATCAACACACTAAAATAATAATTTATTTGATTTTTCACAATAATTTACCTGATTTTACAACTACTGGCACATGAACTGTGTCATCCTTCCCTAATGATTTCAAGTAATTATTTAATTAATAAAAATTAAAAAAATAACCATGATAAAAAATCACTTTTTTCTTCAAACAACCATTTATAACCACATATACCATCTTTTTATCCCTATGTAAAAAAATTAAATGTTAATGAAATAAAGGGCATAATTATTTCTTTTCATTGGGTAACATATTATAAAGGTAAAATTAATATCCAAATGGAAAAAAGGTCATATATTCTAAGTATAGATAATTATGGATGAACTATAATTTTTTAATAAAATTAAGACAAATATTAGTGTTACTTTTTAGTCCTTGCCACATTATTTTTTTCCCCTTGATTATCACGTTTTTTACCTCTACAAAAATAATACTAAGGTTACTCTTCTTAATGACAAAAAAGGGAACTATTTACCAAATTTGAATCCCAAGATTCCAAATAATTAAATAAATATTCAAAATTTAGTCCACATAATGACAATAATTTAATTTAAACGTATACCCCCAAAACATGATAAAAAAGCAGTTTTCTATAAAAATACATTTAAAATATTAAAATGTTTTATACCAAATTCAAGAATAAGATTCAATAAAAAGACCATATTTGGATTATTTTTAATCAAATGGAACTAATAAAATATAAAAATTAGTCCAAATCATATTTTTAATTAATAAATACTTGAAAAAAGTTCAATTTTCAAAATAATCAATATCTTCCAATATTCATTAATAAACTATCAATTCATAAAATTCCAAAATATTCATCATATTATAATTTGGACCCGATGAATTTAAAAATTATATCATTTTTATCAAATTAAATTTAACAATTTCCGTAAATTATTTACAATACACTCTAAAAAATGTAACAAAATCATTTTTGATGAAAAGGTATTCTTGAATCATAAAATAAAATCATTAAAAATTTAGTGATAATTTTTAATAATTTATCGATAAATAGGAAATAAATTGTAAATATATATATTTTCCCTAAATTAGTTAATATTATTCATATCCACCAATTTAATGATTAGGTTATGATGTTTATATATAAACTCTAATATTTTAATGGTCATTTATGCTCAGTTTTGTGTGTGTTATACACTATATAAAATTTTTATCTTCTTTTAAAATCTCATGGTGTTATATCCTACACCCTTTAATAAATTCCATATTTATAATTTTAAGTTGAACTTGGTAATAAAGTGTTACACATTTCATAAAACACTTAGTTAAAATCACACTTTGAAAAAAGTATTAATAAAACTTCCTCTTGAAAAGAGGGAAAGGGAAATATGAAGTTCATCATGGATAATCCATAATTAGGATTAAGAAAATGAGAAAATTATTGGTATGTGAACATATTGAAATGTATAGAATGTGTAATTCCCAAATAATGATGGAGTGTGAAAAATATAATTATTTATAGGGTTTTGAATTATCATGATAAAGTTAATGACTATAAAATGGTAAACTAAAGAGATGTGAAATTTCCATATATAAATCAAAAATATAGGTAATATGAGATCATTTTTTCCATGGTCCTTGTCTTAGTGTCAAGGAATTACACAACTATCTATATTGACAACATAAAAATATATTTACTTGAAAATTATAATTTAATTATTTAATCAATTTCAACCACAATATATTCTTTTTCCACAAACGATGTGTATTTAAGATGAATTTTTATGCCCAAAGCCGGGAAGTAAACATATGATAGATCACATAATAAAAAAATTATAACATATTATTCATCCAATCATAAGACATTAACCAAAACCAAAATGGTAAGAATTTTGTATGATAATTCCCTAAATGAATAAACCATAATAAGAATAAATAATGCATTAATATATAAAATTTTTCATTAATAATAAAATCTCCAACTAAATCAGTATATATATAAAAATCATTAAAATACATCAAAATATTATTAACTAAGGTTGAAATAATGACTATAATTATTTGATTACTTATTCTTCCATGATAAAAATATCATTTATCTCAAATCTACAGTAGTCCTCAAAAAGTCCTTTACAAAAATTGTATATGTTCATATCATAAAATTCTTATGATATTTGAAATCATTTCAATAAATAAATTGAACCACTATAAAGACATATTATAATAATATATGCATCTAAAAAATTATTCATAATTTGAAACTAAAATAAATTTCTATAAGATTATTGTTTCCATAATAATATAATGTTCGCAAAAAATATAGTTATATTCTTATGAAATTCGCATAATCAAGAAATCACTTTTATGACTCCCGGTTAACTATAAAATAAATTATTTGTTACCCAAATAAACATAATTATAATGTGAAAAAATCATTTATGTAAAAATATCAAACTATCAAGGACATCATTTAGGCCAATACTGAGTATTGGAACCTTTTCTCACATTGGTTGTGTCTTAAATCCCCAAATCATTTCCGGATAAGAGGGGATTTCACTCAGTGTATTTCTTTTCATTTTGAGAACACTATATTAATATAATTCAAATATATTTCCAAAAAATATGATTAACATCATCAAAAAATGACCATAATTTCTTAAATTTTAAATAATGTTTTGACCTCAAATATTTTCTCATACCGACCAATATGCATCCACAAAAAAGTAATTATATTCTTCAAAAATAATATTTCTTGTTGAACCTATGGGTAACATATACTTCCTACCCAAAAATCTCCCAAAATATCATTAGTCACCATAAAATCCTATCACATAAAAACATAAATGTGGTGTCTATACATTGAACTAATGATCAAATATAATCATATAAACCCTTAGGGTTACTTATAACTCTTTATTTAAAATAAAATGAAGATATACTAATATAAAAAGATATATAAACCCTTCTTTGAAACAGACTATAATTACCTAGCCTTAATGATTACCTATTTTAGTCACACTAGACTAGAAATATATTTCTAGAATACCCAAAGAACATTATTTTTTATTATTAGATAATTAAGTTATTAATTTTACATGACTAAAACATATTTTAAAAAATATATTTTTCTAATTAGTAGATTTTTTTCCACAACAAAATTGTTTTAAAATGAAACACGTTTTCTTTTCATGAAATATTTTCAAGACATTTATGATGAATTATCCTTCATTCTTACCCATCCTTAATTCATATGAAAAAAATAAAACTTGAAAATGAGAATGAACATATCAATAATGATATAAAAATAATAAATTCGTTAGTCTCGTGAAAAAATTTAAAACTCATTGTTTTATACCATTTTCTAAAATTGATTGAGTGTATAAAATAAATAATTCCAACATGAAAAATTAACAAAATTTATTCAAATAAAAAATTTAAACCACTTTTAAAGAAATAAACGTTTTTGGAAACATATAGAATTATATTCATAATTTCTATCATAAATAAGTAGAGCCTGGATCAATCCATAAGAGTAACCTCCCTTGTTATATCTCTCATTATTCTTAATAAAAACATGATATATTACCCAATTCATTAGATCTTTATCTAAGTGAACCAATAATATGAGTTGTATTAAGATCACCCATCGTATAAGTTGCATCACCCCAACAATCAATATATGTTTTATTAGTCTCACCGATCATCGTATATAATTCTCATGAACCATATCATCAATAAAATATTTTTAAATTTCAGTTTTTATCATAAAACACTTGAAAACTCTTTTTCAATCATATGTAAAAGATTTATATATATATAAATACCCTTTCCTTCAAAACCCCATTTTAAAAAAAAGATACAATGAAAAAAGGGAAATAAAATTTTTCCTTGAAGAAAACATGCATTCTTATATAGGAAACCAAATATAAAATAATCGATATAGTTTTGGAAAAGATGTTGATATCATATATGTAAAATATAATATACCTTCATTATTTTTTAAGTAAATTCAAAATAATCCAAAAGAACATCCTTTTGAAAACCATTAAAAAACCCAAAAGAGACATAAAATTTAAATTAAAATTATTTTATTTCTATATAAATAAATTAATAAAATATTTTTAAAAATATGTGCATGGATGGAAAAGAGTTTGAATGGAATCTTTAAAAGATAATTTTTAAAATAAATTCCATTACATTGACTTTGACTCATCACATACATTCTTGATATTCCTGAGTAATAAATATAATTAGTTATTTAATCTCTTAAAGAAATTTTATATGTTTATTTTTTGATTTATTTTACATATATACATTTTATACTTAATTACATATTCAATTATTTTCACATTAGATACTTTGAGAATATGCAATATATATATATCTAAAAAAATTCTGTCTATTAAAAGTGGTCAATCATTACATTTTTCCATCATATCCTGAGTCATAAACCTTAAATAACTACAATTATTATAAATCAATTATACTATTTAAATAAACTATGAAATATTTTTATGAAAATATCAATTCTACAATCATGGCGATGGTAGGTTATACTTATGCATGAGTCAAATTTCAATTATAATTTTGGAAAGAAGTTAAGTATTATAATAACCTTCAAAATGATAATTATATTATAAATACCTTGTAATATCATTAAATAAAATTATATATACTTTCCATTTTATTAGGTGATGAAAAATGAATCGTATCGCATCATGGAGGAGGTGGTACACACATACGTGGAAACAATGTTATCATTTCTCATGGAATATACAATTAATACAATATATTATTTTTTTTAATTTTTCATAATGTTAATTTTTTCATTAATATCATATATAGTAATTTCTTTATTCATAATAACCATCTATGTGAGGTTTTGATGATAAAAGAAATACATTATTTCACTATATGGTAGTGCACAGTACACACAAACACTGTTATTTATTCCAATTTTATGGGAGACGAGATGGATATAAGTTATTAATTTAATAAAAAATTATCAATGTATAAAATATAATAAATTTATTATTTAAAACTGGATGAATAAAATTTTATAGCATTATAAGAAGAAATAAAATAAAAAATCTATGTTAAAGACTATATCTCTTATTTTGACATCCTCTAAGGTTTACATAAAAAGGTTTCATAGGATGGTTTTATGATTGAAAATGAATCTATGATATGGATATGAACTTTAGTAGGTGATGTTTTCATTTAATTTCCAAAATGGATTTTTATGTGTGAATAAAATAGAATAGTATTTCCCTTTTAAATGTGAGGGGAGGGAAACTCTTGGAATTACTATAAATATTAAATAAATATAAATTAATTTTCATATTTTAATGGATCAAAATTGACAAAATTCAAAGGTAAGATTATTATAGGTCTAAGTTATCAAACAAAATAAAAAAATTCATATTTAGTGATTTTCTCTCCCTTACGATTTTCTTTTAATGCTCTATTAAATCATTTCTTGGATACCATGATAATAATGTTTTTATTTGTTTTGGATCAAGATAGTTACTATAAAAGGGAAATTTTCCCATATAAGACCCATGAATTATATCTTCAACCGTATTAAATTAACATGAATAATTTTAGTATTTTTGCTAATTTTTAATCTTTTAATAAAATATTATTTATTATAAAATATCATTAATGCCATTTTTGAAACTATAGGAAATTTTATAATATAATATCATTCTAAATCCATTTATATGGATTAAAAATTAAATATATTTAATCATAAGTAATATATGGCCTTTATATAATCATATAACGAAATTGTTATAGGTTTATATATCATTCAATACCATATCATTTGGTTTAACCCCTTGCATAACCAATTTAAACCATAACTGTGTTAATGACCTTTTCTAAATTAAAGGATTATAAATTGTTTTGTAAGATGAAAATTGGATCATAAATTAAAAAGGTTTTAATTTTAGAAAATCTATCATCCTAATTATCTTAATTAATTATTTTTAGTATTTTTATATATTAAATAAAATCTTATTTAACACAAAATACTATTAATGTCATTTTAATAACTATTCACATAATTAGACATTTAAAAATTGATATAAATGGATTTCATATATAAACCTTATATACAAAATATAATATGTTTTTTGTATCATAAATATTTATTTTAAATGTTAAATGACCCAAAAAATATTATCTTTTGAGTTTTCAGAATATTTTACTTGTGTTGTCAAGAGCTTTAATACATACACTAATATCATTGAGTAATAATTTATATTAATAATTTAGTCTTTAATAATAAAAAATAACTCATATTTATACCAAATCATTTATAATTAAAATTACTATTTCTAACTCATTATAAATTATTTTTATCCATATTTAAAAAATTTAATAATAATTAAACAAGGAGAATGGGATTTTTGACTTTTTATTAAATAAAATATCATAAAGGTAAAAATATTGGAAAAAATGGAAAAAATATTCATATATTGTAACATTGGATGATTACAAATTATATATAATAGTCTAATAAAATTAATTCAAGCAATAGGATCACTATTTATTCCCTATCATATTATTTTTAACAATAAGAAACCTATTTAGCAATACAACGGTGCAATAATTTTTTTTACAGGTTACTATTCATAATGTATAAAAATAAAGGAGAAATAGTTAATAAATCGTGTACTCCTAATGAAAAATATTTAATTAATTTATCATGACCTATTAAAAATAAGGGTAATAATTTAATATTAAACTGAAACCACAAAAAGAGATGAAAAATGTTTTTTCTGTAGAAATCCATTATAAAGTACAAAAATACATTTATACCAAATTAATTCTTATAATTTGATAAAAATTTAATAATTATTTTATTTTTAATGAATAGAAAAATTTCAAATTTAAAATTATCCGTAAGCTTACTTTTTAATTCTCAATACTCGAAAATTAAATACATTTTACAATGGAAATCTATGTTTTCTACTATTCATTAAAAATTAAACATTTCAAAAAATTATAAACTAGTAATCATAAGATAATTCTGAAAAGTTAAAATAAATATTTATATATTTTTAAAAAAATAATTTTCTAAAAATTATAAAAACTTATTAAAATATTTTCTCACAAAAATCAATAAAAATTAAATTTTAAGATAATTTATTTTAAAGCATTTAATGGATTCAATAAAAATTTTATGATTATTTTCTATGAATTTATCAATAATTTTTTTTAGTATGAACATTATATATATATATATATATATTCTTTAATTTATAATCATATGCATACTAGTTAATTTAACAGCTTGGTCGTATTGGTAAAATTTAAATGATAAAATTTCATTTTTTTTGTTTATTCTCAGTGTTTCATGTCATTTACACTATCGAATATAGTGATATTATTTTAAAAAAAATTATTTGTTACATATATTTTATTGTAAATAAATATATAAGGACTCTAGATGAATAGTGTTGGTTTTATCCATGCGAAATATTGGGAAAGGGGTTGTCTATGTAACCACCCAAGAGTCAAATGTGATTTGATTTTACTAAAGGCCTACCAAAATAGAAATGTAGTGACAAGAATATTTATAATGTGTAATTTATTAGTCAAATATGAATCTTAAATAAGTAATTCATAAATTTTTTATGGTATCATAAGTTTATTGGGGCAAAAAATAATAAAAATCATTATTAAATGAATGCAAAACCTAATAATCATCTTATAAAAAATTGTTTTCAAATATAATGGAATCATCATATTCAAATATGAATTTTAGATAAATATTTAAAAAATTGATTTTTAATATATGAAACATTTACAAAGTGTATTGTAACTCCCCAACCCTAGTTACCCAGAGTCGGGGCATTATTATATAATATTAGAATGATCACAAGGGATCAAATCCCAAAAAACTGATCAGGTTAGTGGCCTTGGAAGTACTAGATAAAAACATATGTTTTACATTACATTATGAAATAAAAAATAAAAAAATATGTCTCCTTTTAACAAATTCATATCACTTGGACTATCCATGATGGTCAGTCATAATATACTTCTTTGTATCTGGGAAAAATAAAACATAGAAAGGGGTGATCTCGGGTGCTCAGTAAGGATAACAATATGGCAGAAACTTTCATAAATAAGAATAAACATTTAACGAAACGTATAAGACTAAAACACAAGACTTATATAATTTAACATCACCATAATAAGGAAAATATAAATCCAATAATTTCATTTTCAAATTCACATGGATATTCTACTAGTTGAATAATCACATGTAAAATCAATAGAAAATTTCATAATGATATAATGCATAATGTTGGACATCATAGCCACATAGTCATGGTATTGTGTCAAGACTTCAAATAATATTTTTTCAAGGCCTTATTCTAAGACACTAGTGTGTCTCGTGAGACCTACCAATGCATCTAGGATCTATAGCGGGCTTCACCCGTCACTTACTAAGTCCAATGCATTTCTCATACGAAAAGGTTGAAACATAACAAAAAACATCCATAATAATAATAGAATACAAAATGTAAATAAATTAACCACAAACTATGAACGATATAAAAATAACACATCCACTATCAAACATATCACAAAAACTTCAATATAAAATGGAAAATTGTATCATAATAAATCAACTTCAAACAAGTGTAAAATCCATCAAAGGATGTTGACATAGATTTAATCAAAACTGTTTGACATAAATATCTCTTCCTATTTTTAAATCATTTAAAAGTCATGTAATTATAAAATAAAACCTTTATTTTTAAAATAATCT
Organism: Viscum album; assembly: GCA_963277665.1. Classification (NCBI taxonomy): domain Eukaryota; kingdom Viridiplantae; phylum Streptophyta; class Magnoliopsida; order Santalales; family Viscaceae; genus Viscum; species Viscum album. The sequence continues at coordinate 181,933,457 of OY728121.1, forward strand.
TATAATCTTGTAAGGTAAGCTTTCAATGTTCTATAACGGCAGAAAATAGCTGCACTCGCAATATATGTTAGAAACATTATTTCCTTAATTTTGTTGAAATTGTTGTGAAGGAGCCAGTTTGGAAAAATGACAGAATGATTAGTTTATAAAAATTTTATTAAAATTCAAACAAAGGTATAATTGAATTTAACCCATTGTCTAGGAAATAGTAAAAATGTTTTGAAATGTATTTTTAACAAACACGGATATGGATAATAATGAGGTCCCGGTTGATATTCATGTATAAACAACCTCAGATAATGATGAGATTTTAGAATATAACATTATAGGTTATACTAACCTAGAAAATTCATGGAATACATAAAAAGCCTCAATTTAAACTTATTTTAATATTTATAATATCAATTACTTTAATCATTCAATAACCAATTAATAATTGCATCATCATTATGTCATAATGAAATTTAATTATTTAATGTCGAAAAATTATAAATAAAATATGACTATGTAGTAAATTTATTTATCTTTCTAATGAATATTTATAGTGTAATTTTTCTTATGTATAAACCTATATTAAAAAAATTAGTTATTAAATTTTGGAATTAACACTTTTTACTCTTCATTAAATAATATAATAATAAATTCCAAATCCAATCAAAATGGACAAAAAGATTATATTTTATTCCTAAGGTTGATTTTGGTCGAAATACACTTATCCAATAGAATTAGGACATGTGTTAGGGTATTTATATTATCATTTTTACCTTTAATTACCCTATTTACTTTATACCACGGTAAATAAAATTCAAAAGTTACTATTAACCAAAAATTATTTTCATCCTATTAAACCACATTTTACATACTTATGTAAAATATTTCTCTCATATTTTTTAAAATTAATTCACAGAAGAGGTAAAATTACATTTTATTCAAATTTCTAAATGTTCCTAGAAAGTGGGTAAAAGATGTTAAAAGTTCAATAAAATTTTATATACCAAATTCCTATAATAAAATGACTCCAATGAATTATATTGAACATATATAGGTATTATGTATCTATTTTGATTTAAAATAAATTTAAATAAAATAACTAATTATTTAAATAAAATGTTAGTTTTAAATAATAACATAGTGTTTTTCACTATTCGTCTATAAAATGAAAGTATTCAGAAAAATACCACAAATTCACCCAAAGAGTATTTTGATATTCCTGAATCCAAAAATGAATTCAATTTTGAAAAATAAAATTTGTTTAATTTCACAAAGAGGGTATTACTATTCATAACTGCTGGTTTGATTAGCCATAGTGTGCTAAAACTCCAATTTGTGTACAGCACATGCTATTCCATTATTCCAAGAGAAATATACCATGGAATATTGGGGTGTTACATTTATAGTAATAGTAGAACATTTCTCATGTATGGTGGAAGATTACAAGAATAAAAAAAATATTCCTAGGTATTTGTATGTTAAGGTTTTTCCAAAACTGAATCAGGATTCATGTGACAAGAATAATATAGATCACATGAGATTTATAAGGAATTAAACATAAGGAAAACTAATATCATCTCTAAAACTGAATTTTATTAAATGTTCCATAGACTTTGTAAAAGTTATGATATACTTTATGAAATTTTCGGGAAATAGAATTATTTCTCAAATAAATATTGATAATATCCCAATAATAAGAATGAGTTTAATCAGTGATTCACCAACATCCTCATAATTTTAAGCATATATGATCATTAAAAGGGGTTTCTAGATTTTTTTAATAATGACGGTTTAGAAAGGTAATGGATTAAGCCTAATAATGATTGGATTTCTCAAATATTTGGCCATTATATTTAAAAGATAATGACATTCATAGAAGAAGGACTGATATTTCCATATGTTATGAAATTATTCTCTATTATTATAGTATTTTAGTAACTCTTGGAAAAGTCCATGTCACATATTAATGTTATAGAAATAAATTATTTGGTATTAAATTCCATATTAAACCAAATGTATACATTAAAATATCATAAATACTAATGAGTTCAAAAAAATTTATCAATTGATAGATCTTCTGGTTGGTATTAAACTGATGAAGAAAAGGGTTGCTAAATCAAAATTTTGAATACAAATATATTGTTTTTCTCTTATGAATCAGAATAAATGACATATATTTTAATTTTATTTCTCTTATATGATAAGATAATTTGTTTAATAAAAAAATAGTTAAAAAAATTTATGATGGTTTATTTTATACACCTCATCAACGATTCATCATATTCTATAACATATATTAAATGAATTTTAGGAAAAAAATAAGTTTTATTTTGTATAATGATTTTATCTTTTATATTTGATAAAATATTAGGAATGTGATCAAAATAAATTTAGTGTAATATTTTATTAAATATATCCTATATTTGAAAAAAAACCCTTTAAAATATAGAAAGTAATATAAGATATGTGTTTTAATTATTGAATTGTTAAATAATCTCATGGAAATAAAATGAATTTTGTTTATTAATATAATAGATTGTATACCATAGAATGATATTATAAATACAATATAGTATCTCTATGGATATAAGGTGTATATTTGATATTGATGTTGTTTAATTATATTAAATAAATAATTATAATATTTACAATAAAAATTTAATTCCACCATATATTAAAAAGGATTTTTGGAAGTGATTCTAATAAAAAATAAAAGTACATTCATGTATTTTAAAAACAAATTGTAAGAATATTTCTTAATTCAAATGATCCATGAATAATAAGGATGATTAACATAGAATGAGTTTTTGATAGACAACAACTGTTATTTACACCATAACATTGTATATTGTGAAGTAAATAATTTTATATCATCAAGATCTTCATAAGAGAATGTAAACAATATTTATTTAAATAAATTGAGATAATATCTTTTGGGAACACATATTTAATATATTTTTTAATTTTATAACATATATTAAATTTTTCTGGATAATTGATTTCTCTTATTTTTATATTTTGAAATTTTTTTATAATATGATTGAAATTGATTAATTTGTACCTAATAATCTGAAACTGTTGGGAATATTTATAAACAAGTAACATTATTTATATGTTTGGAATTTATATATAAATAGTACAAGAATGTAAATTTTTAATCCTAAATAAGAAAACTTGGATGAAACTCTTAATGATATTTTCTTTAATAAGCCAATATAGACCATTACATCCTAGGGTCATCACGATGGAATAATAATAACTCAACATGATTCTATTATCCCAGATATACCTATCTGACTTTTTGAAAGTCCAATGAATTTCCATGTAAGATATTTATGTTATTTAAATTAATTATTCGATGTCAGAATGTATGTGACACTAAATGTATATTTTAAAAAGATTTTTGAATATGGAGGAGTTAAAAATAAATGGAAGAATTGAATAAGCTTATAGTTTTATATTCCATGGAAGATGTAAATATTTACAACATTGAGGATATAAATGTAGAAGATTTTATCAAGGAAAAATTAATCTATGTAAAATATGTGTTTCTTTCTTTCATTTATTATATGTGAGAAGAGAATATTTTGGAAAAAAATTGTTTTTAAAAACATGAGATGATTAATTTTATACATATTAATTTTCATTCATAAAATTATATAACATGTTTTTAGATGATTATTTTGGATAATTTGTTTATACAAGATAAAATATTTATCAGGTTGTTTACTAAAATATGAGTTAATGTGTTGTAAATGCATAGTAACCAATATATTATACCTAAATAATTTTTTATTTGTCTTATATTCTTAATGAAAGGAAATAACTATAGTTTTTTGAAAAAATGGTTAGTGTTTCTTATTATGATATTCTAAAGAGAATTAAATGTCTAAGAAGCTAGTAGGAGTATGTTGTTGGGAATTTATTGTCTCAATAATACTATATAATTTATAATTATTTTAATTTTCTAAAATACCCTTGTTTTTTTCTAATGATGTTTTCTTGAATGTGTTTTTAGGAATTCATATACAGGTTAAAGTAGTTTAACATTACAATAAATACTCCTAAAACACTATTCCAAACCACGCATTCAGTAAATGGACGTATAGTATCAACCCTACATTATGTTTAGAAGACAAATACTTGGTATTTTATCAACCTTAAGATATGAAAAAAATAGTTTGTGTTTAGATCAACATCCATGTGTTCCGAGATTCATATAATTTATTGATCAGTAACCTTATCTGAGAGTTTGGATTTACTGTTCATACCCTATGTGCAGAATGGTTGAATGTAGGGTTAATCAATGCTATGTTCTGGAATTTATGCTGAAAATGATAAATGTATGGATTATCATTCCTACACTACATTATTCTCTAAATTATTTCAAGATGATAGTATTTTTAAAAAACCATACGTGGGAAGGAACCCAATCTATGCAAAGGAACCCATGCTAAGCAAATAAAACCTACGCTATGTATCTCAACTCTTCTTTGTGTTCTCAATGGTGATGTTTTTCAAGCTAAATTTTGAATCTGAAATTTATAAAATGGTCAAGTCGGAATTGAAGACTAGTTCATCGATCATTTTGATTTTATCAAAGAATTTTATTTATTGGAGAAAATCACTCCTATTTCTATGGGATGTTACGAGCCCCCAGGTCAACTATAATTTCAATTCCACAATCAATCAATCTATTCTTTTGGGATTTTGAATACTGAAGAATGTTTTCTATTATATATATTCTTTCAAGGTATCTCTTCAAATATATACATGTATATGTATATTTGTGTGTGCATGTGCATTCGATAAGTGATTAACAAATGCAATTATATTGTTGAAATTATTGTTTACAGTGTTACTGCAATGAACAATTAATTCTGAAATAAGAAACACATTAGATATATATATGTGTCTGTGTGTGTGTGTGTGTTCAGTCTTTTTCTACTATAGGATAACTAATGTTTTTTAGTTTCTACCTTGTTAACGATCTTATTACAACAAAGATCACTACACACCATTTCATTCATGCTAATAATCTTTTTTGAAGAACAAGATCCATCAATTTTCAATTACAACTACTACAACAGTAGAGAACAATCCAAAACATTCAAATCAATATCATTTTACATATTGGAGTTTCAACTACTCATACACAGTTTTGGTGGAGTATCAGCTTCTTGAACTAAGTTGTGGATAATCAGTTCTTTGTTATAGAACCAGAAGGATTTGTTGTTAGTCTTGTTGTAAAGGTGTAAACTGCCTCATTCTAGTTAAATTTACCAAGCTCGTAGATAGATTGAATGGTAGAGTAGGCTAGGGTATCTTTATTCAAAAAAAACATTAAAAATAAATGTTATTTATTTTTTTATCTGCTTCTTATTTTATATAGAAGAAAAACACTGCATGTCCACATAAATCATAGTGAGTTTCAAAATATAGAATTGTGGAAGATTTAGGAATTGAAAAAATTCAACCACCTATTATATTACTTTGTTTATTATGAAATTACAATTTGTGTCAAATGATATATTTTGGATAAAGGTATAGCGAGATGAAAAGTATAAGGCCTATATGAAGATGGAAATGGCTGATTTGAGGGAAGGAATCTCAATCGTATGTGCTCCATATGTTAATTGTGAAAATTTTGGATGTTGGAAATGTAAAATTATATCAATCTGAAGAACCTTGGATTTAGAGTCTACTCAAAAAAATTTACACCTTATAAGATTTCTGAAAATTTAGAAAAATGTGATGCATCAATTGAAGCTGAATATGATATTAATTCAGAAGAAATGAATTTTTTTTATTTGTAATCTTAGACCAGATGAATTCAATCATGTATCATAATGTCAAAATGCCTATGAAATATTTAAAACTATTAATTTTTTGTGTGAAGGAACAAATGATTTTAGAAATATGAGATATGCTAAAACTAAGATAAAATTTGGCCCATTTATAATGTTTTATGGTGAAAGAATCACAAAGATGAATGAAAAGCCTAAATAAATTTTCTTCAATATTACACCCTTTGGTGAACCCATAAAACAATATGACTAGGCATTTAATGTAATGATAGTACTACCCCATAAATGGAATGGAATATAACCTACAATTCTTCAATCATTACTTGTCAATTATCAGACAATGAAAGAACTAATTGGGATAGTAATGATGTATGAAGATGAAATGCGTGATGAAGCATAATATCATAAAATTATAGTAAAAAAATATTGATTTGATAGTGACATCTCAAAATAATATGTAAAATCAACGAAATAACTCAAAGAAGAGAAAACAATTAATTTCCACCGATTTTTAAATGAAATTGGCTAAACTATCCAAAATGATCATCATGTTCCAATGTGGATTTTATTTGAAGATTCCATCATCACTTAAATGTTTTATTCAAAGTTGGAGTAATAAAATCTAAAATCCAATATGTGTTTCATGGGTGAAGAGAAAATTGAAAAAAAATTATTTCTCTTTTGTTTCTGATATTTATAGTTTCCCAAATGATAAATTTGCCTCAAACTATTCTATGCTAGGAGAAAAATATTATTCCTTATTAAAGAAACATAAATCATAGAAAAAAATTCATAATGTATTTTAGGTGAAAGTGATACCATGATAAAACTACAACAATATCTACTTGAAAAATTCAATTCCTCTACATCAAACAATATCAATCATGAATAGAAAATCAAGGAACTATACGATGAAGTAGAAAACTATAAGACTACTTCTCCAATTTTTACTAAAGGAGAAAATAAATTAAATTAAATTCTTGGAAATAATTTCATTAAAATGTAATTATTTAAAATATTAAGTAAGGTTAGAAAATAAAAATTGTATGAAAACTAATTTCTGCCTAATTCTAAAAATACAACATGTTATCTCGGTGGAACAAATGGCCATGTCACTAATAAGTGATATTTAAAAAATGATCAAATTAGTGGTATGAAAAAAAATTTATTTTTAACAGTTTATTTGAATTAAGTGATATGAATTATGAAAAAGTAATGTACATATGGATGACCATATCATTTCTTGTAAAGACTGCTCAACCCAAGAATATATGGGTACAAAAACAGACATTTGTTTAATTACTTTTGCAGGAAACAAGTCATAGAAAAAATAAAATCTATACAGTGTATGGACAATGGTCTTTCTAAGACTATAATTAGATATTCCACAAACATTAACACACAGTATCAAATGGATGGAGGATAAGTCATGTTTGGTGATAATGGTAAATGAAAAATAAGTAGAGATTGAACTATTGGAGACAAAAGATTATCTCTGTGAATAAAGTACTATTTTTGAAATGATTAATTCACAACCTAAAAAGTATCTCTCAACTCTACGATGGTGTATTTTTTTTTAAAATTTCTAAAAATTCATTATCTGTGTTTAATGATAAGTTTCTTAAATTTAGAGACACTATAACTGATTATTTTTATACATTGGATTTAAATTCCTTTTGTAAACAGAAAGTGAATTTTTATCTACTAAGAAAAATGAATCAGAGATAAGGAAAATAAGACTTGGACACTATAATATATATGATTTACATAAATTTTCAATGAAAAAAATTAGTTTACGATTTTCTTAGACTTAAATTTGACAATGAAAGATTCTATGATGCATAAAAAAATAAAAATCAACACAAGTCTACTTTCAAATCTATTAAAAAATTTGCTACAACTAAAAAGTAAATCCAATCCATATTGATTTGTTATTCCACTAATGGCAGCATGTATGCCTAGTAATTTATATGTTTATGTTTTAGTAGATTATTATTCTAGATTCACATGGGATTATTTTCTAAAACTAAAAAGTGATGTTTTTGCTATTTTTGAAAGTTTTTGTGAAATAGTTTATAATGAAAAAGGTTTTAAATTAATTTTTTTGAGAAATGTTCATGGGGGATAATATTAGAATCATGAATTAAATTTATTTTTTTCAAATATGGGTATTAAACACACCTTATCTATACCAAGAACACAAAAACAAAATGGAATTATAGATAGAATAAATAGAACTATTCTACAATTGCTAAGGACTATGCAGAATGAATACATTCTTGCAACCTATCATTGGAAAAAACCTATATTTACAACCTTATATATAAGTTAGAGATTTTTAATAAGGCCTATTATTAAAAATACACCTTATAAACATTAGAATAATAGAAAACCTAAAGTAATGTACTTGAATTTTTTTAAGGAAAGGTGTATATCTTGAATACTAAGAAATTACTTGGTATGTTCGATCCACAAGGTTGTGAAGGAATATCTTTGGTATATTCTACTATCTATAAAGCTTATGGAGTGTTAAATAAAAGGTTAATGATTTTTGAAGAATTAGTTCATGTGATGTGTGATGAAACTGGCCCTTTTATTAAAGAGAAAGATAAGACTGATGATGTTACTAGCCTGTTGAAGACATAATACTTGAAAAACATAAAAATGATTTTGAAAATGATATTACTAAAATTTAGTTCATTTTAGATGAACGTGATACCGAAGAACCTAAAAGTATATTTCATATATTGTTTAGTAATCTAAGTACCAATCCCATAGAAATTGGTATAGGAGACCTAGAAACAGGAATTAGAACTAGAAGAAATGTTAGAATCCTGGGTGAATTATCTTTCATTATATATCAGTTAGAACCTAAGTATATTTGATAAACCTTAGAATATGAAACTAGGATATTAGAAATGAATGGAAAACTAATGCAGTTCAAAATGAATGCAGTTTGGGAAAAAATAGAGAGACCAACCAAATATCCAGTTATAGGAACCAAGTGGGACTTCAGAAATAAACATAATGTTCAAGGGATCATAACACAAAAATAATTCTATATTATTAGTTAAAGAACATAATTCCGAATAAGGTATATATTACGACGAGGTCTGTACCCCTTTAGAAATATTATAAGATAATATAATTTTTTATCTTATTCATCTAATATAAATTTTATATTATATCATATGGATGTTAAGTTTGACTTTTTAAATGGTTATTTAATGGAGGATTATTATGTTGAAATACCCCATGATTTTAAAAATTCTCAAAAACTAAACTATGTTTTTAAAATTACTAATGTTTTCTTTTCCCTTAAACAAGCACCTAGAGCTTGGTATTAATAATTAAGTTATTTTATTTTGAAAATATATATATTATTAAATTGGTAGATCCATTAAATTTCCTGAAAATAATTTGTTCTAATATTTTATTAGTTAAAATTTATATTGATGATGTTATTTATGGTTCAACTAATAAAAAGAATTGTTGACATTTTTTTAAATTTAATGCAAAAAAAATTGAAATGAGTATGATAGAAGAACTGAATTTCATTTTTGGATTTAAAATTTACCAAACAATATTTGGGAAAATTATTAAATCAATGTATGTATATTATTGATTTATTAGAAAAATTTGGACTTGAGAAAAACAACAAATATAAAACACCTATGTTTAGTAATATATGATATGATTTTGAATAAGTTGGAAAACCAATTGACAATAAGTTATATAGAGTTATGATTGGTAGTTTGTTATATATTACTTCTAAAAGACCAGACATTACGTTTTCTATATGTCTTTTCTCTAGATTTTAATCAAATCAAAAAGACTCCCATTTTACTATTGTTAAAAGAGTCATTAGATATTTAAAAGTAACAATTTTCCATTCTCTTAATTACCCAAAACATCTAATTTTAATATGATTTCATATTTAGATGAAAACATTGAAGGTTTTATATTAGATTGAAAAGTAACCTTAGAAACCTTTCACTTTTTATGAAAATCTTTAGTTTTATGGCTGTGTAAGAAACAAAACTCGGTTTCCCAATCAACTACTAAAGTAGTACTTGTATTGACTAAAAGTTTTCGTGCATAGGTATGGTGCATGAAAAATAATCAACTAGAATTTTAACAAAACATTAATAGTATACCTATTTTATGTGACAATACTAGTGTTATAAATATTGAAAAAATCCTATATGATATTCTAGTACTAATCACATTTATATGAAACATCATTTTCTAAGATCTCTTATCCTTAAAAATGATAAATCTTTAGAATTTATTAAAAATGAATATCAATTAGATTATTTTTTTACCAAACCCCTTCCAAGTGATAGTTATTATTTTATTAACAGGGAGTTAGAAATATTAGAGTTCATGTGATTATTTAATAATTTATTTCCACTCTCATTTTTTTATTTTAGTATGATTTATTTAATTTGTTTTATTCAATTATGTTTTAATTTATAATTTCATTTGGATTTTATTTTACTTTTATTTTAAAAATTAAAAAGTAATGAGTACATTCACAATCGCCACGAGAAAACCATTTTTCTTCTCCTGTTCTCTTTCTTATCACTTACACATCCTTTTGGTTTACAGAGATTTATTTTATTCTTATGTGCTGAATCCCTCAACCTTAAATCTCTTCAATCTAAAAACCTTCAAAGATGGAAACCAATCAACGATTTTTAGACGCTGAGTTAACAATACTTATTCTTTATAGAAATCCCACAATGTGCTCTAGGGAAAGGTAATTCATTTTTCTAGATTATATGGATCTTTCCTCAAAGAAGATATTCAATTTCAAGGTTTAGTTTATGGTTTTTGATAAGATAAATAGCCTATAGTTAAAGACATTGAGGAAAAGGATTTTTTTTGAAATTATTATTTCAGTCTTCGATTCGAAGAAGATTCCATAATCTCTTAGATAGATGATTCAGTATTTTCTTTGTCTTCTATGGAAATGGATGAGATGTTGTGTTGTCCCCATGAGGGGTAGTTTCAGTTTTATTTGAGGAATATCAGTAATGAAAGAAACATGTTAGAAGGAATTATGTTTTCATTTTTTGTAACAAGAACTATAAAGAAGGTAATGACAAATGAACTTACTCATGATCTTCAAATTCTAGAGAAGTTTATTAAATCAAGAATTTTTCCTAGGACTATTGAGCTAGATAAAGTCATGTATCATGACATGGATATCATGTTTTTGTTTCTAAATCATATAAAGTATAAAATTTTTAATTTTTTAATAAGATATACATACCATTACTTCCACATTGATGCGAATATGGGATATTATCCCTATAAATAGATTATTTCATTCATACTATTAAGGAATGAAAAAATTTTACATATTTTTTTTTTTTGAAAACCATTTGAAGAAAAAAAAACAATTTTTTTATGGAACCATAATAAAGATTGGATTTTTATCAATAAAATATTGCAACATTCTTCTACCAGTTGATACAAAACAACAAAAGAAGTTATTGGAAACTACTCAGGGCGGAGGAAAGGAAAAATCAATTTATTGGATATGTGAGATAGAGGCCTAATGAAGAAGGGACTTCAAAGCCAAAATAATATCTTTTTCAAAACATAATAATTACAGTTGTTTTTTAGAGACTATAGATGAAGAACAAAAGGAATATAAGCATGAGAATCCAATGGATGAGCAGGTTGATAAAGAGGCTCGTAGTCCATAAATTAACTGGGAAGTTGTTCTTGGTACTCAAACTCTTGTTTTTCTGAATTCTGAAATTTTTGTCACATATTACTTAATAAATATATAAGTTGGTGATGAAGATCCAAGTTTGGAAATGTTATAATTTAGTTAAATTTAATATTTTCCTAACCCTGTAACTCCATTTTCTGAATCATCTGATTTTTTGTCAAAATCCATAGTTTTAATGATCAATCTTTTGGACGCTCAAAATTTGTTTATCTTAAAATAGATAGAGGCTGAGAAAAATAAATTTGAATAATAAACGGTTTTTTAGTGTCAATATGAGAGTTTTATGCTCAGAATCTCCATTAATGGGAATTAAACAAGAATCTAATTCTATTGGATACCTTAAAGATTTTATCAGCAATATTTCTTGAGAGTTCAATTTATTAAGAGATTAATTTTTAAAGAAATCATAGTTTGATGATTTTAAGCTGATGATTTGGATATAATTTTAGTCATTCAAGGAAAGTATTCAAGCATCAACCTCATTCCAACAAACACCACTAGAACTTCTCAGAATATATGAAACTATTACCTCTATACTTACTGAGTTCAATGATAGACTACACACTTTTCAGTGTAATAGTGCTCCTTTATGTATGTTGTTGGGAAGTCAAAGACATCTGATTATTCAACTAAATTTAACTTAATCCTTGTTAAGGCCATTTAAAAATCAAATCAGGGACAATATGACTTAGTTCAAATAATCATAGGATGTTGTGAATGAATTTTTAATGGTTAATCTGATTGATAATTTGATGGTGGGAAATGATTCGAAGAAGCTTATTCATCAATGGTCAGAAGTATTCAACAACCATTTCCAGATCCATATTTTAAAGCATCTTGAAATTAGGAGTGCAGTTCAAGACCTTCCTCATACTGATGAACCCTCTATCTAAGACGTTTCAGACCAGATCCCTTCATTTTTATGACCCTCTCATTGACTGAGTATTGTACATTATTCTTCTCAAGAAATCTAATTTACATAAATTTAAATTACTCTCTATTTATGTTATTGGTATCTTTTATTTTTTTCAATTTTTAAACATCCATTACTCATTTTATTTCTCTTTTCATTTTTTATAAACAATACATCTATTGTTTAGTTCTACATTAACTGTGTATTATATCATTTAATCTATAAAACTATATTTTTAATATCATAAAAGGGGGGATATTTGAATGTGAATATTTGTTATAAAATTAATGAAGAATTAAAATTATGACTATGGGGAGATGGGGGAGAATATTACAAACAATAATATAATTAAAGAAAATATTTAATTTTCATGTATCTATTTTCATTATTAAAATAATACTATGAAATCAAAATATTAAAATATTTTATATATCTACTTTGTGTGTTTTTTCAAATCCTGAATTTTCATTAAATTTTTTTATGGATTTTGTTATGGGTTTTGTGATCATCAAAAAAGGGGAATATTGTGGGGAATGTATTGTCTCAATAGAAATATATAATATAGGATGATTTTGATATTAAAAAAATACCCTTAGTTATTTTCTGATGATTTTTCCTTAATTACTTTTCGGGAATTTATATATGGGTTAATGTAATTTGACATTACCTGAATAACTATAGAAACCGTATTTCAAACCCTATGTTCGATCAATGATTGTATGGTATCATCCCTATATTACACTATGAATGGAAACTGTTGTGTATGGTATCAACCCTATGTTATGATAAAATTGTTTTCATTTGGATCAAAATCCTTTCATTAAGAGAATCTTCAAACATATGGATTAGAATCCTTACATTGGAGTCTGGATTTACTATTTATACAATACGTGTGGAAATTTTGAATGTATGGTTAATCAATACTATATTTAGGATTTTATGGTAACAAGGATAAATGTATATATTATCATACCCTACACTACATTTCTTCTATATGTTACGTGAATATGAAATAATGGGTAAGAAACCATAGGCTAGAAGGAACCTTGTTCTATGTGAAGGAACCCTATGCTGCACAAAGGAACCCTATGCTATGCGTCTCATTCCATCGTTGTTTTCACAATGGTGATGTTTTTCAAATTTAGTTTTCAATATGGTATTTCTACAATAGTAATGTAATAATTAAATTTCAATTTGAGGATCATTTTGATTGTTTCAAAGAACCATGTTCATCAGATAAAATCACTCCTCTTTTGATGGGATGTTATGAATCCCATGAAAAATTGGAATTTAAATTCTGTAATCAATCAAGCTATTCATTTGGATATAGAATAGAGAATATTGTTTTCTATTCTATATATTTTTCTAGAATATATATTTAGATATATACATATATATGTGTTTGATAATTGATTCACATATGTCGCTGTATTATTGAAATTATCTTTTACAGTGTTGTTGCAACAAACGATCGATTCTGAAAGAAAAAATACTTTGGAGATATATATGTTCAATATTATACTACTCTAATATTACTACTACTATTTAGTTTCAAACATATTAAATACACTTTTGAATCAAGGATCGCTTTAGACTACTTCATTATCGATGATATTCTTTTCTAAAGAATAAGATTCATTAATTGTCAATTCCTGTTGTTGCAACTGTAAAGAACAACCTGAACCATTTAAATCAAACACTTTTAATTTATATGAGTTTCAACTACATGTGGCACCACCATTTCAAACTAAAAAAACAAATTTCCATTTGGGAGGGGATTTTTCCATGCGCGTCCTGGTGGTCTATGCCTAGCAAAGGTGAGTTGGGCCGATCCGCGACCCAGCGGGCCGAGCCCGCGGACAAGCTCACTCGAGCCAGCCCAGCCAGTTTTGTTTGGCATGGGTCGGACTCGAGTCATACCAAGACTGTTTCAGGTCAACCCGAACTAGGGCGGGTTGGCCCACGTCAGGGCAGTTCGAGTTGGACCGGACCCGGACCCTTTTTTGAAAAAATTTCCCCGAAAAGGTTATATCTCACAAACTAGATGCATATTTGAGGAACCGTCTACAGAACTGGAATTCATGGAATAAGACGGTCCTTCTCAGATACTCCACATATGTTTTTGGAGAATGTTGGAGTACAAATGGTTTGGATCAAACCCAAATCCAACCGGTCCCTTGTTAATAAAACACTTATAACTCACAGACCAGGCATCCGATTGACGTGACATCATTCCATTGGAACCCTTACAGCATGATGGTACATTGGGTTACTCATTTATAGAACATCTTAGTAGTTGAGGTACGACTTATATCTTGAGTGGCATAATCTACAAAACTCAAGTGTGCCGAGTGAGTGGAATCCTGTGGTTGACTGTCAATTGGAGACCGATGCTATGTGGATTGGGATCATAGTGACCCTATGTGGATCTGCATCATAGCGACTCTCTATAGATCAAAATCATAGTGATCCTATGTTGGTCATCATCATAGTTACCCTGTGTGTATTAGAATCATAGTGACCCTATGTGGATTAGCATCTTAGCAACCCAATCTGGATCAAAAGTGTGTGAACCAATGAGGACCAACCAAAGAGAAGCTCTTCATGGATCAGTGACATAGTACCCTGTGTGGATTGAAACTGGAATAAATTCTTCGCAGTTCAGTTTTGGAACATCTTAATGGAATAAAATAATATAGCTTAAGGCTAATCATCTTTATTCCTAATCACTAATATGTATACCCCATGTAAGATGAATTTTTTTCATTCTTTAGGTTTGAGGTCAGGTTTTGTGTTTTTTTCATTATGGAATTCTGGAAGACCTTCAGCGGTCTCGAGGTCCCTAATGGGTATTTTTATACTCACCCCTTCATGGGATTCTCCCACACCTTGTCGTGTCTTGTGTAGATGATGAGAATCTTGGATGATACTTTAGAGAGATTGGACCGAGCGGTATACGGAGGTTAATGGTTGATGTGGAGAGTTTTAGAGATGAGCTGTACCAACCCTTCGGGAATGAGCCTTGTTGTACAATCTTTGGAGCTATTTTCTATTGTAGTTGTATCTTTTAGTCGGGCTTGTAATTCGCCCCCCTTTACTTTCTGTACACACTTTTACTACTAATGTTTTAATACATGGTTTTCATATTTCCATTTTCTTGGCTTGTGGGTTTTTAGTATTAAAGGAAATGCCTTCCCAATTTTAGGGAAATTAATTTCTGGTGCTAGTTTCAAAATCCTGGCCTATGTAAGGCCGGCATGGGGTAGTCATAGCATGTACCCTGGGGGACAGGTCGTGAAAAAGTGGTATCAGTGGTCTCGGTTCCAATGAAGAAGAAGGACTCTGATTTTTCTTATGGAACAACAGTTTTTTCTGTTTTTAGTGTGGTTCTCAGTTGGGGGATTTCAGTAGTGGTGCAGCGGCTGACATATCCAGACATGTGGATCCAAAATTCTGATTTCCAACTCAATTCACAATAATACTGATTGCATTTTTTTTAGAAATGTTTTACTTTTGATCTCTTTAGAGTCAGCTGACCAGGTATAACTTATTGACCATGGAACACCTATTTCTTTTCAGGATGCCTCCACGTAGACAACCATCCATGATTCCAGAGAGAGTTCACGATGATGGACCACTGAGCGATGATACTTCGGTGATGGGCCCTCTTACAGCGATAGCACCTTTGGGTGGTGCACTAACAGCACCACTACCCAGTGGGAAGTTGATTCCACGAGCCCCACTAGCAGACGGTGCACGCCGACTGAGCACGTTGCACAAGTTCCAACGGAAAAGGCCTCTAAGATTTCAAGGTGAGATGGATCCACATGTTGCTGAGGAATGGATGGAGGTTTTGGCTAGAGTTTTATTCCTATTTGGGACACTAGTAGAGCAAATGGTGATCCTATCTACTAGTCTTTTCTAGTGCATGACAGGGAGATTGTGGAACCTGCCGCTCCAGTTACACGACTTGGCGACCCTCACCTTGACGGACTTCAAAATCCTTATTAGGGAGGAGTTTATTCTAGAGACATTTTTTTCTGTGTGTATTCAAGGTCTCCTACACTTATAAAAAGGAAGCCTGACAGTGGCCCAATACTCGATGAGATTCTATGACCTCTCTCACTACACCACCAACATGGTACAAGACCCTTTCTTCAGATCCCTGACCATTGAGTAGGGTCTCTGGAAAGAGTTTCGAGCCTCGATGATATATCACATTATCCCAATGTTGGTTGGGGTACTCAAGTTAGAATTATTGGTGGAGAGATTGTTAACTATGTAGGCACCGATGGTGAGAGCCACCACCAGACAACAGGTAGCCGACTCATCTACAGTAGATATTAAGCAGATGAAATTGAGGTCCAATTGGGCTAGAACATCCTGAGGATGACCCAGGACACAAGATCGGAGGTGTGGAGCTCACGAGGTAGAGCTTTCCATCAGAGGAGCATAATATGATTCACGTGCGGTGGGTAGGGCCACATGGCTCATGATTTCCCGAACCGTTGTACCGACAATCAGAAGGAGGTCAATAGACCGCCTAGGTAGAGGCATATATTCGAGCGTGGAGGTTTGTCGGGCAGTGGATGTGGAGGACGATAATTCCATTTCGTAGGTGCTGGGCAGTGATTTGAGGTTCTACCACCACCACCTCTAGGTGGTCCACCCCGACCTAAGGGAGAAAGCATACAGGCCTGAGCTCAACTTCAGGAAGCTAAGGCCTATGACCACGGTGCTCCAAAGATGATTCAATGTACAATCTATATATAATCCACCCTAGCTACTTTACTCATAGAAATATGTTCTAGCCACTTATTCATTACCATAGCTCTCATTCAGATCTCAAATATTTTGTTATTGCCATTGGCTCTATCCTTGAAATTAAATACTCATACATGAGGGGATTTGAGGATTACACACTGGTTCTGGCAGTGTGAACTTACTCTAGGAGGCCAAAGATTTGGATGGGATATCATAGTATCAGTATTGATTCCTTAAGATGCCTTCATGGGTATGGACTGGTTATCCATGGTCCTTGCGGAGATTGACTATTTTTTTTTGCAATGTGCGGTGTGTCCAAGAGGAAGGGACTAGGTTTTACATAACTGGAGAGAAGGGAAACTATGAAGCTCAAGATGGACTTTCCCAATGGAGGGTGTAGTCGATCACAACGTCAGTATTATATCCTTATTCTTGGATCAATTAATGATAGTAGTCTGATCTATACTGTAGTGGTGGACCAGTATGCAGATGACTTTCCTGAGGATGTTCTGGGACTACCTCCTCATAGAGAGGTAAACAGCTACATCAGTTTTTACCTCGGGACAGAAACAATATCTACTCCATCATATCGGATGTATATTGCCGATACTTGTGAGTTGAAGCAACATTTGGAGGACTTGAAAAGGAAGGGGTTTATAAGGCCCAATGTTTCTCCATCGGCATCCATGATTTTGTTCTCCAAGAAGGAATATGGGATTCTGATGCTTTTTGTGGACTATCGGCACCTAAACCAGGTGATTGTGAATAAAAAGTATCCAATTCTGAGGATTTATGATCTCTTCGACCAATTGAAGGGAGCACAATGGTTTTTAAAAAAATACCTCAGATCTGGCTATCAGCAGCTCAGGGTATGAGATGAGGATATACCGGAGACGGCCTTCAGATGCCGGTATGGCCGCTATGAGTTCTTGGTAAAGCCTTTAAGAATGACCAACACCCAATAAGTGATCATGGGACTCATTTACAGGATCCTCTAGCCTTCCCTTGATCACTTCGTGGTGGTCTTAATTGCTGACATCTTGGTTTACTTAGTAAAGGAGGAAGAGCATGCCACTCACCTACCGATAGTTTCAGATAAACTCTAATAGCACAATCTTGATGGTAAGCTCTCTAAGTTCTAGTTCTGGATACAAGAGGTCTAATTTTAGGGACAAGTTATCTCAGAGTCTATAGTCGCATTTTATCGAGAAAAGATAGAAGTAATACATGCTTGACAGCCACCCAGGAGTGTGACTGAGGTGCAGATTTTCTTAGGGTTGTTAGGGTACTACCGGAGGATCTTACATGACTTTTCCAGAGTTGTGGCACCCTTTATAGCCTTGAATAAAAAGGTAAAACCCTTCATGTGGATATATGGATTCCCGTAGAGTTTTCAATAGCAGAGGTAGAGACTGACGAGTGCCCCCATCTTGAGGTTACCAGAAGAGGGTGTTGGGTATGTAGTCTATTGTGACACATCAAGGACCGAATGAGGATGTGTCCTGATGTAGGATTAAGTAGTGAGAACCTAAATCTCACATCAATTGAGCATCCTGACAAGAAATATTCTTCCCATGACCTGGATATAGAAGCATTAGTGTTTGACTTGATGATATAGGGACACTACTTGATGGGTGAACGGTTTACTATCTACTCTAATCAAAACAGTCTTAGGTATATAGTCTCATAAAGGGACTTGAACCTGAGATAGCGATGATGGATTGAGTTCCTCCAAGACTATTACTTTGATAAAGTCTACACTCTTTGGAAGTGGAACGTGGTGTCTTACGCACTCAATAGGAGGTTTAGTCTAGAGTTTTTGAGTGAGGCGA
The DNA here is from genome assembly GCA_963277665.1 of Viscum album. Classification (NCBI taxonomy): domain Eukaryota; kingdom Viridiplantae; phylum Streptophyta; class Magnoliopsida; order Santalales; family Viscaceae; genus Viscum; species Viscum album. Next base: position 181,952,510 of record OY728121.1, read on the forward strand.
TAGAGTAGAAAGCCACGTACCAGTTATACTTTGTTGACAATGATGGAGCAGCTTACCTCCAGTCTATGATAGTCTCTCCCCCACTCCATTAGTGAGTTAGGGAGGCACAGCTTGGGGGCATAGACTGTCAGGCCCGACGTGCTCAGATATCCTTAGGGCAGGCTCCTGATGGATTTTTTGAAGGTGGGGAGCACTTCATCCTCTTCATAGGGCACACCATAGTAATAGTGACACTACGATAGGAGGTTTTTTGAGAGTTTAATAAATCCCCTTTGGCGGTACATCCTGGTGTGGAAAAAATGTACCATAACCTCCAGCGTCTATACTGGTGGCCAGGGATCAAGGAAGCAGTGGCAGAGTTCGTATCGCGATGCCTCACTTGTCAGTTAGTGATGGTTGAGAATCAGGCACCACCATGCTTATCATATCCACTTGGGGTACTAGAGTGGATGTGGGATGGTATCTTCATGAAATTCATGACAGGGCTACCACATATGTCTACGGACCACAATTCCATCTAGGATATCATTTACTGAATCTCCAAGTCAGCCCACTTCCTACCCATATGAGAGCAGGGATTAATAGAGGGTGTGTGATATCTCTACATACGTGAGATTATATGGATTCATAGGGTGCCTTCGATGATCATATAAAATCTTGAAACACGTTTTACATCCCGCATGTGGAAGGGATTACCAGAGGCATTTGAGACTCAGCTACATTTGATCACCGCCTTCCATCCTCAGACAGATGGTCAGATAGAGTGGACCATAGAGACACTTGAGGAAATTCTATGTGCTTGTGTCCTTGATTTTGATCATAGTTTGGAAGTCCACATGCCACTGGTGGAGTTTGAATACAATAATAGTTTTCACTCCCCTATCGGCTTGGCCATCATTTGAGGCCTTTTACGGGTGAACATGAAGATCACCTCTTGTTGGGAGAGAATCGGGGGACTCAGCACTTATGGGTCCAAAGATGGTATGGGATACCAATGAGAATGTGCAGATCATCTAGGATAGGATAAAGACTGCAAAGATCCGGCATAATTCTTATGTCGATTAGAGAAGGAGACCTTTGGAGTTCTAGGAGGGAGATCATGTCTTCCAATGGGTCTCACACCGACGAGGATTGCGGAGATTTTTAAGGGGGGAAGATATATCTGAGGTTCATCGGACCTTTCCAGATCTTCATCATAGTAGGCGAGGTGGTGTACCATCTAGCTCTTCCCCAAAAGATGCAACGGGTGCGTAACATTTTCCATGTGTCATATCAGTGGAGGTGCGTGCATGATCCATCACACTTTATTGAATTAGGAAAGTTGTACATTCACGATGGGGTGAAATTCATAGAGTTCCCAGTGGAGATAGAGGATCAAAAGTAGAGGGTCCTACGTGGGTAGTCGATTCCTTAGGTGTGAGTTCGATGGCAACAGGAGAACCACCAGGAGAGCACATGGGAGATTGAGGCTCAGATACATGCTCAGTACCACTATTTTTTTCCTTATAGTTTGTAGAAGACTTAGAGGAATAAAATCCCTAAGGTAGGGAGAATTTAATGGCCTTTAAAATCCATGTAATTGTTTTTAAAAATTAAATGGAATTATTATGACTCTATGAAAATTGACGGCACAAGATTCTGTGGGCCAGAGAGCCCAAAACAGAATTTTGAACATTTTTTAAGGTACATTTGGTAAAATTAAGGGTGAAATTTCCTATATTTTCAACCGCTACTCAAAATTGAAATCTGAGTCTACCGTTGAACTCACATCACTAGGATTTTCTTAAGGGAGGTTTAAATTTGACTACAGAAAAAGATAGCTTTATAGAGTTTTTGAAAGAACAATAAAATAACATAATATGTTATTTTAATTTTCTACTACATCTTGAGTGATGGTGGTGGGGACCACAGAGGTGGTCAGGCATTTAAACGGGGACATTAAATGCCTAGATACATATAGCTTGTGTAACCACCCTTCGTATAATTAATAAGATTCATTAATTACACCAATTAATGAATCATTAATTGAATAGATTTTTAAACTCATAACTTTTCTTTTAGATTATTTAAATGGTGGGAAAATGAGATTTGGGGAATCTTGGGAGAATTCTTGATGAAGAACTAAAGAACGAACTTCCCCTACAATGAAGAATAGAGTCTTAATGAATGATGTTGGAGGACTTAGTCAGAAATGACAAACGCTGATGGCTTCAACGAACATGAATTCCTCTCCCACCACAACGACATCTCCTACGAATCTGAGGAAGGGTTTTTGTTTAAATTTAAGTGATTTTGTTTCAATCTATCATCCATGAAAAATGTGACGAATAAGGAATAAAAAAAATACTTTAAGCTGTGATTCTTATGAAATTTTTGGTGGTTGTTTTATGAGTTTGGAACGGGGTTTAGTATTATCTCGATTATTTTTGAACTCTAATACTTGTAATATTGATAACACAGAGGGTGTGGGGAAACTGATCAAGGCCTAGACCCTTGGCCTTTGTTTCATTGATTATGTTATTCGTGGGAAATCAGAAAATACAATAGAAACATGAATCTGGGAGCCACATAGTGTTGGAAGAATCCTGGGAGTCTCGTAGGCGCAATCTGAAAGGAAAATGGACCACCAGAGCCCTTTCAATGGCCCGTACAACAAACAATGGTGCGGTACAGGCAAGTGATGGCCACCTGAGCCAGTAGGAAACGACAACATACACCGGCAGGAAATAGTTGTGGTCGGCTCTCACCACCCGTGGAAGAAGGTGGCGCTTGATGGCGCCGAGGTAGATAGCAGTGATGGCCAACACATGGCCGGTCGTGTTGGCAATGGGAAGCGCACCATTGCACGCTATGGAGGGAGGTTGCGGCTTCGAGCTGTGGTAGAGGGGACCCACACCCTATGGGTCTAGCTAATAGAGGGGGGCAGAGCTATGTGGTGCTACCGTTGCAAACCGAAAGGACAAATGTCTGTTCAGGAGGGGAGCTGACCCTTGCACACCACAGCAGGTCACGCCTTGCCAAGGCGAGATGGGCTGGTCTGTGGCCCAGTGGGCTGAGAGCACCGCGGCCCAGCTTGCTCGGGTTAGCCCAGCCAGTTCGGGTAGGGCTTGGTCAGACCCGGGTTGGACCCGAACCGGGTCATGTTGTCCCAAACTAGATCGGGTTTCCCCAGATCGAGGCAGGTCATGTTTTTCCAACCGGGTCAGACCGGTCATGGACCCTTTTTGACCCTGTTTCACTTAAAAGGTTATATCTCACAAACCAGCCGTCAATTTGAAAAACAGTCTACAGAACTGGGATTATCAAAACAAGATAGTAATTTTGAGAAACTCCACCTATGGTTTGGAGAATGTTGGAGTATGGAAATTTTGGATTAAACCTGGATAAAACAGAGTCCTCGGTACTAAAGGGCCTATAACTCACATATCGGGTGTTTGATTGATGCATCTTCTGTCGCATTGGAACCCTTAAGACATGGTGGTACATTCAGTTACTTTTTCTTATCTTACTAGCAGTTTTTGAACAACTGATATCTTCAGGGGAAGATCCTATGCAACTAATGTGCAACGAGTGCAGGGAATCATGTATCTGTCAGTCAATTGGAATGATACCCTATGTGGATCAGCATCATAGGGACCCTTTGTGGATGAGCATCATGGGGACCCTGTGTGGATCATCATCATGTTGACCCTATGGGGATCATCATCATAGCGACCCTTTGTGTATCAGGATCATAGAGACCATGTGTGGATCAGCATTGTGCGACCCAATGAGGACCATCCCAAGAGCGTCTGGTCATGGATCAGTGACATACAACCCTGTGTGGTTCGATAATGAAAAAACTTATCTGTGGCTATGCTGTGGAACTTCATAACGTAATAAAACGATATATATTATGACTAATAATAATTATTTATAATCTCTGAGTTGTATACCTTTTGTAATATTACAATATTTTGTGCTTTGTATTTGAGGCCATGCTTTGTGGTTTTTCTTTTGTGGAATTTTGGGAGACCGTTTAGGGTCTCGGGGTCCCTACTTTGTATTTTCAAAATCATCCCTACATGAGCTTCACTCATACCTTGTCGTGTCTTGTGAAGATAACAAGTAACTTGGTTGATACATTAGGAAGCTAGGACCAGGTGGTACATGGAGGTGACTATTTGATGTGGAGAGATGCGAAGATGTGATGTACCTACCATTCAGGTAGAATCCTCAATTGATGATATTGGGATGTGACTTCTATTGTTGTTGTATCTTTCAGTTGGGCTTGTATTCCAGCATCCTTTATTTTCAGTACACACTTTTACTACTACAGTTTTACTACGTGGTTTGAATCTTGTCATGTTCTTAGTTTATGTGTTTTCAAGATAAAAGGAAATACCTTACAAATGTTAAAGAAATGCCTTTCAGGTGCTAGTCTCCATCCCCTGTATTATGGAAGTAGGGTTTGGTGTAGTCACGACATGGGCCCCAGGGGATGGGTCGTGACATAAATTACTTCACCAATCCATGTTTAATGTGAATTTTAATTAATATCCAAAAAGAATTAGGATGTACTAGTATACTATAATATAATTAGTTACATTATTTGAAAGAATTTTTTTTCAAAATAATAGGGTTTCAAGGATGATTATGATGAACATAAGAAGACATTTATGTGGAAAATAGAATTTAACATTGTAACATTTGATGTTGAGAGGTTATGATTTTTAAATAGGTTCAAGATTTTTAATAGTAAGTAATATGTTTTCTATTTCTCACCACTATTAAAACTATAATACTTCAGTGGTAATTAACAGTAAATATTTTAGTGGTTTTATTTTATCAGATGGACAGATAGAGACAATACACGGATCCTATATGATGTAATGTGTCAATAAAACATAGAATGTGAACAAAACATAACGCTGATCTAGAAGGTTATCATATATGATGTGATAAACCAATACATACATTGTGTTTTAAATATTCTTAAAGTTTTAAATTACATTTAAATGTATCATATATAAGGAAACCACTATATTATCATACATTCATAATTAATACATAAATTTATATTTAGAAATAAATTTCATGAAGTGAACTTTTAATTTACCCCTAAATGTATGTCATTTATTTTATCCCTAAATAATTTTCATCATGTATTATTATAGGTTATTATTATATTTTAACATTACCACGAGTAGGGTTCTTTTATAGAGATACATAATATTATCATATGGCCCAAAATAGAGAATAAGACTCTTTGTGTACATTATATGACTAACAAAGTATACTATATGGAGTGTCATAAAAAAACTTGGTACTCTAGGGGTTCAAGGATCATATTTGAGTCCCCACAACCTAAGGCTTGTGAGTTACCTTTCATGAGAACATTCATACTTTTATACCATACTTATGCATGTCTATATGTTGACTTAGATAATACTCGGGTGGTTGGGTGTGTTGTTGATCATTTAATCAGTTAGTGTTTATCCAATATGGAATATGTTCTATCATTTGATTTGTATGAAATATGGGTCAAAGATTTAGATATAATGTAGGGTTTTGTGGCTACATCTTGATATTATATATAAATTTGTATAAGGTACATGTGATGTACTTATCCCTGTTGATTACTGAAATTGAATGTATTCTTTTCACAAATACTTATATAATCTATGAATATAGAATATATGAGTTAGCTATATGGTATTTCCATTATCCAAGTCCCAAGGACACATGATGCCTTAGATAGAGGGAAAATATGAGAATCTATATTTTTATATGATCTAGACTATTGGACATAGGTATAGAGATACATGAATATGATGCAGATCGTTTTAGATCTATTTATATATTGAGTAGAATTACCAATTCTCTATAGGCCACTATTTTATTACATATATCATTAGAGATTTATGAATTTATATTCAATGCATTAAAGTCCAGTGAGGCCACACTTTTTGTTTGAGTAAATGGGGATTTAATTTGACATAGAGATCCACTCTAAATGTATTTCCGAGTTAATCCCCATGTGTATTGGATGATTATTCATAGGGTGTCACATATGATGTAATACATGGTGAAGATAATGATTCCTTCTGAAAAAGTTTGGGAATATATCTAAAAGGAATTTTCTAAAAGTTTTCAAAAGATACTATATATGATAAAATATAAATAGAAATAGAACATACAATTTATATTTAGTGAAGGTGGTATTTTGGAGGATACATTCCAAAAATCCTTATATATTTGATACACACACAGAGATATATATATATATACATATATTTTATGAGAATTTTGATTATTATAAATAATAGGTTATATTATTAATGATATATGTGATTGCATCAAATTGATAACAATCATAATTTTTTGATTTTTCTCTACATTAGATAATATAATGAACCATTTCATATGTTTAAATGTGTAGGAGGTATAACATGAATATGTTGAATGAATTTACTTGTCAAAGAATTCACTTATTCTTTATGAACGTATAAGTAAATTACACATCCTATGGGGTTTCCTTATGAATTTATAAACTATTTTAATGTGATGAAAGGTGATGTGGTATATATTGAGTTCCACATTATTGGAAAAAGATATCATAGATTGTCATATCTCTTCATCTCCCTTATTTCTATATGAGATTCATGAAAATAATTAATGGATGGATGTATCCCTCTCATGCAATAAGAGATTAAATTCATCCTATGAATACAATATAGTGGATGAATGATTTTTTTTTCTAACTTTTTTTATCTATGAAACTCATCTGGTAGATGTCAATAATTATGAACTAGCATTTTTTTGTGTGGTATTCCATATTAAAAAATGTTATTCATCTCATTTTTATCACATATTTTATATTATCTTACCTAGAGATTCTTTTTTTGTTTCTAATTGATTATATTGTGTCTAATAAATTATATTAGATTCATATGAGAATTTTTAGTGAAATAATAATAATTACATATCAATATGAGGTTGATAATAGGTTCTTCATATTGTTATGGATTTAATATTTTTATAGAAGGAAGAATAATAAATAAAAATAAAAGATATTTTTTTAAGATTTATACAACGTCATTGAGAGTCCTCTTTTGGCATAAACATTATGCATTGAGTGATTAGTGTTTAGAGAAAACAAGAATATCAAGGATAATGAGAAGAAATATCAAAAGGGTTTTAAAAATGGATTCTCTAATATAGAATGATAAAATGGTGAAAATAATGGAAGAGAATATATTAACTTCTATAAGTCAGGGGAGGGCATATATAGAATTTATTTAAACATTACATTGATATAAGGTCACCTCTATGTGAAATTAGAGTAATTATTCCATAAAATTTAAGGAATGATATGTTAAAGTTGAAATATTTTCCTTTAAAAAAATTAGGTATGTTTGGGTGGAAATTATATCCTTGTCTCATGGTTTTAACCCAATGTTAACTCATTTAAACATAACTGTGGTAACAAAATTTAACTATTTTTACAATTTACTGTGAAACAAATTTGGGTAAACCAATTAAATTATGTTAATAATCATAAATTAATATTTTTAATACATTTTACCAAATCCAATTAATATAATTTGTAGAATTTAGTATTATATAATTATGACAAACCCTATAAAAACTTGTTTTAGATAAATGCATTTTTATGCATAAAAACTAACAGTCATCCATTAATTTCTATTAAAATAATTAAAACAAATGATAAAATATTTTAATATATATATAAGATAAATTTCATTAGAACCATTAACAAATATATATTTATAAAAAATTAAAAATTTGTTTTCAAAAAAAATATTTTTTAATCCTAAAATTAAACTTATACCAAAATAGAGTATAATAATTGTTACAATTTAATTATTTCAATTAATTATAATTTAGGGAGGAGAATTATAAATTTTTATCAAATTAAAAATAAAATTGGACATTTATTTGAAAATAAATTTTATCCTTCACAAAAAAATGGATTTTGTTACTATTTATTGAAAAATAGATCTTTTTAGAAAAAGTATAAAATTTCCCCTCGTATTATAATAATATGAAAATTTCCAAAATAATATTAATTTAATAAAATAAAAAATATATAAATTGTATAAATTAGTAATATTTTCTACGATTTGTTTATGAAAGTCACTTTTAAATAAAAGATATTTGTGAAGCTTAAAATTGAAATTTTGTATGTTGGTTTTCGAGGAACGTGACTCGCATACAATCTCATATTTTTATAGTTATCTCTTTCATAGGTAGTTGTTTTTTAATCAGTTTTATTATAGATGTTCTTTTTTACTAGTGTCAGCTTCGTTGGTTTGGGTTGCTGGTATTGGTGAGGATATTTCTTTATTGATTCCATTTCTACTCCAAACATTGCTCTAGATTTATGTTCCTTCATTTCTGTCCCAATAGTTATACTATAGTGGTTAGAAGTAGGCTTTGGGATGTTATGATCATTCATTCAATGGTGTTATAGGAGGTTCATACAGAGTTTGATTTAAGGTATTGTAGTCTTAGTATGATGTAGCTTCATGTTGGTGTGATGGTCCACT